>MU563656.1:1352542-1558829 GCA_024362625.1 Silurus asotus
TTTTTTTTTTTTTATAAGAAAAATAAAATTTTTTTTTAAAAGGCCCCTTTAAAAAAAAAAAAAAAAAAAAAAA
Organism: Silurus asotus; assembly: GCA_024362625.1. Lineage (NCBI taxonomy): Eukaryota > Metazoa > Chordata > Actinopteri > Siluriformes > Siluridae > Silurus > Silurus asotus. Next base: position 1,352,616 of record MU563656.1, read on the forward strand.
AAAAAAAAAGGGTACAAAAATTACAAAAATGCTCTTTGGCGAAAAAAGGTTTCCGACCCCTGGTGTAATGAAATGCTTATTTTTGCCCCATTGTCCTCAATCGGGTTTAATTTTTGGCCCTGCTTTAAAAAACATTTGGGCTCCTCTGATAAAGAACCACAATGTCCAGGTCAAAAGTACACAAAAAAAAAACCCCAGTATAATTTTTTTCCTCAGTAGCTGAAGTTATTTTATTATATTTTCTCTCATATTGAACATCTTACCTAAAAAGTATGAAGAACCTTCAGGAGACACACCTGAAGGACATAAAACCCCTTCCTACATTCTGATCTTATCTTTCATTAGTGATAGGAAGGCATCTGAACCTTGAACTTTTTCACATATATACCTATGGAACGTCTCTGCTGCTTCCTGTTCTCGTGTCTTTATTTCCTGTCTGTTATCCTGCCTGTTATCACTTCCTTTACAGCAGCTGTAGACAAACAGCCAGGTGTTTTTCTCCATCTGGGAGACTATAAAGCACAAAGTCCTGGGAAACATGTTTTCTGATGGAAGTCTTCACCACATGGGTGATAACGGTTCTATGTCAGGCTCTGGTTCTGAGATTGAAATATATATTCACATAGTCTGAGGTTACGTACTAAATGTTGCCAAATGATTATGTGGACACCTGATTATGACCCCATATATGGGTCTTCCCCTGTTTCCCTGCACTGGAAGGAATGGGTTCAAGCATGATGGCGTGTGCGCAAAGTGAGCTCCTTGAAGACATGGTCTACCAAGGTTGGCGTGAAAGACCTCAGGGTTGGTCTATGGGTGTGACTTCATATTTCAGTGTTGACGTGCCTCAAAACCATTCGATGTTTCAGCTACCGTTTTGTTCACAAAACAAATCCTGAATATTGTCTTGACAAAGTAAATCTTCTCGAGTTTCCCATGATTTCAAATACACAGCTGAGGTCATGTGTTTACTTGTACCGTACCGTAAATCTTTGAACAGGATGATCCAGTGTACATGGTTGTTCTATTGTCTTGTCTATGTAGCTTACAGTTATACAGTTGCAGGAAACAACAATAATGTAGAGAATTTCCCATAAGAACGGCCAATTAACCTGCTTAGGGCAAACAAACAACACCTGATCACCAATCACAGAACATAACACGTAGACAATCGTCGATCCTTTAGGCAACGGCACAAGGAAATAAAAAACCCACGGATTATCTAATGTTTCTGGTAAGGCATGACAACCTCGCCGATTCCAGTGAAGTGGATTTTTCCTTGTTCAGTCTTATTGTGTAGAAAAGCATTGAGTTTGTCGCCCTAGAGATGTGCGATCCCCACGCTAAAGGGGAAATGCTTTTGAATGACAGAGACCGAGGTTTATGGGAGAGATTTAAAACAGATTTCTTCCTGGATTGGGACGGGCTGTCAAGCCATGTAATGTAAATTGAAAACTACTATCCGCAAGTTCCCTACAGGAAAAAGATCTGGACTGGACCATGGAAGGGTGGACCATACCAAAAATATTGATCTTCTCCTAAAACCCTTTTAAAAACCATTCCTTTTGTTCACTTTGGGCCATTATGGTGGTTGAAAATGAAATTCCTATTCATCATCAGCTGTTTAACAGAGGTCTGCAGGTTTTTGGAACTGGTGCTTGGAGGTATCCTTGATTCTCCCCATCTTGTCTAGGGCGCCAGTCGCGGCTGAAAAGATAGCATGGTGCTAGCTATGGATCCCACCACTGTGTGGACACCTGACCAATACCCCCAAATGTTGGCCTTTCCTATTACTCCAATCCTGTTTGGGAAGGATATTGCCCCCGTGACGTGAGCTCCTTGAAAATATGGTAGACACAAATTTGAGCTCGGATAAGGACTTGTTTATTAAGATATCACCAGAAAATCTGGACCTTTGCAACCTTCCATTAGGATACCCTCAGTTACTGCCATGGCATTAAAATCTACACTTGCACATGTTTTTTACACAACGATTCCGAGTAAAACGACTGTTTCCTCTCATGTCAATGGTATTTGATTATATATGCATGTAGGTATAGCAAAGACTAGACGTTTCTGTGATAAAATACAGCTGTGTAGTATGAATGGTGCCTTGTTCCCTATCGAATGATGATGCATCATCTGCGTCTGGTGGAAACTCTTTGTGCTTCACCATTTCGCTGCTTTCAAAGTCACGCTCAGCACTTTTTCAACACCTCTGAAGCCTTAAAGCCCTCCATTATTAGCAGGTTTGCTGTGTAGGCTTTTCCATTGATGCAGGGGGTTTCACGCTGTGGTTAATGCCAAGCTACGTGATGTTTGTAAACTTTCAAAGCAAAACGGAAATCAGCCATAGCAACAGTATAAATGTGTAGAAGGAAACATTTGGGGGGGGCAAAAAAACTTTTATTTTCTAGAATTTAACACAAAGCAAAATAAACAAAAAGCCGGCCAGACATTTTTGGTATGAGTGTTTTGGTGTTAATGCTGTGTAGGCCGTTTCAGACTACAGCAATTAAGGGATTTTGAAAGTCTTGCAGTTCTTCATGGTACTCATGGTGTGTTGCCTGTATACTTGAATACTTCTCTGGTGGTAAGCTTCAGGATCTTGAAACCTGCACTCTGTTTAAGTCAATGTACTTTTGTCTTTATGCCATTTCCATGTTCCAGTCCATGATATTTAAACAGCTGACCAGTGAGGTGTGTCATACAAGAAGGAATTGTGTCAAAGTAGCCCTTAATTTGGTATTTTGTTAAAATTGTTTTGTACACATTTAGTGACTCGGTATGCCAGACTCTCTAGAGCAGGGGCATCCATATTTTCCACAAAGAGCCAGTGTGGGTGCAAGTTTTAATTCCAACCAAGCCACACCAGATCCCACCTGTCAAGACCTTTACTTTCAGTGCTCCATCATCCTTGTGGCCCTTGTTTGGTTGGAATGAAAACCTGCACCCCCGACGGCCCTTTGTAGAAAAGGTTGGACACCCCTGCTCTAGAGAATGAGACATTTTGCTGCAAGACGAGTACAAATGGTGCGAGTTTGTACATCATTTATTGTTACATTTGATGGAATCTCTTTAAATCTGATTTGATATCCATTTCTGTTTCAGAAATGACATCAGCGTTGCCAGAAGCTGTTTCTAGAAAAGGTTTCCGCTTCACAATGGACCGGAAAAAAACTTTGTGACAAACAATGTTTCGGCATAACACGTAACCAAGGCTTGCTTCGCCCCCACTCTTGGACTTTCACCTGGATGCGCCCAAGGGTCCAGGATGATTGTATGTTTCCGGCGGTTCAGAAAATGCCAAATCCGACAGATGATGATGACATGCTTTCTGTTGTCCGTGATAAAGGTTTACTGGGAAAGTCTTGACAACGACGCATCAAGTCATATCAAGTCCTACTCTTTGCGCCTGCTCAACAGCTTAGACTTCATTAGAGCCAACCTAACCATTAGTTACGAAGAAGCAAGGAAATTCAGTAATCACAGATACCTAATAAACCACGAGCAGAAATGTGTCAACCAAGACGTGCTACTCTTGCTGCTTGTAAAAAGCTCCCCAGAAAACTTTGAAAGGAGGCAAGCCATTCGTTCCACATGGGGCAATGAGGTCTACATCAGGGGGAACCTTGGCGTGACCGTGAGAGTACTGTTTGCTCTTGGTGTCCACCCTCAACCACTGATTAGGAGAAAGCTTCAGCAAAGGTTGGTTCGAGAAGACCAAATATATCAGGATCTAATCCAACAGGACTTTCTCGATACCTTTCATAACCTCACTATCAAGCTTCTCCTCCAGCTTGGCTGGAAACATGCCTATTGTGACCACGCCCACTTTCTTATGTCTGCCGATGATGACATATTTGTCCACATGCCCAACCTGATGCGCTATCTGCAGGAGATCAACCAGACCGGCGTCAAGGACTTTTGGGTCGGCAAGGTGCATCGAGGAGCTCCACCCATTCGTAAGAAAAACAGCAAGTACTATGTGTCTCATGAGATGTACCCCTGGCTTCTCTATCCCGATTACACCCCCGGAGCTGCTTACGTCATCTCCAGAGATGTGGCCTCTAGAGTCTACCGAGCTTCCCTCACCTTAAACGCCTCTCTTCATATCGACGACGTCTTTATGGGCATTTGCGCCCACGCGATAGGGGTTTTACCTCAGGAACACGTCTTCTTCTCCGGAGAGGGTAGGGCTCCTAACCACGTCTGTATCTACAACCAAATGATGACCTCACATGGACATGTCAAGGACTTCCATGAACTTTGGAAACTTGCGACGGATCCTGCGGTGCAGCAGGTTTCCACAGGACTCTTTGGAAAGCTCTACTGCACCGTAGCTAAAATCAGACTCCTTTGTGCATTACACACGTTAAACACGTATCCATGTAAAGCAGCTTTTTTATAGGGTCTAGATTTATCGGTAATCCCTTTTCCCTCTCCTTTTCCTTTTCGATTTAAGACCCACACCTTTGTGCTAGGAGAAATGTATAGGAGTTCCTCCCTTGACCTAATCAACAATGGAACCACACAATTGTACGCAATGCCTTTGTAAGGTGTAGCATTATTGTTGCTCAAAGGCTCTTGTATGCAAAGGAAGTCCTCGAAGACAAGGTTAAAGTGGCAGAACTCCATTGTCCTGCAGAGTCCTAACCTCACCCCCACTAAACACATTGGGATAGAACACCGAGAGCCCCCACAGAACTCGTTACCGATTGAACAAAAAAAAATCCCCTAGAAAGCCTTCAAAGAAAAGTGTAGTTTAATCTAATACAATTACGCTAGGGGATGTTAAAGCACTTACCGTGTGGTAAAACTTTTGTCCTTATAGAGTGAACACTTTACACAAGGGCTGAAACGGGTCCAATATTCGTAAATGTTTATTTTCACAGTGTTTAAGTTTAAATCAAGCTTCAGTGATGCATCATTGGAAGTTGAGGCACTGTTTTATTTGAAGCGATGATGTGGGTTTGGTGCGGAAATGTTTGACTCCGAGTGCAGAGAAATTGCCACATACCTGAACGACACCACCGCGTTGCCAAATTCCATCTCGCTGAAAGTAGATTACCGTTACGAAAGATCTTTGGTTCTGCTTTTCAAGATTGTGGAAGTAAAGATGTTCTAGATATCTAATGTCTTAGTAGTAACAATGAATCATTTTTGTAAAATTTGACAGTAAATCTTATTGGGAATTGCCCAGAATTTCCCTGGAAGGGGGGCAATACCCTGTTTAGCAACTCCCCCCTTTTCCTATAGTTCCACATTCATCTTGAAGTCTCCTAAATGTTTTCCTCGTAGTTCAAGTAAAAATGTAACGTGTTCCTGGGTTATTATGCTGCCCTCTCTGTAACATGATGATTCACAGGTTCCTTTGTAGATGCCTTTTGTATTCCTCTGGACAATGGGGAAAAAGGGGAACGGTATTTAACAATGTAGTTATTTTATTAAAGCCAATCTTTCATGGGTTGATTTACTCGATGTTTCATACCTGAGGTGGGCGGATTTTAACCTACTTTGCTCGATTTCATCCTTGTATATGTATTCAATAAAGGTTTTGACATTCTTGTTTTTCCCCCCCGTCACTCGTCAATGTCGAGCCTGGGTTGCCGAGCGAGGGGGTCTGATGTTAATAATAATAATAAAAAATAAAAACACCCTAAGGCCCCCCCCCCTTAGTGTGATTGATTACAGAGGAGATGCTAGCGATTTGCGTCTCAAAACGGATAACACAGCGTGGGAATCTCAATCTAGCCACATTGCATTGCGAGATATTATTTGAAAGCGCTGAGGCTGAGATGGCGTGTGCCGAGCTAATCTCCCATACTGATTGTGCGATCGTTTGAACAATGCAGACACGGCCAATACAGGGTTCAGCTGCGATAAAGGCTGTGTTTGATCAGCCATTTGGAAGCGTGTACTCTCTCTGGACTACTCGTTTTGCATGACATCTGAGTAGCGTCTGGGTGTTCGGAGGCCATTGAAATAACCTAGCTTCTAGCAGCGCAGTCCTATGAGCTAGACAGTTATTTATAGGCAACAGATCAAATGGCCTGAATGCCACATATCCTGTTGTAGGGGTGGGGCGCTCAGTAATACACACCGGCAATGTGTCTAAATTCTACGTTCAAACCTGTGGTGAAATGCTGAGCCACTTTAATACCCCTGATCCTTGAATACTCTCAAATTGTTGCCCATCGATCTGGTGTGCATTCAGAAATGCTTTTTCATATACAGAGGACTCCCACCATTGGCTTGATGGTGCTGAACATTGCACTCAGAAGACCAACACCTTAACCAGTGAGCTACCAGTTCCCACTACTACTCAATGTAGTTGGGTCTTCTAAAGCCTTCGTTTAAGGTCATGTCCGCACTGATACGTTTTCATTTGTAATGCATTTTCCTGCCCACACGGAGAGCCTTAGTCTGTATGGATTCAGACGTCCCTTTCCTGACCACCCTCATCAAGGATCAGGGGTATCAAAGTGGCTCAGCATTTCACCACAGGCTTGAATGTAGAATTTATAGAAATTGCCCGTGTGTATTACTAAGCGCCCCACCCCTACAACAGGATATGTGGCATCCAGGCCATTTGATCTGCTCCCCAATGTTTTTTTGTGTTTCGCACCGTTCTATGTGCGACTGCTGACAAGACGTTCCAGCCCGCCATTCTGTTTGATTGGTAAGTCATGCGTTCTGCAATCAGGAACTGAAACCGTGACCTTCAGTCATCACGTATGTAAAAGGGGCAGAAAAGAAAAGGTATTTTGTGGCAATAGGAAATTCGATTTTTTTTGTTCCACTTTGAGCTCTTTTATTTTTTTTCCACCTGCTGCATTCACATTTGCTTACGCTTTTTAAACAGATGACACAAAAAGGAAGGGGAAAAAAACACCTTGGGCTTTGCATAAGCTTGCTATGCTGCAGCTCGAAGGTGTAAGGGAGCTGAGGAAGGAACATGAGAAGGCCCCACGCACAAAGCCAGCTCGCTGAAGATGTGCTTGGCATAGTTTGGAGTGAAAGATCTCCTGCTACAGCGCTCTAAACTCAACCTCGTGAACACCAGTTTACCATCTAGAACAAATGACTGCTGAAAGTTTAACAGGTCAAATCAGACTGCTAGCACCTTTCAGTGTGTTAAGCAAATTTAGGTGGCTATTCGAGCTTGTTGCACCAGTTCAGCTCAAACTCCATACTTTTTTTGCATTTCAAATCAGGGTGTACCAGACTTTAAAAAAAAAAAAAAATTCTAATACCTATTCTTTCTTGCCTAGACAAATTCCCCCCCCCCCTTCCCCCCCCCCCCAAAAAAAGGCCCATCGACATGGTCATCAGGTTTTTAAACTGGACACGTTACACTTCAGGAATTTGGTTAACAGGTTTCAAAAAAAACCAAAGAAAATTCTCTTTTCAGTCACAATATTCAGGTTTTGCTATGGAACAATTCAGTGCATTTAGAAAAACTTTGTCCACAAAAAAAAAGCTCATGCCAATGTAACCAGGTATTTGCTCAATCTCTTTTTTTTTTTCAAAATGGCTTGTACTTTAAAATTTTTTTAAACTGTACATCTATGAAAACCAATATAAATCTTAAGAATGAAGTTTGCTGATTAGCCACACTGTTGATTCGGTTTCTACTACAGCAGCTCTGACCACAAGGCAAACAGAAGGATGTTCATTAACCTCAAACATTACCGTTTCCATAGTAACGACTCGCAGTAGGATTTCTTCGGCAGATTAAACGAATGGTTTCTTAAAGTATGTAAACAGAATAAGGAAGAGTTTTAAGCCTTTACAGGTAGTTACAGTGAGAAAATAAGTGTAGGCATCTGAGACAAGAGTAGGCAGAACTGGAAATTGATCTTTGAACAATTTTTTACACAGCAGAAAGCACAGATTTATGATCCATAGGAATTTTACAGGGGGAGTTAATCTTAAATTACAGTGTACTATAGTGCCTCCTAGTGTACACGCTGCAAAAAAAAAAAAAAAAAAAAAAAAAAAAAAAAAAAGAGCAGCAGTGGAGTATCACCATCCTCTTTATTGTGAATGAGCCAAACACTACATGAAACATTTAAAATGTTACGACCCACTTTTGAAGAGGACTTCACACAAAGAAGTACTTGATAAAACAATATACAATTAAATTAATACATTCAAAACCAAAAAAAGTGCCTTTGCATTTACAGGGGTGGGGGTGTATGTGTGGTGGGGGGTGGGGTGGTTTGTGAGCAAGCGAGTAAACCAAGTTAAACTGCACACGTATGTTAGCATAACATAATTGGCAGACTTGATGCAGCACTTATATCTTTTAGTCCACAAGTAAATTACTAAACGATGAAGAACATCTAACACAGATATTTTGAACATACCAGGGAGGAAATACCTGATAAAGAACACGTTTAAACAACCCATTTTGCCAGAAACGTCGCTACCAGTGGACACCACGCAGCCGTCCACGCAGGAAAGTCACGTCACGTATCGTATCGAATTCGCACGTCTGATCCGCAGCCAGCATTGAGGAGAGGGGAAAAAGGGCTTTTTTTTTGTAAATTCTTCCGATAAAATAAGCGCAAAAAATGCAAGTGATTATTCGGTAGCTATCCCTGCATTAACAAAACTCTCCCGGCGGGTTAAATCAGATCGGCCACGTTCATGGGCATCTCCTCCACGGTCGTGTTGTAAAACGTCTCAATGTCTCGGAGGATCCGTTTGTCCTCTTCGGTAACGAAGTTAATGGCCACGCCTTTTCTGCCGAAACGACCTCCGCGGCCGATCCTGGGAGGAAAAAAAATAAAAAGTGCGTTTAAACTTTGGTACAGGTTTCACTGCGAACAGACTCTGTGGACTTCACCAGAGCGACTCGGCATCTTACCTGTGGATGTAGTTCTCTCGGTTTGTCGGAAGATCGTAGTTGATGACCAGGGAAACCTGTTGCACGTCAATACCACGAGCCTGAACAAGGAGAGAAAGACATGTTTTTTAGCTCACTAATGTACACAATGCAGAATGAACATGTAACTAAGACATTTCTGAAGATCACTCACCAACAAATCTGTGGTAATCAGCACTCTACTAGAGCCAGACCTAAATTCTCTCATGATTATATCACGCTCTTTTTGATCCATGTCCCCATGCTGCAAAAAGGAGGGGAAAGAATTAATTCTATTTATCTATTTCTCTCTCCAGACATCACCTTGTAAGTTCGAGGTATGATCAGTAAAGTAAAAAAAAGTATCTCCATCAGAGTCAGTCCCGAAAGATGGTATGCCATCATTTCATACCGGGTCCAATAATAAGTAAGCAGCTATGATGTTTAGATTAAGATCAGCCTCACCAAGGCAGACACGGTGAAGTCCCTGGCGTGCATCTTCTCAGTCAGCCAGTCCACCTTTCTCCTAGTGTTCAAGAAAATGACGGCCTGTGTGATCGTCAGAGTCTCGTACAGATCGCAGAGCGTGTCCAACTTCCATTCCTAGATACAAAGCAAGCAGTTTAGTGGCAGGGAAATAAAAAAAAAAAGCCTTTTTCTCTTTATAAAATGTCGCGCAGAATCTCGAGAGACAGAACACAGGACATTAAGAAAGAGGTCCCTCCTGATCTCGTTTCCGACGCTGCGCTGGGATTTTGCTCTCCCTTCTTCGAGATGTACCATACTAGCATGACCAGCAGGACCAAACCGTGAAACAGCTCGGGCCTGCTGATTTTAGCATGGCGCTTTTGGTAAAGAAGGGGTTTTTCTAGCACTGAGCAGAGAAACGGTAAATAAACAAATCACCTCTCGTTCTACATTGATGTAGAACTGCTTAATACCCTCGAGGGTAAGCTCCTCTTTTTTCACCAGGATGCGCACGGGCTCCCGCATGAACTTCGTGGTCACGTCCAACACCTCGGCGGGCATAGTGGCCGAAAGAAGCACCACCTAAAAGCAAAAACAACCGTGGAAGAGTTACTTCCTGTGTGTGTACATGATCGGGTGGTTCCCGGTTGGTTTTAACCCCCATGGTCCTCTCAAAGCTTTAACTGATGGAGATTTAAGATCAGAAGTTGTGGAAAAATCCCACTGATCCCAAACCAGATTTAATTAAAAACAGCTCCACCAAAACTATCACTGTCCAGCTATCAGTTTTTTTTTGCATGCAAGTAGAAAGAACTGTTGCACTGAACCTTGAAACAAAAGGCCACAGGACATTAAGAAAGAGGTCCGACCGAGTTTCATTTTCGGAAGCAGGGCACATTAGTCTTCTTCCATGCTTTCACTCTGCTAGCACGATTACACAAACCAGGAGGACCTGGAGTCTGTAATTTAAACACAGTTCTTTTGGATGGAAGGAAGAGATCGTTCTTAATTCCTTTACAACTCACTTGAATGTTTGTGCTCAGTTTCTGGAAGATTTCATAAATCTGATCCTTGAAACCACGACTCAGCATTTCATCTGCTTCGTCCAGGACAAACATCTTGATCCATTTAGGAGCTGTAGGGGGCAAAAAAATAAAATTTATGGTTTGACCAAAATCATAAAAGAAAATATAATTGATGCACCAGGTCGCATCAGTCTGGAGAGAGATATGATCAGTAAAGTTATAAAAGCATCTCCATAATGTGTCAGTCCCGAAAGATGGAATACCATCATTTCATACTCAATCCAAAAATCTGTTATTGTTTTTTTTTTTTAAGAATCTGAGTAAACTTACAGAGAAACCTCCTGTTCAGCATGTCAAACACACGCCCTGGAGTCCCCACCACGATGTGTGGAGCTTCAGCTTGGAGCTTCTGCATCTCGTTGCGAACGTTGGTGCCCCCGATACAGGCATGGCACGACGCACCCATGTAGTCACCCAAGGCCAAGATGACCTTTTGGATCTGCGCAAAATAAAAACGCAAGCCGACACGTGAGTTTATATGCAGATTAAAAAGCAGGATTTAAGCTCCACCCACTCATCATATACAGATCATATCCACAGTTATACAAAACTCAATCAAATGTTAAGTAAATCTTATATACACATACAACTTGTTTTTCAAGGACCAAAAAATATTACACAGTGAAATAAGGCTGTTTGTGGCTTTATTGAGAACGCATGCTTTTTTTTTTGCCTCATTTACACACAGTTTAAACACAAATTCTACCCTATTAATCAACACCCTATGGTTTTATTCAATATTTGAAGACGCAATATATTTACATACACAAATCTGGCTTCCTGCTGAATATGTAAAAAAAACAAAAAGATATCCACATTTACAAAGCAGGAAGAAGAGCAAATTTGTACCTTCGCTTGAGCCCCAAATATGCCGCCTTGGTCTGAGAGACACTTAAGTTTATCATGACCTCAGGTACAGCATACCTGCTGAGCAAGCTCACGGGTCGGCGCCAGGACCAGAGCCTGAGTCTCTTTCTGATCAATCTCCAACTGCTGCAGGATTGAGATGGCAAACGTGGCTGTTTTGCCCGTGCCTGACTGTGCTTGAGCAATGACATCGTATCCTGAACAGGATTAAAACCATTAGATTGAAATACAGCAGAATTCTAGAGAATACTTTATTTTTAAACAAGTATTCCACTACCTTTAATGCAGGGAATAATGGCTCTCTGCTGGATAGCTGACGGCTTCTCAAAACCATACGCGTAGATTCCTCGAAGGAGCGTCTCCTTCAGGTTCATGTCATCGAAGTTGTCCGTGATCTCATTCCAGTTGCTCTGCGAAGCAAACCCCAATTCATTTAGCGTTGAGAAGCGTTTCTTTATACACTGCATAAATTATTGGGACTCGAATTTTCCTGCCAAAACGTGGCTCTTCCCTCAAACTATTAAAGTTTGGTGCACAATAGGATTTTTTGTTTACATTACATGAACTAGGAGACCTAAACCTGTTTCAGTACGACACTGTAGTATAGTAGATGTGCTATAAAGCTTAAAAACCTTTAAACGCCGACGACACCCCAGGCCTCCTCACCTACATCTGTACTGCACTACTCAAACCCTTGTGGCTGAATGAGCACAGATCTCCAAACACACTCCAGAATCATCTTCCCATAAACTTTAATCAAGTACAGTGTCGCTTTGGACACACTTGTCAACTCTTTCTTGAGAACCTCGCTGTAAACAACTAAATCTCGCACCTCAAACTGTTTGCGCTCGTTGCGTCCTACACCGAGTAAATAGTTATCCTATATAGGTTTGGTGTCTGGGTTTGTCCTCCTGGTTGGGGTTCCTCAGGATTTTCTAGACTAGCGACTTTTGTATGTACACAGAAGCTTAGCCTTGTGTTTAACAAAGAAACAAACCATGTCTGTTTATAGTCTGTCCATTTAACACTGTTTAATCTTGGAAACCTGACAGACAGGACTGATTTTGGTTTGGATTCTAGTGGAGAGTGCTTTGTAGATGTGATCAGCCAGGCGAAAACTTACACGAAATTAATCTACAGTCGTCATATGATTCATTTGATACATGCACATTAAAGCTGGGGGTTAAGGGTCCTAAAAGCAGCAAGCTGGCAATACTGGGGTTTAAATCCATGGCTAAGGTTCTGGGTTACTGATCTGAAGGCCTGGGGTTTAAGTAGGAAACTTGCAATGTGGCCTTTAGAAAAAAATTTAATGATCACACTGGACGACACAACCCACTATTATTAATATTAAGTAACTCACCTCAATGACGCCATCGGGCTCCATTCCTTCAGGCCCTCCATGGTCTCGATCTCTTGAGCTGCGGATATACATTTAAAAATTTACACTGGAGTTTGAATACTGCGTAAGGCATACAAAATATATCAAATTTAATAGGATTTTCTGCACCGCCACGTGAACGCGCAGTCTCGAGCCGCCCTTCACTCGCGCACAAGTTCTTATATTGAGGGGCGCGCGCACGCCATCGTGGCGCCGTTCACCCTACGTAAGGTGCGCGCGATCACCAAATACGGCGCCGTGTAGAATTCACTCGGCCTGCTGAACCCCCGGAGCTCGTTTCCGCACCGCATGACTCAAAAAGGGGGCGTGTGAGGGTTAAGAGCCGAAATGAAAACGCTTAAGAGAGCGGAAACGCGACACGAAAAGATTTTTGCTTCTCCCCGTGCTTGCTAGCGGAACCCAGCGTCGGAGTGCGAGCTACAGGCCGCGAGATAAGCACCGAGAAGCGGGTGAAACACTGTCCCGCTTAACGCGTCGAACACCGGGAAATGTACAAAACGCAATAAAGATTTTTATCTTATAAATAAATATATTCGTGGTCGTATTTTAAAACCGGATTACATTAGACCTCAGTAGGCTGGACTGACCTACGTCAGGCGCGCTAGCTAGAACTAGCATGTAGGCCAAGGCATGGCGCGCGCGGCCCTCTGCTCAAACCACCGGAGGATTATTATTTTTTTTTTAAGCAAAACATAAAAACGCAACTATACGTCCCGAGTTTAGTTAACGCGACTTCAACGAGTAATAAACAGTGACTTAAGATGATTAAATAATCACAAGCAAAAACACACACCTGTGATAATCACCAGAACCACTAGACATGATCCGCTTGCGACTTCGGCATCCACTCGGAAAGGAAGAGCGCGTGAATCTCAAGCGAGTTTTATTTGACCGGAACTCTTTATATCCACCCTCCTCCCCTCCCCTGCTCGCGCGCGCGCACGCCGAACGAGTTGTATGAACGATCAACTTAGACGTGGGTGAGATCGAATGTCGTTTTTAGAAATATTCGTATTTAGGACGCGAATCGTCCCTGAGAAGAAACATGTCTTTTTTATTTGGGGAAAGTACGCAACGCTGATCGGTAGCCGTGGGACTATATGGTGAGGCGCAGCGATATTGCCGCAGTGCGGAGGCGTGACGCGGTCCGCTACGGGGTCTCCGCCGGTTTGGGGCCTGACAGATTTGGTCATGCTGTAAAAAAAAAAGTGAATGCAACTATGAAGTTACATACATTTATTAATTATTATTTTAGAACTTTTTTAAACCACATTTAATAACCAGATTATTTTTTAAACTAAAGTCACTTATGAACTTTCCTCCATTTAGAAATTGTGTAATTTTAGTTATCGAATTTGTAACTTAAATATTATTTATGCGCCATCCATCCGTTTATTCACAGATTATTTTTGTTTATTTCCTGTAATAACAATTGTATTACTATTAAAGCTATTTTTAAATTCTCCAACGCTATCCAGAAAGTAATTACACCCGACAGACCGTGCTGTTTTTATTTCTTTTATATATAAATAATGCACCATGAGGTGCGTGGGTGGTTTGATGAAATAATACGCACAAGCCGAGTGTCTCTAACGTCTTGGCATCAGTACCGACCCGTGTATTTCAGGCCCAGACCGAGGCATTTTCTGAGCCATTCAGAAATTTCATTTCAGAGAATTCATGGCTCCAGGAAGCTGCAAATAGTCCCCAGACCATCACATTACCACCACCATGTTTGACTGTTGGTATTGTGTTCTTTTAATGAAATGCTGTATTTTAATGCCAACTTCGAAGAAGTTAAACTTTTGTCTCACCAGTTCAATACGGCCCCAAAGTCCTGGGGTGTTCTTTTCTGGTCACCAGTGGCTTTTGTCTTGAAACTCTTCCATGGTCAAGTACCTTGTTTCTAATCTGTTCTTGAGATCCTGGCATGACGTGTTGCTTTTTTGAGATCTTTTAGTGGTCTTCTTTTTATCAGACATCTTCTCTTGAAGTGATTTCTGGATTCTTGATGTGTTGCAGTAATCAGGCTTGGGTGCAGCTTTCCAACAAATGTGATTAATCACAGTTCATTTAGGATTTAGCAAATTGCGGCCAAGAAACTATTACTTGAGAAGATCAACAAGCAAAAAAAACTTGGTTGGGCCAAGAAACACAAGGAATGGAAATTATTATATATTTGTATATGTTAGAGAAGTGAGAATAGAGTGCAGGCAGGGTGGGGAAGGGTGGCAGGAGTAAGTTTTGATAGAAGGGTATCTGCAAGAGTGATAATACATTTTTTTACAATGTTTTATGGTTTAGAGACAGTGGGAGTGACACAAAGACAGGAAGCAATGAGGAGCTGTAGGTGTCAGAGTTGACGATGCTGGGAATTTCATCACGTGTGACGAAGATGGACAGGTTTAGAAATGAGTTTAATCAAGGGATCACGCTCTGTGGTTTTAGAGACGAGGTGAGAGAGACGCGATTAAGATGGATAAGACAGGGTGATATATGAGACAGATGATCCGCTGTAGTGACTCCTAACGGGAGCAGCCTGAAGAAGAAGAAGAAGATATTTCATTTAACAAAATCCTATTCAATGCAACGGAAAAAATACGATGCTATGCGATTTAATATGGTATTTAGTTAAGACGGACAAAAAATCATACATTTGTAAAAAAAACAAAAACAAACATACATTCTTTTCCTGTTCTGTTTTCAGGAAGATGCAACTCTACCTCTGCCATGTTGTGAAATCAGACATTGAGCACCCTCATATAATCAAAATCACAAGATCCTAGTTTCATAACACCTCTGTGAAGATCGGTAGAAGATCGGTCTTCTCCCATCGAAGCATCGAATCTTCGACTATTCAAAATCACCCCTAAAATAGTCTTAAAATATGCTGATCATTATGGGGTAGATTATTGTAATTTTATAATTTGACACATTACAGTACATAAATGAGCAAAACAGAATAAAATCTATCTATCTATCTATCTATCTATCTATCTATCTATCTATCTATCTATCTATCTATCTATCTATTTATTTATTTATTCATATGTATACATTCATGTCTACCTGTGGGTTTATGAGTGGAGGGGGCGGGTGAAGTTGTACTGCGCATGAACGGAAGTAGATGACGGGCGAGAGGGGAAAAGCGGAAGAGGGAGTCTGGAAATCACAAACATGGTAAATGAGGGGGAAAAATACAATAACAAATACGGGGTTAATCGTTTAATTTTCCTGCTAGACACAGGCCTGTCCGGGCTCGAAACCTGGCTAGAAAGCTGATTTCCGTGGAGTGAGGGTGGGAGGGTTCCGACACAGAGAGACGGGGAGAGTCGCCGGGGTGAGCGGAGAAGGGGCGCTGAGCTAAGCGGCTATATTCAGTGAACGCTGGCGGGGGGGCTGTATCCCAAACGCGCACCGAGTGCACTACGCATAGGGCGCGCTCGCTGTTTCTTCCGTCTCGCGCTGTAGTGCGGATGTGTAGGGAGCGGATGGGTATTTGGTATCCGGACACGGTTAGCGCGGTGGCTTCAGTTCAACACGCGATTTAGACTCACCAAAAGGACTTTCTGGTCCAGCAAGACGGCGTAAATGATCACCTTAAGTGGCAACGATCGTGTCGTTTTAATCAGTACCAATTGTGTTTAAAATATATATAATTTATAGTAAAAATCATCAAGCTTTAGACGTGACATACATTTGAATGGCAGCTGAACTACCCATTAGGCCTGCTTTATTATAAGCCCCCAATTTAACTTTAAAGCACATTAAACATGTTTAAATCGCGTTGTTTTCAGTGATTATAATATAAACGTATCAAGCAGTCCTGTATACTTGTTATTCCTGGTAGAAGTAAGCAAATGAAGTGCACCACCATGAAGTCAGAAGACCTCAAGATGCAATTGGGGGGGGGGAGAATAAATGATGATAAGTGCAAGTTTTAGATTGTAGTCTCCTAAAACCGAAACCTAGAAATAGCTCTGGATGTCATTCGAAAAGTCGGACTCGGATATCCCAGAATGCCGTGCAGCTATGCGGTGTAGTACAATTCTCTAGCGTGTGATTGGACGCGATGGTGTCAGTAGTAAAGAGTAGTAAAATCGCACCGTTGTGTGTCGCCGAGCGATGAAACTAAACAAACTGTCTTCCAACAGAACAAGCTGAAATCCTCGCAGAAGGATAAAGTTCGCCAGTTCATGATTTTCACGCAGTCGAATGAGAAAACGGCGCTCAGCTGTCTGGCTCAAAATGACTGGAAACTAGAGGTGGCCACAGACAACTTCTTCCAGAATCCTGAACTTTACATACAGAATCTGAAAGGACTGTTCGACAGGAAAAAGCTAGAACAGCTCTACAATCGATACAGAGGTAAGGAACAGCGACGTCGTCCGTTCCCCCGAGACGATATGACGCAGACATCTTGAGAGGCTCAGAAGGGAATCCGTCCTCATCTGGGTGATGCTGGATATTCGTGCGTTATAGTTCTGTCGTCGTTGAGGGTATCGGCTGTTCATTGGTGGAGGGAGTGCAAAGCTTTTTGTGGCAGTTGTAGGGGTTCAAAGCCGTCTTCACGGTTTCTAAGTGGAAACTTCCAGAGCAATCTTGTGTGTCTTTCGGTGGTTCATGTGGGGTGAAAAGATCTTGTGGGGGTATCCGAACATCCCAACAGCTCGCTTCACCCAAAAAAAACCCAACACAGATCTTCAAGAGAAATAGAAACAGCTGAGAAAGGAAGATTTGACCCATTCTGTAGCTTTCTCTATTCTAGGTACCAACAAACAACCTGCCCCTTTTGCTCTCTATGGCATTAGTATTGTTTTATAATCAATGCGAGAATTATTTGGAACCCAGTGCAGCATTGATCAGATGTTGTAATGTGGTCATAGCTTCTGGGTCTAATAAGGACTCTTGCTGCTGCATTCTGGACTAATTGGAGCTTAATTACGCACTTATCCAGACAATAACGCCTCACAATATTCCAACCTGAAGGTAACAACAGCTAGTTTTTCTGCATTGTGTTGTGACAGTATCATATTTCTTATCTTTGCAATATTTTTCACATTAATCCTCAACCTTCCATTCAACATTCATTCCCTATTTGTCTATTCTAACAACCTAAATTGTTAGGTTGTTGGAGTCTTCCACTCCAACCTATGTAAAGAATTTGAATCTTAAGGTTCGAGGAAAATTTCAACCCACTACGCTGTATAAAATTGTGTGGCTCTAATTTTGTGTAACAGTTTGCTGAAGGACCACGTATGGCTGGGAAAAGTCAGGTGTCTCAATATGTTTGTCCATGTGGTGCATTATGTACATAAGCTCTGAAGGAACTTGGATCAGTAATCACACCAAGGTCTTTTTTTAATGCTTGATATAATGAACCAGTAGCACCATCCAGACACACGACGTAATCAGAAAGCTTATTTGTATGAGTACATTATTAGTGGAGGTGGTGGCTCAGTGGTGGACTCTGGATCAAAAGGTCACAATTCAAATCCTAGCAACAGCACTTCTGGGCCCTTGAGCAAGGCCCCTAACCCTCACCTGTTCAGTTGTAGGCCGCTCTGGATAAGGGCTTCCGCCAAATGGCGTAAACGAAAAGTTTTTTTCAAAGTTCCCGTTAAAACCAGCCCCTTTCCGATTTCCCATAATGTCCAAGGAAGTTTATTTTGATTTTTTCCTCTTTAATCAGATCCCCACGATGACAATAAGATCGGTATAGACGGTATTCAGCAATTCTGTGACGATCTATGCCTCGACCCAGCCAGTATAAGTGTGCTCCTAATAGCGTGGAAGTTTCGCGCCGCGACGCAGTGCGAGTTCTCCAAGCAAGAATTCATGGACGGTATGACCGAACAAGGGTAAGTTCATCGAGTCGGGTAAAGTAATGGTGCTAACTGGTGCAATTCTGACCAAGTGTGTTATCACGTTTGCGATCACAATACGAACAAGTTAGAACCAACAGCAAACTGTATGAAACTGGGCAAATCTTCCACACAGAAGTTTGAGAAGGGGCTTCAGGAGCGGAAGAACATCACTGGAAGACGACGAGCCATCAGGAAAAGCTCAACCTCTTAAAACGTCGAAACTATTAGGCTACTCGCGGATGATGATCGTCAGGGGAACAGTCCACAAGAACTCACTTCCCCACCCACCCTACTCGCCAGATTTGGCTCCTGTGGCCTCTCGAAGATGAAGATGTAGCTCTAGGGTCGTTATTACCATTGCGGGAGCTCCAGCAAGACCAGCAAAACTGCACAAGGGGTGCGGGCGGCTTGTGTGATTTGCGTGAGAAAAGAATGAACGCAACGAGTGAACGCATAATATGCAAAGCTTGGGTGGAAACCGTTATGTAAATATGAATTTCGGAACGAAACCCCTCCTGAGGAAGTACAGTGTAAGGAAGAAACCATGGGATAGGATCCTGTCAACCTGTAGCAGATTGTCTATTAATTCCAGTCCATGGTTCTTGAGCGGAGCCGTCCACATTTACCTATGGAGCTTTGTCAAACCGTCAGCGGCGTCAGGATGAATCGGGGCACTCCAGAAAGAAGACCAGGAGCCCGATGGTACCCCAGGAACATGTTTGTCTCAAAAGCAAATGTAATCATTGGTTATCCTGGTTTCTGTATGTTGTGGCCGCATGAATCGATTTGAATAAACAAATGTATTTGTTTTTTTTTGACAGGAAATCTGCGCAAAATAATTCTTCGGTTTTGTTTTTTTTTCTTTAGGTGTGATAGCATAGAGAAGCTTAAAGCACAGTTGCCAAAAATGGAGCAGGAGTTAAAAGACCAAGGCAAATTTAAAGACTTCTATCAGTTTACTTTCAACTTTGCAAAGAATCCCGGACAGAAAGGCTTGGGTATGCCTCCTTTATCCTTTGTGGTTTTGCTATGCCCATTTATTTTTCGTTTTTCCGAGTCAATAATCCTGTCTTTACTTTGATCCAGATTTAGAAATGGCGATTGCGTACTGGAATTTAGTATTGGCGGGACGTTTCAAATTCCTCGACCTGTGGAACAAATTTTTAGTGGTAAGTCTGGAATAATGCTTCAGCGTGAATCTGATTTATAGGCCACAACCACACCTTCAGTGTGACCGGCTAATACAGGGGTCCCCAAACTTCTTTTTGTGTGTGTGAGGGCCACATAATTTTCCCTTCCTTTAGTTTTTACCGATAGCGATGCTTGATCCTATTTGCCGATTAGTTTTTTAAATGGATTCTGGGGGGAAAAATAAACACTCCATGTTAAATAGTTACTTAAAAAAAAAAACAGTACTGAATCAGGAAAATGTACTAAAGGAAATAGGTATATTTATGAATAAATAATACATACAGCGCTCTCCGTGCAGCACGTAGTTTAACGCGTCGAAATAAACAGCGCGTGGTGTCAGTGATTCGCCTCTAGAGGCCGCTCTCGTAACATTCGACCGGAAGCTGGAAAAATCAGTTCGGGATTTTGGGAATATGTCTCTGGCATTTGTTCAGAGGGCCGTTGCAAATGGGCTGTAGTTTGGGGACCCCTGGTTTAATGTATAGGCAATACCATCTTCAGTTTGCTAGATGTCTAAGCCATGCCCCCTCCAGTGCATGGAATCTTAAGCCACACCTCTTTCTATGAGATTGACAGATTTATTGGTTGTTGTCAGTGTGGTTGGCAGATTTATAGGCCACAGCTTCTTTAATTTGACCGATTCATAACCGTAAGCATTTAAAACGTGACTTTGATTTGTAGGCCACGCCTTCATTAACATAAGTGACAATTGTAGGCCACACCCCCCTTCATGAATTGAAATCACTCGACCATTAGTCTTCTGATTAAAATCTTCTTCCTCTTGCAGGAGCACCATAAGAGATCCATTCCCAAAGATACCTGGAATCTCTTGTTAGACTTCAGCACCATGATAACAGATGACATGTCCAACTACGATGAAGAAGGTCCATAGCCACACTTTGCTTTTACCTTATTGATTTGATTTTTTTTTTTCTCCTATAATTTACACGTCAATTTAATCCCTCTGTTCCAGGAGCATGGCCAGTCCTCATCGATGACTTTGTCGAGTTCGCCCGGCCGTACATCGGGACCAAAAGCACGGCAGTCTAGAGGACTTTATCGTCCCCACGAAGGTGGTCCCGAACCTCACGCACACCTCGTGGTGGACCGAACTGAGATCTACATTGCCTTTTCCGACCCTCAGGATCAAGACGCTTGTGTACAGCAAAGACATTTCAGAGACGCGTCACCTCTTCGTCATCTAGCGGTGGTTTGGGCCCCCTTTTCCTTCTATCCCAATTTTTCAATCTGGATATGTGTGCATCGTCCGTGCCAGCTGAATGTGGATCAAGCTCTGGGACCTCATCATGGTTTCTATATATATATTTTTTATTTTATTATTATTTTTTTTTTCCTCCCCTTCCTCTTTCCCTACTTTCACCCAGGCAGGAGCAAAAACCACCACAGACCTGCCACCTTTAGCCTGGTTGAGGAACGTCAAACTTCAGTTATTAAATCTTTAATTTTAGCACTCCACATTCATTTGTCCTGCCTTGAATCTTTATTTCCTACTTTTTATATACACACCAGAAAAAAGGTTTGGACACTTTTTGTCCTTCAGTGTTTTTTTTGCTTATTTTTTTTAATAATCTCATATTTTACATTTTACATTAATACTGAAGACCTCTAAAATATGAAAGCACATGTCTGGAATTATGCAGTAAACAAAAAACAATCCAGAATATGTTTTATATTTTCGATTCCTCCAAAGTAGCTCCTTTTTTGTTTTGATGACTGCTTGGCCAACTCATAACTGTCCATCCGAATCACGAGGTAGTCACCTGGAATGGTTTTCAGTTCGTTTAGGATATTTCTTGCCTTCTTGATGCGCTTTAGACCATCAGTTGTCTTGTGTCAAAGAAAGGGAGAGTAGAGAGTCACTGTTATTATTGTACAACTACATAAAGTAGTATCGAGAAACACTCGGGTTAAAGAAAAAGAAAGGACCATTGTTGCGTTAAGAAATGAAGCTCAGAACCTGAAACAGGCTCACGAGGATCGTCCCAAAATAGGAAGACCAAGAGCTACCTCTGCTGCAGAGGATAAATTTAATAGAATTGCCAAAACCTTACTTAAATGCTCAGGAATTCAAGTGGCAGACGCATTCAGTAGCCACTGTTCAGAAGAGACTGCATGATTCCCGGCCTTCATGGTTCGATAGATGCAAAAAAACATTCATTTAGAATCTGGAAGTCAAGTTGAGTCATCAGCTGGACTTCTATATGGTTGGATCGAAACCTTTCACTACTCATCCGAGGAGCTTCTTCAGTCTGACTCCGGACCAGTTGACTCAACTTCCAGATAAGCGCACCGGGATGAGATATTACTTCAGAAGAACAACCATCAAAGAGAGTGGTTTTTTTTTTGAGCTGTATAGAAAGTGAACGTTCTTGAATATGATGTTCCCACTGTGAAGCATGGTGGAGGAGGTGTGGTAGAGTGGGGGTGCTTTGCTGGTGACACTGGTCACTGGGGCACTTTACCAGCATTTTGCCTTCTGGTTTCGTGGGACCATCATTTGTTTTCCAACATGACAATGACCCCACAAACATCTTAAGATTCTATAAGAGCTATTTGTCCATAATGTGCTTCATCAGATGACCTGCCCTGAATTCAAGTTGGGAACCTCTGGGAACTTCTTAAGGTTGTTGGAAAATCATTCAAGGTGATGAGCCGTCTTCACAGCAAAAGGTGGCTACTTTGAAGACCCGAAAATATAAAACGTGGATGTCTTCAGTATTAATGTACAATATTAATAAATTCAAATAAAGTAAAAACACGCAAAGATACACAAGGTGTGTGTATATATAATATATAAAATCACTGAAAATGCAGAGCTTTGATTAAATCCCTTTTTTAGGGGACAGAACACAAGGATCAGATGCTGTTTTTTTTTTTTTTTTTTTTTTTGGTTTTTTTTTGGTTTTTTTTTTTTTTTTTTTTTTAGGTTTTATTGTGACTTGTATATTTTCTGTTGCTGTTTTTTCCACCAAAAAAAAAGGAAAATGATTTCACCTTGCTTGTTGGGTTTTGAGTAAACGTAATCAGTACGCTCGGTATGTTCTTCTATTCTAAAATTCGTGACTTTTACATTATTTGGACGAATTAAACAGTAATTTATTGTAGGACATATTGGTTTTTTTTTTTCTCTCCATTCAAGGGGAGAAATCAACCAGAGGGGGGCAGTGTTGAGCCTAAAGTGAGCCTAATATTCCAGTGTGTAGACATCTGAACTTCATAATCACCTGTACTTGTTAAAAATATGATTTTTTTTTCCTTTTTCTGTTATAATTACCTCCACCTCGGCTCTCCACTTGATTTCGGGGGTGCCTGTGGGGATTTGTGTTTATTCAGCTGCAGGAATAGAAGTGAAATCAGACACCAATCTTGGATTAGGAGGTCTGGGGTTCAAGTTCGTCCCAAACGTGTTCAATGAAATGTCAAAGCTCTTTTCAGGATTCAAGTTCACTCCAACCTTCAACACACCATCTCTTCTTTATGGAGCTGGATTTGTGCCCACATTGGAGCAGGTTTGAACCGCAGTGAAGTGAAGATCTGTTTCTTAAAGAAGATATTGTAAAGGACAACCTTCTGGCCCATTTTGTTATACTACTAAACATCACAACCCCATAACATTATAAGTTTAAGGTTTAGAGGGGGCTAAGCTCATGACTTATTGTGGAAAAACTCTAACAAGAAGCACCATGGCTGCAGATAAAAACGCAGTCATGTTAGTCAAACTCGCATCCCACATCTGTAGCAAACTGCACAAGCGTGTGGGTTTAATAGCTGTTTTTTATTCCACAATGAATAAATCTGGTGTGCATGATGCACGTACGAGGACATTTCCAAGACGGACTTTCCAACAGTTCTAAACAGTAGTAACGCTTTTTCACAATTCAATTCATTTTTATTTGTATAGCGCTTTTTTTTATTTAATTAAATTACATTTTTTAAAATATACAGTCGACATAGTCTCAAATCGGCTCCGCAGATAAAGCGGTTATCAGGTTGTAAAAAAAGAATGTGTACGTTCGTTGCCTATAAGTCTTTCTAATTGTTTATCCTGATGAGCGAGATAGTGGCGACAGTGACCAGGAAAAACTATGAGGTAAAAACCTTGAGAGGAACCAGACTCATCTGAGTGGCACCGAATGTCCATTCATTACAGTTTAGTTGTTGAGGTGTGTAGTAATAGGTGCTTGATAAATGCAGAACTGCTCATGCAACATTTTATGAGGATAATATTGATGGCTCTGCTAGAGATGATGTATGCGGACGGTGAATGGGGACTTTCACTGTGAAGAATTCTGAAGAAAGGATTGTGTTGATTGGGTTTCTTGCGGCCTTCATTCTCGCCGGATGAGATTCCGGTCTGAGATATCGGCATGCTGTTATACTGCGTCTCTCTATAATATTGATAGCTTTTATAACCGTGGTGTTATAATGAGAAGATTTAGAGGTGGTTCAGGCAGGAAGAAGCAGGAAGTATATAGTCGATGCAGGATTAAAGACTGCAAACCAGGAAATCATGAAGGAAAATCTTTATAAATGGAATCCTCATATTTATTGCACCTTTGCTGCTACGTTGAATGTTTACTTAATTTTCGTGTAATGTTTACTCTTGCTGTTTCACTTTCTATGCACCTTAGTCCGTTTCCAACGACATTTCGTTCTTTTGTATACAGTGTATGTGGAAGAATGACAATAAAGCACGAGTTGGACTCGTGAATTGAGTTTGGAGATTTCCACTTCCGGCTTGAGGACTAGGAGCAGCCTTTTGGCGACCTCTACTGGCGGAAGGCCGCACGTTCTTTAAAAGCGGCGCCGTTGCTAAGCAACCGACCATACAACAGTGGACTTTACTAGCAGGAAAGCGTCGAAGTGGCGGTGTTAGAGTAAATAAACTCAAGCTGCTCGGTTTTTGTTTAGATTTAAATAAGCAAGTAAATAAGTAAAAAAAAAAAAAACATGGATAACGCGCTAATGATGGAGGTTTTAGCTGAGGTTGGCTGGGACCGAAAATTCGCCATTCCAGTCTTAAACGCCCAGAATAAAGCTTTGGCAGAAGAGGTAAGAAAAAAAAAAGATAACAGCAAATAAATATTAAAAAATGAAATTGGTCAATTCAATGCGCTCGCTTGCTTTTATCAGGTTTTAAAACGCTATTTTATTGCGCATGCGCAATTGCACCTTTTCACCCGACATAAACGCATTGCACTGGAATGCACAATACCGATGAAGCACATTTGTTTAAAACGCGACTCAAATGTGCTTTCGAGCAGCTGTGCATTTCACAACCCTGCCTTCAGTGGTGTGTTTAAAGAATCAATCCACCTCCTATTACCATCATTAAGACACCACGACTATAGAAAACAACATCATAGAGAAGTGCAATAAAACACAGCATTTCTAAAGCAAGAAACCCAAGAAACCCAATTCAACACGTCTCCTTTCACTGGAGCCACAACTTCACCTCCCTCATGCATCATGTCTAGCAGAAGCATCATATTAGCCTCATCCAACGACCCAAAAGTGCACTAGGTTATACGAAATTATACGAAATTACAATTATCTGTGGCCAAAGCAGTTATTGTGGAAACAATAAACAGCGATTAAATCTACATTATTCTATTTGAGATACTAACTACTGACCATACAATCAAAGGACGTGAAAATGCAGACGTTACTGGTGAGGGCCTCGGACTGGCCGAATCGCAGTCTGATTGGGTGAAGAAACAGTTTTGAGCAGCATTTCTGAACGTCTAAATTTGATTGGATAGAAACTCCAAAACGTACTATTGGAAATAATTCAATGCATATTCACGGGATAGACTTCATTCAAGTAAAGAAGGCCTTTCTGGCCCTTTTGGCCCACCACTGCTTTAAAGTGTGAAGTAAAAAAAAAAAAGAATATATCCAAATAGATCTGAGGTACTGTAATGTAGAATATTCTAGATAACCAGATAACTAACCAAAGAAATAACCATGAACATGCGATCATGTTTAATGCATTAATGTCATTATTTACTGGTTGATTAGGGTCATTTAACATTATACGTATTGCAATAAATGTGGAATGTCCGGAAAAAAACATAAGTAAAATGTCCTCCGTCCACCAGATCCAGAGGAAACGCAAAGATCTTACAAACGTGCAGAACGATGTGATCCATCAGAAGGAGAAGTCCAGTGCTATGGCCGAACATCTGAAAAACGTTGAGCAGGAGATCATTCGCATTCAGGTGATGAATTTGCTTGGTTAAATATGATATAAAATAATATATTTGATTTTTTATAAATAAATAAAAAAATACGATTGATTAAATTGGCACCAATTAAATAAAAAAAATATATATATTTTTTTTATCGACATATTTAATTAAATCGTTCCCATTCGTTAGACCCCATTTGGGTAATACGCATGTGTGTATAAGTCTGTGTGTGTGTTCTACATTTATTATTTAATTTTCTACACATGTTAACAGTATTTAACACTCTTTATTCCTTCCATCCTTCATTCATCCACTCCCTCGATATGGGAAGGTGTCAGGATTTTCTCCTTTTTAAGAGAAATTCTCGACGCTGGATATAAAACGCGGACGTATCCATAATCGCTAGACTGTAATAAAAAACGTTGGCGATGGCAACGAAATGTTTCAGTACGAATACACCCCTATATATATACTGTATGAAACATCTTCTGCGGTACAGTTGTGCTGAATGAATGCGTCTCCTGCATGTAGGCTTTGTGCAGGGCTGTGAAGAAACAGACCGAGTCCGAGCTGCACTTCAAGGCCTTGGCCGAGAGAGAGATCGGATGGCTGCGCCATGAGATTTCCAAGCTTCAGAGCGAGCAGAAAACGATGCTGGAGAAGAAGAATTCGTACGAGGTTGTAGTGATTTTGTCATCAACAAGATCGAAAGACTTCAATTGTGAGATCTTTGCTTTCGCCTGTACGTGCTAAATGCTTTCCCCTTTACCGCGCAGACCTACATCTTTAAAGCCAAGCAGAATTTGGAGGAGTTCAAGACCCAGATGAACTGGGACCAGCAGACCCTGGATGTCTGGCTGGAAGAATCGGCTCGCAAAGACGAGGACATTATGACTATCATCAAGTACGCGAAGCAGGACGATAGCAGGATCCGAGTGAGTCTAATTATTAAATTGTTTGGGTTGTTAAATAGAAATGACCAAAAACGTCCTTCAACGCGTCCTGATTTAAACCCTCCGTATTCTTGTATGTGTTTTACAGGAGCTGACTCTGACTGTAGAGAAGCTGACTCTCGAGGAGAACCAGAAGAGAAAAGCTTTGGACAAAGAGCTTACCGAGACCACCATGATACAGGTACATGTTTTTTTTTCTCTCTCTTAAAGTCACTGCGGGACAAGATCCCGTTTCGTTTCAACGAATCCCATCACACATTCGTTCATGCGTTCGTACAGGTGGCTCTGGAGAAGACGGTGGAGATGTTGCAGCAGGCCCACTCAGAGAGACAGGAGCTGATCAGACAGTGGGAGAACGCCATCCAGCAGATGAAAAAGAAAGACCACGCTATACAGCAGTGTGCTCTGGTATTCGTCCGCGCGAACAAAAAACACTCGTGGGTGAGAATTGGAAACAGATAAATTGTATTTTTCTGTTCAGCTGCAGGTTGAGGCGAACCTGGCGATCCGCGAACGCAAGGAACTCATAAAAGAGCAGCAGAACTACCTGGCTAACTTGGTGGAAAACAACAAGGAGTGCGAGAAGAAGATCGCTGCAGTGGAACGCCAGGCCAGGAGGCTACGGGAGCAGTTTCAGGCGAAGGAGAGCAACTGCGTCCGCCTGCAAGACGAGGCACGTTCGAGTTTTTCTGTTCTCTCTCCCGGATGTAATTTGGAGACTGCGATACTAACCTGCTTGTTTTTCACAGCTTTTGAGCCTCAAGGGCAGGTTGGATCGCACCACGACAGACCTGAAGGCCAAGAGATCCCAATTAGCGAGCATAAGGAAGGACATCAAGGATAAAACAGCAAAGTAATTCAAAGCATTTAATAAAAGAAAAGTTGTTTTCTCAGCCTCTGTAGCTCACTCTGTAAATCTCTCAGGTTGGAGCAAGCATGTCAGTATAACTTCGCTCTCGAGATGAAGCTGCAATCCGTGACCGAGGGGGCGCTAAGCATGGAGGAGAGAGCCGCTCAGATGGAGCAGATGCTCCGAGACCAGGAGAAACACCTCAAAGTATTCAAGAGTTCTATAAGATAAGTTGAGCTAGCACACATTTTCATCACCTTGCTTAATAGAGGGTGTTTGTATACAGGAAAGCGTCAGCCAACTCCAGCAGAAGCAGAAGCTCCTGTTCCAGAAAAAGCAGGAACTCCAAACGATGAGAACGAAGGAGAAGAACCTCCTCGCCGATATCTCGAGCGGTCGTATAGCCCTGTCCAACCTCAACAGCCGCCTCGGGAAACTGGACCAATATGCTCTCAAGCATCAAGAGTATATCAACAGCCAGGCAAGCCGTTTAGATCCTATCTAAAAGAGTCTTGGATAAGGATTTTTTTTTTAAAGTTCCTCAGGACTTCTCGGAATGTTCACTATGCACGCTGTTTTTTTTTCTCCACCAGGACTTCCAGATCCAGCTTCTGGAGGGGAAGATGGCACGTCTGAGCGGCAACGTGAACAAGGAAGAGAAGGAGGCGCTGGAGAAGCAGGGGTCTGAGCTGAGCAAGGCGCTGGAAGAGAAGAAGAAGGAGGCTGCTATGCTTTCAGGACAGCTCAGGACACTCCAGGTGAAACGGGGTGAAACGTATTTCCCAAGGAATGGACCAATGCGAGATTACAGGACGTACTGAAAACGTGTGTATTTTCAGAACGACATTCGCTGTGTGAGGAAAGAGAACGAGAAGACGAGAGCGGAAAAGAGAGACCTGACCACAAAGATCGACGAGATGAACCTAATCAACGACACCTTGGACAAACACTTGAAGAAACTTCGTCTCAAGAAAAAGGTCCACATTAAATAATTATGTTTAACAATTAATTCCTAACTGGTTTACAGAATTAGTGCAAATAGTAAATAAAGACTTGACCCTCCTTCTTCTAGGACAGAATAGTGGAGACCAATATGCTGCAGCTGGAGGTGAAGCGCCTCAGGAACCTGCTGTATGACAAGGCAGATGGCGTCCTCTCTCTGGAGCAGAGGAAGCTTCAGCTGCAGACAGCCATGAAGGAGTGGCAGGAGGAGATGCGTGTACATCAGGAAATGCAGAACAAGCAGCTCAAGATGACAGAGCAGGAGCTACAAGGCATCAGGTGGGACATGTGAACATTGGCGTGATTGATGTGGGCAATAATATGAATTCAATCACCATCCCTTTTCATGTTCTTTTTTTTTTCTCACCGTGCTGTCATTCTCCACAGATCCGAGCTGCACGAACGATTCACCAAAGTTGACAGGATGAAGACAAAATACGAGATCATCACCATGTCCATGGCTCCACCAGAGGGCGAGGAAGACAAATCTCAGGCTTATTACATTATCAAGGTAGCGAGAGTTGATATCAAGATTCGGAAGGACTTCTACTATCATTTCGATGTTTTTTGTTCGCGTTTTTCTGCACGTTCTATCCAATCCTATCCACGAATGCACCGGTTGCAAACCACCATTTTTCCTTGTGTTCATTCTATTGTGTTATCGTCCAGTATCAGGGGAGTTGAACGGTGACATTCCACATAAACAGTTTAGCGAGTAATTGCTGAGGTCTGGAATTTGTAGACAAAGAAGCATTTGCATATTTGTCCCCAGTGTCAAAGTCTGTTTCGCCTTCGGTCTTCAGAAAGACCTTGTGCTGTCACCATGAACATGAGACATGCTTTTGAATCTGGGTGATCTGGGCTACTGATTGGAAGGTCATGGAGTTCATGGTCAAACTGCTACTCTTGAGCTATTGAGCAAGGCCCGTAACCCTCCGTGCTCCAAGCTGTATCATGGTTGACCCCAGCTTCCTAAAGAGTAACAAGTAAAAAGCCTCTTTACCTCAGTTCTACAGCTGAGCAATTAAAGGGTTTTGGGCCTTTTTGAAGATTTGAACCCAAATCAGAAGTCCAACATTTTATTCAGTAGGCTTTACAAAAGAAAACAGTAAAGCACCATGGTGTCAAGCTCCAGTATCTCCAAGCTGACACTTCTGGGCTCTTAAGCAAGGCCCTTGACCCTTTGTGCTCACAGCAGCCCTGGAGGTCATGGCTGACCTTGTGCTCTAGCAGGGCTTGAGAAGAAAAACAAAAACCTTTTACTTTACCAAAACTGTACATATTAAAAAATTCCCGATTGGTGTTTAATTATTAGTAATTGATTCAGTTAGAAACTGTTATGTGGTGCAAGTGGATTAAAACTCTTTTGGATATTAATAATCATAGGTGGTATTAATA
This sequence comes from Silurus asotus, assembly GCA_024362625.1. Classification (NCBI taxonomy): domain Eukaryota; kingdom Metazoa; phylum Chordata; class Actinopteri; order Siluriformes; family Siluridae; genus Silurus; species Silurus asotus. Next base: position 1,382,783 of record MU563656.1, read on the forward strand.
ACTTAGCTGGACACCAATATATTTCTTTATCTACTTTACTGATTCAGTGGACTTGCAATTTGAACGTCTTCCATTGCCTATAACAGTTTCTACTTGTATATAAACGTATAGATTTATAGATTTATGCAGAATTGTAATTTGCTGTTGCTGTCCTGAAGGCAGCTCAAGAGAAGGAGGAGCTTCAGCGCAGGGGCGACGATTTGGACGCCAAGATCCGCAAAACCGAGACCGAGAACAAGGCATTGGAAAACACCATGCACTTGTTCAACGATCACAACAGCACCTGTCGCAAATCCTTGAACAAGGTCACAGAGACAAGTATGTGCATGCTTTCCTGGTTTTTTTTTTTCCTTCAGTTTTCGACCTGTTATTTGTGGATAGTTTAATACAGATGTTGGGTTAATCACTCACCAAGCCAGATTCAGGAAGTCGTTGCGATGTCACATTTCAGGTTCACGCTCAGGTTAAATGCTTTCTCTTTAATAAGTTTCAAGTTATGCAAATCATCTAAACCCCCGATAACACTTTCGATTTGGTTTCGCAGGTCCCGAGTATAAAGAGAAATTGAAGTTGGAGGCACAGAAAAGGGCGGCAGACGAGAAGGCCAATTTTAAGAGGCGCCAAATTAGAGAGCTGAAGGAAAACACTGAGGTCTGTGTGAGCATTAGGGGATGTTCTGGATTATCGCGTCTATCTTGAATTTTCTGTATATGAAGAACCCATGGGTTGTATGAAACATATTTATTATATAAATTATTTAGGAACCAAAAAAACACCATCATGCTAAAATTTGACCCGTGATGCATGCAAGCTATTCTGGTAGAACAACCAGAGTTGAGATCATTCAAATAGAAAAAATGTGATGCGATAATTATCTGAGTTTTGTTCCTTCACGCTTTAATTCCAAGCTACTATTTAGTAGGAGACGTAGTATCAGCGAACCATTGGCGCGTCTACATTGCAGTGGTGGACAAAGTACATGCAGTTGAGTTCAAGTAGATCCACTCGGTAAAATGTGACTCCAAGAAAAGTCAAAGTGCTCCTTTAAACTTTGACTTGAGTAAACGTGCAAAAGTTTTGGCTTTCAAATATACTTAAATATCCAAAATACTATGATTTATTTTGTCTATAATGTTCCTATTATCATTTTTATCGCAAGACTCTTTACTCAACCAACTCAATTTATGTGAAAAGACTCGAATGTGACTCTCAGCACACTGATCTATAAATAGAATTATATTCACGAGTCAAACACTAATTTCTATTAAAATTTGCCAAAACCTTCTTTTCAACTATTTCAAAAAATGCTGTAAATGAGGTCACATGTGTTGTGGCGAGTTCGGAGTTTCTTCATCATTTATTCCTGTATGTTGGTGATCAGTAGGTGCACCAAGCGCCAATTGATATAAGTTTAAAACAGAGCGTGCGCTCGACCCTGATTGGTGACTCGCGGCATGTTTGACCGGTTACGTTTTTATCCTCATAAATAAAAAGACTGATTTTGCAAAATGTAGGTGGGTAAAAGAAAAATATTTGACTTTGAAATGTTAAAGAAAACGTCTCCCAGAATAGAAACAGTTCAATAAAGAGCAGACACATGAAACTGTCCACCACTGCTTTCCTATAATGGAAATATTTATTTTTCTATAAAGTAAATGATATGGACAAAAGTACTAGGATACCTGACTTTTCCAACCATATGTGGTTCTTTCTCAAGTTGTTACGACAAAGTTGGAGACAGGATGTCCTTGGATGTGGTAGCACTACATTTTACCTTTATTGTCCTTGTTCTTATTCCTTATTTCTTTCATTCTTATTGCTTTTTTTATTCTCTGGGCTTTCTTTGGCAGGTAATGAATAGCTCGCTGAGCATCTTGCAGCAGGAGGAAGCTGCTCAAGCTAAAAGTAAAGCTGATCTCCAAACCCATTCTTTTTCTCTGAAGAAGCAACTTGCTTCACAGCAGGAGAAACTGGACAGGGCCACCAAACAGGTTGAACCTCTTGCATTCATGTCCTCTCAAGTTCCTGATCATGAGAGCAATTCGAAACATCTTGTTCTTGATCTTGATCAGTATAGGCAGCATTTAATTTTGTCTGTTTCCTGGATTGACACTTAAACAATAACTAGGATTTCAGAAACGCCTTATATAACATGAACAGACTCGTGTCTTTCACATCAACATCTCTATAAAATGTTGGTTGTGCTAAACATCCCAGTAGATCTCACATTTCTTTTTATATCTTCCAACGCAGTCCTCCAAGCTGGCTAAGGAGCTGCGCTCTGCCAAAAACACCACCGAGGAGACCTTTGAGGAACGTGACATCAAGCGAAAGGAGTTGAAAGACTGCAAAAAGGCGGTCAATAAGTTGCTTCTAGAAGTCATAGAGCAACAGCCTGACCTCCAGCCGGCGATTCACACGTACTTCATGCAGGTGAAGAACTCAAAAGAGCTCACGGACGAGCAAAGCCGTGGAAATTCTATCTAAATGATATATTTGTTTTCTGTCCTAGGCCGGTCTCGCTATTCCTTCCAGCCCCTCAACCCTGTCAAGCCGAAGCTCGAAGCTGAGCTCGGCACGTAGCTTTGGTTCCCTCAGGTAAAAAATCTCTACTTGGGGTTCACCGGATAAACCCGATATAAAAACCATTTCCCCGTCCTATCAGAGCATCACAATAAATAAAAATAAAGGCCATCATAGTGGGCAAGTCAAATCACACACACCAGACACTTGGTGACACAGTGTTTTTATGTTTTCCACCAGATCTTCGAAGCCTTCAGCCGACAGCAGCGCAAGAGCCTCAACAGTTCACTTGCCCGTCGTTAAGACGCTCGAGTTGGACCTGGGACTTCCCGTCTCCCCAGCGTTTTTACCTCAGTCTCCTGTCAGCGACCGCAGCAGCAGCAGCAGCAGGGGCAGCAAAGTCCGTAATCTTTGAAGCAAATCTGCTTTGCTCTTCCAGAAAAAATGAATATGGAATATCAGTCCTGCATATAGTCTAGCAAAAGTAATCATTTCCCAATGTTCTGTAACTGGAAAAAAGTCCTCTGGACATTTCGCATCATGAGAAAATCTCTCTCCCATAAAAGCCTCTACTTCAATTAAAGTTGATTTTATTTTTTATTAAACGATCACATGTCCAAACAATGTTGGAATTATTTGCATACTTTACCCGTGGGCGGAGCTTGCAGAGCTGTTTTACAGGAATTGTCGCTATTATACGTCACTGGGCCATTTCATAACGATCCGCATAAGAATGCAAGTTCATTACGGTAACTGACAGGAATGCTGCTACACTCACACGTACTCATACACACTCACACGTACCTTTATCCCGAACGGCAACCACAGCAGCAAACATGTTCCTCGTGATCCTTTTTGTCGGAGCGGTTCTTTTCACAAATGGATCAAATGGTGAGTAAAACAAAGACGGGATATATTACTTTTGCTCTCGTCGGTTTTTCAGCTGATATCCAGATTTATGCAGAGATTAATTTATAAATGTGTGATTTTGCTGTCAATACATTTACCCAGGTTTATTGTTCCTTGTTTGGAATTTTTATTTATTTATTTGATAAAAGACTATGAAGAAGAAAAATCGTCAACAGTGAAAATGACTCAGAGATGATTCACAGATGAGCTCTGTTAAAAGTGCAGGCCTAAAGAAATCGTGTCAGATCTTGTTCTGACTTTATGTCGCCACAAAAAAAATAAGACAATTAACCTGGGTGTGAAAGTGTGCACATCTTTTGGGCATAACCTCATCAAACATTATATTGGTGCAAAAACAATCCTGAAAGAACACTATACTTACAGTGAAGCATGGTGGTGGCTGCCTCGTGCTATGGAGACTTGGTCTTGGATTCCTGTCCAGATAGAGATCATAAAAAGATCCAAAAATTGTATCGATTTCAGCAAAATAAACTCCACACACTACGATGACCCAGTCAGAGCTCATGTGCCTGTTCTTTATACATCGATAACCAGATAATAGTCGAGAAGGATCGTGTTGTTTGCCACATATATCGTCACAAGAAACCAACACTGGAAACCACCTGGCTGGTCAGTGGTACAATGGCGTAGAAAGGATTTTTTTTGCTGCAGAGAAAGAGATATTACTTGAAGGTTATGAAGAACTCGAAATGAAATCCAGCTAATTAAGCATTCCATGTGTGAAGAATAACCCCTGGATCTACTGATACAAGTAATACTGTCATAGTGTATTGAATAATTGCGGAATTATCACCAGTATATCAGATTTCAAATAGAAGCCTGGACTGTCAAATGTATACGACAGAAATTTAGAAACACGCTAACAATCAGCCACTAGCGATTTCTTATCATTGCTGATTGCTTAGAATTGATAAATGACTTACTTAGGAATGAAATTAGCATAAGTATATATATATATTTGAGGAATACTTTTATCGTTGTAGCTATACTAAGGTGTACTATATGTGCAAACATTTGTGGAAACCTGACCTTAGATTATAAACATCCAATTCCACATTTAGTCCCCATTTGCTGTTCTAATAAACGCCACTCTTCTGGAAAGACGTTTCATTAGATTTTGTGGAGATTTGTGAGATTTCATTCAGCCACAAAGGTGTTAGTCAGGTCACATTCATTCAGAGCTCCATATCAGGAGAACATTCACTTCCAACCCGCATAAAGCAGATCTTCACAAAGCTGGCTTTGTGCACAGGGGCATTGTCATGCGGGAACAGGTTTGTGTCTCTAAATTAAGAGGAATTTAATTGATTTTTTTTTTTTTATCGTTCTTTACAATTGTGTGCCTCCAATGTTGTGGCAAATGTTTGGGGATAAATCACATTAAAAAAACAACACTGCATATGTACATTTTGTAGTTTTAAGTTTACTTATTTTCTTGAATTACAGTTGAAATTCCTTATTAATGAAATGAAATGTCCCGGAAAAGTAATGTCTGTTTGTTAAATGTTTAAAAAAATGACAAATAATTATTTTTTTGTCTCTTTTCAAAATGCTTGCATCCAAAGCTCAAAGCACGACAACCCCCATCAATACAGGTAAGTAGCGGTTTTAGATAAAAATTTTATACCCAGTATTATTATTATACTATACCTGCTGCAAAGAAAAAATTAATTTATAAATCATTTAGTTCCATGTTTTCATGCTAGGTTTAAAGAACACAGTTTTCCTGTGCATTTGTCCATTTTGTTTTTATTCGCAATTCAAAACTTGAATGGCGACGTCTTAATGTCTTTCCTGGTTGATGTAATATTGAAAGCAGACAATGAAAATTGCTTTTCATTGTTTCTAAACTCACACCAAAAAAAAAAGTGAAAAATGTATTTATTCCTTTTATCACACAAAGTGATCCCCATGTCACACCTTAGGATCTCAGTCTCTCAGACTGAACGGCGGACAAAAACATTGTTACGTAATCTGTTCTGAAATCTTCAAAATGTATCTCAGACGACCAGATTGTGGCTAAAATAGCATGTGTGCACCTGGCTTTAGGAAGAAACGTCCACTCTGGAGCCATTTGGTAAATGTTAAATAATTTGATACAAACTAGAGCATTATATTCAGAGATCGCAGATCTAGTAGAGCATGGTGCAGGGAAGGGCAGGGAAGGGTAGGGAAGGGTGAGCCGTGGTTACACCCTTATGGTTCAGGAGGTTTCTTTGTTTACTTAAGATTAATGAATACTAAGAATGAATTTCAGTTTTAGTCAAATGAAATGTAACGGAAGGGTCATATCTGTAATAATGCGTTTTTATGGAATAGCTTAAAAAAATAATAATAATTAAAACATTTATATGCACTACAGTTATTATCAATGCTATTAAAATATATATATGCTGCAAGTAACCTATACCTTTCACAAGACATGCTGCAAATGCAACTAAAAAAAAAAGTACATTTATAAACAAACAAGTTTTTATTGTAGATTTTGAATTCAATTATGTTTACTTAGGGCTGAAATTCAGTTTAAAGTTTGGTCTAAATGTAACAAAAATGTTTTTGTCTGTTATTGTTTTGTCTTTTTGTTTTTAAACTTGCATCCAAAGACCAGAACACCACAACGCCCACCAATACAACACTAACAATAACACAAGCAACAACCAACACATCAACAACAGAAACAACAACTCCAACAACAGAAACTCCAACAACAACATCAACAATAGAAACAACAACTCCAACAACAACAGAAACAACAATTCCAACAACAACAACAACTCCAACAACAGAAACTCCAACAACAACCACATCAACAACAGAAACAACAACCCCAACAACAACAACAACAACAACATTAACAACAGAAACAACAACAGAAACTCCAACAACAACATCAACAACAGAAACAACAATTCCAACAACCACATCAACAACAACATCAACAACAGAAACAACAACTCCAACAACAACAACAACAGAAACTCCAACAACATCAACAACAGAAATAACAACTCTAACAACAACAACAATTCCAACAACAATTCCAACAACAACAGAAACTCCAACAACAACCACAACATCAACAACAACATCAACAACAGACACATCAACTTCAACAACCACAGAATTTACTACTTCAAGTAACCTTTTTCTATTTATTTGACACTTTCCAACCGTAGGAAACTATAAAATATTTTAAAGTTTTCTGTGTAGATTTTGAGAAGACTTTGATCTCTGTAGATATTCCGCTCACATACTCATGTGTTCTTACTTACCTTACCTGAAAACCTTTCTCCAAGTTACTGAAAATATAATTTAAGAGCAAAATCACAGTGCTCCATTAATTCAGGTAGTCTGTTCACAAGTATAGTTAGGGATGAAATGAGCAAGAAACGCACTCCATAGTCAGAAAGTTTGCCAGAAATATGTACATTTGTATGTACAGTAGTTTATCTGTACTATACGGACAAAGTTTGTAGATGTTTGATGTCAAGATTTGTAGGATTTCTTTACAATCCCATTTTACATTTAGTCCCCATTTTACTGTTATAAAAGCATCTGCAGTCCCATGAAGATGTTTCACTAGATTTAGTGTTCCATAGGTTTTGGATTGTATTTGTAGAGATGTGTGAGATTTGACCCCAATGGTGTTCAGTATGGTTGAGGTTAGAACTTTATCACAAGAGAGCCTCCATTCCAAACCATGTAAAGTATATTTTCATGGCGCTGAAAATATGTGCACAGGGACATTGTTGTGCTGGAACAGGTTTGGGGTCTCCAAGCGAAGGGAACATCATTTTACCACCCCAAAGTCATCGTATAAAATTATTTGAGGGAAAATCACATATGGCTGGAAAACTAAGGTGTCCCAATTCCTTTATTAACTAAATATTTTTTCAGTCTTGCTGATATAACTCCTAGTACTTCAACAAACTGCAACCATTTGATCTTTTATCTTTCCGAGCAACTAATAAAAATAAAATGAAGGCTTTTAGTGTATTAAAAATGCACTAGGAATTTAATTTGAATAATTTTTAGTTTAATTTAAATCCTAATTAACTGAGGTGTACGTTTTATTAAACTGCTTTATAAGTTATAACCAAAGTTAGATATTCGATTTTATTTTAAAAACCAGTTTTTTTGTTGTTGTTTTTTTTGTATTGCATCCAAAGCTCTAAGCTCTCTTAATACTAGAATTCCTAACCGTGAGCACTTTATATTTTTAGCTTCCTGAGTTATTAATGAAAGGCTATATGTTGCACTAGAAATATCAAATTCAAATTGAAATTAAGATACCAAAGTGTATGTTTTTGTAAATTATGTGTTTTATTGGATCATTTTTATAAATAACAATTTTCTGTTTGCTTGTTTTTTGCTTTTGTCTTGCATCCAAAGATTCGACCAATGCAACCACAGGATCTTTCTCCACTCTTAGTACTTCAACTCGTAACCGTAAGAACTTCATCTTTTTATGTTCCTGATCTGCTAATATGAAAATTTTGAGGTACTTCGATGTATTAACATTGGATTGGAAAGTTACCAACACAAAGCCCGCACAAAAATCCACAGCAAGTAAAAATTATACTCAGAAACTATCATCTTAAAAGACAAGTGCATGTGAACTGTATAATACAAACGTTTGCAAATTTAAAATATTTTCTCTGGATGTAATCATTTGTGCACACAGTGCAATTTCTGGCCTTTGAAACCTTGAAATGAATCATAGGCAATGATAGGCACTCTATTTTAAACTTGGGTAGATCCACATTTCAAATTTCATCTACTTTTGGTAAAACTTGGCTTAAGTCAACTTTGGTCTATTTGTTATATGTTACTTTTCTGCTCCTACTCCAAAAAAAGTGTCTCAACAAATACAGTATATTGGCAAACGATTTGATTTGATTTCTCTGAGCCAGTTGTTAAAGCGGGGTGGTGACAAAACTAACATATGACTTTGCAAAAAAAAAAAAAAAAAGATTAGAAAAACAATGATTATTGCATTGTCTGAGAGAAATCAAACCATATTTCATGTAACCTCTCTTTCCTGCAGCGAACCCCATACGTATCGGCGTGCGAGTTTTGGTCAAATCTTCTCTGGGGCTGAATGTAACCCAAGCGAACGCCATCGTCCAGCAGGTAGGAAACCACCAGGAACTTTTTATGACGACTTATTGTGTGTATAGATATATATATATATTAACCAAAAGTTTTACTCCTGCTAACTTCTGTCTCAATTCAATTTTTTTCTTTCTCTCTCATCTTTAAATGTAGTATGTAAACCAGCTAAACCTCTTACCATCCTACGGTGTCAGCGTCAATGTAACACGTGTTACGAAACTATGAAGAGCTCTGGATATTCCCAATGTCCTCGATTCTGTTTTTTTTTTTAAATGTATTTGAGATAATTTGTGTTTCTATAATAAATTTTTATTTTCTTATATATAATGGCATTTGCATGAGATTGTCATTTTAATGTTTAGCGACAATTGATAGTCATATTTACATTGTAGAATAATTACAACTAATGGTAACTGGTGGTGGATAGTAAATAATTAAAATGCAATTTGTCAATTATGAATGAAGCAACAACCTTATTTCAAAAGAATAAATTGATCGATCCTGAACAATGAGAATGTTGTCTTTTTTTGCTTTTGTTTTACTTTCCTAATAAAGTATTTGAGGTTTCTGCGTGATGTCGCGATGTCTTATGGAGATATAATATTCAGGGTGGGGTGTGTAGCTCTGCACAGAGCCAATAAACATCCCAGGGTTTGGTTAAACGTAATATCGGTGACCAGAAAACATTAAATTGAAACAACATAAAACAACAGTCACAGAAACAGAAAAACACAGGGCCAAGAACTAGTAGAAAAATCCTTGCCACATAAAGTGCATATGTGCAACCCGGTGCAAAAAGACAACACAAGACAGTGCAAGACAATACACAAAACACAGGACAGTGCAAGACAATACACAAAACACAGGACAGTGCAAGACAATACACAAAACACAAGACAGTGCAACACAGGACAGTGCAAGACAATACACAAAACACAAAATAGTTCCGCCAGTAAACCCGTCGTAACAAAATGTGAACAGTAGCAGTAACATTTAAACAGAATACTGTGCAAATAAACAAATAGCAGAAATCAAGATAACTTGAACAGTGGCAAAAAAAAATGTGGACAAAATATTGTGCAAAAGAACAAATAGCAGCAATCCCGGAAGATGTGCAAAAACGCTTCGGTGCCAAAAAATGCTTTGGAACCGCTTCCCTGATGGTAGGGGAGTGACGTGTGTGTGGGGTCGTCCACAATGCTGTTAGCTTTGCGGATGCAGCATGTGTTGTAAATGTCCATGATAGCAGACTGAAGAATCTTTTCAGCTGTCCTCATTATCCTCTGTGGGGTCTTGCGTTTCGAGACGGTGCAGTTCCCAAACCAGGCAGCGATGCAGCTGCTCAGGATGCTCTCAATGGACCCTCTGTAGAACATGGTCAGGATGGGGGGAGGGAAATGAGCTTTCCTCAGCCTTCTCAGGCATTAGAGACGCTGCTGGGCGCTGTTTTACTGCATCCGAAAGCTAACAGCGTTGTGGACGACCCCACACACACGTCACTCCCCTACCATCAGGGAAGCGGTTCCGAAGCATTCGGGTCGAATATATATGAAATCCTATTTGGATTTGATGCAGGGTGAAGTCTTGTCAAACTTGGGGAAATGATCTTTGTGTACTTTGCGGCCTTGGAAAAAAGCTGTTACAAGCCCCCTTCATTCAAAACTGCTCATTGCCAATAGGATACTATTCCTACAGTGAAGCATGGGGGTGGACGCATTGTGTTAAGAATTATCCATGGTTTTCTTTTTTTAAATAATCACCCCATGTTATCCTGTGCTAGTGCTTATTATTTATTAACAATAGATTTCCCAGTTTGTCTGGAATCACCGCTTACCCAATGAGCCACTCTGCAATAGAGGCTTTACTTTGTAACTTAAAAGAGACCATATGTTGTAATAATCATGAATAAAAACACTATTTTAAAGGCTGAGAGATAATCAAATTGGAACGAAGGATAGTTTACTGGAACAGTGACAGTATATTCAATCACAACCAGAGGGAGCTAAATTTCATATGAAATATCTCTCTCCAAATGCTCTTCAGTGAAAGCAGCAGGAGCAGCAGGAGCAATCATCTCAACCATTCTTTCTCTGTAAAACATCTCTAAAGCCTTGTTTTGTCTTACCAGGAATCTCTTATGAATATGAAATGTTACTCCTGCAACTGTATAGGATCACGAGGCATGCTAAATTAGATCATCAATGACTGTTTAGTAACAGAAAAAGCCCTCAAGGTGCCCATAAAATTCAATATAACACAATTTCTACTTTTTACGAGATTTTCCTACATTTACAATTCGTATTTTGAATTAAACAAGACATCCAGAGAATAGATCCCATTGCTGCATACTTTCACCGTAGGCGGAGTTTGTGGAGCTGTTTTACTGGAATCGTTGCTATTATACGTCACCGAAACGTTTTATAATTATCAAAAAAACGTTTGCAAACAAGGTCATTACAGGAATCGATTAAGAAATGCTGCACACACTCACACATACTGTCAGACAATTTACAACTCCGTCAACAGGAAACATGTTGCTCGTAATCCTTTTTGCCGGAGCGGTTATTTTTACAGATCAAACAATTGGTAAGATTTATTTAATTTCTTATGTTTTATTGCTTCATTGGCAAATATCCAGATTTATGCAGATATTTATCAGTTGCTCCTAAATATCTAAAAATCAACAACCTTGAAATGAATTATATGCATTCTATTTTAAACTTGGGTTGATGCAAATTTCAAATTTCACATACTTTTGGTAAACGTGGGCTTAAATCAACTTTGGTCTATCTGTTATATGTTACTTTGAGACTTTACACCTGACATGAATGAACTTCAAAATAAATAATAGATAATAGTAAAAGCAGTTTGTTTCCTCCTTCAGAGATCATTTCCACTCCTGCGCCAAAAAAAGTGCGAACTCAGCAAATAAAGTATATTGGCAAATGATTTCATTGGTTTGCTAACCATAAATGAATAATTGGCATAAATAAATTTTGCGTATTTCACAAATGCACACACAAGTGCAGTAAAAAAGTATAAAAAAAAGTTAAAAAATCGTATGATATTAAGCAGTATAATCCCGAACAAATGTTGAAAAATAACATGACTAGACAATAGTGTGAATCTGAATGAAGATACAGACATTTACAGTGTATGCAATGCCTTTTTTTTGGCATCCTAGGTGGGATACCTATTGTCATCCACTCTAGTGGGCAAATATGTCAAAATAGCAAAATAATGAAAAATACTAGGAACACTATTGCTACTACTAAAAATAGTGCTGAGTGTATGTTTGCATAAAAGTCAGAACACCTGTTGGTTATGGGAAATGTCCGTGGTGGTCATGTTTGATAGTCATGGTATTTCTGCTATGATCTGTCAGAACACCCTCCAAAGGTTAAAGTTAAGCAGACTACAAGGATGGTTGTGTAGCCTTGTGACGTAAGAAGGTCTGTAAATATGTCTATGGCAAAATCGGACCAGGGGCATTGTGGTGTGAGTAGTGGGACTAGCCTGTGGATGGGGTCTGTGGTACTTTGGTTTAGGCAAATGCCAAACATGAGGAGACATCCTAGAAATACAGAGCCACCAGTTCTTGTTTTTCAGCAGATAAAGTGCACTGGGTTCCTTGGTGGCCTATGGGGACTGCAATATGTGCCCAGGTGGCCAGGCATTCATATGGAGGTTCTGACTTTTTCAGCAAGGCAGACACGGGCAATGTTCTGTTGTGGAGTTTGGAAAATAGTCTGGTCCAGTTCCTATTCGATTGCTGTCAAATGAAGATCACCTGGAGATAATGTCCTATAATGGAAGGAGACTGGGTGCAGATTGGGTTTCTATTCACAATATTGGGGCAACACTCTCCCAGAAATGAGTTCAGAAGGTGTTTCAGGATAGGGTCTGAGGTAAAGGCTGAAGAGTTGACTGAAAGATTTTTTTTTGCTACTGGTGTACACTTTAGCATTCTTTGTTAATAAACATGACATATAATCATGGGCAATAATATCAGCACCCCTGCAATTTGTTCAGAAAATTCAACCTTTCTCTCAAAAAACGGTTGTAGTTGCAAATGTTTTCGAACTCATGTTTATTTATTTATTTTTTTGCATTGAAACACAAAAAAAAAAAGAGAAGAAAAGTACAATTCTGATACAATTCCACACAGAACCCAAAAAGTACACAACAAAATTATTGGCACCCTTAACTTAATATTTGGTAGCACCCCATTTGAAAAAAATAACTGAAATCAATCGCTTCCCATAACCATAAATGTGTTTCTTACACCTCTCTACTAGAATTTTGAACCACTCTTTTTTTGCAAACTGCTTCAGGTCATTCAGATTTGAAGGATGCCTTTTTCCAACTGCTGCTTTGAGATCTCTCCACAGGTGTTTGATCAGCAGTGGTGTCCTTCTGGGTCTACTACCATAGTGTCCCTTTTCATTCAGATTGTGATGGATAGTGCGAGCTGACACTGTTGTACTCTGTGTCTGCAGATCAGCTTGAATTTGTTCGGAAGTTAAGTTCTCAATCCTTCATTTTTATTTTTAAATAAAATTTGCTCTTCAGTCCACGTCCCGGGAGGTTCGCTACAGTGCCATGGGCTGTAAACCTCTTAATGCTATTGGATTCATGGACATAGGTAAATTAAGATCTCTGAAGATGGACTTGAGATTGTCCATGTTTTTCCAAAATGTTTTCTCTCGAATCTTCAGACAACTCTTTACACTTCTTTGTTTTCTCCATGCTTAGTGTGACACACAACACAATGGTTGAGTCAACTTTTCATCATTTTATTGGTTGCAAGTGTGATTACTATATTGCCCAAACCTGTTACTTGCCACTGGTGTGTCTAAATACAAATACAGGAGCATCATATGCTTATATACTTTTTATTTCTTATAATTTTGACAAGGTGCCAATTATTTTGTCCAGTCCATTTTTGAGTTCTGTGTGAAATCTTATCAAGTTTCACTTTTTCTTCTCTGTTTTTTATTGTGTTGTTGCAGTGCAAACAAAAACAATAAGCACATGAATAGCAAAACATTTGCAAATAGAAACATTTTCTGATAGAAGTGTTGTATTGTCTGACAGAATTGCAATTTTTGTGTTTTACATTTTTAAATTCATGTCACATAACTCTGGAACTAATGTCTGTTAATAATGTGAGCTCATTCAATAGATATTCTTTAATACCAATTTTTTTATTCTTAAAATGCTTGCATCCAAAGCTCAAAGCACAGCGTCTGCAGATCTCATCAATTCAACAGCACCAACAACAACTTTACCACTAACAACAGCTCCAGCAGAATCATCTCCGCTAACAAATGAATCAGAAACAACTCTACCAACAATAACTCCATTAACAACTTCAACAGACACAACTCCACAACTTACAACCACCGTATTAACAACTCCAACAGAAACATCTCAACCACTAACAGCTCTACCACCAACTCCACAAACATCTCTATTAACAACTTCAACAGAAGCAACTTCACCAACAACTTCAACAGAAATAACTTCAACAGAAACAACTCTACCAATGTCAGCAACTCTTCTGCCAACTTTACCTACTATTCCATTAACAACTTTAACAGAATCAATTTCAACAACAACAACACCTACATCAACTGAAACATCAACAACTACACCCTCATCAACTGAAACATTAACAACTACACCTACACCAATGGAAATATCAACAACTTCACCCTCAACAACTGAAACATCAACAACTTCACCCTCATCAACTGAAACATCAACTCCACCCTCATCAACTGAAATGTCAACAACTACATCCACATCAACTGAAACATCAACAACTACATCCTCATCAACTGAAACATCAACAACTACATCCTCATTAACTGAAACATCAACAACTACATCCTCATCAACTGAAACACCAACTCCACCCTCATCAACTGAAATGTCAACAACTCCACCTACACTAACTGAAACATCAACAACTACATCCTCATTAACTGAAACATCAACAAATACACCCTCATCAACTCAAACATTAACGACTCCACCTACACTAATAGAAATATCAACAACTCCACCCTCAACAACCGAAACATCAACAACTTCACCCTTATCAACAGAAACGTCAACACTTACACCCTCATCAACTGAAACGTCAACAACTACATCCTTTTCAACTGAAACATCAAGAACCACTGCAGGTGCTTAGGTTTACATGTACATTTTGTGAATAATATTTTATTGGATTGTAAATTATAAATAACAGTTTTCTGTATTTGTCTTCTTTATAAAGCCCCAACCAACAGAACCAAAACCAGTACACCGTCTACCACAATAAACACTTCAAACCAAACTTCTAACCGTAAGCACTGTATCTTTTAAACCTCTTTTGATATTAGTTTTAGAGAGAAATGAAACCATATTTTAAATGTTTCCTGCAGCGAACACTGTAATAATCGGCATGCGAGTTTCGGTCAGATTTTCTGTCAGGCTGGATATGAACCAAGCCAAAGCCATTGTCCAGCAGGTAGGAAGCTTTTGAATTTTTTGGTTATTTTGAGTTGCCAAGTCACCAAGCACGTTTTATGACTGTGCTGACATTTGTCCTCTGGTTTTAGCGATTTTTATCTCACTTTTAAAAAACACTTTTTATACACTCATGAATAGCTAAATGGGCTGTTTCCCTCAAAATACAAACTTCTGTTTTAATTCCGTTTCTTTCTCTTTTTTCACTTTAGTATTTAGCCCAGCTAAACCTCACATCACCCTCAACAACTGAAACATCAACAACTACATCCTCATCAACTGAAACATCAACAACTACACCCTCATCAACTGAAACAACAACTCAACCTACACTAACTGAAACATCAACAACTACATCCTCATCAACTGAAACATCAACAACTTCACCCTCAACAACTGAAACATCAACAACTTCACCCCCATCAACTCAAACATCAACAACTCCACCCCAATCAACTCAAACATCAACAACTCCACCCCCATCAACTCAAACATCAACAACTCCACCTACATCAACTCAAACATCAACAACTCCACCCCCATCAACTCAAACATCAACAACTCCACCCCCATCAACTGAAACATCAACAACTCCACCCCCATCAACTCAAACATCAACAACTCCACCCCCATCAACTCAAACATTACCAACTCCACCCCAAGCAACTCAAACATCAACAACTCCACCCCAAGCAACTCAAACATCAACAACTCCACCCCAAGCAACTCAAACATCAACAACTCCACCCCAAGCAACTCAAACATCAACAACTCCACCCCAATCAACTCAAACATCAACAACTCCACCCCCATCAACTCAAACATCAACAACTCCACCTACATCAACTCAAACATCAACAACTCCACCCCCATCAACTCAAACAGCAACAACTCCACCCTCATCAACTCAGACTTTAACAACTCCACCTACATCAACTGAAACATCAACAACTCCACCCCCATCAACTCAAACATCAACAACTTCACCCCAATCAACTCAAACATCAACAACTCCACCCCCATCAACTCAAACATCAACACGCCCACCCCCATCAACTCAAACATCAACACCTTTACCCTCATCAACTCCAACATCAACAACTTCACCCCAATCAACTCCAACATCAACAACTCCACCCCCATCAACTCAAACATCAACAACCCCACCCCCATCAACTGAAACATCAACAACCCCTCCCCCATCAACTCAAACATCAACAACTTCACCCCTATCAACTCCAACATCAACAACTTCACCCCCATCAACTCCAACATCAACAACTCCACCCCCATCAACTCAAACATCAACAACCCCACCCCCATCAACTGAAACATCAACACCTTTACCCTCATCAACTCCAACATCAACAACCTCACCCCCATCAACTCCAACATCAACAACTCCCCCCCCATCAACTCAAACATCAACAACCCCTCCCCCATCAACTCAAACATCAACAACTTCACATCTACAACTGAACCTACACCCTCAACAACTCAACCTACACTAACTGAAACTTCAACAACTACATTCTCATCAACTGAAACATCAACAACTTCACCCTCAACAACTGAAACATCAACAACTTCACCCTCAACAACTTCACCCTCATCAACTGAAACGTCAGCAACTACATCCTCATCAACTGAAACATTAACAACTCCACCCCCATCAACTCAAACATCAACAACCCCTCCCCCATCAACTCAAACATCAACAACTCCACCTCCTTCAACTGAACCTACACCCTCAACAACTGAACCTACACTAACTGAAACATCAACAACCACATCCTCATCAACTGAAACATCAACAACTTCACCCTCAACAACTGAAACATCAACAACTTCACCCTCAACAACTGAAATGTCAACAACTTTACCCTCAACAACTGAAACGTCAACAACTTAACCCTCATCAACTGAAACGTCAACAACTTCACCCTCAACAACTGAAACGTCAACAACTTCACCCTCATCAACTGAAATGTCAACAACTTCACCCTCAACAACTGAAACGTCAACAACTTAACCCTCATCAACTGAAACGTCAACAACTACATCCTCATCAACTGAAACGTCAACAACTTCACCCTCATCAACTGAAACGTCAACAACTACATCCTCATCAACTGAAACGTCAACAACTTAACCCTCATCAACTGAAACGTCAACAACTACATCCTCATCAACTGAAACGTCAACAACTTCACCCTCAACAACTTCACCCTCAACAACTGAAACGTCAACAACTTCACCCTCATCAACTGAAACGTCAACAACTCCACCCTCATCAACTGAAACGTCAACAACGACATCCTCATCCACTGAAACGTCAACAACTACACCCTCATCAACTGAAACGTCAACAACTTCACCCTTATCAACTGAAACGTCAACAACTTTACCCTCATCAACTGAAACGTCAACAACTTCACCCTTATCAACTGAAACGTCAACAACTTTACCCTCAACAACTGAAACGTCAACAACTTCACCCTCATCAACTGAAACATCAACAACTTCACCCTCATCAACTGAAACGTCAACAACTACATCCTTATCAACTGAAACGTCAACAACTTTACCCTAATCAACTGAAACGTCAACAACTACATCCTCATCAACTGAAACATCAAGAACTACACCCTCATCAACTGAAACATCAACAACTCCACCTACACCAACAGAAATAGCAACAACTTCACTTGCAACAACTGAAACATCAACAACTTCACCCTCATTAACTGAAACGTCAACAACTTCACCCTCATCAACTGAAACGTCAACAACCACATCCTCATCAACTGAAACGTCAACAACTACACCCTCATCAACTGAAACGTCAACAACTACATCCTCATCAACTGAAACATCAACAACTACACCCTCAGCAACCGGAGCGTCAACAACTTTACCCTCATCAACTGAAAGGTCAACAACTTTACCCTCAACAACTGAAACGTCAACAACTTCACCCTCATCAACTCAAACATCAACAACTAAATCCTCAACAACTGAAACGTCAACAACTACATCCTCATCAATTGAGAGCTAGTAAACAACTATTGTTATTTGTTGACAGTGGATTAAGCAACAATGTCAATTTAAAGGAGTGATTTAATAAATGGTGCTCAATAAAAAAATGGTCTCTTTCTTTCTTGCAAATTCTGGAGGTTTTTGAGTTGTCGCAAAGGAGATATGCTACTGAGTGCTGGAGCTCGTAGCTCTACAAATGGGCTGTAAACAACAAGAATCGGCTTTTAAATTACGTTTATCAGAATATATGATATTGGCGTGTACTGTCAGATGTATGTCTTTTAAAAAAAGAGACTGTATTCCTCTCTTGGACAAAGTAGGGAGAACTGATTGTGAACAATTGAGTGGTTACTTTGAACACATCTTAACGTTCATGACAAATGTTAACATTCTCGGTTGTTCAGTTGATTGTCAGTCGTTCTTTAAAGTAGTGTACTTGTCGTGCGTAAAATGTTTTGTAAAATTGAACAAAACACCAACAGAATCTTTTCAAATGCTTACTGAGACTTACAGGAAAGACTGCATGCCCATGTGTTTGAGTGGCAGAAAAGAAGGAAGTAAAAATTTGGCTGTTGATTAACGCCCTGGACACCAGAATTCTTCTTCAAAATTATTTGCCAGATTTAACGCCATGTGACTGTTTTCTTTTCCCTAAGTGAAATCAGTACTAAAAGGAACACATTTCAAGTCAACTGATGCGGTAAAGAAGGAACAATTTTTGTAAAACAGCTGACAGAAAGTGATCTGGTATACGCCTTCTACATATAAATAAAGTTTACTTAATGTATCAGTCTTATTATTTAATAAACATACCTAGTAGATACCAAACTACACTATAATTACACCTACTGTTGCCACATCCAATTTACTAGACTAGTAATTCAAACTGTCACAAAGCACCAGAGGCAACAATGGATACAAAAACTTCCTTAGCTGAACCTAAGTCTACTTTTGGTAAAACAGGGCATTGGGATTATAAACCTTTACAGTATACAGGTGCAAAAGAATTAATGGCTGGGTTAAGAAGTTAGCAATGAAGTAGGCAATGAATAGTTTGAAGTAGCTGAAGCAATCCACAGTTTAAATTGAATAAGCTCTTCACAGGAGTATAAACAATGGACACTCATATCCCATATCAAACCCTGTTTGGATTTTGAGCAGGTTGAGATCTTAGCAAAATGCCTATAAAGCAATTCCTCATCTTGATTTTAATTGAATTATTAGTACACATGTTATAGGTAAGGTTCGTAATGCTGTTATACTGGAATCGCTGCTTTTTATAATGATGCAATTATGAACACTTGAAAAGAAGGTAATTATAATAACCGACTAAGAAATACTGCACACACTCTCACACACACTCAGACAAGCACCTGCTTCAGTAATTACAACTTCAGCAGGAAACATGTTGATTGTAACACTTTTTATTGGAGTGGTTCTTTTTACAGATCAAACAATCGGTAAGATTAAATGCATTTTTCTTGCTTTTCTCTTTATTGCCTTAAATTAAGACTGATGATTGGAAGATACTGTATATGTAAATATCAGCAAATTTTATGATTTTAATTAGAAGTCTTCTTTCTTATGGTCTACCTCTGAGTCTAGGTCAGGGGTAGTCGGGATATTTATCATTGAAGCAGATTTGAATTGGGTGTATCTCTAGTGGGAACCCAACACTGTTCTTCAATCTTTAAACCCATAGCCCTTATCAGCAGATATGTGCTGAGTTAAAAATTGTATTGACTCCATAGGTACACTGATAATCTATCATCCACAAAGATGGTGGTGTTGCCCTGCGATGTAGGCAGGTCTGTCAGTAAGTTTATGGCAATATAGGGAAGATTGGAATTGTAGGGTGAGTACAGAGGTGAGAAGTAACAACGTACAAATACTTTGCTATTGTACTTAAGTATATTTTTGTGGTGTTAGTATTTTACTTCACTATTTATTTTTCGGACAAATTTTTGTCAAATATCTGCACTTTCTACTTGTCACATTTTCGAAACAGGCTTTTTAATCTATTAATTTGGTGAAATGTCAATATTTTTAATTTTCACTGCTCGTTGGTGGGGGGCGACAAACGCACCAGGGAGTTTTGTGATTTTTTTCCTCATAATCGCGAAACGAACTTAAATCACTGTCATTTTTGATTTATGCGGATACTGCAATGTGTGCCCAGATGAATAGACATGGTTTACAGAAATGAATCTATGAATAAAATGCCTATAAGCCTGTAGGAATTATTGTAATTCCGTCATTGTCCGGGGCCGGAGCAATTCCCAAAAGCCGAGACTTTATCTTTAGCCATAGTAACACCCTCTGGGGAATAACATGTCCCCACGATTAAATCACTCATCATAAACTATTATAAATAAAATTCTAGCACATTATGTAAAATATTGTACATGGATGAGAAAAGAAACATGCATTGCTGTGTAAAATGTGTAAAAATGTGACATATAAGTACCAACACACTAATGACTAGCCATGAAGATGTTTAAATAATGTGTTTAATAATTTTTGTCTGTTTTTAACATCTAAAGCACAAATGGAAACCAATACAGATTCTAGCATTTCTAGTAACGCAACTGCAGAAACAACTCCACTGCAAACATCAACTCCAGAAACAATTCCAGCACAAACAACAACAGAGACAACTCAACTAATGATGACAACTCTTCTGCCAACTTCACCAACAAATACATTAACATCTTCAACAGAAACAATCGAACTAACAACTCTACCACCAACTCCACTAACAAATCAATCAGAAACAACTCTAACAACAACTTCAACAGAGACAACTACATTAACATCTTCAACAGAAACAACCAAACTAACAACTGTACCACCAACCCGACTAACAAATCAATCAGAAACAACTACATTAACATCTTCAACAGAAACAACAGAACTAACAACTCTACCACCAACTCCACTAACAAATCAATCAGAAACAACTCTAACAACAACTTCAACAGAGACAACTCAACTAATGATGACAAATCTTCTGCTAACTTCACCAACAACTACATTAACTTCTTCAACAGAAACAACCGAACTAACAACTCTACCACCAACTCCACTAACAAATCAATCAGAAACAACTCTAACAACAACTTCAACAGAGACAACTCAACTAATGATGACAACTCTTCTGCCAACTTCACCAACAACTCCACTAACAAATCAATCAGAAACAACTCTAACAGCAACTTCAACAGAGACAACTCAACCAATGATGACAACTCTTCTGCCAACTTCACCAACAAATACATTAACTTCTTCAACAGAAACAACCGAACCAACAACACTACCACCAACTCCACTAACAAATCAATCAGAAACAACTCCACCAACAACTTTAACAGAGACACTTTTAACAGAAACAACTCAACCAATGATGTCAACTCTTCTGCCAACTTCACCAACAACAACTCAACCAATGATGTCAACTCTTCTGCCAACTTCACCAACAACTACATTAACATCTTCAACAGAAACAACAGAACTAACAACTCTACCACCAACTCCACTAACAAATCAATCAGAAACAACTCTAACAACAACTTCAACAGAGACAACTCAACTAATGATGACAACTCTTCTGCCAACTTCACCAACAACAACTCAACCAATGATGTCAACTCTTCTGCCAACTTCACCAACAACAACTCAACCAATGATGTCAACTCTTCTGCCAACTTCACCAACAACAACTCAACCAATGATGTCAACTCTTCTGCCAACTTCACCAACAACAACTCAACCAATGATGTCAACTCTTCTGCCAACTTCACCAACAACAACTCAACCAATGATGTCAACTCTTCTGCCAACTTCACCAACAACAACTCAACCAATGATGTCAACTCTTCTGCCAACTTCACCAACAACAACTCAACCAATGATGTCAACTCTTCTGCCAACTTCACCAACAACAACTCAACCAATGATGTCAACTCTTCTGCCAACTTCACCAACAACAACTCAACCAATGATGTCAACTCTTCTGCCAACTTCACCAACAACAACTCAACCAATGATGTCAACTCTTCTGCCAACTTCACCAACAACAACTCAACCAATGATGTCAACTCTTCTGCCAACTTCACCAACAACAACTCAACCAATGATGTCAACTCTTCTGAACATCAACAACTCCACCCCCATCAACTCAAACATCAACAACTCCACCCCCATCAACTCAAACATTACCAACTCCACCCCCATCAACTCAAACTTTAACAACTTCACCTACATCAACTCAAACTTCAACAACTCCATCCCTATCAACTCAAACATCAACAACTCCACCCCCATCAACTCAAATATTAACAACTCCACCCCCATCAACTCAAACAGCAACAACTCCATCCCTATCAACTCAAACATCAACAACTCCACCCCCATCAACTCAAATATTAACAACTCCACCCCCATCAACTCAAACAGCAACAACTCCACCCCTATCAACTCAAACAGCAACAACTCCACCCTCATCAACTCAGACTTTAACAACTCCACCTACATCAACTGAAACATCAACAACTCCACCCCCATCAACTCCAACATCAACAACTCCACCCCCATCAACTCAAACATCAACAACTCCACCCCCATCACCTAAAATATTAAAAAAACAACCCACATCAACTCAAACATCAACAACTCCACCCCCATCAACTCAAACAGCAACAACTCCACCCTCATCAACTCAGACTTTAACAACTCCACCTACATCAACTGAAACATCAACAACTCCACCCCCATCAACTCCAACATCAACAACTCCACCCCCATCAACTCAAACATCAACAACTCCACCCCCATCACCTAAAATATTAAAAAATCCATCCCCATCAACTCAAACTTTAACAACTCCACCTACATCAACTGAAACATCAACAACTCCACCTCCATCAACTCACACATTAACAACTCCACCCCCATCAACTCCAACATCAACAACATCACCAACTACATCAACACCAACATCAACAACGAATACATCAACTCCTAAATCAACAACATCACCAACATCAACAAATACATTAACTCCACCCCCAACAACCACTGCAGGTGCTTAGGTTTACATGTAGATTTTGTGAATATTATTTTATTGGATTTTAAATGATAAATAACAGTTTTCTGTATTGTTTTTGTCTTACTTATAAAGCTCCAACCAACGGAACCAAAACCAGTACACCTTCTACCACAATAAACACTTCAAACCAAACTTCTAAACGTAAGCACTGTATCTTTTAAACTTCTATTCGAATTGTATTGCTTTTAGAGAGAAATGAAACCATATTTTAAATGTTTTCTGCAGCGAACCCCGTAATTATCGGCATGCGAGTTTCGGTCAGATCTTCTGTCGGGTTGGATATGAACCAAGCCAAAACCATTGTCCAGCAGGTAGGTAGTTTTTGAATTGTTTGGTTATTTTGATTTGCCAAGTCACCAGGGACGTTTTATGACTGTGCTGACATTTGTCCTCTGGTTTTAGCTATTTTTATCTCACTTTTAAAAAAACTTTTTATACACTCATAAATAGCAAAATGGGCTGTTTCAGTCAAAATACGAACTTCTGTTTTAATTCCGTTTCTTTCTCTTTTTTCACTTTAGTATTTAGCCCAGCTAAACCTCACATCATCCTATGACATCACAGTCAATGTTACTAGTATTAAGCAAGTATGAAGATGGATGTTGCATCAGATGATGTTATTGATATGTTTCCTTCATATATTTAAGACAATTTCTGTTTCTGTAATACATTTTTTATATTACATTTTGCATTTTAAGGCAATTAAATGTAATTGAGAGCTAGTAAATAACTATTGTTATTTGTTGACAATGGATCATGTGACTATGTTAATTTAAAGGAGTGAATAAAAAAATGGTGCTCAATGAAAAGAACTGTCTCTCTCTCTCTCTCTCTCTCTCTCTCTCTCTCTCTCTATCTTTCTTTCTTTCTTTCTTTCAAATTCTGGAGGTTTTTGAGTTGTCGCAATGGAGATATGCTACTGAGTGCTGGAGCTCCTAGCTCTACAAATGGGCTGTAAACAAATTAAAATCAGAGGTATGTCTATTAAATAAAAAGACAGAATTCCTCTCTTGGACAAAGTAGGGAGAACTGATTGTGAACAATTGAGTGGTTACTTTGAACACGTCTTAACGTTCATGACAAATGTTAACATTCTCGGTTGTTCAGTTGATTTACTCTTTAAAGTAGTTTTGTTGTCGAGCGACGTGTCGATTTGAAATCTTTTGTAAAATTGAACAAAACACCAACATAATCTTTTTAAATGCTTACTGAGACTTACAGGAAAGACTGGGAAAGACGTGTTGGAGTGGCAGAAAAGATTCAATGAAGGCCATGGAAATTTGGCTGACGATGAACGCCCTGGACACCCTCCACTACAAGATACCAAAGAAATTGTGGAAAAAATTAACCAGAATTCTTTTTCAAGACAATGCGCTTTTTACGAAACAGTTTTGGCTCAAATCAACACATTACAACACTTCAACATCCTCCATATTCGCCAGATTTAACACTATGTGACTGTTTTCCTATCCCTAAGTGAAATCGGTACTAAAAGGAACGCATTTGGAGTCAACTGATGAGGTATTGAAGGAACAATATTTTTCAGCTATATGCCTTCAACCAGTGGAAAATATTGAAGGGGACGAGCATAGAACTGGCATACATATAAATAAAGATGAGTTATTGTATCAGTCTCATTATTTAATAAACATACCTAGTAGATACCAAACTACACTATAATTACACCTACTGTTACCAAATCCAATTTACTTAAAACTGTTACAAAGCACCAGAGGCAACAATGAATACAAAAACTTTTATAGCTTAGCCTAAGCCTACTTTCAGTAAAACAGGGCAGTGGGATTATAAACCTTTTACAGGTGCAAAAGAATTAAAGACAAACTATGCAGTGAGAAGGAAAAGAAAATCAGTGACTGGGTAAAGAAGTAAGCAATGAAGTAGGAAAGCAATAGTTTAAAGTAGCTGAAAAAATCCACAGTTTAAATTGAATAAGCTCCTTACAGGAAACTATAAACAATGGACACTCATATCCCATATCAAACCCTGTTCGGATTTTAAACAGGTTGAGATCATAGCAGAAATGTAGGAATGGGCTTTGGTTTGGTTTAGACCAAAAGTGTACTTTGTGGCCTTGCAACAAAGCAGCCTGTCTGGTGGATCCCCCCTCCATCCATAACTGCTAATTTCCAATAGAACACCATTCCCACTGTAAAGCATGGTGGTGGAAACATCATATTAAGAATTATCCATGGTTTTTTGCTTGCCTTCCTAAATAATTGCCTGAAGTTATCCTGTGCTAGAAGCAGAGGAAAAAGTCATTTCATCTATTACCACCACAAACAACAATTTCAGAACCATCAATGCCACCACGATAACTCCAGAAACAACAACTCCACCGCAAACGACAACCCCAGAAACAACAACTCCAGAAACAACAACTCCAGAAACAATTCCACCACAAACAACAGCTCCACCACAAATGACAACTCCAGAAACATCTCCAACACAAACAACAACCCCAGAAACAACTCCACTGCAAACGACGCCCCCAGAAACAACAATTCCAGAAACGACAACTCCAGAAACAACAGCTCCACCACAAACGACAACCCCAGAAACAACAACTCAACCGCAAACTCCAACCCCAGAAACAACAACTCCAGAAACAACAACTCCACCACAAACGACAACTCCAGAAACATCTCCACCACAAACAACAACTCCACCACAAACGACGACAACTCCAGAAACATCTCCACCACAAACAACAACCCCAGAAACAACAACTCCACTGCAAACGACACCCCCAGAAACAACAACTCCAGAAACGACAACACCAGAAACAACTCCACCACAAACGACAACTCCAGAAACATCTCCACCACAAACAACTCCAGAAACGACAACACCAGAAACAACAACTCCACCACAAACGACAACTCCAGAAACATCTCCACCACAAACAACAACTCCACCACAAACGACAACTCCAGAAACATCTCCACCACAAACAACAACCCCAGAAACAACAACTCCACCGCAAACGACAAACCCAGAAACAACAACTCCAGAAACGACAACTCTAGAAACAACAACTCCACCACAAACAACAACTCCAGAAACACCAACTCCACCACAAACGACAACTCCAGAAACAACAACTCCAGAAAGAACAACTCCAACACAAACGACAACTCCAGAAACATCTCCATCACAAACAACAACTCCAGAAACAACTCCACCACAAACGACGACAACTCCAGAAACATCTCCACCACAAACAACAACCCCAGAAACAACAACCCCACCACAAACGACAACTCCAGAAACATCTCCACCACAAACAACTCCAGAAACGACAACACCAGAAACAACAACTCCACCACAAACGACAACTCCAGAAACATCTCCACCACAAACAACAACTCCACCACAAACGACGACAACTCCAGAAACATCTCCACCACAAACAACAACCCCAGAAACAACAACTCCACTGCAAACGACACCCCCAGAAACAACAACTCCAGAAACGACAACACCAGAAACAACAACTCCACCACAAACGACAACTCCAGAAACATCTCCACCACAAACAACTCCAGAAACGACAACAACAGAAACAACAACTCCACCACAAACGACAACCCCAGAAACATCTCCACCACAAACAACAACCCCAGAAACAACAACTCCACCGCAAACGACAAACCCAGAAACAACAACTCCAGAAACGACAACTCTAGAAACAACAACTCCACCACAAACAACAACTCCAGAAACACCAACTCCACCACAAACGACAACTCCAGAAACAACAACTCCAGAAAGAACAACTCCAACACAAACGACAACTCCAGAAACATCTCCATCACAAACAACAACTCCAGAAACAACTCCACCACAAACGACGACAACTCCAGAAACATCTCCACCACAAACAACAACCCCAGAAACAACAATCCACTGCAAACGACACCCCCAGAAACAACAACTCCAGAAACGACAACACCAGAAACAACAACTCCACCACAAACGACAACTCCAGAAACATCTCCACCACAAACAACTCCAGAAATGACAACACCAGAAACAACAACTCCACCACAAACGACAACTCCAGAAACATCTCCACCACAAACAACTCCAGAAACATCTCCACCACAAACAACAACTCCACTGCAAACGACAACCCCAGAAACAACAACTCCAGAAACAACAACTCCACCACAAACGACAACTCCACCACAAACAACAACTCCAGAACATCTCCACCACAAACAACAACCCCAGAAACAACAACTCCACCGCAAACGACAAACCCAGAAACAACAACTCCAGAAACAACAACTCCAGAAACAACAACTCCACCACAAATGACAACTCCAGAAACATCTTCTCCAGAAACAACAAGTACACCACAAACAACAACTCTACCAGAAAAGACAACTCCAGAAACAGCAACTCCAGAAAGCACATCTCCACCAACATCATCACCTTCAGGTGCGTAGTTTTGCATGAACGTTTTTGTAAATGAATAATTGTAGATAATGTTTTAAAGTTTTGCAAATAAACAATCTAGAGACAATAACAAAACGACACCTTTGTTGAATCAAACCTTTAGTAAATCAACTGTACAATACTTTGTAAATAGTAAGAATTCTTTTTCCTGCAGCGTACCCCGTAATTATCGGAATGCGAGCTTTGGTCAGATCTTCCGTGGGGCTGGATATGAACCAAGCCAATGCCATTATCCAGCAGGTAGGAAGCTTTTACATTGTCCCAGATGTCTGGTTGTTCTTGAAATCACCAGGAGATTTTTATGACTTCGCCAACATTTCTGCTGTCAACCTTTTTGCCATTTGTTTGATCTATTAATTACTCATTTACAAATGGCTAATTTCCCCTAAATGCAAACTTTTGTTTCAATTCCATTTCTCTTTTTTTTTTACATATAGTATTTTGCTCAGCTAAACCTCCCAGCATCCTACATCATGGTCAACGTAAAGAACATCACGCATTTATGAAGATCTGCATCACATCTTAAAAAAAAAATTGGTGGGAGGGAAATAAAGCTAACGGGTAGCGAGTGAATAATGAATTTGATTTGTTGACAATTACTGAAGCTTTTAGTATTTGGCACAACCCTTACAACAGACTGTTCGAAGGGCCACATGAGCTGGTGACCTTCTGAGCCAGGCTCCACGGCTCCACCGCTCAACCACCACCTCTGTATAAACAACTTTATTTAATAAATTATTAAGTGAATTAAAAATCCTGCTCAATGAGAAAACTGATTCTCTTCTGTATCTTGCTTTTCGTTTTCCAAAAATATTGGAGGTATTTAAGTTCCTTTTAATTTAGTTATTATATATTCTGTCTTAAAACTAGACAAAGCTTTTAAACTACGATTTTAAACTACGATTGTTCAGGATCGTTTTGTCAACGATACTGAACAATGAAGGATTTCCAACATGAGAAACTGAAATTAAACTACAAAACTACAAAGAAATAAAAAAACGCCATGCAGGTAGTTTGTTGGAAAGAGGCAGAGTAGTATGGAGACAGATAATCCGCTGTGGCGACCCCTAATGGTAACAGCCTAAAAAACAAGAACAAGGTTGTAAATAAACGTGTTGCCGTTGACATAAAACAAGCATTTGGAATCAATAATACTGAAGTCCTAAGTGTGATTACTGAGCATTTTTAAAGGGTGACCTCAAAAGCAGTTATTACAGCTAAAATTAAGGTCTAAAAACCAACGTTTAGAAATAGGCATAAACCAAAACCAGCCTTGAAACAAAACCCTAACGCTGGTTGAATAATTTTGTATATTATATATTTCTATTAAAAATGCGATCATTTCTATAGTCATAGCCAAGATGATTATATAATATTTAACTGATAAATTTTTTTATGTGATCATTATTATCGCTGTATATTTTCCCATTGAAGAACACCACAAAGTGTCTTTCTTACTTCCCACTTATCCTACTATTCAAGAAAATGGACAAATGTGGTAGTTGGCCTCGTTGTTTGTTTCTTATGCAAATGATTTACAGGAAATGAGCCTATTGTATGTCAGTTAGACAAAGCAATGAGAAGTTCCAGAAGAATGCTTCCTAACAAAATGTAAAAAAGAACAACAACAACAAAGAAATAAGACAGACGTTTTTCTGACAAACCCAGACACCAGTAGACAAAAAAACACAGACGTTTGTCAGAAGTTACAGCATCAGTAGGAGAAATGCTGCTTTTGGTTCTTTTGTTCGGATCGATTATTTTCATCGATGAATCAACCAGTAAGTGTTGGACATTTTTTATCGATTCGTCTCTTCTTTGAACAAAAATATTTGAACAGCGTCTTCGCAATTTCTACCTCCGTAAATCAACAAACTCGATTTGAATGATCAACCAGTATATTATCGTAGATCTTCAGCTTTATTTTCAAAGGTTTAAGAAAAAAATAAAATCTATGACATCGGCTACTTGTAATTGTGTCCCTCAAATTTTTGCACCAAAATATTTATTAGACAGAGTTGCCATGTATTTTACCAAACCTTTTGATCTTACATTTTTTTTTTCAGAGCTACTAATATATTATAATCCTATTTTTTTAATATTAATGTTAATATACTGTATATATTTATTTATCTGCAAAACTTTTACAAAAGTGATCAAAAGTAGTGCAAAAATTAATCATTTATTATTATCAATAAATAAGTATTAATGCCTACTAAAGACTATAAACACAAACACACACACACACACACACACACACACACACACGCAATAGGTAAAAAGTATGTGGACACCCGCCCATAAAACTCATATGTGCCTTTTGCCTGTGGGTCTTGTGTCACAATTCATCCCAAAGTTGTTCTGGGGGGTTGAGGGTCCGAGCTTTATAGCAGAAGATCTTCTACTCCAATCCATGTGAAGAATATCATCAAGGAGCTGGTTTTGTGCATCGTCATGCCTTCATGTGAATGGAAAAAATTCTTCCGAAGACGTCCCAATATTTGTACCAAAATATGTGTATTATCTACATGAGCTCCTAATGATCGAGCCAATAATATTTTCTCTACTTAAAATGCATACTAACTAATAAGTGACCCATGTTTCCTGCAGAGCATCCTGAGCGTGCAGGGCTACGAACTTTGGTGAAATCTTCTACCGAGCTGGATTTGAATCAAGCCAACGCGATTCTGCAGAAGGTCTGAGCTTTAGGAATTCCAAAAGGTCTATGGATTTGGGTTCGACATCAAAAAAATGGCCGGGTTGTACAAAACATGAAACCAGAGATAAATAATCCAATATTTTGAATCAGATTAAAAAATATATAATTTAAAATGTATTAAATGAATTGGAAAATTATATTAAAAAATAGTGTTTTTTTTATTTAAGGTGCCTCTTCCCTGAAATTCCTTACTTGAATTTTTTTTTCATTCGGTTCAATCCATTCTCTCTCTCAGGAGGTGCAGTGAAAATCCTGGGGTTACTGATAGAGTTCAGAATTTATCACCTTAGACGCATACGTGATGGGAATCGTATATCAAAATACCGTCATAAAATGAAAAGTGGTTTATCGAGATGAATTCCATCTCTCTCTTTTTTGAAACGCAGTATTTCTCCAGTCTCTCAGCATACATGAGCAGCAACATAACCGGCAGAGTAACGAAGATAAAGATGGTATGAGAAAACGCTTCAGGAGAATGTTCTGGATATTTTCAAAGCCTCTATATGCTAAATCTTTCCCGGGGACATATATGGGATGTACACCATGTGATCGAATTCATCTTAGCGCCAATATTCAAAATCAGTAATGAATACGGGATAGATTTTTAACCACAAATGATCAAACTATGTTCATTTGATTGAAATACTGAATAAAATCAGAATTAAATATTCATGGCACTCTTTGGTTTCTCATTAATTGAAAAGGAAATTCCACTACTTATACAAAAGTTATGTAATACAAGGATAGGTCCTATTGTCAAGGATTGAAGGAAATGAACTACACCTACTCGTCTTACAATAAGGAAGTTGGAGCTCAATGGTTCTGGGTTATTGATCAGAAGGTCTTGGGTTCTTCAGAAGGTCTTGGGTTTGAGCCAACAGCCAACTGTTGGTTTTGTTGGTGGTTTTTTTTTTTGTTAGTTTTTTTTAAAGAAGCTATTTGCGCTATTTATATTTGGTTATGTAACACACACACACACACACACACACACACACACACACACACACAGCTTGTATTGTATTTAATACCATATAAAATGACATACTATAATCGCACAGAAATGCGGATTATCAGGCGTGTATAACAATAACCTGTACTTCAAGATAATCCAGTACACCATCATTGTTGCGAATGTAGGATGTAGGTTTGTTTTTTCCTGTGTTTTGAAAGCAGTACGGTAACCATGTGACAAGAAAAAAAAAACAGGAAGATAGTTTGAGATGATATTTAAGGCCAGACTGCATCCTGGAATGAGCAGCAGTAGAGTGTTTATGGTTACTGCAGCAGTTCTGAGGTAAAATCTTCAGAATCCTGGAGAAACTCTCCAAACTTTAAGCTCATACATGTTGGAGTTTCCATGGAAGTGGAATATTAGTGAAATATGCATAAGTGAAAGCAGCCACAGCAGCAGAAGTGTGTCAGGATTGGCACCAGACATCAGGGATGGTACAATTTGTATGACTAAGTCACCTTTATGCCAGAAACCCCCCGCCCAAAAGTATAAATATAAATAAAATATATATATGCATTATATTTTCATTGGCTGATGACTATTATTGTTTCTTCTACTGAAGCAACTAGATTTGGCATAAACGTCTGCTAGAAATGCAGAAAAATAAGAAACAAGCAGGCATCTAGGAAACAGAGTTTGACAATACTGTTCATTCAAGTCAAAACCAGAGGGAGCCAGTGTTTGTTTATGTACAAAATGGCAAGCTCTTGTTGTAATATATTAAATCTGAGAGAAGGTACGCGGATATCATTTCAAATTTCAAGGAACTGAGATGTTTGTCATTTTTGTTCGGTTTTGCAAGGCGTTTTACTCATTAATGCAATTTGAGGTTCTGAGAACTCATTTCCTTGTTTTTGTTTTTTTTGTGGGGCGTGTGCTTTCACTGTCATTATCTTCCAGCAGGGGGCGGTGCACTGTTATCATTTATAGATGAATGATGGATGAATGAATACGTGAGTGCAGACACATATATGTATTGGTGTATGAATGGATTGGGAGATGGACGGATCAAAAAAGGTTGGAAGGATGGGAGAAGTAAAAGTATAAGAAAAGAAGACTGATGGGTGGACAGATGGATGATGGTTGAATAGATGTATAAATGGATGGTTTGGGGGCGTGGATAGATGGATAAACAAGTGAATGGATATATAGTAGGGAGGATGGCTGGGCAGTGTACAGGCTGGTAGTTGAATGGATTGTTGGATGGATGGATGGATGGCTTATTGGATGAATAGATGTATAGATGACTTTTATACCTAGTCGGGTTTGTGTGAAATCTGAAGCCTCTTCCAGGAACAGGAATACACCCTGAATAAACTGATTTGCTGGAGGCATATTAATAGCTCATGTCTTTAAAATCTGATATGCCCTGGACCTTAAATGAATTGTAATTTTACCACAGGGGTGTTGATTTATTACTTATGAGCCCAGTTTGAAATAACACGTTTATGCAGTATAAATGTGGTTGTTCTAATACGATATCACATTTGTTCGGTGAACGCTCCATATAATCTTCAAAACTTGTTTTTAAATGTCAGTGTTTGTCCAAGAAAAATGTTAAGTATTGATCTAGAGACATTTATTTAACAATTCTTTTCATAAAAACGAGACTCCATTTCGATATCTTGGCTTCAAATGGAGTAAAAAGTAAACCATGTTTGGTTACACCAGGTGTGTTTCCCATTACCGCAATCAGATACATACACAGAAGATCAACTGTCCTTTTTTGCTTCCTCTTCCCAATAGAGCAAGTAAAGGACAACATGGATCCCCATTAGAAATCCATTAACACATGTACTGCAGTTGTATTATTAATTGCTCAACATCTATAAAGGCAAGAAAATCTACAGAATGTCTATGAAATAGCAATTTTTTCCAAATCTAATCACTAAAAAGAGGTCAATTGTATTCCAAAAGCATTAAACAAGTATGGCGTTGTGAATTAGGACTTTACTGAGAAAACTATGACACACACGGTTGGGCTCTACCACACCTTTCTCTATGGATGAGCTGAAAAGGGAAGACATTTTCTTAAATATATCTCATGGTGTATGATAGATTCATAAGAATCTAGACTCTGGGTCAACATTTTCACTGACCTTATTTGGAAGTATTTTTTTACAGTACATTTATTTTTTATTTTTTTGCCTTAACCTGAGGTAAAACTGCTGTTTAATTGTGTCGTATTAGAGTTAGCCAAGAGCTTGTGTCACCGGGTGCCAAAACTTTTTGGCCTATTGGGTTATCTAGCTGCCGCATGTAGGCTTTAAGTTCCGGTTTTATGCGGAGCAGGACGAATTGGACTGCTTCCTTTCAAAACTGCTGACTCATCTTTTGGTGTTCACACTTGAACACTTACCAGCTGAGTTAGAGGTTAGTCATAATGAAAAGGTCGGATTAATCCGGATAAAACTCAGAGTTTTAGGATTTGGGAATTTTTTTAACGCAGTTACATAGTCAATGATTCAAGCCAAAAAAAATAAAAAATCAATTAGTAATAAGAGACACTAAGCACATATTCATGAGAAACGTATAAAAAGTCTACCGAAACATCAGAATCTTATAAAAAAAATAACAATAAAACATGTTGAATTTTCTCTTCATGTTATACCAGGTACAGTACTTCAAACATACAGTACAAAACGCAAAAAACATGGTGTATGCTGAAAATAAATGACCGATACATACGAATATTACAGCTCCTCACTGGACACCATCGTTGTTCTATGCTCACCATGGTGTTCCTGTGCAATTCAAATGTTATTAAAAATCTATGCTGTCTTTAGGAAATGCTCTCTGTGTGCTGTTCTTGCGTAGATCACTGAGTCTTGTTCTCAGCCAACTTTTCTGGCTCCACGTCGAGGTCAGTTAAACAGGAGTAGCACACGATCTGGGTGTATTTGGTGATGGTGGCTGGCATGGAAGAAGAAGCAGGAGGAAAGATGAGATCGGGTCAACAAACAAATCAGGAGCACATAGACAGCTGCGGGAGTAATCAGAACTGCAACTACTGAGAACTTCAACATGGTTGACATTGCTTGTGTTATGTTTTTCTACGCACAGCACTTCCATCAAGATGATCCGAGAAGACCATTCTGAATGGAGGAGGATCATTAACCTTCACCTGGCAGCAATATAATTAGTTATAGTTCTTAAACATAGTTTTTGGATTTTAAACCTCAGTTATTACTATATAGAATTCTTCAAGACCATATCGAAACCATCAGAGATAACATCAATGCTTGCAATAAAAGTGCTAAAGAATGAAAGTGATTTATGTGTGTTTATCCCTGATGCAGCAGCCTAAGGCGACTGTGGCAAGGAAAAACACCCTTGATGTTATGAGGAAGTAACCTTTAGAGGAACCAGGCTCAAAAGGGGAACCCACCCTCATTCGGGTGATATCATAGGTGTGATTCGAAATCTTAGAACAATACAAAACACCAAAGAGTGACAACTACAATGAGAACTGAAATAGGAGATTATCAGTAATGTCGTTTCTACAAAGAAAACAAATACGTTCCTCAAACTAATCCTGTACAACTACAATAAACAGAATCGGGATTCTTACCATTGAGATTACTGAACCATTTTGGTCTCTTCTCCTCAGGCAAGTAGATGCAGAAGTAGTACACTGGTACACCAGACAGTGCAATTGCTACTCCTATAAGGGAATTGACTGTGTCGCTGTAAAGTGGAACGATGACCAAGAAAAGACTGCACAAGCAATAGATGAAGGGAATGAGCAGTGAAAGCTAGAAGAGAGAAAGAGGACAGAGAAAATGAAGCTTTCCTAAAAAGGCAAATCCAACAATTAATTCAGACAAATGATTCGTTACCTTGACAGGTCGGTGTCTGTCCGGCTGTGTGAAGCGAAGGTAGATGAGTCCTGCTACAGATAATCCCACATACAGCCAGTAGCTGAAGCTGAAGTAATTGATTAGCAGAAATACATCTTCCACACACAAGAAGATGAGTCCCATTACACCCTGTAAACATCAACACATACAAGTTGGACTTGGAACTTAAAATGTTAAACCCTAAACATGGTCAACTAAGAAAGTTGAGGGTTGTACTGGAGCAAATAGAAGGTTAATGGCATTATAAAGATCCATTTTCTCTTTTGCGTGAGCAGCGATGGTCAAACTAAAGCCACCCCCAATGACACAAGCTAAGGCTTTTAAGAGTTCTTCTGCAATACATTACAATCCACAATCATTCTCCAAGCTATTTAGCAATGATGGTGCTTGGTGAACATGTAAGTCTTACATTAAAGAGGAGTGCAGGGACTGGAGTGTAGCGGTCAGCATGGATCAGAGCCAGACTGTCTGGTAGCTGACCCTCTCTGGCCCCCACAAAGAACAACCTGCCACAAGAAGTACACACAAAATCTTGTAAGCAGATTTTTGGAATACACAAACCCAGACTGATTTAATCATCTTTTCCAACACAATAAGTAACTATAAATAAGATGAAAATGTCCTGGTGAATGTAACACAAGTGGAGACAATCACCTGGATGCAGCAATGATGGAGGCGTTTAGTCCACCGTAACAGGACATAGCCACAGCGATGGGAATGACCCAGCTAAAGGGTCCCAGAACCTGATTCCCAAAAGTCTGTAGGAGAATTTTAGATGGTCACCTAAAAATCTAGATTCAGATCGGATATACCTCAAAAAGTTTTTGGTACATGTGCAACATTTTTTATTTGATTGGCCTTTGTACTACAATTAATGAAAGAGCAATCAATTATGGAATTTGACATTGTATTATTGTAGCACCCCTCCCCCCTTTGTATATATATTAATTTGAAGAGTGTGCAATACAAGCAAAAACATACGACACACATACCACTGCGACTGCATCGCTAGCCATGAAGGAAGGTATGTCCAGTACCAAGTAGTAGGCCACATTTGTCAGGATATAGATAATGGTTACAATTGGCATGGAGATGGCAATGGCTAGTGGTAAATTCCTGCATAGAAGAACAAAAACAAATTAAAACACTAAATTCTTCATTGCATTGATCGGCTTCATGATTATATATGATCTGGTTGATTACTGGATGTGGTTGATGAATTATTAATCATCGGGTTTATGTTTTTCAAAAGCTGCACAACCAAATCAAGACCTTTCCGGATTCACAATCTCCTCCGTGACGAAGTTGAGCGTGTCCCAGCCAGAGTAGGAGAACAGAGCTGAGTAAAGGGCGAGTGCAATACTCCCAGCCTCTATGGATGAGCCCTCGAATGGGTTCTCAAAGTTCTGAGTCTCTCCTGGGAAAGAAAACAAAGTATGTTATGAGGTAATTTTTTTCTTACTTGTTATTTACAGTATATTAGAACTAAGGAAGTAAATATCAGTCAACTATTAAATACATTTCAAATAGTTTTGAATGTAAAAGTAAAATCACATTTCACCCGAATTACATACCTCTGATTATTTTCAAAATGCCGATTGTTATGATGAGGATGAGGGACAAGATCTTGGTGTAGGTAAAGACATCCTGGACCATGGTTCCCCACTTTACATAGGCACAGTTTATAAAGATTAGCACACCTGAGACAGAAAGGAAGAGTGTGTTAAGATGAAGATGAAGATGGTGAAGCAAGAACCTTGAGGAACAAGGTGAAGAAGTAATGATATAGTTCTAGGGGTTTACTTTAATATTACTATTATTATTTTTATAGTCACACCAGGATGCTGGACTGTAGCTTTGTGCCATTGATACCCGACAATTATGGTGTAAATGACGTGTGGTGTTTGACTTCTAATAACTCGAGCCCTCCTGCATGTCTCTTTCTGGGTGGTCTGGCCACTGTGACTACCAGCAAGGTGATTTATTTTTACTGATGAATGGAACATACACTGATCAGGCATAACATTATGACATTATGTTAAAAAACCCTGATGATCTCTTCATCATGGCACCTGTTAGTGGGTGGGATTTATTAGACAGCAAGTGAACATTTTGTCCTCAAATGCAAGAAAAATGGCTGAGCGTTAGTATTTGATCGAGTTTGACATATTGTTATGGATAGAGGGTAGAGCGTCTCCATAACTGCAGATCTTGTGGGATGTTCCTGGTGGTCAGTATCTATCAAAAGTGCTTCAAGGAAGGCAGTAACCCGACAACAGGGTCGTGGGTGGCCGAGGCTCACTGATACACGTGGGGAGCGAAGGTGGGTCCGTGTGGTCTGATTCAACAAACGAGCCACTGTAGCTCAAATTACTGTAGCTCACATATGCTGTCAATGGGTCAGGAGTGTTTTATCAGCAAAAGGGGAACCAACACAATATTTGGCAGGTGGTCATAATGTTATGCCTGATTGGTGGCCATAAATGTATGCCTTGTTGGTGTAATACAACCAACATGTTGAGCAATGTGATTTACGCAGTTGCCAGTTTTTTAAACCACATCATACTAAATGCAGTTCTAAAATCACTAGTTGGCCAGTCGACACCATATAAGAAACCATTCACAATATGTAATTTCAGTTATATTTAAAT
Organism: Silurus asotus; assembly: GCA_024362625.1. Classification (NCBI taxonomy): domain Eukaryota; kingdom Metazoa; phylum Chordata; class Actinopteri; order Siluriformes; family Siluridae; genus Silurus; species Silurus asotus. The sequence continues at coordinate 1,420,740 of MU563656.1, forward strand.
ATATAAATGTGTGTGCCTCAAAGATCAATGCAGTGAAAGAATGAAAAACGGATCTTGGCTCACAGTCGTAACATACGTCATTTGTTTTCATGTACGTGAGCTTTCAACTTTGTTCACGCACCAGAACAGAAACCACTAGTGAAAATGTGGTTGAGACATTAAAAAGGAAATGTCCACATGTTGGAAAGATAGTAACCATAAGAGCAGCGATTACTGCTTAAACCTGGGACGAATGCCTCACATGTTGATCTTTCACCTAAATTCCTATCTTGTTGTGTCAAGGACATTAAGATAGGGATGATGTCCAAAAAAAGATTCGGACCACCATAATAGTTTGACCTGCTTTCCAGAGGCACAGTGAAACGGATGAATGACTAGGCCCAGGGAATAAACTCTAGAATTAGAATCTAACGCTAATTAAAAAAAAAGCCTGTTTGTTTCAGTCTAGTGTTTTTGAAGAACGGTGATGTACACAATAACGGTCAGTGGAAGGAAGTGAGCAGGGGGATGAGCAGGGGATCTCCAAAAGCATGAAATATTCTGCCACATGATTAACCACAAGATTTTAATGGTGTGTAACCACATGTAGTAGATTGCTAGACCTTTTTTTTTTTACCACTGCCCAATTTTCATTCCTCATTATTGACTCGTATGCCATTCTAACGACATCTTGCATCCAGCGATGATGTATCAGATCAGATCTTTCAAACTGGGGTTTAAATGGGGCTGTGAAACAAACCTTTCATATAGATTTTTCATCACAATGCTCAATCCAACAAAAAACCAAAACAAGCACTTGCAGACTCACAGATGCAGGCGGCAGCGATGACCCTCACAGCATCATATGGAGGTTGGCATGTCGGATACAGGGCCTCCACCAGATAGTTGGCAAACGTCAGAGAGATGACAGCCTGGCTGGCCGGTTCCACCAGCAGGATTGAAGTCCAGAGACGAATAAATGCCAGAAATCCACCGAAGGCCTCCAAGATGTACGCGTAACTGGCGCCTGACTTGCCAATGGTGGTACCCAGCTCGGCATAACAAAGAGCACCGAAAACAGAGAATAAGCCCCCCAGTGCCCAGATGAGCAGCGAAAGGCCGTAAGACGTGCTGTGCAGGAGAACGCCTTTGGGAGACACAAAGATTCCTGAGCCGATCATGTTTCCCACGATGAGGCAGACGCCATTGGTCAGAGAGATCTCCCTCTTCATCACCATTCTCTCCGTTTGGCCATCAGGACTTTGGGGTGCTTTTAGGTCCGGGTCTGATTCTGCCCTGAATGACGGACAAAGTGCTCGGCGCATGTCCACTAGTTTCTGTTTCATTCTAACCAACAAGGTATAACATAAAATCAGGACCAGACAATATATACAAAATTACAGACCACCAACATTTGGGGTAAATGTAAACAGTTCCTCTGCAGAAACCCAGGGACCTTTTTATAAAAGGATCTATGTGAAATATTTTCCAACAAAAAAACATAATAGAATAATTTAATATAATATAATAGTTAGATGGAACGATTGTGTGTTAAATATATGGTCTAAAACTGAGCCGGTCAGTTCACCTGTGCAACGCTATAGACTTTTGCTGCTCTTAATATTGTGATACAAACAAAGCAGCCACAATAAGCTTTTAATAGAAAGTAACAGTGAAGTGAGCCAAGTGAGTGCTCAACATGCGGCAAGCCATCGTTCCGGTGTAAAGGTTGGGATAAAACATGCAAAAGAATGGCACCATGTCTTCCATACCTCCAGTGTTCCGACGATGACTGACGGTAGAAAAAGGTTGAGTAGAACCAGTAGTGCGATGAATAATAATGCAGATTTTATCATCCAGAGACTCAGATGAGCACTGGAGCATGTATGTGTGTGTGTGTGTGTGTGGTGTTGCAATCCCAGACAGCAAAGTGTTTTTCTACACAGAGGACACACAGTTCCTTAAGTTTATTTTTGGACGTATGTGCTTTGAGAGGGAGAGAGTCAGACACAGACAGAGTTGGATAGACAGAGGGAGAGAGAGAAAGAGATAGAAAGACCCTCCTCTTTTAATCGTGTTGGGGGGCTCACACTTAACTATTAATCGTCTCACTGTCATAGAAAGAGTTTAAAACTATAATTATGTGATTAAAAACGTTTCAATTTGAAGCTTCTGGTGTTTTTTTTGTGTCATTCAGGACACATTGAACTATATATCAAAAGTATTGGGACACCAGCCTTATCCATAAGGCTGTCTTTGGATGCAGTAGCATGACATTTTCTTTTCATTGGACCCCAAACGCACAAAGCAAGCGCCATGAAGAACTTTACATTGGTTGGAGTGGAAGATCTTGAGTGGCCTGCTGAAGAGCTCTCAATGAGTGTTTTCAGATGTCGTAATTCATTTTTTGAGGCATTGTGATGGAAAGTTCGGTGAATTCATTTTCATATTCACTTTAGTTTTTAGTTTTTCTCTAGACCAGTTCTTTGTCCTGTTGATGCATCCATCTTCTCCTCAGATCCTAAACTTTCATGTAATATGTCCCATTTACAGAGAAGCAGCTCTGGATAATGATGGTGATGATGATGCCCACACCACCATGACTCACTGTGCTCATGGTGTTCTTGGGATTACACATTATATGGACGAAGATATTTGGCTCGCCTGACTTTTTTACCCATATGCGTTTCTTTTTCCCAAACTGTTAGCTCAAAGTTGGAGGCACTTAGATGTTGTAGGCTTCATGAAGATTATGATTTACATGGGTTGTGGAAGATCTCCTGCTATAGAGCACTGGACCCAAACTTTTATTGAACACATTTTGGATGAATTGGAATGCTGACTGCAACCGAGGCATTCGAACTTCACCCACACCAGTACCGGACTTGAGGTTAAATGAATACACATTACACTCCAAAACTTAGTGGACCATCTTCCCAGAAAAGTGGAGGCCATTAAAACAAAAAAAAGGGCCATCCGTCTAGCTGATGTGAGGTCATGATCTAGAACGGCTCCACGAATTATGCTACGCTTCGAATACGCTCTTGTTCCCATAGCAACAACGTAGACTTGGACATGATTCATCATGCAACTGTTTAAAATGGTGACATTTTCAGTGGGGAGATGATTTCAGAACAGAGTCTCTGGTGTCGCTTAGTTTTTCTCCACAGGAAAGTCTTTGGGAGTTTTTAATGCTTTTTTTTTACATTTAGGAACATGACAAACTGCATTTTTGTCTTATCAACTTCGAGAGAAAGAAATGAAAGAGGCTGGTGATTGAAGGCCTGTTTATAGATGCAGCCATATGTTTTGCAGACTTTCCAAACCATTCAATGTAACTATAAATAGATAAAACATGACTTTTTGAGAAATAAAAAATGACCCTCCATTTAATTACCCATGTGTTTGATTGACAGATTAGGTTGACCTTGTTATACATGAACATGTTATACTGTAAAGCAAATCTCACTACACTTCTAACCACATGTATCAGTCCCTCACAAAGAATCAAAAGCTTTAAACTGTATTCTGTTGCCTTCACCTTGATTTATTCTGAGGAGCACAACAACACAGCAAAGGAAAAATCCAAAAAACGCTAAATGGTTATTCCACATACTTTAATATCACAAAGAACTTGTCTGGAAGTGTCTCATGACGCTCATACTACAGCACATACATAGATCGCATTCCTGACACCTGTACATTGCTACATTGGCTATGCATTGTGGGTAATGTGAACACGTTCTCATGACAGCATCTAGTTTTACAGAAAGAAAGGCAGGAGGCAGCACTTTTTTTTTTTCCCTCTAATACAATAAAATAAAGAAGTAATGTTGTGTATGACAAAAAATAATCCTCATCATTAAGGCAATGTTTAGTTTGGCTTCAGATTTTTTTAGATATATATTTATATTTTATTTAATTACATTTTTTTTTTAATCCCCCTATGGACTGGATACGATATTGCGTTATGACATTCTACGCTCATGATGGTCTACGGAGCGGCACGACATGAGGCGCAAGCACACCTAAGATCATAACATGCAAATACTTACACTGCTTTAAATACAAATTGTAAATCATAGCCTACAAGTTGTAGCAGATACGATTCCAAAGCTAGTGTTGCTTGTTTAAACAGCTAACTTAACCAACAACAACGAAACGGCTAAGCGACCTAGCAAGTCCATCATCTGCAGTGCAAAAACAAAAATGACCCTTCGGGTGAAAGAACCTAAGGAAATAACATTCTACACTGTCGCAACAAACAGACCAGATGCGTACCAAAAGTACTGAGAGGAAAAGCTCACCGTTTAGTAGTCTAATGGAATAAGTTCTGATAACAGGGTTCAGTTTCATGATAAGGAATTGGGATAAGTGGAATTCAGAGAAATCAGATAGCAATCGTGTTGGCTTACAAGGTGGACAAACATTTTTCAGTTTTTCGTTCTCTGTATGGCTGGATGACGATTATATACTGAAAATTATAGTAAGAGTTACAGCAAACTCAAAGTACCTCATTTAACGTTCGATTACTTTTCCTTCTCGTTTTGAAGGAACAAATAAAAAAATCTGTTTGCAAACCTACACATCATGGAACACATCATATATAATATGAAATTTTTTCCCTCAAAATCCAGAAGACATTACAGCCTTTGTAAACAGAACAGCCGGTTAAAAGGATACAACAGAAGACATGGCTTATTGTTGATGAGAAGTAAAAAGGAAACGTTTTTGGTAAGAAGACTTGCTATGGACGTATTGAAGCTACCGATCGACTTATTCGTGGTTCTTCAAATAAGAAAATCCCATAGTACCCTCACATGGCGTTAAATGTTTGTGGAAAACCACCTGAAAACCACTGAAAAAACACCTAGCCAACCTAAAGGCATGCAGATTTTATTTAAAAAAAAATCCTCCATAGAATAATCACATAAGAATCTTTTTTTTTTTTTTTTTTTGCCAGACCACCAAGACAATAGAGTGAAAAAGTGGAAATTCTGAGATGTTCGATAAAATCTAACCCTTTCAACATTGTCTTAATAATAATTCCTGATTTGGTGTTCTTGTTTTGGGGAACATGTTCTAAACTTACAGGTCGCTTTGATAGATACATTTGTATGAACATAACACTCAAATTTGATTACATATTTCTCAGGGCTTCAAAGCACCTTGATCCAGTGGGTACTGCTTTTCTCTGCTGCACATCTCCGACACCGTGGACTGGCTGTTGCTAGGAGATATACTTTTTCTAAGGAATCCAAGTACCTGCTTGGATGGGTACCTCATCTTGTCAAATCATTCAATTCAATTAGTTGCAGAACCGAATGTCCAGGGTTTAAGATTGACCCGATCCAACAACTTCTATAAGTCCAACCCTAAACACATGAGATATTTTACAGCATGGAACAAGCACATTTATATACTTGATGTTCTCATTCATGTACCTAGGAAGGAGGAGTTGGATCATCTAGTATACCCCCTGGACTCTGGAAAGAAAGACCTCACGCAAAAGTTGAAACTATGCCCGATTTCTTTTTATGCAACCAGGTTGGTGTATAGTCTAAAATGGGGCTTCAGTTATTGTCTCCCATGTTAAGAAGATCAGCTGAAGAAGTAATCAGTTGTCAGTTGTATCCAGTGTTGTATGATCCAGTACTAAAGATCTACAAGCTCACGACAAGCCGTTTTTTTGCACACAGGTCTGTACATACATTTAACTTCAAAATCGTTTACCAGCAAACACACCTTTGACCAGCCTGTAATACCAAGCGAGGACCAGCTATCACAAAGCCAACTGGTCCATAAACGTCATACACGTCTCAAAAATCAATCAAGCTGAAAGGAAGACGACTTTGTTTTTAGAGGTTTCCATCAAGCCTTGGTAAGACAATGCTGGGAACCACACTGCGCTGTCCTCCTGTCCTATTAACACAAATGATCAGCCACAACATAGGAAGATATTGTGGTGTGCTTTGGATTGCTCAATGATCTCCACCCAAGGGAAAAAGACAAGGCAAACTTGAGAACAATCTGGTTAAAAAGAACAAGTGGTCCAGTACTATAACCGAAGCGGTGGAGAGTGCGATTCCTTTAGTACAAAGCCAATGAATGTTCTTCCCAATGAAAAAAAAAAGCAACAAAGCAGGAAAATCCTTTAGCTGTAAATTCCAAAAGTGGCAGTTTTGTGGGAAGAGCTTAGAAGATGTTGCGGATGTTATTGCTGGAGGCAGAGAGTGGCGGAGCACTGGCGGCACTGTAGGGCGGAGGAGGTGTCGGGGAAGTGAGGTCCGGATACGGCTGCAGACCCATCTGCTTGTTTTCCTGCAGCTTGCGCACCACCACTCGGCAAAACTCCTCGTTGTGGCGCTCGCAGGTGTCCAGAAGCTTGCGAACTTTGGCGGTGCGTGTCTGCTGGTTGGCCACCAGCTCGTAGTCCTCACGCATGAGTAATTCACGGGCCAGCAGCGCATCCAGGCTTTGGTTTAGACAGGCTTCGGTCATCTGCCGCACAACCTCTTCCCGCCGAGAACTGATCCAACGTGCGGCGGGGCCTTGGATGTCGGACGACATGAGGAAATCTACAAAAAGTTTCAAATCATGCTCCAATTACACATTGGGACTGTTCACATTTTTTTAATTTGTTCTGTTTTGTTGTTAGACATATTTGAATTTTTTTACTTTTCCTTGGCAGAAGTCGACCATCAAATAAAGCAAAGGTTTATTTTATTAGAAATAATCTTTAGTGCATTTTGACATACTGTACCTTGTGGATGAGCCTGTAGGGTGAGCGGTTGGATGTTTATGGGTAGGTTGCTCTCACACTGTGGTCTGAGGGGGATGCTGTAGCCGGAGACGAGCTGGGTCACCTGACAATTAGGATTCAGGTTGTTCTGCAACCCCTGGTCAATTAAGGGTTTTGGCGTATCCAAAGGTATGGAAATGACCGACGACAATGGTCCAACTACAAAAAAGGTGGACATTGTTGTGCTTAAATTGTTACGGTAGTTTATTTTATTCACGACTACATAATTCACAGAGAGATGTGAAAAAAATCTAGAGGTCTTTGTTGCTACAAATGTAATGCAGGACAATTCACACAATGGTATTTTATTGCCAATGCGATCCAATATTAACATTCAACTGCCTTGCTTTTGGGTATGGCTAGGGGATGTCAGAAAAGCTCCTGAAATTCCAAGCTGGAAATCCCCTATTGAGGGTTGTAATTGGTTTTCCCCTCATATGACATTCAAAGTTAGGTGTGGCTTTATTATGGAGGTGGTAGCTCAGTGGTTAAGGCTATGGATTACTGATCGGACGGTCGGGGGTTCAAGCCCCAGTGTCATCAAGTTGCCACTCTTTTGGCTCTTAAGTCTTAGTGCTTCAGGGGTGCTGACCCTGAGCTTCCTAACATCACTAGAATTTCACATGAGGTTTGTACAAGAAGCACTGCAGGTTTTATGCTTTATAGCTACGGCAACAATTTCAACCAAAAAATTCAAGCGTAAGGATTACCATGAGAAGGATTAGAGATGGTAAGGTAGCCCGGTTGGGAGATATCCGTGTCCTGGGAAGAGCAAGACCCTGATCCGGATGTAGAGCTGGTATCCTGTCATAGTTCCATCAACAACAAAAAAATCATGTTAATTAGATTCCATGTGGGAGGAGAACACAATGCCTGTTTTGCAGTTCAGCTAGCAGGAATCTGAACCATAACTGAAATCAAGGGCATAGTTGGAAATTAAATTTAAAGCAGAAATATGAGGAATATATCAAAAATATTATTATTTTTATTATTATTAAGACAATATTAAGAAGACACTGACTGGCCAGGGAGTGTTTTGTTCTTTTAGACTTTTCTCTGTTCCTTTCGTGTTGGTCGTCGTCGTCGTCATTGTTGTTGTTGGAGTACTGCTTAATGGTCGCATAAACTACAAACAGAAAACAGACAGGGATGTGGTGATGTGGTTTTGTATTTAAAATACAATAGAAACAGATTTAATTAGAACTTTTTAATGGTTTAGCCTTGTGGGCCTTTCCCGGGGGGGCATGTTACATCTAGTGGACACCATTAAAAACAAAATAGAACACCTTTGTCAACTTGTGTATTTAATGGACGACAATTAAACAACGAGATTCCAGTTTCAACGATGGTTTCTTTTGGGTTTTATTTGTAATGATGTGAACACCATTTGGTAACAGTTTTAATGGTTACAACAGGTGATGGTTTGGAATTGTAATCTGTTTTTTTATTTTTATTGGCCAGATAATGTTTTTTTCTTGTACTTCAACTCTTGTATTTGTTCACAAACTAGCCTACAAAATATTATTGAACCTCATAGTAACTTATGCTTACTGTTTCGATGGCATAAACGTGAGTATAAATGATCTCAGCAAGCTAGCAGGCTAATGACATATTGCAATATAGACACACTGGTTGGTAAAATTTTGTGGACACTTGATCATAAGACTGGTATGTGCTTTTGGAAAATCCCATTCTAGATTTGGTCCCTATTTGCTGTTGTCAAAAACACCCTCTGTATATTCCAATGCATTAGCCGAGTTGATTAGCGAAAACACCGCATTAGCATTGTACGTGTGCATGCGCCAAAATCTTATAATAGAAAATAAATTCTGTTTAATAAAAAGGTGGAGGATGAACTGTAGCATTAATGCGCTTCTCATAAGAGTTGCATTTACCTCACAGGTTATGTGTATTTGCACTTCTGCTACCTAGAGAATAGCACCACAGCACAGAGGAAGACTGAATAAATACTCAGGGATTTTAAAGTTCACTCTGATAAAGTCACTCTCATTTAGTGTGATCACTGTTTTATTAGAAAAATCAGCAAAGCTCCATTTTGATTTCCCTTGTTCCCATTGACAAATGGTGGCAAAACCAAAAAACATTGGCCCCTCTGCAAAACATGAGCATCCGATTTCTCCAAACACATAATACGAACTCAACCGTTTCCTCGTTTACACTCACTTTTGACCTTTTGACCTCCAGCACTGCCTCCAAAACGTCGATTTCATCAAACCTCCGTAGCATGGGCTCCAGTTCAATAAGACAGTCTGGCAAAGAAAAAAGAAAAAGAAAAAAAGAATAGTATACCATGCTACCATGGTAACAAATAGTTTGCACAATATATCAATGATAAATGAGGTAAAAGGTTACTGATATCAAAGTTATTGCAGGGACTTTTTTTTTTGGAGAACAATTACAAAATCCGATTGAAAGCAGCTAAAAATCAATGCAAATTCTTTCTTTTTTGAAAACTTTTTGGAGCCATTTTGTTAACACCGATACACAAAGATGCATACGATACCTATCAAGTATCACAAAAATTTTTTGGTCATATGACCCAGTAGCATATCATACATGGATAAGCAGCACCCAAAAAAAACCCCACAAATCAATGGCACTAACAACCATTCAGGAAGTGCTAGACAAAATGAGCATCCAAAGCAAGAGTGACACACACACACACACATGCACAAAAAAGAGGAACCGAAGAAAAAAGCAGCGTAAAGATCAGCAATAAACCAGGCTGCTGCTTAGAGGCAGATCTTTGGATTAGGAGGGTCTTGAAAAGGGAGGACGAAAATAGAAACGCTGCTGTGTGGCTGTTACAAAACAGAGCGAGTTGCAATTCTAAGAAACGGCACTGCGAAAGATCAGGCACCGGTCAAATGTGGGTCAGGTTAGTTAGATAACGCTGGAATTTAAGATGCGTTACAATTTCCAAAAGTAATCGTTTACCACCATAAGTAGTTCAAATGTTGATGTGCCTATTTACACTGACCAAACATAACATTTTGACCTCCTGCCTTATTGTGTTGGTCCCCTTTTTGCTGCCAAAACAGTCGAGACCCATCGAGCATTAACAGCATGAACTTCTTCAGCAGTTTGAGCTACAGGAGCTCCTCTGTTGGATCGGACCACACAGACAAGCCTTCGCTCCCCACGTGCATCAATGAGCCTCGGCCGCCCACAACCCTGTCGCCGGGTCACCACTGTGCCTTCCTTGGAGCACTTTTGATAGACACTAACCACTGCAGAAAGGGAACATCCCACAAGAGCTGCAGTGGTGGAGAAGATCTGACCCAGTCGTCTAGACGTCACAATTTGTCAAACTCGTCGGTTTAGTTGAATATGAATATGAAAAATTGTATGTTCTTTCTGCAACAGGAGTAATTTTTTTTTTCCAATTATACCCGGCAACCTGATTGGTAATACCCTGTAGTTTAAATCATGCTACCTTCAGAAAAAACTTGTTACGTGTAACTTTGTGGAGACCTTTTCTAGAAGGAGCAGTGTATTTAACATGTCTGGAAGGGGTCTCCAGTTTCAGTGAATTGGCAGAATCGGTTTTCAGACGGAGGAATTGATGTATTGTGCATACTTGGTAATATTAACATATTAAAGAAAAGAAAAAAGAAGGGGGAAAGAAATAGAGGCTGGAAAGGGAATGAGGGTTTTGTAAGAACAGGAACCAACTCATGGATATTCCATAAACTGATAAACTAGAGAGGGACCATATGTATGACAAGTAGGATGTTTTATAAACAAAGATTTGATGAACTGCTATAAAAGTCTAGGGTTCAAGATGAGTCAATGAGCCTAGCAAACTTAGCATGGCTAGTTCTACAACTGTAAGGTTAATGGGGTAAGTTGTGCCACTCACTGAGGAATGTGGGGCGCTCGTCGGGATTGGAGGTCCAGCCGCACGTCATAAGGTTGACCAGCGTCTCTCTGCCGGGGATATCACCTGGCAGGCTGTCAAGTCCGGTGTCCGGCCGAGAACCACGCAAGACACTAAACATTATCTGCATGGGGTTGGTCGCATCTGACCAACAAAAAAGAGAAACCCAAGACTCAGCAGGCGGAGAAGGAAGTAAAACTATTGATTACAATGCTGAGTCAAGCTCGAACCAGTCATACAGATGAGGTGACTGATGAGATACTCAACTTCTGTTGTGTAGGAAGCAAAGTTTCATCTGCATTGTGCTTAATTTGACCAATATACAGAATTCAATTCATAAACTTGCACCACTGCTCTTTTATTCATGGAAGGGTTTTTTAAACCCCCTTGGTTCAAATTTCTTTAAGTTTCTTCCTGATCGTGTACCAATTGTAGCCTCAGGTTTTCTGCCGAGTCTGAACTCCAAATTTGGCATGTTGAGATGTTCTGCTCACCACAGTTGTGAAGAGTGGTTACCATATCCTTCTTATTATTTAGCAGAATTGCTGCTTAAGGGATGTTTTTTTTACATTATGATATAAACTCTAAAAAAGAAATCCCAGGTGATCAGCAGTTTCCGTATATTCTGTAAATAGCCAGGAAAGGTAGGACTAGAAAACTCCAGGAATGAGCAGCTGTACACATGTTCCAGAATGCCATTGAAATTATGTTTATATTTCAATTCCCAAATCTCAATGAACTGTAAAAATAAATGAATGGTGTTTGAAAAAAAAACGTGTCTGTTGGCTTGCCGGTTTCAACAAGTTATGCCATTATGGATTACAACATTTTCACGCACAGACGACTTCCACTTCCACTACCTTCGTAAGGTATCCGCCGAGACAGCACTTCCCACATGATGATGGCGTAACTGAAAGAGGAAGCAGAGGACAGCAGGGTGAACAGGCTGAAACGCTGTCACTCAGGGAATCCCCTTAGAGGAATTAAAAGTCTCACTTCAGTTCGGTTCAACGATTTCAACAAGCCCCCTTTGACTAATCTGGGACAAAAACAGGGAGGAACCTAATACCCAATCTGTTCACAACCCGAATTTCTGTACTACAATTATGGCTTCCCTCTCGAAATGAGGAAGTCCGTGCAGGTGCGATGTTAGTAGGGAGAGCGTTAACTGTTCTTTGTTCTCGGAATAACACATTCAACAAAGAGGTGGTTTGGTTTATTTAAAACTTTGACACATTGTAGGTTTACAGAGTTTCAAGGTACTTTTTACTGTTAAAGAACAAGTTTAACGAGTTACATGTTAAACATGTTACAACGTCAAAAAAATTCTTGTGACCAATCAGAATCGAGAGTTCAACATTATGGTGGTTTAAAAAAAACGACATACATTTTATTGCAAAATTAATTAGACATTGAAAATTAAATCATTTCAAGGCAGACCTGTACATGTCCTGTTTGACATCCGCTCTCCGAGTCTTGTTGGGTTCGTACTCTTCTGGGGGCATATAGATGACGGTGCCACCCATCTCAGCTGGCTTCGATCCGGAACCTTTGCTAATTGAAAGCTGGCGCCATTTCGACAACCCAAAGTCGGCTATCTGAGAAAACGGAAAGATGAACAACTTGAAAAGTTGCTTGACCACCTGCTTAATATTGTGCTTGTCCTCCTTTTGCTGTCAAAACTGTCCTGACTTGTCGAGCATCAACGGCATGAACTCCTTCAACAGTCCGAGCTACAGTTTCCTCGGACGACACGGCCCGGCCTTCGCTCTTCACGTCCATCAATGAGCCTTGGCCGCCCATGACCCTGTCTCAGGTTCACCACTTTACCTTCCTTGGCCCACCAGATAGACACTGACCACTGCCGACCGGGAACAGCCCACAAGAGCTGCAGTTTTGGAGACGCTCTGACCCAGTCGTCTAGACGTCACAATTTGGCCATCGTTTAAATACTTATGCCCATTTTTCCTGCTTCTAACATCAACTTTGAGGACAAAATGTTCACTATGTTAAAATGTAATAATGTTATACCTGGTCGGTGTGTATAAGTGTATTCTTGTCTAGGGATAAGAACAGGTTTTTTCTTTTGTTTCTTGGCGTGGGAACACTAGTATTCATAAAAAAATGAGTTCAATCATGCCAAGAACTTTCTGGAACAGAGATGCCTTGAAAAAGAATGCTGAGGTTTTTGGAATTGCTTACTCATGGCTCATGAGTCAAGAGAGTAATCCACTATCGAATCGCATTCCAGCTAAATATGGTAACAGGTCAATAACCGATGGAGGAAGTGGTTCACTAAAACACCAATTGTTCAACCAGGACCCTTGCTTTGGCGAATTGCGAAACAGAGGAAGCGGTGATGAAATATTTTTTTTTAAATAGCGACATTTCTGGCAAGCGGCAGGTTTTTCTGGTAAAAACTAATCTCACAAACCTTTACGTGGTACTCGCCGTCCAGAAGAATGTTCTGCGTTTTCAGGTCATGGTGGAGCAGCGGTGGAGTCATGTTATGGAGAAAGTTGACGCCCAGAGCGATTTCATACAGAACGCGTAGTCTGAGAGGCCAGGCCACTACTGGATACATGTTTTTCTGAAAGAAAGAAAAAAAGAAAGAAAAAAAGAAGTATGAACAGGAGTTAAAGCTGAGGTAAACAATGTTGCAACAAGCTCGAGACTAGACTAGACTCAATGCTTTATGCTTTGTGGCGCAAATTTGACCAAAAATCTGAGGAAAATATGTTGTAGACTAAATCACATAATTATTTAATAACAGAGATGGCAATATTTATACAAACTAATCCATCTAACCTGAAATAACAGAATAAACCAGTATATAAAAGGACTAAAATCTTAAGAACTCTCCCATTGTGGACCAGCTGAACTGGAGTCCAGAACTTCCTATTCCCGAACTAAAACCAGACACAAGGCAGAGGTTCGTACCTCGTGCAGAAGTTCATCCAAAGAGCCATTGGTCATGAATTCGGTGACGATGCAGAAGAACTCAGGCTCGTTGCACACGCCGAAGATCTGGATGATGTGGTTGAACCTGGCCTTGTGAAGCACCTCGGCCTCTTTGAGTAAGCAATTCCTTTCCCTGCAAAGGAAGTGTAATGTGTTGAAAGGAATACAGGATTTCACCATGTGCCTGTGTTAGGCCAAACTATTAGGTCAGATTGTGCAACAGTGACAGAGCTCATCTAAATTTCAGTTTCATTTCAGGTCATAGACTCTCACTCTTTCTCTTTCTTTTAGAAGCTCAGATTTTTCAACACTGAAGAGCTTTGGGTTTTGTAATTTCACGTAATACCACTAAAGACTCCTTTCAAAGCATAATAAACATTAACATACAACCACACCAACAATGTGCTACAATATGCTACATTATTGTTCCTTTGGAAACAATAATGTATTGTTGTTGTTTTGTTATTTTTTACTATTAATTAATTGATGTTAGAAAACATTGATAGCAGCATTTGAATGGTCACATGCCGACATTTCAGTAAACTGGCAGAACTTCAGTGTTCGGTTACAGTTTAAAAAACATGTGAGACCTTCAAACTCAAATCACAGCCAAAGATTTACTTTCATCAAGATTAAAATAGTACAGTTGTACAGCTTAAAGTTAGACATTGACATCATACAGTGCTACAGTGTACAGTAAAGATTATATTCATAAAGTCTAACTGTAAAGTTATACAGATTACAGATTATAATCGTAAAATCCAACAGTGTAAAATCATAAAGATTAAATATTTTAACTGTAAAGTCCTACATTGTAAAATCGTACCGATTGTAATCAGAAATTTTACGAGTAGAAAATCATGCAGATTATAATCGTAAAGTCCTACAGTGTAAAATCGTATACAGTGCATTTCAAATCAGAACTAATAAAGACCTACCACGTAAAATTGTATAGTAACAGATTATAATAAAGTACTAAAGTCATTTAAATTATGACTGTAGACATACAATATAAAATCCTACATTTTATATGCGTATACACATATAAACATACAAATGATAATAGTGTAATGTCATACAGAATACAAATTCTAATCCAAAAATTCTACAGTGCAAAATCTTACAGATTACAATCATAAACTCCTATAGTATGAAGTCATAAAGATTACAGATTATATTTGTCAAGTCCTACAGTGTAAAGTCATACAGATTCTAATAAAAAAATCCTACAATGTAAAGTACTATAGATTACATATTAAATTTGTAAAGTCATACAGTGTAAAGTACTATAGATTACATTTGTAAAGTACTACAGTAAAAAGTACTATGGATTACATATTAAATGTGTAAAGTCCTACAGTGTAAAGTACTATAGATTACATATTACATTTGTAAAGGTTCTACAGTGTAAAGTACTATAGATTACATATTACATTTGTAAAGTACTACAGTGTAAAGAACTATAGATAACATATTACATTTTTAAAGTCCTACAGTGTAAAGTGGTATAGATTACATTTTAAATTTGTAAAGTCCTACAGTGTAAAGTGCTATAGATTACACATTCAATTCATAAAGTCCTGAGGTGTAAATTTTACAATATATAATCAGAAAGTCCTACAGTGTTAAATCATAGAGATTACAGATTCTAATTAAAAAATCCTTCAATGTAAAGTACTAAAGATTAAATATTAAATTTGTAAAGTCATACAGTGTAAAGTACTATAGATTACATTTGTAAAGTTTTACAGTGTAAAGTACTATAGATTACATATTAAATTTGTAAAGTACTATAGATTACATATTACATTTTTGTAAAGTACTACAGTATAAAGTACTATAGATTACATATTAAATTTGTAAAGTACTATAGATTACATATTAAATTTGTAAAGTACTATAGATTACATATTAAATTTGTAAAGTACTATAGATTACATATTAAATTTGTAAAGTCCTACAGTGTAAAGTACTATAGATAACATATTACATTTTTGTAAAGTACTACAGTATAAAGTACTATAGATTACATATTAAATTTGTAAAGTCATACAGTGTAAAGTACTATAGATTACATATTAAATTTGTAGTCATACAGTGTAAAGTACTATAGATTACATATTACATTTTTGTAAAGTACTACAGTATAAAGTACTATAGATTACATATTAAATTTGTAAAGTCCTACAGTGTAAAGTACTGTAGATTACATTTGTAAAGTCCTAAAGTGTCAAGTACTATAGATTACATATTAAATTTGTAAAGTCCTACAGTATAAAGTACTATAGATTACATTTGTAAAGTCCTACAGTATAAAGTACTATAGATTACATTTGTAAAGTTCTACAGTGTAAAGTACTATAGATTACATATTAAATTTGTAAAGTCCTATAGATTACGGATTACATTTGTAAAGTTCTACAGTGTAAAGTACTATAGATCACATATTAAATTAGTGATGTCCCACAGTGTAAAGAACTATAGATTACATATTACATTTGTAAAGTCTTACAGTGTAAAGTGCCATAGATTCCAATCAAATTTTCGACAATGTAGTTTTACAGATTACAATCATAAAACCCTACAGTTTTAAATCATACAGATTACAAATCATAATTTTAAAGTAGTATAGTCTACAGTATATAATCATAAAATCCCACAGAGCAAAATCATACAGATGGCAGATTATAAGAACAAAGTCATACAAATTACAGAATATAATCACCAAAGTTCTACATTGTAATGCTGAACAGATTACAGATTATAATTCTTAAATGCCACAGCGTAAAGTCCTATGGAATATAATCATAAAGTCCAATAGTGCAAAGTCATAAAGACTACAGATTATTATCATAAAGTCCAATAGTGCAAAGTCATAAAGAATGCGGATTATTATCATAAAGTCCAATAGTGCAAAGTCATAAAGACTACAGATTATTATCATAAAGTCCAATAGTGCAAAGTCAAAAAGAATGCAGATTATAATCATAAATCCTACAATGTTAAGTAGTATAAAGTACAGATTATAATCGTAAAATCTGACAGTTTGAAGTAGTGTTGATTACAGATTAAAATCAAAGTCCTTCAGACTAAAATCATTGTTTTACTTCAGGGTAAAAACATTCAGATTATAATCGTTCTACAGTGTAAAAATCATACAGATTATAAAATCCCACACTGTAAAATTGTACAGATTACAGATCATAATCATAAAGTCCTACATTGTAAAGTCACGCAGATCCATACAATAAACTTCCTACAGACTATAATCATTACGTTCTCCAGTAAAAGGCGCACATATTCCAATTCCACAGTGTAAAATCGTCCGGATTACAAAATCATACAGTGTAAAATCTTACAGATTATAATCGTCAAGTCCTAAAGTGTAAAAAGTACAGATTATAAATTATACAGTGTAAAATCTTACAGATTATAATCGTCAAGTCCTACAGTGTAAAAAGTACAGATTACAAAATCCTACAGTGTAAAACAGTGCAGATTATTAATTATGCAGTGTAAAATCTTATAGATTATAAATTATGCAGTGTAAAATCTTACAGATTATAATCGTCAAGTCCCACAGTGTAAAAAGTACAGATTACAAAATCCTACAGTGTAAAATCTTACAGATTATAAATAATGCAGTGTAAAATCTTACCAATTATAATTAAGTCTCAAAGTATGAAATCATACACACTACAGATCATAAAGTCCTACATTGCAAAGTCGTGCAGAATAATATGATAAATTCCTACGGAATATAATCCTTGAAGTGATGCAGTGTAAAATCTTACAGATTATAATCGTCAAGTCATAGAGTGTAATTCACAGATTATAAATCATACAGTGTCGGATTTTAAAGATTACAGATTATAATAATAAAGTCATAAAGTATGAAATCTTACACACTACAGATCATAAATTCATACATTTCAAAGTCTTACAGATTAATATAATAAACTTCTACAGACTATAATCCTTCAAGTCCTACAGTGTAAAATCTTACAGATTATAATCGTCAAGTCCTACAGTGTAAAACAGTACAGATTATAAATCATACAGTGTAAAATCTTATAGATTATGATTGTCAAGTCCTACAGTGTAAAATCGTATAGATTACAGATTATGATCGTCAAATCCTACAGTGTAAAATTTTACAGATTAGAATCAAGTCCTACAGTGTAAAACAGTACAGATTATAAATCATACAGTGTAAAATCTTACAGATTATGATCATCAAGTCCTACAGAGTAAAATCTTACAGATTATGATCATTAAATCCTACAGTGTAAAATCGTATAGATTACAGATTATGATCGTCAAGTCCTACAGTTTAAAATTGTATAAATTACAGATTATGATCGTCAAGTCCTAGTGTAAAATTTTATAGATTACAGATTATGATCGTCAAGTCCTAGAGTGTAAAATTTTACAGATTAGAATCAAGTCCTACAGTGTAAAACAGTACAGATTATAAATCATACAGTGTAAAATCTTACAGATTATGATCGTTAAATCCTACAGTGTAAAATCGTATCGATTACAGATTATGATCGTCAAGTCCTAGTGTAAAATTTTATAGATTACAGATTATGATCGTCAAGTCCTACAGTGTAAAAAGTACATATACCTTGCATAAAATAAACTCCTACAGACTATAATCCTTGAAGTCCTACAGTGTTAAATCGTATAGATTACAGATCACGACCGTCAAGTCCTACGGTGTAAAAAGTACAGATTATAAACCATACAGTACTATTATAATCTGTAAGATTTTTTACAGTCTAAAACTATGAAATCGTACAAACTACAGATCATAAATTCCTACAGATTCATATAATAAACTCCCACAGATTACAATCCTTGAAGTGCTACAGTGTAAAAACAGTACAGATTATTAAACACACAGTGTAAAATCGTGTAGATTCCGGATTATGAGCTCCTGCAGTGGAAACTCGTACACATGCTCAGATGAAAATCGGAAAGTCGGCAATTTTGGTTTGTTGATGTTTTTTTGACAGATGAATCGTTGCAGCTTGTGACCCAAACAAGGCACTTTTTTATACATTGAAACAAACAAACGAAACAAAACAAACAATCGGTGTAGCAGAACACACACACACACACACACACACACACACACACACACACACAGAGAGTGAAGAAGTGGAAGTTCCTACCTTTCCCCGACCGGGGAGTCCAGTTTTAAGCACTTAATGGCGACGGTGGTGCGCCAGTCGCTGTGCTGCGCTCGGAACACGGTACCGAACCCGCCCTTGCTGATGTAGTGCAGGTCGGTGAGTTTGCGGTACGGGATCACCGGCAGTGTGCTGGTCAGACTGCACAGGTTCACACAACCAGCCTGGTCCATGCTGAAGCCTCACTCAGATAACGGCATTCCGGCACGCACACAAACACTGAGTCACCCAGACACCCAGATCAGGACTTCACCAACACTTCTTCTTCTTCTTCTCCCCTCCTCTTCCTCCTCCTCCTCCTCCTCCTCCTCTCTAATAATAATGATAATGATCCAATAAAATACAAATCCGGCACTCAATCAGATACAAAATACCCCTTACACACACACACACACTGCCTCCTGATCACAATCCTGTTCACACACACACACACACCGATCTCAATCAAAACCTGTTTAGGCGCGTGACTGTCTCAAGTCGGATCTTTAAGGTCTGTCGTAGGTGCGCAAAACGATCACACCGATCCGACCGCATTGGCGCGTTATTAATTCGCGTTCTTCCCCCTACCCGTATTCCGTCAGACCCCGCCCACCTGCCGTGTGATTGGATAGGAGTTGTTACATAAAAACACCCCATCCACTTTTATTAAAAAAATAAAAAAAATAAAATAAAAATTATACATATATATGCAAGCATGATTTTTTATATATATATATTTTTTTCACATTTAATTTTTGGATTCTAAATTAATTTATAAAATTATATATAAATAATAACAATATCATTGATAAAATAATACAAACTTTCAGCTTCATGTCTTTATAGCAAAAATACAATTATTAAAATATAGATTAAAATATCATTTGATGTTATTGAGACTGAAATAATTTTTATTATTATTATTAATAATAATAATAAAAAAAGTATTATTGTTAATATTATTATTATTATTATTGGACATGTAGCATTGCTATTGCAAGCCTTATGCGTTGGTATGTGTGAATTCTAATAAATAAATGCTAATAAATATATTAAGAAATAAGCAAACAAATAAACATAAAAACAAATAATAATAAAGTGAAAAAAAATGATCATCTACAGCACGTTTTTTTTTTTTTTTTTTTGGCCACAACTATGTACAGTGATTGACATCCCAGCTGTCCAATCAGCGCACAGGAAGCGGGGTTAGCACGAGCCGTTTTGCTGGAAGCCTTGAAGTTACTTCCGGGTTTGAAAAAAAAACCAAATTGTGTCTATTTAAGGAATATTTCTTGAAAAGCTTTTATTTAGAAACGTGTTTTTTTGAATGTATAAATAAACACAAATACGCTCTTTAAATAAAAAAAAATTGATAAGGAATAACTGGTGCATTTCATGAACCAGCACATGGTTTCCAGTCACATGGCGTCCATGATACAGAACTCTTTATTATTGTGCATTCATTCAGAAATGAATGAAGCTCCTGCTGTGTTCAGATTTCCGACAAGTGAACCTGATGATCTCCCATAATGCACGGTTGAATCCAGGCCTTGAGCCAAGCCGTCTGGGAATTCCCATGATGTAATCAGCTTATAATAGGTTTCCTGGAAACCCAGAAGCATCTAATAATTCCTTTAGACAAACATCCTTTAGACAAACAAACGAAACGATTCACCGATCCTGCTTCATATGGACAAAAAATGACATGTTGATTTTGATATTACGCAGTGAACAGGATTAAATTAGAAACTTGATGGCCTTGGATTGATGACCAGCCCTTTACAACTCATACCCTAGTGCTAGCTTAGTGCTTAAGGCATTTTTCGAACATTTGATCAAAATCTCTGGAGCACTGAAGGTTAGGGGCCTTGCTTTGGGGCCCTAAGAGTGGTAGCTTGGTAATACTGGGGCATGAACTCCTTATTCGAAAGCATGAACCAGTTTCACCTTCCCAAAACACAGAATTATCTCAAAACCCTTGTAATAGTTTAAATGTTAAAATTCCCAATGATTATTAATCAAATGATTCCAACTGATTTTGTTCGATTTCCGAAACAGATGCATTTGTCAGTTGATTTCGAATAATTCAATTTTACAGTTCTGCTTTTAACAATGGATTTTTTCCCAAAGTCACACGAGATACATGATTCATAATGAGTAAACCAGTGGTGACTGAGGCAAGTAAAAAAAAAAACTCCCATAAAGGGTATGAGGAAGAAACCTTGAGAGGAACCAGACTCAAAAAATAACCCATCCTCATCACTAAATGCCCATTTGTTATAGTTCCATCATTGTTGAGGTGGGTTTCATGCGTCCTCAAATGTAGAAACTGTTCATGAATATTGCAGTCGCAAGCTATTGTAGTTTACATAAAATGACAATCCAAATAGAAACTCATAGATCTTGAGCTGCTCAGTTACTCAGAGTTGTGTTTTTCAGTATGTAGTGTACGGTTTAAGTCTTTTTCTGAGCATTCATAATGAAACCGAAATGAATTTTTGCCTTTTTTACGTTGCTTTAGACTTGTTTTTGGTCCCTGTTTTTCCAAAGTAGAACAGCAGAGGGCGGTATTGCAGTATTTTTTTCCCACTCTCCCCCAGAAAATAGCGTGAAAGTAAAACAAACAAATAATAATAAAAAAAAAAATTAAATGGCAAATAATCAATGTTTTAACCATAAAATACCAAGTATATATTTTTGTATATTTTTATAATTAAATTGTAATATAATCATATATTTAAAATAATTCCATATATTTTATATTCATATGTCCTAGAATTACTATAATAAAATTGGTATCGATATGTAGACATAAAAAAGTATCATGTTTTTAATTTTATCAAGCTGATTTTCTTTTTTTTTTTAGCATTAGTAGTGATCACGTGGGTACACGCCTTTACTTTGGTTGCAGCGACACGTGATTGGTTGCAAGGGCTGTCTATCATCCTGAGACCCCGCCCCCTCGCTGAAACTAGTCCAGTGTATTAGAGGATGCTGGTCCAGTCATGAGCTAATTTCAGACCCAACCTCAATCTGAAAAAAAAAAAGAAAAGAAAAAGGAAATCATTTTCATGCTGATCATCCTGCACTGCTGGTAGGCTGGTTTTAATTCTTATATTATGGGATATATTTTTAAACTCTGCATTACATATTAGTTACCTGAAATAATAAACAAGAAGATGGATCTCCATCCATGTTTCACAGAAGTGTTTTTTTAATGTTCTTCCTCTAAGCCTTCATCCTATGGAGATCTCCCTGACTGGACGCACTACACACTCGTACAGGAGAAGCTCGTCGCTGGGTAGTCTTCCAGATCATGCCAGGAAAGAAAACAAGGCGAGAACCAGTACGGACAAGTGGAGCGACCGACCGCCTGTACCAACCTTACTCGGGTATGAAGTCATGGAGGAGAGAGCAAAGTTTACGGTAAGCCTATGACACTGGAGATATATATATATAAAACTAAATCTGTTATGGCTGAGCAGAAGATGAGGATGAACGGTGAGGAAGTCGTAGATCAGTGGTTAAGACTCTGGGTTACTAATCAGAGGGTGGAGGTTTGAGCAAGGCCCTTAAACCTGTCCCCAGTTTTCCAAAAACTCGGATATGGGAAGGTGGTCATTAGTAGATAAGATGTTAGACTTCTAACCGGAAGGTCATGCGTTCAAACTCCAGCACCACCAAGCTGCCATTGCTGGGCCCTTAAACAAGGTGCTTAACCCTCAATTGCTCAGCTGTATACCTGAGGTAACTGTAGGTCACTTTGGATAAAGCCAAATGCCTTAAAAAATAAATGGATATATGAAGAAGGAAGGAGTCTTAGTTATCGGACAGAGCAATGTATGCTGAACAAACTGGGAATGTTAATGCCTTTGTAGTAAAACAATCTGCATTGGGATAAAACCGGGGACCGTGTCCTTGTAACGCTTCTTTAACAGAATAAAGTGTGTTTTTTTCCAGCATTTATTAACGCTGTTCATCGCTTTCAGAAGCTCAAGTACATGTAACATGAAGGGTGTGAGTAATTAATGCCGTGCAGGAATCACAAAAAAAAAAAAGAAGTGTCTAGTAGTCATCAGCGCATGCTGTTTAATAGGAAACACTTACAAAATATCTGACTGTTCCAATATACCAGAAGTGATGTCTTTACACGTTGCAGGTCTACAAGGTCTTGGTAAGAAGAGCCCCAGACGAGAGCTGGGTGGTTTTTCGGCGCTACACAGATTTCGTCAGGCTCAACGACAAGGTAGGGTGGAAGTCACTTGTGTCAGGTGACAGCAAAGCCATCGAGGTATTGTTACGATCTCACGTAGTTCCTCTTTTTCCGTTTTGTGTGTGTGAAAGCTCCGAGAAATGTTTCCCAAATTCAGACTCTCGTTGCCACCCAAACGTCGCTTCAAAGACAACTATGACATGAACTTTTTGGAAGAGAGACAACAGGGCTTGCAGGCATTCCTCCAGAATCTGGTCGCTCAGAAAGACATAACTAACAGGTACCTGGGTAACACATGCAGCTTGTTAAGCTAAGAAGGTTTGTGTAATTACATTCAAATAGATTTGTCTGAGCATCTACCACTAATATTTAAAAAATATGTCGACTGGTTCCACCAGGGGGCGCTGTTAGAAGAAAATTAAACAAAGTTATGGGTCTGAGCCACCAATGAGTCAGATTGTTTGGAACAACGGCGTAGTCTTAGGGTTTTCAAATCCTTATGAAGATTCAAGGAAAAACATTTAGTACAATTTCCCAACTATTTGATTGTTTAATGCCCAGCTGGCATTAGCTACAAACATCCAGAATTTACCCTTCCACAGGGCAGTAAAGCCTGTAAGTGATTTTCTGTAACAGAAACTCTTTTCAGCATGTTATTAAAAATTCCAACGATTATGACATTCATACAATATCTTTACTGTTTTTGGTTTGTTGTTGTCATACCTCATTACAGTCCATACAATCTGTATTTGCCTTTTGCACATCTAAATACATTTGCACAATTTTTCACAAGTCAAGTTTATTTCTATACAACACAACAGACATTGTCTCAAAGCAGCATTACAGAATTAAACAGTTAAAGGTGAACGATGTTTATTTATCCCTGATGAGCAGCCATGGCGACTGTGACCAGGAAAAACTACCTTAGCTGTTATGAGGAAGAAACCTTGAGAAGAACCAGACTCAAAACGGGGAACCCATCCTCATTTGGGTGATTTGAGAGAGAACTACATTTGTGACAAATGAAAAAATGTAGAATTTCGCTTCTATAGTAACAAATAATTCGCTCAGACCGAAATGGCGGCCACATGAATTAATTCAGACGATTCACATTAATACTAAATGCTGATTCTGTGAAATTTTCTGCTACAAGATGTCTATTAGGCATTAGCCGAATTGAGGATTGCATACTAGTATTGCAGTTTTTTGGTATAATCCTTTGTCTTCCTTTGTTTGCCAAATCAATAAATAAACACACACTTGTATTTTTTTAGTGAGGTAGTGAGAGGGTTCCTGTGCTTGGACGACCCTCCCGGTCCCTTCGATAGTCTGGAAGAAAGCAAGGTTTGACCCATTTATGCCGCTTTGCGAGATTTTTTAAAAAGAAGTACCCCAGTGTTTTAAAGCCCTTATTGTATCGCAGGTCTACTGCGAGACCCTGGAGGACACCAACCATCGACTGCAGAGGGAGCTGCAGGACAAAGAGCGGGAAATCAATTCGCTTCGACGAATCTTGGAGGATCGAGAGCTCCAGATCAGCAGGCTGGAGAAAACCAAGAAGTAATGGCAGCCAAGACTGTGTGATTTCTGTTGTTAATTCTCTCGGTTCGTTTAGGACACGTGTTTGTTTTTTAACGTGGATTATGATTTACAGAAGCATCTGTAAGGAGATAAGTGGCGTCCATGCTGTGCGTAGCGAGACCTTGAGGGTCAACGTCTGCACAGAGCAGGGAGTAAGAGGGATGGACGACGCAAGCAACCAAGACCTCAGGTGCAGGTTCTTTTGAATTTCTGATACCACAGTATTGTTGAATTGGTGATTTTACTTAGTTAAAAGATGAGAACGAGAGACAAGTATAGAAATCTATATATGTTTCCAGAAGCTACAAAGTATGACTTGTTCATGGACATTCTGCACCTGACCATTAAATTGCTATGTGCTTTTTGAACATCCCACAACCTACATTCTTCTGGGGAAAATGTTTCACTAGATTTTGTCCAGATTAGTGGGACTCTTTTAGCCACAAGGGTGTTAAGGTCTGGGGTACAGTCAGAATTTATTTTCATCATGTTCAATAGGGTTGAAATCTGAGGTCTGGAGGAGGCGCTGTTCCACTCCAAACCGTGTAAAGCATGTATTCATGGAGTTTTGCATGCCGGAACAGGTTTGGGTCTCCTAGTTTAAGTAAAGGGAAAATGTCATGCTACAGTATAAAGACATTATATACAATCGGGTATATATATATTTGCGGAACTTGCCAACTTGCAGAAGAACCACATATGGCTGAAAAAGTCAGGGGTCCCAATACATAACTTTGTTATTATACAAACATTATATTGGTCCCAAATGTCTAATTTCCTATTTTATGAATACTATCTTTAAAATCTTAGCAAGAGAAAATAAACTGACTATAGTTACATTTGTACAATAATTCACATCTAGGATTAATAAAGCAATTTTTGGATATTATTACTTATTTCAGGTTTGTAGATTTTTATCCCCCACATTGATTGATTTATAATTTTTTTATAGATTTATATATAAAACATATATTTGATTTATTGTCATACTATAATATTAAATATTAAATACAATATTATAAATGTAGCAAAAATATTTCCACTTGCTAAGATGTTTTTTTTTTTTCCCGCAGTGAATGTTTAAAAGTCAGTTTTTTTTGCGAAGACAAAAAAAATGTCTTTTAACAGACGGATAATTTTGTTTTATGAGAAAAACCTAAATAGTTTGCTCAGGGAAATTCGAACGTACTGCATTCCAAGTGTTTTTGATGAACCACTCCAAGTATTCCTCGGCTCGGGGAAGGCCTGTGGTAGCAGGGTTCGCACGGGGGAGTGGAAAGACACCGCTGTTTTTATACAACCGAGCCATAAATATTACTCTTTCATGAAACAAGCTGTCTAGACGCAGACCCTCAATATCTCAGAACGCTCGCGGCTTGCGTACGGCCTGAACCGGCAGGAGAACTCGTTTACACTTGTTTACAATTTACTCGTTTGGAGTAGACATTTGATTTGTCAGAGATCGGCTGAAATGCTTTTTCTTTCAGTATATAAGCAGATTTAAATTTACCACTGAAGCTACGGCTGAGACGACACAAGACAAAACGAGACGTTGTTGACAAAACATGGTGCAGAAAAGCACTTCTATAACAGTTGTTGTGTCTGAAACTGGGCAAAACAACGATAATAAACATTTGGATTGTTTTGGCTGGTTATTTCAGTGCAGCTACTCAGTGCACAATATGGACAAGTACCGGGACACCTGATTCTTCCAGCCATATCTGTTTCCACAAACTTCTAGCAATGTTGTAAGCACACAATTGTATAGAATGTTTCAGACTTGTATAACATGACAATGCTCCAGATCCATGAAGATCTGCTTTTCATGGGTCGGATGTTTGTGGAACACCTTTGGGAGGAATGTGAATGCTGACTGCAACCCAGGCCTCCTTACCCTCTTACCTACATCAGTACCTGACTTTACAAACACTGTGGCTAAACGAAATCTCAGCAATGTTCATTAAGCACATACCTGTTTAATGGTATACATAAATGGACAGTATTAATGATACATGTACTTTAAATATGTATTTGAAATATAAAATAGGAAATACTTCGTAATAGTTTGTAAGAAGTTCGACATGATGACATCATAAAAATGCAGCCTCTGATTGGTGCCTACTCAATATTTTGCTCAGACTTCTTTGAGATCCGAACAGAAAATTGATCCATATGATCACAGAACAGATCAAATCGACCAATCGGTGGAAGGTTTGCTCCCTTTTGAAAGTATTTTTTAGCATTTTTAAATACAAAAATATAGTAGTAAAAATAGACCAACTCCTCAATGAAGGATGTTTTAATAAGGAAACTCAAAATGTATGATGGTTAACATTTTACCCTATTTTTTTTTTTTTCAACCTTTTTTTTTTGCTTGCCTCTGCAGTTCCGAGCTCCAGTCAGCGAAAAGGAGCCACGCTGCTTGCTGGAACAGTTCGTCCTAAGAAGACAGCGTGTGTGTGTATGAGTGTGTGAGAGTGTTTGTGAGATTCACCAGATCAACATGTCTTAAAGACCAGGCTTAGACCATCCATTGTCTGGCTTCTAGAAAGATATATTTGAAGACATGGAAATGAGTTTTGTAAGGTCAACGGATCTTAAACACCTGGAGCGAAAACGATCTCTGGTGATAGTTACGAAGCCACGGCTGTTTTCTTTTTGTTTCTTGATTTTTTTCTTTTTTTTTTTTCTTGGCTAAAATATATCAGAGACGGCCGAACAGCTGGGATGAGAAACAAACCGAACTATTTACAAGGCGAGAAGTGATGGTGTCTTAGCTGGTACAGAACGCCGGGGTTGAGCAGTGCCTTCTCCGAATTTGTCGAACAGCACCATTTTATAGAATCGTATACCTGAACTCTGCTTTACTGTGTCTCTCGAGGGCTCGACTGCACGTTTGTCTGAGGCGTGTGTGTTAGTTCACTTTGCTGTGTGTAATACGTCGTTGTTTCCGTAGTAACGACGTCTTTAGGGAATGAAAGCATTTTTTAACATCACCAACAGAAACTAATTTTTTATGTCCGATAACATTAAATAGAACTATACACTAGGAACAATAAAAAAAAAAACGTATATTATGAAAGGAATAAAATCTTTCGGTATGTGCTGTATAGGAAACATCTGGGTTGGACAGTAAGTCCTAGAGTATAATAGCATACACGTGCCTTATTTAATGCTCTCAATTCAAATGGACTACTTGCTGAAAGCAGTAAAATTCACCCATTCTTTGTGATATATATATATTTTATATTATATATTATATCATTTCCAATCCAACGCCACTATCATAATGGTTTCTAAGGTCTAACATCCACGGTAATCTATGGCTGTTTATTTGGAGCCATTCTCAGCAACGGCAAATATTTTTTTCAGTTGATGAGAACTCCATCGAGAAGCAGGCTACCGAGAAAGATGGATCAGCCAGGTCCAGAGAGTGAAAGGGTTCCCAGGAATCACTGGTACCCTGATGAGCAAGTGTAGCTCAAAATAATAATGGGGTACAATTCTCGTGCCAATAGCAACCACCAATGTCATCGCACGTGTCAACTTGTATCTCGCTAATCCAGCTGCACTGCACTCAGGGAACATAAACATGCAAAGAAAGCTAACGAACGCAGCCCTACTTTTAAAAAAATTGACATAACTAAATTTTATGACTTGGCTTTTAAAATCCATCTGTCATAAAACATGTACCATTCCTAAGATTGGTCCCAGAGTAATGCGTAACTGTCGTGGGACCACTTTTATTTTAATGGTCATTCATTATTTGGCCTTTTTCTTTTTGTTTTTAAGGTACAATGTGTTGAAAAAAGGTGCATTTCACAATCCAAATCTCCTGCAAGCACGTTCAAGCTTGGCATAATATAACTAACCAATGTGCATGACTTATGACTTAAAGTTTTTTTAAATTATGGAGTGCGAGTTCAACTCCTGACTACACCACAGACATCAGTGGCTTGTAAACAGACAGCGAACCCGGCGGTACGGTACCGTAATAAATCCATGCTCCCGTTTTTTTCTCTTCTTTTCCATTGCCAAGGAACTCTTATTACTACATAATTACATCTTTCATTTTTATGCCTTTATTTTTTCATCTACATTCCAAAAAGTCTAAAACACACTAACTTAAGTAAAACGTATATTTTATTTATATAGTTTTAAATAACGTGAAAGACAATCGCTGACAAACATCAACCTGACACCTGCGGGTTAATGGGAGATTTCAAACGGTAACATCAGACAATCTGGCTAAGTTAAGCTAGGGCACGTAGCAAGCTATTATAGATAGATGGATAGATGGATGGGCAGGGGGGCAGGAGGGTGGACGGATTATATTTATTTATTACTGTACCTCTACTCTTTGCTACTGGCTGGATGTCAAGCTGTTAAATTGTTATTATTACATTGCTTTGGTCTTTAGCATACACATCCTGAAGCTAGCTAATAGGTTAAGCCCAGGGATGTTTATCTGGCTCCTTTGTCTCAGAGACCAAACATTTGGCATTTGAAGTGGCAGGAATTAATCGGGTTGCCTTAAATGTAATGATTGTAATTTACTCGAGTAAAAAGTGCTTCCTTCTTGGCCACCTCAGTGACTCTGTGCTTTGCGAGGTCTTTATCCAGTCTCAATCCTTTGCCAAAATGTCGTTGAGGTTCAGTTAAAGACTCGAAATTCTACCAAGACCTGCATGAAGACTTTTATTATGGGGAGGTGTTAGCTTAGTGAGCCAATTAGTGAGCCAATTAGTGAGTTCAAATCTCAGCCACTGCTGGGGTGCTGAGCAAGGCCCTTAACCCTGCTCTAGAGACTTTCAATTAAATTTCTTTTTGCCCCCAATATTTTACTTTCATATTACAGCATTTGGCAGATCCCCTTATAGAGAGTGGCTTACAATTACAACTGAGCAGTTGATGGTTAAGGGCCCAGCCATGGCAGCTTCTGATCCAAAGTCCAGTGCCTTAACCACTTGTCCAAGGCTGCAATATTTTGTCGTAGCATTCCTAACTGTGTCAGACCACTTGCCTGTAGCCTGTTTTGTCTTGGTCAGTTCATGTTCTTATCATGGTTCTCCCATAGCCTTATTGTTCCCTTCCTCCCTTCAACGTATTCAGCTCCTCATCTTGCTATTATTAATTGCAGGTCTTCTTCGTGATCTTCTATTCCCGGTTATTTTATTTCCCCTGTTTGTCTGAAGACATGTGTAGTTTGGACGCTTTCTGTTTATTGCAGAGGTTTGTTTTGTATTTGGATCACAGACATTCCTGTTTCTGACCTGCAGCACCTGGTTCATGTATCCTGTCTCGTTTCTGTCAAATAAACTTGAAATGCATTTATACGAGATCTTCTTCATGGTTCCGTCTCTTGAACCTGTGCCCAGCTGTACCACAAGGAGTTTAGAGCTGGATAATCGCTAATGAACAAGCCGGGGGCAATGACGGCAAGGAAAACTCCTTAAGATGACACCTCAAAATGGAACCAAACTCTTCTGTCTGTAAAAAAAAAAAAAGAGAAATAGTACTTGACTTATCAAGTGAAATTCATTCTTCTTGGGGTTAGACATGATATAGCACCTCTTGAGAATAAAAGTTCTGTTCTTCTAGAAGAAGAAACCTTGATTTATTAAGTACCAAATTCATTCTTGATGGCCACGGCACAGCAGCTTTTGAGAAAATTGTGTTAAAAGGCTTGCGCATAAGAAGCAGCTTTGAGATTGAACCCCCAACCATTCAAATCAGAACCGGAGAGCCTGTAAACATTGTGCCAGTTTCCTCAGTGCATACCTGACAAAACACAGCATTGTACACTGCGTTTGTCTGTTTTCCTGAGCCAAAACAGCTGCAGGTCAAATGGGAGCAGTGGGAGCAGCTCTTTCGTTCCAGGACACCAACAATAATGATTTCCAGTCTGTTGGTTTCAGATCTCACAGTTAATTCCTCAATTTTTTTGATAACACTAAACCTGGCTAACCCAGGCCTCTTGAATGAAATAGCACGTCTCATAAACAAATGAAGAGAAAATAGTCTTCTCTACCTTTCCAGCTGTCTTCTTTTATGATATAACAGATATCAACTAGGAAGAGTCGAATGTGTCTTTTCAAATTGTTGTTGATGGGTTACAGAACTCACTCAGAGAGGTCCTATCTACTCTCTTCTGCATGCTCGGGGACCCCCAGGATTGGTAAATGTTGCACATATTTACAAGAGTATTAAATCCTCCTAAGCATAGAGCACACACACCAAAAAGCAACTTTGCTATATGATTGTGGTTGGTGCAATTTGGCCAAAAGAGAAAATACAGATTTTGTAAATGAGGGACACCAAAATAGACACCAGGCCGCCTTGATCTAGTTCTAATTTTTAAATACTCCCGACCTCGATAGTTCCCAACTTTTCCCCAAAAGTTCGAAATAACATTTTGAGTTTGTAATATTAAATTACATAATGTTTGAAAAACTATTTTATTATTGTATTATTTATTTAAAGTAGTAAATAAAACATTTATGACAAGTCATTCACAATTGATGTTGAGTATACACTACAGTACATGTACAATTCCCCTTGAAAAAGGAACCATCAAAAGAACCTCGCGTCTTGTTTTGTTACTCGCGAGGGGTCATAGAACGTAACCCCTGCGAGTATCAAGATTGCACTGTACACCCACCACTTTCAAGCCTTAGGCAGACTCAGGGTCCTAAACATTACTCCCCTAACCATTAAGTCTTGGTAAAACCAAAAAATGCATTACTGCCAAAATTATTTTCTTTAGTCTGTGACTATATTGGATGAGTGGGTCCTGAGAGCAACAGCACAGGGTTACAAGTTCCAGTTTTGCCATCATCTCCCAATGTAATAGACAGGGGTCAACAAACATCCCGAACCATCTAGAGATGTACCAGTGTCATTTGGATCCCACTTTATGTGGAGTTTGGACATTGGACAGTGGAGCTCTTTGAGTGTTTAAAGGCTCTGGCATAAGTTGGTGTTGAATCCGTGATGATCGCAAATGTTGAGCTATTTTATGAGTTGCTTAGTACCTCCTGATTCCATAACCTCAAATGACTGTAAAAGACTGTAGAAAGGAGATCACACACTCTGGTGCTCATGTTAGTTCTCACTCTCCAGTGTTCTGTATTGTTTTAAAGACTATAATCACACTCTTGATATCACCCACATGAGGATGGGTTCCGCTTTTGAGTCTGGTTCCTCTCAAGGTTTCTTCCTCATAACATCTAAGGGAGTTTTTCCTGGTCATAGTCCCCATGGCTGCTCATCAGGGATAAACACACATCAGTAACTTTAACTGTTAAATCTTATAAAGTTGCTTTGAGACAATGTTTGTTGTGAAAAGTGCTATAGAAATAAACTTGACTTGACTAGACATATTTGGAGAGGAATGACTGAGTACCATATGTCATTGAACAGCCCTGAATCCCATTGAATGGCTCTGGGAAATGTCAGAACAAATAGCTCAAAAAGCTCTCCAAGTATCTCACAAAAACAGGGCTTTTTTTTCATGGTGTTGTTTGTACAGCTTCAAGAGAATTCTGAATATCAAGGGAGTGAATTACTGAAAGAAGGATGGAAGGAATTAATTAATTTATGAATAAACCTAAAGCAAACTGAGGTTCTGAAGGACAGCAATATTAGACAACCTCGAAAACAAGTCATACTTTAACATATGCTACCAGTAAATTATTTTATAATATGCAGGTGCAAAGTTCATGGACAAGTGCACCATCCAAGATTACACAACGATAAAGATTAAGAAGGTAAAAAAAAAAAGAGACAGTGGTCATTCAAGAAGAGTTGCAGAACAACTGGAAAGCAGAACAACACTGATCACAAACATCTACGTTTCTACATTGCATGCAAAACTTGTATGCTAAAAAAGAAGCACAAAGGTGGCATTTTAAATGTACACACAGAGCATCCTATTCACATCTACTCCCCATTTGCTCCACTCTTCTGGGAAGATGTTCCACTAAATTTTGTGGACATTTGTGTGAGATCACTCAGCCACCAGGGTGTTAGTAAAGTCAGGTACTGATGTAGGTGAGGAGGCCTGGGGTGCAGTCAGTGTTCACATTCATCCCAAAGGTGTTCCATAGGATTTAAGTTCTAGACCAGGGGATCTTTCACACACTTTCAACCCATGTAAAGCATATCTTCTTGGAGCTGGCATTATCAAAGTGCCTTCAACTTTGAGCTAACAGTGTAGAGAGAGAGACACATACATGTAATGTAATGGAAAAGCCAGGTGAGACAAATACCTGTCCATATAATGTAAGATCCCAAGAACAACATGAACACAGCGAAGCATGGTGGTGGGAGCTGCTCTTTGTAACTGAGGCCTACTGTATTACAGGAAATCTTTGCAAGAAAATGAATTTGGGGAAGAGATGGACGGTTCACCAGCAGGACATTAAACCTAATCAATCGTTGATTCTGAAAATTGAAGTGAGATAAATGACTTTATTTTTGGAGAGTTTTGGGTTTTACAAGGATTGAAAATGACTCGCCAAAAGGAATGCACCAAAAACTGAGATCACAATGCGTTAAAAAAAGCAAATTACTTCTTCCCATAGGCGTTTCGAAACTCAAGGATGCAGCAAAGCAACATGTTGTTCATTTGTGGCACCTTTTAATGAGTTTTGTGAATAGAAGTGCAAAGTTTTCTGTTCATTTTCCTAAATACAAAATCAAAACACACCATGTGTGTGAATTTGAGTCTTTGGCAATACTGGATGTACTCGCTCCAACTGCTCCTCATGTCTGGAACTTTTCTTTTAACAAAACATCACTGACAGATAATCTGTATTTGTTTTTTTGGACGGTTCATGTGATTTCTTCTTTTTTTTTCGACAAACCTTTTTTGCTGTAATTACTCTAATTTCCCTGAAATCGATGCCTGGGCTCGATACTACACACGGTTCAAAACGTCCAATCCGGCCGACGCAAGACAAGTGGAAGATTCAGCCAGGATGGAACACAGAACACTTTGAAATTACGCTCATGAATCATAATGACACCCGACGATCAACCTCTAGAAACTTTTTCTCAGTCTTTTTTCCGGTCAAGAAGCGTGACTTTCCGATCAAAACAATCGACGGTTGATCTTGGCTGGCACCGGTTATCGGTTCCCGAGGCAGGATGGTGAACGTCTCGAATGTTCGATTGGATGGGAGAAAATGTACTGTTTGAAATCAGGGATTTGAAAAAAAGCCCACGTTATATTCTTATTTTTGACTATTGTTGATAGACTCAAGGGTTCGGCCTTGGGTACATAAATAAGGAGATGAGACAGCTGGCCAGATGAAAGCACTAAAGTGCTGGTGTATCACTATATTAAGTAGTGATGAAGGGCGACATCTCAATCTCACTGCACCACTAACAGACCACATTATAGTGAGGCTGGAACAAAAATATAATTTAAGAATGCCATTCAGTTTGTACGGGGTGAATTTTTTCCGCTCTTAAGCCGTTTATTTGTGATTAACTAACCAAAAACCACAGATTACTACACTTTTCATTTTCACTGGCAGCCACAAAATAGTTTTTTTTTACTCCACTATAACGTGGCAGAACACACAAGAAAACATTCCCCTAGTGGGATAATTATTGGAATAATGAAGATGGATGAAGACAGTATGGGTGTTTAAATGTGCAGAGTTTCAGTTACAAAGTGTGTGTACATCTGAGTCAATGAAAAAAATGGTTTATTTCAATTGTTTTTTTGTCCATCATGCATTTCTTTAATTCCCCCGAGGATTAGATTAAGAAATAGCTGCCCGTGATTTAATCATGACTGAGAAAAGTTGAGTTGAGGATTGTGAAATGGGACGTTGAGCTCTTTTTCGCGGATTATGGCACTAAGCTGAGAACTATTTGGGATTTTTTGCACATTTTTTTTCCTCACATGGGCTGTAAATACACTGCATTGGTTTAAGAAAATAATACGATTTATTTCTTTCTTTTTTTTTTTTTTTTTACAGGGATGGGGGATATTAGCAAAACTATACAGCCGACTAATAAACATGTTTGGTAATCATGTGGTTATGCTCAGTGAAGCCACAATGGCTATTAAGGACAACCTTAATAACAACATGGCAATAAAAAAAATAAGTTGAGAGAAATTCCTTTTGATTAATTCTGTAAATTTTGTGGTGCACATGTGTTTTCGATGGACTGAGCTATATTGTCGACAAATTATCTTTCAGCTAATTTTAAGATAAAAGTTTGTGTACATTGTCAAAATTTTAATTTGTGGATTAGTTTTAGACCAGTTTGGTGTAAATGCATAGAAAACCCCTGCAATTAACTGTCCTGTCTGCTCTTCCTTGTCCAGGTGTAGGGGCAGCATAATTCCTCTCCCAAAGGATGTCTATTAGTGCTGGTTGCGGTTCCAATTTTCACCACTGGGTGCAATAATAAATCTATGGAGCTAATTCTAATAATTGAAAATTCTGGGAAACCAATGATAATTAGCTTTTAAACATAATTTATATTTCCGTGGAGCTGCACTTAACAAAAGAACAGAAACACCTTGATCATTATTCTATTAATAATAGCAGAGCAGCACAACCCTCAGGGCAGTGTACTCATGAGGAAAATGTGTCTTGTTAGTCGTAAACCTTGGTTTGGTTGTTTTTTTGCACTGTTTATTGACACAAGATGGCCTGGTCCACCTGATGTTTTAACAAGCCCACCTACTGTTTATTCATTTCCTTCCAGAGATGGAAACCCTGCTACAGGCTCCAAGATGAAATTCTGAACCTGCAGGACCCGTACTGCACTTATCTATCTATCAACAACAACAACAAACAGCAACACAAAGGAGAGCTGACTGGATCTGTCTATCCGTGGACTCAATGGATAGAATGACCATGCCATATCCTTATGTTTTACACTTTAAAAAAATAAATAGATAGATAAAATAAACAAAGTTAATTCTTAAACAAGAAATGACTGTGTATGATGTCAGCTGTCTGTTTATATTTATTTAAAAATGGTCCTAGTAATAAAGTCGTAAAACTCGGAAAAGTTGTTGCTCCTCCTGGATTTGCTCATGTACCACGAGTGTGTCTTGTATTCTGAGCACCCCTGAGAGCTCTGTTACACCGAAGGTTAAACCCGGGACATGAAACCTGGCCTTGAGCTACACCCGGTAAAAGTCATTTTTAAATTGGAAAATTGATGGACGATGTTGCGGAGCTGTGATAGCGTTTATTCCCGAATGAGCATTCTCCGTCAACTTGCACAACAACTGGGACGTAGAGCGAAGTCTGGAATGACGTACGGCACGGCCGACGATTCCAAGAGGACTGTGCAAGCGGTGTCACCTCGAAATTTATTTTGATATAAGACGATCCAAATTTTTCTGGGGAGATGTTCCACCAGATTTTGGAGTGTGCTTGAGAAGATTTCTGCTTGTTCAGCTAAAAGAATATTAGTGAAGTCAGGTCCGAATCTAAGTGATGTAGGGAGACTTGGGGTGGAGTCAGTGTTCACATTGATTTCAAAAGTATTCAATAAGGGTTGAGGTCCAATGCTCCATAGCAGGAGATCTTCCATACACTTCCAATCTCCATGAAGCTGGCAGCATTAAAGTGCCGCCAAGTTTGTGCTAAAAGTTTGGGAAAGAAACACATATGGCTGGTTGAGCCATATACCTTATCCATATAATGTGTGATCCCAAGAACAGCTTTAGCAAAGTGAAGCATGGTGGTGGGAGCATTATCATCACTCAGGGTCGCTTCTATGTAATTGACACATATTACAGTAAAGTTTAATCAAGTGTGCAATGAACTACAAACGTGATCAATTACTGGTTCCAAAAAAATAATGTGAAGGATGCTAGCATGACCTAGGCTTGACTTGCCAAGTGGAATTCACCAAACTTATCTTCACCATACCTTCATGGAGCTGGCTTTGTGCACAAGGGTATCCTCATGCTGAAACAGGTTGTGGGTCTCCTAGTTCAAGTGAAGGAAAATTTCATTTCAATACACCCAAGGACATCCAATACAACTGTGTGCCTCCAACTTTATGGTAGAAGTTTGGAGAAGAACCATATATGGATAAAAGTCCCTATAGTCCACATAGTGTACTGTATGTTGCATTCAAATGATACCACAAATCCTTCCCAGGGTCTGTTATTCTATTCTGTTTTGAGGATATGATTTTAGGAGTAAAAAAAAAAAATGCATTCAAAACAAGGATAAACTGTTACTGTTATGTCTTTCACACACTCGGGCTGTTTTGTGAACAAAACTGACAGAAGCATTACATTGTTTTTTTTGTTGTTTGGTGTCAGTGAATTTTTAGTTTTGTTCCAGCCACGTTTAAATATGTCACTTTATCATTTCTCAATTTTCACGTCAATAACAACACGGCGAAGAGCCGAGGCGTCTGACTTGTGAAATATCGCGTTGGCCCAAACGGCGACATCTGAATTTCAGACCCAATGAATTTCGACGTGATTTCGAGCGTTAATCTAAAACACACTGGGTTGCTCTCAGCGGCTTTTCTAACTTGATAACAATTTTAAAAATAATGATTATGGTATACATTTTATGGGACATACTAAAAACTTAACATCAAAAAACGCTTAAGTCAAGTCAAGTCAAGTCAAGTGGCTTTTATTGTCATTTCTACTATACACAGTGGTACACAACGTTTTGTGGCGTATTTACGCTTATGGCGTAATTAAACGTGTTAAGCTTTATTTTGGACTCGTGCCTGTCTGTACGTAGTTTGCTTTATTAATAATGTGTTTATCGAGTTCAGTTTTTTAAGCCATGTTATACGTTTTTGAACGTTAAGCGTTTTAGAATGTCCCAATTTTTTTATCCGTTTAGAGTTACATTTTCGATTCGTCCATTATTTTTCATCATTAGGGGAAGTGGTAGCTCAGTGGTTAAAAGCTCTGATTGGAAGGTCAGGGGTTCCAGCTCTGGTTTTGCCAAGCTGCCACACTTAGGGCCCTTGAGGACCCCCAAACTTTTTAGTAAACCAGAGCCTTCACCACTGAGCTGCCAGCAACTGTGCTCAGTTTAGAAACCATTCAAAAAAAATACAAAATTTAATCGGCATGCCATCAATTGTACGTTTTTTGGGTCATTATAAAAAAAAGTTCTTATCGACACAATTTATCAAAATACATATAAGCCTGAGTGGGCAGCTGAACAATGAATCCCCTTCAGAACAATCACAATCTAGGATTTCTTCTTGATTAGACTTTTATATACAGACAATCATTTTCTTTTTTTCAATTGGATGCTAGTTAGATTTTTTTCAGTTACTGGCCCAATTGTTGCGTAAGAACATAAAGGACGTGGCACTGAAACACATTCATTTCTAATAGAACACGACCTTCAGGCTGTTCGAATGTACTTCATGACGATACAAAAATGAATTCAATCGGAGAAGGTCGAGCCGCGGGTTCCTTTGCCTCGAAGTACAAAAGGTTCAAACGGATTTTGTGCCAGTGGTAGGAACAATAGCATGCAAGGTTCTTTTTTTAAAATAAAAATAATGAAAAAAAAAAAAAACACAGATACACAAGATTGTGGAATTTTATTGTATCTAAAATAAACAAGAACTCTGGTACAGAATACTAAATAGGTTCTGTCACGCCAAGCCTTTCCAAACCAGTACATTTGTTTGTTTGTTTGTTTATTTGAGCAGCTAGAAAGTAAATGCATTCCATTCGCATAGTTTACTTCATTTAAAAAAAAAACTTCTGACTGATTAAATTCTCACAAATTTCTACAAGCACACTCCAAAATCCAGTGGAACATCATCCCAGAAGTTATGAAAACAGCAAATGGGAATGAAATGTAGCATGAGATCTTTAAAATGAAGCAGATGCCAATCTTAGCATCAGGTGTCCACAAACCTTTGTCCATACTGTGTAGAATAATGAGCACGCGAATCACTGAAGGTCCACGGTTCTTCGACTCCCACCAATCCTCCTCCTTCTCCTATCAAATTTGAGGATTTCAACTGAGGAAAAACTGTAACATAACTTCATTCCTTTACTTCATCAGTTCATTCGCATGAAGCCTTCCACAATTCTTATAAAAAAAAAATATATAAAATGTTTTATTAAAAAGCTATAAAATGTTTTCTTTTAGATTTTTTTTCTTTTCTTATAATGAGAAGGAGTCAAAATTCATCTGACTTTCTAATAATAAACACATTTTATCTTTCTACATGTATCACTGTGTTTTACCTGCTATGAATATCACACTGTCTGTCCGTCCATCCATTCTGTCTGTCTGTCTGTCTGTCTGTCTGTCTGTCTGTCTGTCTGTCTGTATTTCTGTCTGTCTGTCAGTTCGTCTGTCTGTCCATCCATCCTACTATCTATCTATCGATCTATCGATCTATCGATCTATCTATCTATCTATCTATCTATCTATCTATCTATCTATCTATCTATCCATCCATCCTTATGTCTGTCTGTTTGTCCGTCTGTCCGTCCATCCTCCTATCTATCTATCTATCTATCTATCTATCTATCTATCTATCTATCTATCTATCTATCTATCTATCTATCCTTCTGTCTGTCTGTTCGTCCGTCTGTCTGTCAGTCCGTCTGTCTGTCAGTCCATCCTTCTATCTATCTATCTATCTATCTATCTATCTATCTATCTATCTATCTATCTATCTATCTATCTATCTATCCGTCCTTCTGTCTGTCTGTTCGTCCGTCTGTCTGTCAGTCTGTCTGTCTGCCAGTCCATCCTCCTATCTATCTATCTATCTATCTATCTATCTATCTATCTATCTATCTATCTATCTATCTATATATACATCCTTCTGTCTGTCTGTCTGTCTGTCTGTCTGTCCCTCCGTCCTTCTATCTATCTATCTATCTATCTATCTATCTATCTATCTATCTATCTATCTATCTATCTATCTATCTATCTATCTAGCCGTCCTTCTGTCTGTCTGTTCGTCTGTCTGTCTGTCAGTCCATCCTCCTATCTATCTATCTATCTATCTATCTATCTATCTATCTATCTATCTATCTATCTATCTATCTATCTATCTGTCTTTTTTTTTTTTTATTACTATTATATTTTTTCGCCTCTATTATTATTATTATTATTATTATTATTAATATTATTATTATTATCCTTTATTTTCTTCAGAATGGCTGGCAGGTTTATTTTCTGCATCTCTTTTTTGATTGCACTCATTCAGTCTGCGGCTTCTGAAGATTTGCGCAAGCAGCATTTGAACACCGTTGCGCACCAGGATTCCGACCCAGACAGTGAAGGTAAGAAAAGAAAAGAGAAAGATTTTACCTTCAGGATAAACATATATCATTTTTGTTATATTTATAAGTGGAAATAATAAAACAGGGCTTGAAATAAAGCGTGCTGCGCAATAGAGGCTCTTAAAGCGTTGGATTTGGAAAAGGCATGTGTGCCAATGTATTATTATTTTCACGTCCTCTATTAAACCCATGCATTACAAGGCCTACATAATCTCCTAAATACACTATTTGAAGAATTCTTGCTGCAGAACCACATCAATCTTGAAGAAGCCAAATAAAATTCTTATAATTTTTGATCTAACTTGTCACCTAGACCTCTTCTAGAACTTCTAATAATAT
This sequence comes from Silurus asotus, assembly GCA_024362625.1. Lineage (NCBI taxonomy): Eukaryota > Metazoa > Chordata > Actinopteri > Siluriformes > Siluridae > Silurus > Silurus asotus. The sequence goes on from MU563656.1 coordinate 1,460,979, forward strand.
AGTTTGCTCCTAAATTGTTTTCCAGCCTTACAGACTGGCAATTTTTTCATTTCCTTCATAAAAAAAAGGAGAAGAAAGGAAAAAACAATTTCCGTTGGAAAGATCTCCTCCAGGTGCCTCGGGCATGGAGACCACTCAGTAGAAAAAGGATTAAGTCGACGAAATAAATTCCCAGAGCCGAATATTTGTCATGAACTCGACTTATTTTTGTAAACCAGGTACAGGATTCCGCTTCGTTTACACATCGATGTGATGTTCTAGATAGAAGAGTTTCTATTTTCCAACCTCGAAAAGATGTCTGGTTTGATTCATTTGTAAGAGGCTTTTAATTGGGGTAGTTTAAAGTAAGGGATTTTCATATTGCATTTTTTATGATCGTATAAAAAAAAAAAAATTAAGGACTTTTTTTGTGCTGGTTTGTTCTTTAAAATCTATAGTTTTGGCTTTTAAATTTTTTCAATTATTAATGGAAATGTACTGTTTGGATACTTAAACCGCATCCAAATCCTAATCAATTTGACGGATTTGTATACAAGAACACAATTTTGTTTTATTAAGGATCCGAGCGGCAGAAGGAGATCTTCCTCTTCTTCGTCTCCATATGCCGTAAAATAAACAATAATGAGACCCACAAACTTCTCACTTCTTAGGAATGCAGTCGTTCTGTATGTCTCGAACAAGCGTCCTTTCTTGATATGCGAAAATATGATTAGAATTGTCATATTTTGTTTACTCGGAATTCTCCGTCAGGAACGGCGAAGGAGGATAAGCCGATAGGGATCTTTAGCAGGAGACGTTCTCAGTCCCCACAGAGGCAGCAGGTGACGGTAAGTCGTTTTGACGCCTTTTTTTTAAGAATTTATGCCGCATTATAAGACGACGCCTTTAAATAAAACCTAAACCAGCTCCAGTATGAAGGTTCGAGATGGAATGGAATGCCTTTGATTGGCTTGTGGCTCAGCATGTGTGTAATGGTAAACTTTTGAAGTGTACCAAATGCAATCCTTTTTATGTGTGGAGTTCCCTCAAGTTTGTTTAGTCTCTGAGCTCCCACTCAGACAGTGTCACTGTTATTTTTGTTTGTTTTTTATCGAACTTTGAAACATACAACAATGCCAGGGCTAGAAAAAAGAAACTAGAGTTAGCGCAGTGTCACTGTTGCAACTCGCGTCGTACCGGAAAAACTATCTGTAGTGCGTTGTGTTGCACGTGTGTGACATCGCTGACACTTTCGGCCACCGTAAAGCTAGCGATATGGATTCTTTATGTCCAGCTTCAAGAATTTCCTTTAAAAGGAGAAAATCTTGACAATCCTGCTTTACCAAGGGAGTGAATTAATGAAGGATGGAATGAATGAAGACATTTGGTAAAGTCTGCTGAAATAAGTAGAATATTAAGTTAATATTAAATGTATAAAACACACACAAACACATACACCACATATATACATCTATATTAACTAAATAGGGTCTAACAAATGTAAACTATATAATCAAAATTTTCCCTTTTTTTAAATTTTATTTAATCAAATACATTTTAATCGATTATTCAATTTAATCAACATAACAAAATGTTTTATTGCATTAAATAGATTTTTTCTATTTTAGTTGTATATATTTTATTATTTCAAAAATATTAGTACATTTTATTGTATATATAATTGAACCAAACAGGCATTTTATTTAAAATTGTAATAAATTTTTTTTTTTTTTTCGGAAAAAACGTTGATGCCCAGAAATGTTAATAATTATATAAAATTGTTAAAAAAAAAAAAAAAAAAAAACAAGCAATTTAAGGTTTTGCGTTTCTTTCCTCTAACTTTACAGTAATGAAAAAAATGTTGATGCTTAAAATGTTAATAATAATATAAATCTGTGCCATTTTGATCGATTATTCGATTGAATCAATAATAATAAAAAAAGTGTATTGCATTGATTCAATTTCTATTATTTTACTTGTATATGTTTTATTATTTATACATTTTATTGTATATATAATTTAATCAAGCAGGCATTTTATTGAACATTATTATAAAATAATTTTTTTTTTTTTTTAACTGTTGATGATCAGAAATGTTAATAATATTGTTAATAATTAAACATTTTTAATAAAAAAAATCAACAATCGAACTGTGAAAACCAAACCGTGAATTATGTGTAGCGTTACACCACTAGTGCTGCTCAATGTATCTATTGAAATGGAATCACATTGGTCCATACACCGGCAAATCCAGTATTGTTTTTTTTGCTGTTTCCTATACTAAAAGATCTGGTTTAAAGCTCTAAACAATACGGCCGTGTGTGTTGCAGAGGCCCAGACCTGAGACGGGCAACACAAGTCCTGGTTCGAGGCGACAATGCGCCCGGGTGATGGAGCCCTGCTCGATACATGTTCCTTGCTGCAATCCCTGTGCCCTTTGCCATTGTCGGCTCTTCAACACGATCTGCCAATGCTGGAGGATTGGCGTGTGCTCAAAAAAGAACTAAGTACTGAGTACTAGGTATAGATTTTTGAGCCGTAAATAAATCATCTCTAACACGTCATAAACGCATTCCGCATCGGCTCTTCGGTCCAGACTGTTTCCCAGTAGACTTGCGCAAAAGTTGCGGGAATTTAGTAGACTCGACAACAAAAGACAAATGTTCTTGTTCCATGATTTAACCATTCACGACAAGTTGGCAGTCTTGGACGCACACTCATTATAGTAAATATCTATAGTATCTATAGTATCTTTACTATCTATATCAAATAGTAAAGCAACCAAGTTCCCCCAGAATGCAAATGGTGCACGCAATCATATAAATTCTGTATGCATTTTATCTTCTGATTCATCTGCAATGCTTTGAGATATGAGACATCAAATATTCACAATAACGCACCTGTCTACTGTATACTGCTTTTGTATAGCATACAATTTGTACTAGGCAGCATTTTAACCAGAGATGTACCTTGGCAAGTTTCCTCGTAATCTCGCTGTACTCGCTTCTGTTTGTAGTATCGGTGGTGCGACCAAGGGGGTTAGAAGTAAGGCACTTTAAAAAAGATGGCCCTATATTTAAAAAGAAGATGTTCTGACTGATGTAGGCCTTACGACCCATCTTAGGTTAATGACGTAGGCTGTAAAACACTTGTGATCGTTTAAAAAATGCCTGGAAAGCATTAGCTAAACAGATATTTTCTGCATTAGCTCGAATGGTGGTGTTGCGTTCATGCCGTTCTGTTCTATACTTCTGTTGTCCTGAGGATCAGAATTAAACAGTTATTCAAAACATTCCTAATTAAACACCAAAGCCAGGATATGTAGATAGTGAAGGCTGCTTTTTGCTAACCAGATTTCTAGAAGGTTTAAAATATGTTTTAGCACTTTGTCTATGTGGCTGGATGTGCGCAAATCAGCCCTGCAATACCTTCCTGATGTGGCACTTTAGGGCTGCGTCAATAAACCCTTGAGAGAGGAGATTAAATCCCAAAAACTAGAAGCCAGCGAGAGCTAATACATGGAAATGCTCAAATTGATCAATTTAGGCGTGTTAGTTTACCATTTGTAAAAGGACAGAGTTGTGCAAGGTCCAAGATGTTATATTGGCTGATAATTGGTGGACTTTAAGGAACCATTCTAGCGTTCTCAAACCAAGAACAGACAAGAAACATCAACCTTCATCTTACCCACAAATTGCACAGAGTTGGCTACGTGTCATCGTAGCCTTCTCCAGACAATGGACCCATTATGAGTCCATGTAGGATGCTGAAATGTTTCTCCAGTGGTTGGAGGAATCCTGAGTGTCCTTGTGGTTGAACCTTGAGGTTCTGCCCAAAGTCGTACCCAATTTTATTTACCATTTGTATTGCACATGACATATTCTATTACAGGTAAATCTGCCCAGTAGGTGCCATATTGTACATTTGTTCATTGATGGTTTTGCTCACGTTAATCATTCTGAGTTAATTGTTCTAATGTTGCCACCACAAATTAATGTACAGTCTTAGATGATATGCCTGTAAAAGACTGACAGTTACTGGGGCAATATTCCACATTCAGTGCACAATTCTTTCAAATTTACCAAAACTACGCTGCGATACGCTCCCACAGTCTTTCCAGTCTTCAATATCCAGTCTTTAGACAATCTGAACTAAAAATAGTCTTGGTTTATCTATCTTGTCTGCAGAACATGAACAGCATATAGCATGATCTTTGTTTTTCTTCACACTCTATCGAATCTTGTGTCCGAAGTGGTCCTGAAACATATTCGACAACTGGCAGCGCTGCTTTGAAAATTGGTGTTTATTTATTTAATCCTGGGTGTAAAAGTGTTAAACGATTATTTGAATTACAATGTCTTCACCCATCCAATAAAATTCTCACCAGAACCAAATTTGTGTCCAGAGTGTTTAATTTTTACGAAGCGTCACATAAAAAATAAAGAGAGAAAAAGCATTCCATTGTGAACAGTTCTTTAATAAATCCTTTTTGATTTTTCTCAACACATGGCATAACCCTGAAGAAAGGAGTCTAGAGGTTTTCGACGGAAAAACCATTGAACATCACCTTCGGGACGATTCGGAACACGGAATATTAAATCAATATTAAATTTGGATGGCGGAAATCCCTTTTGATCTTTTGTTTCAATACAGCAGTATTTTCTATGATCAGTTACTTGTTGTTTTCATGAAGTCTGTTCCCCAATGTTTTATTTTTTTTCCATCTATGGGATTCTCTCAGATTTTCAATATAGTGTTGTTCACAATGTAGTCATCTCTGAAAAGTACTTTTCATTGTTAAAAGTACATTTCTTTTTTTTTTTTTTAGGTGCCAGAATTTACACATTGTAAAACTAGACATTACAGAAACACATTTTATTGCTCGTAATAATATGTAAAAAAAATCTCTGTAGCCAAAAGTTTGCTGTACAGAAGTGTCAGGTTTGGATTGACCATGAACAATAAATTGGAATACCGCATGGTTTGGTCTGTTTATGATTATACAGGTTGGATTTTGTATCCCATAATGCTCTGTAACCTAGACGATTAACACTGATATTATTAACAAACGGTATGTCATACTTTTTGTCCAGTTACAGTTATGTTTAATGATGCAAAACTAATCAAAAAAACATATGAACATACTATCGTTTTGAGAAAAGCTAGAATAATGGTGACTCATCAAAAAATCTAAATTGAAGACTGGTGCTGGAACTGGAGTTCCTTGAGGTGCATATTAGTAGGGATTAACTGTACTAAATTTACATACTGAAAGAAAAAGCAAGATTTTTTCCTTGCTGGAGTCTTTGGAGTTAGCATCCATGCCCCTAGTTCGTAAACTAAAACAACAACAACAAAAGAAAATAAGAGATAATAATATATATTCTTGAAAGATTTATTAGCGAGATATTTTCACCTTGATGTTGCCTTTGCTTTCAATGAATAATTTCTCCTTGATACAAACAATTACTGGGCACCGTATATCTTATTCACTACCCTTCACATTTTACAACTTGTTTTTCCTGGCTGCGTTTTCAGAGTCCGAAGAAAAGGAAAAGGCATGTCGATTTGGACACGTGGACGACACGCCTCGCGTTTTTTTATTGAGCATATAAAATTTTTATGTGTTTTGGTTTCGGTTAAAGCGCAATGCTCACGTACAATTGTACACAGCCTGGGTCACTGGGAGAATTGTTGATCCCGAAGAAGGTCTTCGCCGGTTGATTCTTTGTCATGAAGTATAAATTTCCCAAAAAATTACGCAAAAAATCGGTTAGACGTTAAATCAATCTTCTGCTTCTTCGCCCTTCTTTTTTATGCTGCAAGCATAAAAAAAAAAAAACATGGATGCGATTTACAATAAATACATTTATGTCCGTAGCACCTCATGACTTTGGTGTACTTCAACACTAAAATATTTGCTTTAACACATCAAATAAGTCTATTAATCATTCAGTGTGCCCTGGACTGAGGCCCAAGATACACAAACACCACACCTGCTATATTTTTTTTTAGTATTGTCTAATGGAAAGAAGATTAAAAAGAAACCACCCTTAAGAACACCCTTGAATCCATTTTTTTTTAAATGCATATGGACAAAAAACATACAACATACAAGCTGGCATTAGTTTGCAGGTACACATATTGAGTATATATTCCTTTTTTTAGCCACGTGTGATTTGTCCCAAAACTGTTTCCGCAAAGTTCGAGGCAGACAATTGTATTTGGATGCAGTAACATGGAATTGTCCCTTCATTTAAACTAGGAGACCCAAATCTGTTCTGGTATGATTGTCACAAAGCCAGCTCTGTGAATATATTCTTTACATGGGTTGGAATGATGGATCTCCGGCTATAGAGCACTAATCCTATTGGATGGCACCCCAGGCCTCCTCACCTACATCAGTACCTGCTTTTACTAACACCCTTGTGGCTGAAATTTAAGAAATCTCCACAAATTCTAGTGAAACATCCTCCCAGAAGAAGAAAATTCACTCCTCCAGAGCTGGCAGGTGCTAAATAACTGCTATGGATCAATATCATGTTTATTAGGATCGTATCTGAGATACTCACCACACTGTAAAGGTATCTCCACAGGAATATAGTTTCTGTGACACAACTGAGCATACGCTAATGCCAGCATGCACACAGAACTTCTGGAAGCCTCCACAGCATCACAATGGGTCCTTTCACACATGACAAGGAACTGCTCCGGGTCGACCTGAAATTGCGGAAACAATACAACTTTAATGTTGACAGAAATGATACGTCGTTAAGCCATAAACATTAAACCACCGACAGGCACCTGTTGATTTGTGGGCAGGAAATGAACAGAGTTGATGTGTTGGATTCAGGAAAAAATGGGAAAGAATCTGATTTCCACCAAAGCCAAACTGTCTATCATGTCTAGATGAGTGGGCCAGGGCTTATCTCAAACATCAGGTCTTGTGGTATGTAGTGGTTAGTACCTAGCAAAAGTGGGCCAGGGAATGACAAGCGATGAACTAGCAACAATGTTCTTTGAGGTGCATGGGGATTTAAGATCAGCCCTTGTAGTCTGATAAAATACAAAAGCTACTGCAGCACAGATTGCTGGAAAAAAAGTTAATCCTGGGTCCTATAAAAAGAAATAATAAAAAAAACCATAGTAACACCAAACACTGCTTTATATGGGCCTGAGTCAAAACGTTGCCGACCAAGTTCATGGCATTGTTTTTTCCCTAATGGTAGTGGTCTCTTTGAACAGGATAATCCATCAGCACATCAATATGGCAAACATTTGTTCAGGAATGGTTTGACTCAAGGTGTCCACTGGGCTCCAAATACCCCAAACCTCCATCCGATCAAGTGTCTGTGAGAGAGAAGTCCAGCAAAGGGAAATGCTGCTACCGGACACCCCAACACAACTGGTTAAAGCTGTTTTCAGTGAAATACCAAAAGCTATATAACATCAGGCAGATGGTTTTAATGTTATGGCTGATCAGAGTATCTACCAGGACTAATTTTTCACTTTCTACTTGCCACTTTGAAGCAGGAGCTGAGAGGGGACATTGCGGAGGAGAAGAATCGCGAGCAGGACAGGTCCACTGCCGTTCGGTTCGTACAGGATTTCAATTCCACACTCACACAGTTAGATCCCACCTGTGGTTTACATGACATAAATATGAGGCTTTAGGTAGGTATTACACAAACGTTTGCGGTAGATCTGTGTCCAAAAAAAAAAAACCCATTTGGAATAAATTGGTACATATTGTTCCATTTTGGGGGAGAAAAGGAAGGTAAGAGGCCATTTGTTTTTATTTAAACTGAAGGATATAGAGCTCACATTCCATTCTTGCGTAAACTCTGCAACATCGTGGGCCTGCGAACCATTTGGCAGCAAATAGTCATTTCCCACCTCTTTATCATTTGTGCCTAAAAGTCCACTGGATACACCTAATGGGAACAAATTAGAATTAGAAACAGACCGAGAGAATGAAGTAGTTGTCTGGTAGATAAATAGCCACCAAAAAGACATCGACAGACAAAAACCAAACTACGGAAATCAGGGACAGAAAGTGACACAGCGAAGAAAGGCAAAGTCAAACTCAGAGAGAAAATCAGAAGAAGAAACAGACCAGAGTCAGACAAGAGAGCGAGAGAGAAAAAAAGAGAGAGAGAGAGAGAGAGAGAGAGAGAGAGGGAGGGAAAAAAGGTCTGAACAAAGACATAGAGAGACAGTAAAAGTCAGACAAAAACCTACAGATAAGCATATAGAATCAGACAGATACCTAGTGACAAACAACCAGAGACAATCACACAGGGACGAACACATTCAAATTGATGCTCAAAGACAGATAGTAAGGGATGGATAGAGACAGACATCTACTGACTCAGCGACAGACAGAACGAGAGGACCAAAGAGACATGGACTGCCAGAGTTAGACACACAGATAGAACTTTTAGACAGACAGACTGAGATAAAGAGACATAGATAAACACCTAAAGACAGATAGTATGGTCTGGATAGAGACAGACACCTGGTAACAGATATGTACTTATAGACAGACAGACAGACAGACAGACAGACTGTCTCCAAATAAAAGGGTGAGATAGACAGATAATGAGGCAGTGCTAGACACGCAGACCAAGAGAAATGGAATCATAATCCAAAAGGTAGACAGACAGACAATTACAAACAATATTTTAAGTATTAAATTGACAATAATGAGGCATGGCTTACTTGCCTTTCATTTCTACTCATACTACTGGCTCAAAGATTCATAAGCTTTATAGTCGAGTCTCAGTAATTAGTCTGCAAAGTCTCTGTTTAGTCTGCCGAGTCTCAGTGTTTAGTCTGTCGAGTCTCAGTGTTTAGTCTAGTGAGTCTGAGTGTTTAGTCTTCCTAATCTCTGTTTAGACTGCCAAGTCTCTGTTTAGTCTGCCGAGTCTCAGTGTTTAAGAGAGAGAGAGAGAGAGAGAGAGAGGGAGGGAAAAAAGGTCTGAACAAAGACATAGAGAGACAGTTAAAGTCGGACAAAAACCTACAGATAAACATATAGAATCAGACAGAAACCTAGTGACAAACAACCAGAGGCAATCACACAGGGACGAACACATTCAAATTGATGCTCAAAGACAGATAGTAAGGGATGGACAGAGACAGACATCTACTGACTCAGCGACAGACAGAACGAGAGGACCAAAGAGACATGGACTTCCAGAGTTAGACACACAGATAGAACTTTTAGACAGACAGACTGAGATAAAGAGACATAGATAAACACCTAAAGACAAATAGTATGGTCTGGATAGAGACAGACACCTGGTAACAGATATGTACTTATAGACAGACAGACAGACAGACAGACAGACTGTCTCCAAATAAAAGGGTGAGATAGACAGATAATGAGGCAGTGCTAGACACGCAGACCAAGAGAAATGGAATCATAATCCAAAAGGTAGACAGACAGACAATTACAAACAATATTTTAAGTATTAAATTGACAATAATGAGGCATGGCTTACTTGCCTTTCATTTCTACTCATACTACTGGCTCAAAGATTCCTAAGCAAGACTCGGCTTTATAGTCGAGTCTCAGTGATTAGTCTGCAAAGTCTCTGTTTAGTCTGCCGAGTCTCAGTGTTTAGTCTGCCGAGTCTCAGTGTTTAGTCTGTCAAGTCTCAGTGTTTAGTCTGCTGAGTCTGAGTGTTTAGTCTGCAAAGTCTCTGTTTAGTCTGCCGAGTCTCAGTGTTTAGTCTGCCGAGTCTCAGTGTTTAGTCTGTCGAGTCTCAGTGTTTAGTCTGCTGAGTCTGAGTGTTTAGTCTGCCGAGTCTCAGTGTTTAGTCTTCCTAATCTCTGTTTAGACTGCCAAGTCTCTGTTTAGTCTGTCGAGTCTCTGTTTAGTCTGCCGAGTCTCAGTGTTTAGACTGCCGAGTCTCTGTTTAGTCTGCCAAGTCTTAGTGTTTAATCTGCCGAGTCTCTGTTTAGTCTTCCGAGCCTTAGTGTTAAGTCTGCCCGAGTCTCAGTATTTAGTCTTACTAATTTCTGTTTAGACTGCAAAGTCTCTGTTTAGTTTGCCGAGTCTCTGTTTAGTCTGCTGAGTCTTAGTGATAAGTCTGCCAGCTACAGAAAGACAGAGGTTGCACCATATTAATGGAGCACCAATAAACAAATAATATTTAAATCCCCTACACATGTTGGTAGAAGTATTGAATTTCATATTCCACAGGCGCAGAACATGGATGCCTTACCATGCAACCATCCATCTAGCGTTACACTGCACAGGCTTAGAGAGGGGTCACATGACACGGATAATCCTCTTCTATTAGACACTGTGAGTAGATTCAGCTCTTTGGTAACAGACACATCAGGGTTAACGAAGGGGGCCTGTACGTTTTTGCAGTCCACTTTCGTCTGGTAAAAAAACAACAGACGACAGAATTTGACCTTGGTGACCCCACAATCATTCAAAGGGAAATATAATCATTATGTAAATCAGGTGTTATAATCTCATAATCACCATGATCTTAACCAAATTATACACTAATGAGAGATTTCGGCTTGACGATGGGCCCAAAACACCAGGTAAAAGAATATATTTTGGAAGATCAAGCTATACCATGGCCCATTAAAGCTGTTGTAGTGGATTGGTGTGGCCCAAACACCCCCAGAAAGTTCATGGCTGAGAAAAGATTCTCTTTGATGCCAGTTTGAAATGAGGTCATCCTGCAAGGTCAACAATTTTTTCAACATTTTGCATTAATCATGCACATACCTGTTCTTTTGGACGAACCGTGACAGTGGTGTTTCGCAGTTGGACCATGAGGAAATGCTGTTTTTCTGTTTGGTCTGATTTTATAGCGATGGCGAAAGTCTCCTGGGTGACATCGGCAGCTAAGACAAGGTCACAGGAATGTGGTAGCTTTACCAGTTGTCCATCGAATGACACGACAAATCCGTCTGCCAGAAGAAATGCTTGGTCTGGATAGAGGGAATGAAGAATGAGAAATGAATTGAGGTGAATAAAAAAAATAAACGACAACAATAAAATTGCCCTATGAAATAAAGTATTTGATTGGTAGTATTTTTGATGATTATTTTGACCTGGGTTCTGCCACTGAAAGAGGAATGCGTTGTAAAAGCTACTCGATGTAGAATTGATTCTCTTGGTACGGATTCAGGATTCAGGATGAAAACCAGAAGGGATGTTGACTGATATACATGCTGAAAGTTAGGGATGTTGCCAGGTTACATTTCTTGCTCTGAAGCTTTACAGTGTTTGGAAAGGGCACCTGGTACATTCCTATTAAAGACAGGGTTTAAGCCATTCAGCTCGGTTTGGGTTCAGCGGCTTTTTGGATGTCTTCCAGCAAGATCTCTGCTATTCCATGGCCTTTTCAACTTGTCAGCAGTTCATTTGAACTGATATCTTCTTTGCGAAGTAACATGATGATGGATAGAAGGCCAGGGCTTGACACTGACTCAGCACCTCTCCTAACTCTAGACATGTATTCACTTTTACATTGTAGGAAGCATTGGAATAGGATGGACCGTATACATTATTCCCAAACCGAAACTGCTTGAGGAATGTCTTTAATGCCTCAGCGGTGTGTTGCCTGTGTGATTTATTTGGCAGGGCAGTGAAAGGTGCTGCTTAACTATTAAATTTACAGGTTTTTCTGGGAAGGTTGGCAAAACTATACAATAGTCACTTAATGGAGATAGATAGGTGGTCGGTCGGAATAGTAGGACTTCCAAGGCTACACCTGGACGCTGTCTTTTTGAGATGATAAACTACAAGAAGTAAACCTTATGTTGGTCTGGTTCGACTTAAAGATGGTTCTTAAAGAAGGGGATGGTGTTCTTCTCAGACATTGTAGATATGTTCACAGGATAACTCACTGGGATTTTGCTCATTTAAATTTAACATGACTGTAAATAAACAATGGAATATTTGTAACACGGTTCCCTGTATAGACACCTGTCCCATCCAGGGTATATTCCGTCATTGCTCCTAGGGTTCCCCAGATTGGATTGTCTTCTTCCACACATTTCCTTCTCAGACCATGTGGTAGGGACATGTGGTAGAGACATTTTTGGGCCTATAATAATTTAGCATTGTATATTATGATTGATAATATACAATGCTATTCTGTTATTCAAGGTTTAAGGTTTAAAAAATGACAAAACGCAATCCCAGGACTCACGATTGAACGGACTGTCCATCATTTTCCTCTTCAGCCTGTAGAGCTCAGCTGGGATATTCGCTGAGCTCAGAGAGAGAAGAGGCTTCATGAGAAAGTCCTCCACCAAGCTTTCTGCTAAGCCAACCACTGAACGCTTTGTTCCTGGATTATGCGGTAGAGGAAGATTCACTGTCACTTCCCCGTCCCTGCAATGACACACGAAACATGTGAAAGAGTTCCTTCTTAGTTAAATAAAAATGGATGGCACCCTGGAAAATGGTGAAATATTAAAGGCATGTCAGAGAACTGGGATGTCAATTCAAATGTCTTGCTGCTGTTATTGAAATGACTGATTATGTACAGTATTTGTGAAGTTCTAAAATATCACCTTTTTGTTTGTTAGTGTGAACCTACAATGTGCTTACCATATCTTTGAATAAACTAGTTTTTGCTCTTTTGTTATTTTCTACAATTCCTGCCTTCACACACTGCCACCTGGTGGCTTGGGGGACCTAAACAAGTGCCACTACCACTGATACAGTATCTAGAAGATACATTGCTACATACAGGTAGGTGACTTACGATGGAGATGCGTTCCGATATCCCCATCGTAACTTGAAAATATTGTAGTTTTAGCCTACCCATAAGTCTTAAAGCATGGAGATCAGTATGGGGTAGTATACTGTAAATAATTCAACAAATTCGAGTACATAATTTAACAAAACAGAGCAATCTACACTACAATAATGTATAAACTTTACAGTATGGAGGATGGAGCAGGATGCGGTTCTGTTTTGAACCTCGATAAATAATATATAAATTCCAGTTCCTGCATTCACGTTTTAATCTGTAGGTCGTGCATAACATACAAAACAGGTTTCACAAAAACCAAGCTCGTTTGACAATCTCACCTTTCAGAGAACTTGTACATAAAAGCGAGCTGTCTTTTCAATCCGACTAACATCATGGCCAGTCTGGACTCAGTCCACTGAACTGTGTGCTGCACAACCTGAAAAATGGGCCAACAGAATGTCTTATAAAATGACCGAAAAAAAAAAATACAGCATGGAACTAAGGTGAACTTGAACTAAATCCCACTCGGGAATCCCAGATTTACATGCACTCACCAGGTCTAAAGCGGTGATGGAAGTGTGGAGAACAGTTATTGATGGCGCCCTCAGGTGGTAGTTATGTAGAACTGTGGGCAGCTTCTGCTCCAGCTCTCGGCTCCACAGCTGCAATAAGCCGTGCCACATCAGGTCCAGGCGCTCTCCTGTAACGTCATGGTACGCTCCGGCCAACGTGACCAGCGGCTCTGCGCAAAAACATATTATGTTACTAAATATGTACACATTTATTTGATGTTATTTTATTATTTAAATGATGAATCTTCAAGGAATGATTAGGTTTTTTTCTTTTAAACCTGTTAAACCCACTTTTTGGATTCACAGCTGTAAATGATCTACCAAACTTAGTAAAGCTCCTGACTGAATACTGTTCCTGAATGGTAACAGTTCCTGATATCGGTGTGGTACATAAACAATTTATGTATTTTAGGAATGGAGACACTTTGGACTAACTATCATTCAGAGTTATAATTATAATTGCTGAAGAGCCTCAAAATATAATTGTACTGCACTTAATTAGAAAGAACCATTGGTAGAAAGAACCATTCATATAAATACACTTATTCTTGTGAGTCATTTGAAACCTGAACTAAATGGTGAAGTAAAATGTATGGAAACGAGGGATTCGTAAGTGCGAGGGTTTTTCAGTAGTCAGGGAAAGAGAGAAAAATAAAGGGAAGCTGGTTCACAGCTGTTTCAGTGTTAAGGGATGCTTTACAATATTACACAGAACTTTGGAGGTGGTAGCTCAATGGTTAAGGCTTTGGACTCTGGATCAGAAGGTCACAAGTTAAAACTTAAGTGCTACAAAGCTGCCACTGCTGGGCCCTTGAGTAAGGCCCTTAACTCTCAACTGTTTAGTTGTAAACGTCTGCTTTTCTAACAACGGGTCCGAATGAACTTGCGTGGTAGGTAGAATATAGAATTTATCGCCTTGACGTGTTTATAGCAAATCGCTTGGATTGTAGCTTGGATAGCTTAACCAGAAATGAGAGAAATGCAAGGTGTCTTACTGAGCATCCGAAAGCCATAGTCTAGCTGGTCTCCACTCACTTTTAAGCTCTTGCTGGATGAGTTGAGACATGTGCTGGAAGATCTGGAGCGTCCGAGGAAGGCCATTCGTGAGCGTTTGACGGACGTTCCCAGACACCCAGAGGTCCCACGGCACCGGCGCTTTCTGCAACAGCAGGTTTTCAGCTCGGCGGGTCACGTGAAGGATTGCGTGGCTTAGTTCCTGCATGGCCTCATTTCCTAGAGTCTGAATTTTGGACAGGGATAAATCAAGATATATCTGAATTTGGATTTCTCCGTGCCGCTGCCACTATGTGAATATGACGTATCACGACACTACGGAGACCGAGGCATGTCCTGAGAGTCACACAGAATACAGATTAACATGGCAGAGGTAGAGCTGTAACTTGGATTTATTTAATATTTTTTCATTTCTTTTGTTTGTAAAAGGGCCATGCATTAGAAGTCAGAGGGTACTTGAGTAAATGTATGATTATCTGTCTGTCTGAACAAAAGGAATAAAAGCGGACTTTCTGCATCAAAATAGGGGTAAATCGCATCGGTAGCTGCTTCATATGTGTGTCGAATGTATCGTATCATTGGCTAGGCGTTGAGGTGCGAATCGCATCAGTCCTTATTTTGGAAATGCACATCCCTAATCTATACGCCTTCGTTTTGCACTTGTTTATATCTTCCCATATATCCTTGTTTGGACCCAGAAATGAATATGGACTATTCCTGTTTACCATCTGCAACCTGTTCGTTGACCCACAATATGGACATTACAGTGATTTGTGAATCCGTAGTAAATACCACTGCGAACATACCCCTGCCGTCAAGGCGAATTCCCAAGGATCCTATTTCTCTAAGTGTGGAATCTGTAATCATACTCCATTGTCCTCCCCCTAACCTGTCTCCTGAACTCCAGAAGAAAATGGTGCAGCCGCTGGACCCTCAGCAGCAGCTTCCTCTTCATGTGTGCACCTATCTGCTGCAGCCGCGCCTGTCGAGGAAAGGAAATCGTCAGCACCAAAAATTCTCGGAATGCAACCGTCTTCGATATGCCGACTACCTTTCTTTCGCCCTCACCTCCGTCGCCGCTAAGCACGCCTCGCATCCTTTGGCGCGGAAGACTAACCCGTGATCGAGCGCTCCCATGGAGACGAGCGCTAATGTCTCGTTCTCAATTCCGCTGCCTCCTCTTTGGGTCTTGAAGTTCAGCCAGTGGTTTCCATCGACGCAGAGAGTCATCCGGAGGTCATCAGATGAATCTGGGTGAAAACAGAGATTTACGCTCTATGCGAAGCAAGCGTGCAAATAACAACGGAAGGAAAATAAGTTTTGATTTCTGACCGCCGTCGTATCCGGTGGCAGCTTGTAAGCAGCGCTTTCCCAGCGTGGTCTGCAGCCAGACGAGTTCACTGCGGTCCAGTTTCGCTTGAATCTGCAGCGCCGTGTTCCTGCTTGCCGAATGTATGCTTCCTCCCAGCTCAACGCTCCGGTTTCCTATTTTCCACTACGACACACAATTTACATTTACAGTTGAGGGTTAAGGGCCTTGCATAAAGGCCCAGCACCGATACCTTAATTTGGTGGTGCTGGGATTTGACCTCATGACCTTCCGTTCCAAGTCCAATGCTTTAACCACTAAGCTACCACCTCAAATTCATCAAAAATTCAGATAGAGCAACAATTATATACATGAAAGAGAAACTCGTAGCTCAATTCTGCTTTTCGCAGTTGATTTTTGGTAATAATTTGAAATGGTGGACCTCAGTAAGCAGGGAGTAGTGGTTGCGTTGGGCGCTGCTGGTATTTCTGAGCGCCAGGACCAACGCATTGTCCTGCGTCTGACCAGAGAGCGACATACTGGTCCGGCTGTACAGCAAGTCCTTCCCCGAGTTCACTCGGTGAGAACCTGACCAAGATAAAGCCTGTGGAGAGGAAAAACAAGCAAACAAACAAAAAGCAAACAAACAGAAAAATGTGGAAGGTCCTGAATTTGTGAAAGTGACTTCTGAATGCTGATTATCCTGAAGGTTTTCATTTATGATGTATAACTGCAGCTTGGGCTTTAATATATTGATATTTATTGATATATTTAATATACAGTACAGACCAAAAGTTTGGACACACCTTCTCATTTAAAGAGTTTTCTTTATTTTCATGACTATGAACATTTTAGAGTCACACTGAAGGCATCAAGAGCTATTTGACCAAGAAGGAGAGTGATGTGGTGCTGCACCAGAGGACCTGGCCTCCACAGTCACCGGACCTGAACCTAATCGAGATGGTTTAGGGGTGAGCTGGACCGCAGAGTGAAGGCAAAAGGGCCAACAAGTGCCAAGCATCTCTCGGGGAACTCCTTCAAGACTGTTGGAAGACCATTTCAGGTGACTACCTCTTGAAGCTCATCAAGAGAATGCCAAGAGTGTGCAAAGCAGTAATCAAAGCAAAAGGTGGCGACTTTGAAGAACCTACAATATGACATTTTTCAGTTGTTTCACACTTTTTTGTTATGTATATAATTCCATCTATAATTCCACATGTGTTCATTCATAGTTTTGATGCCTTCAGTGTGAATCTACAATTTTCATAGTCATGAAAATAAAGAAAACTCTTTGAAAGAGAAGGTGTGTACAAACTTTTGGTCTGTACTGTATATCTCCTAGCAATTACACATACTGAGAGGGGAGAGTGATTGAATAAAGGATGTGAGCAATGAATTCATAAATAAATTAAATGAATAGAAAAAAATAACTATGTAGTGTTTCTTTTTTGTTAATTTTTGCTGAAATATGTAGAACACCTTTATTTTACACACACTTCTATGCACCTCTTTTGTCTAAAAATTGTAAACTATTTCATTTATTTATTTATTTAAAAAATGTTTTACATTTTATTTAATCAATTTAATTTGTGCCAATGTAATCAATAACTTAATGTAATCAATATGATAAAAAATTGCTTGCACATTTTTTGAGGGGTTTTTTATTTAATTTATTTATTTATTTATTTTTGAGACATAGTTTTTTTTTTATTGTGCGACTTGAAATTCCCCGGCATGAAACTGTCGTCTGGACAATGTTAAAAACGACTGGCTGTGGCTTTGGTTGGGTTGGGGGGGGGCGGGGGAGACTGGAGAGGCCTTGAGCTAACATCTGTTAATAGCAATGAATTAATGGAAAAAGTGTTCGTTAATGGAAATTGCGAAAGTGGAAGAAAAAAGATCTACACTTACGCATAAAGCATCTGAGAATTTCCTTCTTTTGAGCGAATGACCAACGAATCAAAAGTGTTTATTTATTATGCAAATGAGGGTCGCGTTTTCTAAACACAGCCATGTTGGGAATAACATTATGTTCTGAGAGAAATGCAGATGAGCTGCAAGTTATTATGGGCCCCCGTAAATGCCAGGTATTTATAGACATTCATTCACACACACACACACACACACACCAGTATAAGTGCAACAAAGACATGCGTGTACTCACTGGTTGTGAAGGACAGAGCCCCAGAAGGCTATGGTGTTCCAGGACGTCTTTGAGGTTAGAATGTATCTGAGCCAGGAGTGTATGAGAAGAACATGGGCCAGGCGAGATGTTCTGGGCCGAAGTTTCCATCTGGACAGTGTGCATTCCGCTGTCAGCTTTCTGTTTAATAGAGCAAGAAAATACACGCAACACACAACACACATTACCAGAGCTTTTCCATTGTCCAAGCCATCGGCTTGTCTAGAAACACTGAGCCGGACGCCAAAAAAATATATAAAAACATTATCATCATTTACTACGATGGAAAGAAATCTTAAGATCAAAAGTATTGGCACCCTCCGTGAAAATGTTCCCTGCAATGGGCGAGATTTTGAAAAGGGACACATTGGGGACATAATATAGTTTGTTGTTTTTGTGATTGAACATGTTGTTGGAGTTTGTATAAGTGTTGAAGGGTTTTATTATAATATATTTGGACATAGTTGAACTATTTAGCTTTCAACATAAGACAAATTAACAAGGAATTAACTGAGTGGGAAAAAAAATATATACTTATTATCATTAGTCCAATTTATTATATTATTGGTGGGCATTAATAAAGTTATTGATTTGTTGATTTTTCAAATACCTGTACTTTACTAACGTATTTCCATTTGGAAAGACTTTAACTTCACTACATTTCATAGTCAAATCTCGTACTTTTCACTCAACCACACCGACATCCGTTGTTCATCTTTTTATTTACGAGGATACAAACGTAACTGGTGAAACACGCAGCGAGCAACCGATCGGGGTTCGAGCGCACGCTCTGTTATGAACTTGTTTTGATCGGCGCTCCGTGTATCTACTGATCACCAACATGCAGTTCAGCATCAGTTCAGCACCAAGCAGAACATTTAGAGAGGAATAAATGATGAAGGAACTCCAGACTCGAACTCGACGTGACTAGAAATCAATCGTTGTTTGAGTCATGAATATCATTCTATTAATAGATCAGTGTGCTGAGTGTCAAATGTGAGTCTTTTCACATAAACTTGTGAGTTGATTAAGTAAAAGGTCTTGTGACGATAAATGCTAATAGAAACATTTTAGCCGTAATAAATCATAGTACTTCAGACGAACAAATGAAAATCCAAATGAAAAGTACTTTCACTCAAGTTTTCACCCAGTGAAGTGGATTTCATCCACCAGTGGTGAATTACCTGATATTTCACACTCTGCGTAATCCTCTTGTCACCCCACTCGAGCTCTGCGCTCTGGGAGTAGGAAACTTTCCCTTCTTGCGCCATCGAGACACAGCCGTGGGCCTCCACGAGAGGGAGAACTGATCGCATCTGAAATTCATTGTTATTGAATCTGCAGTCACTAAAAAAATATTTCGGTCAAATCCCTGGTTATTTTCCATAGAAATCATCCTAGACGTGTTTCAAGGTCGAAAGAGTCTGCAGGCTTAAAATAATCCTGTAGAATAATTCTTGTTAGTCAGAAAGATTTAAAAATGACAATAAAAAGGTTCCATTAATATTTTCTTGGTCAGAAATTTCATCCAAGGGTATTGATGAAATTCCTGGAGCATCCAAATTCCTGGAAATATGTGATGTGAGGGCTGAAATCTGATTGGAAAGAAACTTTAACCAGAATTCACAATCCTAGAAGCAGTGCACCCGAGAGAAACAATATGAAAAAAAAAAATTTCAATACACACATATTGTCAAAACAGTCACAGAGAAATAACGGATTCTACAACACATATGGAATAAGGGTTCGGAATTAAAGGCCACGTTGGTCACTTTTTGCAAGATGTGGGATTGAATTTTATACGTCAAATACAATCGATTTATTTATCAAGAAGCACCATTTTGTGTGGTCATGGAGGAAGAACACATTAAATCTCCCCCTAGTGGACAGTTTTATTTTGCAACCTGATCATTGTTGTGTTGATATTGTATTCCAGAAAGAAGCATGATTTACCTGTCCAGGCGACACATAAACACAAGCCTGTGTCATGCTGAAGTCCTCATGGCTTTGGTTACTGACTGAGACAGAGACGTTCATGGGGGTCCCACGATCCCAGGAGAGATGAACCTGTTGACAGAATGATAACTTTCTGTGAATTTCTGTTCTGTGAAACCCGAGAACGATATGTTTGTGCCTGTGTGTGTGTGCCTTAGTGTGTGTGTGGAACGTGTACCTGATGGTTTCTGCCTTGTTGACGTCCTTGTGCATGGCTTTGTGCGAGCACTTGCACGTGCAAGTGGGAGAGAGTGGGCGTAAAAGGTTGCTTAAGTTCGAGCACGGCCTTGGTTTGTCTCCCTCCTGAGTTCCAAGAACCTGTAGCTTGTATCTGCACACACGCAGTAAATTTGATGAAAGTCACACAACAAAAAGAATTCCAGACATGAGGCGCAGACTGAAAATATTTCCATAACACCCATAAGGCATCTCCGTCCACTTTCTAACCTGCTCCCGAGCTCCTTGCAGATCCCAGTCGATCACAACATTGGCATGTTTGCTCTGAGTTTCGTTCTCAAGCCGTATTTCCAGCTCCCAGCCCCGAGACTGAGGCCCGAACTCATCTACAAAAACCACACACTGATTTATTAGAGACCAAAAAGCCATTTATTGTGGATGTGCAGTTACTGGAAACTCTGCTTTGCACCTATTTGTCTCGATTTCCTTTGCAGTAACCCTGTGGGTTGAGATGCGTTTTCCTCCATCCACTGTGTGTGGTGTGTGAGGACGTGCGATCCGTTGCACCCGGCATACCCAGTCTTTAATAAAACACTCTTTGGAAGTGACGTCAGCTAAACAGAAATGGAAATAAAGCATCGTCTGAATTCTTTCCATTTGTTACATAATAGTTATATACATAATATTAAGTATATTATATATGTATATATAGCAATGGATGGTTATTTCATGAATTTCATTTGTACCTGAGGTAAAGAGTGGTAAAGCTCGAACAGCTGCTGGAATCCAAGCTTTGTCTGCGAAGCCTGTCCTTTAAAATGCAACACATGGTCGTCTATGGCTAGCTCGGCTGCCGCTTGCCATGACGAAGATGATCGATTTAGCTATGCGAAGACAAAAGCGTGATGTCACTGGCCTCGAAAAATAGACGTCAGAACAGTAATGTGCTGGGACACTTGACTTTTCCAGCCTCAAACTGTTACCACAACGTTGAAGGCACACAATTGGATAAATTGAACTAGGAGACCAAAAACAGTTTCAGTATGACAATGCCCCAGTGCACTAAGCCAGCTCAAAGTAGATATGCCTTACACGGTATAGAGTGGAAGATCTCCAGCTTTAGAGCTTCAACATTATTGAACAACTTTGGGATGACTTGTTCATGCCGACTGCACCTCAGATCTCACCTACATAAGTACCTGACTTTACTTTAAATCTCCACAAGCAAAATCCAAAACTTAGTGCTAAACATCATCTTTCCAGAAGAGTGAAGGTTATTATAACAGCAAATGGGGACCAAATGTGGAAAACTAAAAAGTAAACTCTTTTTGTTTAAGTGTAAGGTAAGGAGAGACATGTAAAAAATCAAGGAACATAGTATAGGTGAACACAGTCAGGTAGCAAACTAACTAAAGGACAGGGATAGAGATAGAAACAAAGGCACTTGGAAAACAAACAAAAACATTTATGCCATTTGGCAGACACTCTTATGCCAGAGCGGCCTACATTTTTTATCTAATTCATACAACTGAGCAGCTATAGGGTTAAGGGCCTTGCTCAGGGGCCCAGAAGTGGCAGCTTGGTGTAGCTAAGATTTTAAGTCTTGACCTTCAAATCCTAAGTCCAATTCCTTAAACCACCTCTACCAGACTAAACAATTTTGGTGAGTTTTGCCATACCTGTGACTTGGTGTCAAACCCAAATGGGATATAGGTTTGTAGAGATGAAATGTTGTGGTGAACGTTAACCATCAGGCCAGTGCTAAAAACAAAAGTAGCAACAATAGTAAAAATATTCAACAATGAAAAATTTGCGTATCATGAACAATTGTGCTGAACCTGGACGTTTGATGGTGTCCCAGGATCTTGAGTAGTAATGACAAACTTCCTTGGTTTTTTGGCAAAATGAAGATGGAATCTTGGAGATTAGCCTGTATCTCTATCTATTTGGATACAGAACGAGTTAATGTAACAGAGAAGTACATTTACCAAACACTGTTCAATGCTATGACTAATGTAGTTGAAAGAAACCGATTTTACCCGTAGTGACTGATCCAATGCCTCGGAGTAGCAGTAACCCAGCAGGTGGTCTTGGCCGAATCTCCCCATGCAGTTCACCTGTGAAAACAAGCCATATGTCTGTTCAGTTGGTCTTCTTTGTAGGAGATGAACATGGAATCAAAGGCATTTCCTTCAAATAACAATGAAACCAACTGACCCAGAGGAGAAAGGTCTGTCAACCAGCCACTACATGTTACGCTTGTTAGTCTCTTATCAAACATTAAATGTCTATGTCAAAAATAGATGGCTGACATCCTAATGGACGAACCACCGGAAAGGAATTAACACTATAATTTAAAAATACAACCAAGGTCATGAAAGGCACACTGACCAGTAAGCTTCTGCCAATTTCCGTTGAGTTGTGCAGTGTTCTCTGTAGTGTGAGCTTTAGATCTTGGGCTCCGGCATGAAGTGCAAGTTCGGCCGACATACCACTTTCACTCCGCTTCACACCCAACAGAGCACTAGTGGTCAGCGGGAGTCCTGCACCATATCATATTTAAGTATACATGTAAGATTGGTCTTTGGGTACAAAAAGGCAAACAAAAAAAACACCCCCTCAACCATAAGCAACCCCCATCTACACCAGTGAACATGCTCAAAAGAAAACAAAGATGGATGGGAGTATACCTGCTGAGAGCAACCATGGAAATGAGTGATCCAGTTGAGCGTGGAGACCGTTCTGTTCACGCTGTCGAGAGATCCTGCTAACGTTCATGCAGAGTGACTGCTCCTCAGCCCGGACACAAATCCAGACACTTTCAGACCCACAGGAGTGTCTGGTCTCAACACGATATACAACCTGGTCTGCACTTAATGTCAGATGTCCTAGAGAAGCAAAAAGCAGCAGAGATCTGGAAGTCTGAATGTATACTTTTGAAGAATACTTTTCACAATGCTTTTTTCCACTTACACATACACCAAACAGGCATAACATTATGACATATAGCATTATGAGTGTTAAGTAAATAAAGCTAATTATCTCTTTATCATGGCACCTGCAAGTAAACATTCTGTACTCAAAGTTGATGTGTGAGCGAGTTTTTCAAGCGCCAATATGGGATGTCTAGAAGACTTGGCCAGAGCACCTCCAAAACAGCAGATCTTGTGGGGTTCCCCCCGGTGTGCAGTGGTCAGTATCTATTTAAAGTGGTCCAAGGAATGAACAGTGGTGAACCGGCAAACAGGGTCATGGGCAGCCGAGGCTCATTGATGCATGTGGGAAGTGAAGGCTGGTCCGTGCCAACAAGCAATGCTCAAATTGCTGAAGAAGTTGATGCATTAATGCTCGACATGTTTAGGCAGGTGATCATAATGTTATGCCTTATCAGTGTATGTACATATGAATATACGGTACTGTACCGTTTGTCTGATCCAGCAGCCCTGTTAAACTGGTGAAATTTGGCAGGACCGAGACGCCAGACTCTGAGACATTCAAGTCTCCCCATAGAGAAAACCGGAGTCCAGACTTTTGCTCTCGAACTGCATTCAGCCGAGCCTTAAGCATCTCTTTACTCTTCCTCAGGGTGCCAGTTATGAAGAAACTAATAAAACATAGCAAAACATAGTGTGACATATGTTCCTGCCTGGAAAGGTAGCAATTCAAACTACAATATATTACCTTTTGGAAGAAGAGTTTGCACTGAGAAGAAGTTGGAGGTCTGAGACGACCGGTGGAAATAATGTTTGCAGAACGTTAAGGTTGAAGTGGACCACACGGACTCCCTTTTTTATAGAATTAGCCAGAGAAACATCTAGCATATTGCTGGTCTTTTCATCAGAGCACAGGTTTACAGAACAGCTGAAATTTCCATGAGGAGTCTTCTCCAGTGTAAAATATGCCTGAAAAATAAATCACCATTTCACTTTTTTATTGCGTAATAATCACAAAGTAGGAAACTCTATCCATTGATATTGTTAAATATGACATAAAATGGCACTGTGAACATTTCTACGCTAGTAACATGCAATTTTTCTTTACGTCATAGTCCTTGTCATCGACGTTGACGATTCCTTTTGCGGCGTATTTAAATTCTTTACTTGTCCTGTAACTTCCCATGACGTCACCCTCAAAAGTTAGTGAGGTGGGAATTTTCAACTGTAACGCAAATAGAAGACGATTGGGCAGCCATTTTTGTTTCATTTAAAAACATATATTGGTAAAGGTAAAGTAGTTCACAACTTTGCGTTCTTTTGTATGAGGTTATCAAAAAATATTTTATTGTCCGAAGCATTCAGGCAGAAGATGGGTCATGAACATTTTCAAGAAGAAGATTCCATCCATATTTTTTTAATATAAATCCATCATTCAAACACCTTTAAATGTAGTTAGTAACCATTATGTGAAAAACCTCCATCTTAAATTTTTGAATTTGTATATGCTAAAATATTAACTAGTCGTAAAAAACATCAGCTTAAAGGCATAATGGAGAACACACGGCATACTGTTTTACCTGGAGCAACTGAGTAAGGTTGACTTTGATTGCAACACCTTGCTGAGAAGATCCTTCACCATGAAGCTGGACCTGCCCGAAAACTAGCGCCTTCTCCTTTTTAGCGATTAGCATCCTTCCTTGTAGCTTTTGCACTGTCTAAAAAAAAAAAAAAAAAGAAAGTTAAATATTTTTCAGACAATTTTGAAACCAACAAGTTCAACATTGCAAAAGAATATTTGGAGTTTAGGAATTTGATGTGGTACTTGTCTAGGAAATCTTGATTCTCTATATAGGAACTAGTGTTTTATCTCTTTATTTATTTAAGGGTCCATTTGTAGATGGTTTTTTTTTCCTGCTTGAGCATCATTATTCTATGGGACATTAGAGTTTTTTAGTAGCAGAGTTGGCTGTAAACTTTTGGTGCTTTCTTGATTTGGAATGGTGTTTGGTTTTATAGTTGACCTACCTGGTTTTTGTAGATATTAATGCAGATCTCCAAGTCTTGTGGGACATTTTTCAAGTTAAATGAATTCATCAGGGAAGAACACACCTAAAACCAAGAATGAAAGATGTTTGTTATTATTACAAAATAATCATATAATACTCTGATCAGTGGTTATTAACATTATTACAGGTATTGTACAAGGTGGTATCAATAAGTTTCAAGACGCATGGTGCCAACTGGTGCTATTCTGACCATGTGCATGACCACTTCTGCGATTTTGTCATGGTTGACATACAGCGGTGCTGCAACAGTCGTTCGAGGTGTCAAAAGAAGTTCTGCATTTCAAGAACAGAAGAACATCACTGGAAGACGAGGAAACATTAGGAGGACAATAAGCTTAACCCCCGAAAATGTTGAAACCATCCAGCAACATGTGCATGATGATCGTCGTAGAACAATCTACACAATCTCACTTATTCACTCCAGACTTTGCCATCTTCCTGAAGATGAAGATCCAGCTCATAGGTCACCGTTTTGCGGAGATCCGTCACGAATTACAGAAGGTGCTTGACATGCTTCAAAAAGAAGACTAGAAAGAAACATTCCAGAAGTGGCAGGAACACTGAGAGTGCTGTATTGCTGTGCAAGGGGACTATTTAAAAGGTGATGGTGTGTAAACGTAGATAAAAAAAAGTACATTCTTGTACACAGAATTAGTCTCGAAACTTTTTAATACCACCTCGTATTAAGAGCAAATCTGGCAGCGAGAGCATACATATGGTTGAAATTGCTGCGGTTGGAACCCAAGTGTCAGCACGTGAATCGCTTTTCTGTTGTTACTGAGCAGCAGCTTTGACTCGAGAATGTAATTTTCCTTCTGCATATCAACGGTGAATGTGTTCTGGAGATGCAGACTTTGCGGGAGGAACGTAAATGGCTGCCTGTAGAAAGGAATACAGACAATTGTTGAGAAGTTTGAATCTAAATATAAGCATAAACATGACTCTTACTGTTTCTGTTACTACTTTAACAGTACCATCGCATCATCAACAATGGAAAATCAAGACATGAACCATAAAAGAGAGAATACCTGAAATGCAGAACCCATCGTTTTTGATACAGGTTCAAGTCCTTCCTTATTTCTTCCACTTTAGCCCCAATATCCATATCAAACTTAGAACCGTTAGAATCTGACAAGGTCATGGCCATCATCAACATCTTCTTCTTTAGCTTCTGAAACATGGATAAACAAATGAAGGTGGAATCACTCCTGCCGGTTGCATGTTTTTTGTGGTTCGAATGAATCATGTACCTTTTCCACAATGTTGAGGCTTGCTGAGATGTTGAGGTTCTGCTTGCCACAGCTGGTGCTCACATCCAGAGTCTTCAACTCTTTTCCATTACCGAGTGAAATCTCACCTCTCAACGTCGGCATCCAAGCTGTGCCGATGGTACACGAGGCGTTAACTCGACGTTTCCCAGCTAGGACGTACCCGCCAACCTTGAGCAAAGCCAACAGACATAAACGAGTCTGACCTGGAATTATGTGTATTACAAACATGACGACTATGATTACCTTCATATAGGTGACTGTCGGTGTGAACAAGTATAAATGCCCCTCTCTGTCTCTACCCCTTTCCCTGTAGAAGCCATCCATCCTCAAGTTGTGAATGGAAACCAACTTGCGGGTTGTAATGTCTGAAGTGAATTGGGTTGTGCCGTGCTGGAGCTGGGATAATTTTTGAGCCATGTAGAAATAAAGCCAAGGCGTGTCCATGCTTATGGACCCTGCAGAAGTGAAGAAGTAAAGCTTGACATGCAGGATGTATGTAATAAATGCAGAAGTCTTTAAAGACTATAATTTGACAGTACCTTCCCATTTCTGTAATGAAGATTTTGCAGACATATCTTTCCAATGAAGCCCTGCTACAAGGGGAATCTGGTTATTATAATTGACCTTCAGGTGGGTGCTCATCTCAGACTGTCTTCTCTTCTGGAGGGAGTACAGGAACTGAGTTCTGCAATTCAGTCCTTTGTCTGGGACTCTTAGACTAAACTGAAATATAGAGACATCAGCTTAGCCATGTTATAAAACTGAAGATAAGTACAGGGCATGCTAATGGTCTGGTCAGGTTGCAATGGATCCAAAAACGTATGAACACTGGAAAAGACTTATACAATCATTTTAACTACTGCATGGTTTTTGGAAGATACCCAAAGTTGACACTAAGTAAACAGGTACAGAATCTTCACATGAACATACTGGAGTCAAGATTGAATCACGGAGTTGTCCAGAACTAAAAATCATGATAGATATGAGAAGGGTTTACCTCCAGAGCGTAACTAGTAAGACCTGGTCCAGACTGATTCCTGACGGACTGACTTAAGAGGAGTCGCTGTTTGTTGCTACCCTGGTTCCACTGATTGCCATAGCTAAGGTCAAGTGAAGACTGGATATGAATGGGGCTCCTTTCATGGTGGATTTGAATCTGTAATTCGGAACACAATGTGACAATGTGTCAATATGATCAACTATATTCAATTTGGGACAAAACTTTGAGATGTAATAGAAAACTGTTACCCTGTGGTTGATGAATGTAATGTGGGAACACTGGAGCTCATGCTCTACTGTCGTCCCATAGTGCTTCTCAACTGGCTTGACCTCATGTCTCAGATTCTGAGACATGTGGCACTCTTGCATATTTTCTGAGTCCTCTAGAAAAACATAAGATCAGCTGATAAGCTTCTCTTGACTTGTTTATATAAACAATATTAAAAGATTCAATGTTTAACCTTGCGCCCCATATCTGATCCTCAAGCCAGAGGTCCAATCCAACCCCTTTTGTTCCAGTAGACCAGTGACCCTTGTGCTAAGTAAGTAAGGCAACAGGAGGCTAGCATCCACCGAATACTGCCTCTTGCTGTCATCCAGTCTCCGCTCCACCTGCACTGTGGATGAAGGCAGGTAGAATGTTTCATCCACTATATGCTTTGCTTAAAGATGTATTCAAGTCACAGCTCACAAAACAAGTATCTAAGGTTTTTGATACCACCACATGTGTATTTGAAACTATATAGCCTATGTTGGCCCAAAATAAAGTTCTTGCCTAAAAAGGAAGCGTCCTTAATGAAAACATTTCTCAGCTTAGCAGAGACACTGAACTTCCTGTTGAGTCCATGAGTGACATTAACAGAGAGTATGGCTGGATGCCCATCTGCAGCAAACTTGGCCTCCAGCTGGTATTGTGTTCTCTTTTCTGTTGGGAGACTCAGAGTGTCTATCAGTCCCTGTCCGAGGAAGTCCAGGAAGAATCGATGATACGTATTACATATACATACATTTGTATATTACTTATAAATTTTAAACTAATGAAATTCAGAGCATTGTTTAGCTTTGAACCTCTAGTTTAATTACCTTTAGGTAATAACGGTACTTGTCATCAATTAGTATTTCAGCTCTTGCTGACTTCTGACCATTCAGTTCATCAAAATGTCCTGCAGAGAAGAATATAAAATGAGAAATGCTAGCATCCCGCTAGAACCCAAACATCTATGTCTTTAGCTGTACAAGTTACCTTGAATTAGAACAGTTTTTAGGGGGTGAACAATTTTCAGAATTAGCCTTTGAGGATTGAGACTGAAGTCCAAAGATACATCTCGAGGAATAGTAGATTGTGGGGTTCCAAAGAAGATGAGGAGGTTGACACGTGGGACCCAGGAATTTTTCTGGTAAATAAATAAAAGGCGATTACAAGTGGAGAAACTATTACTTGGACCTTTGGCAATTTTAATACTCTGAAGTGCCCACCTGAGGAACAAAGGAATAAGCTGCTTCCAAAAGGTACTTTTGAAGAACTCTGTCCAGCTTTTGGAGCCTCAGACTAAAGATCATTGGGCCAGGAGGGGGAAAACCTTTTCCCATCAGCAGCACAGGATAGGTGACGTCAGTGCATAATTGCCATCCAAGCATCTTCGACCCTTGACCAGTAAGAAAAAACTGATTTAATTTATTTTATTTTAGAAAAAGGGAATCTAAAGTAACAGATTTTGTATAATTGTGATGAGTACATGTTTTGGGAGAGCAGGTAGTCTTCTCTTTGAGGTTCCTTGGCACGAGCTCTTCTCTACTTTCACCACTTACACGATATATTCTGAAACTGTTTCAAAAGAGAGGTAAGTGGTCTACTATAGATCAGCCAACAATAACATATTTTTTCTGATTAAAACAATCACAGACCTAAAGGATAAAATATCCATAGCATCATCAGGGGTGTTGAGGACCATTTTTAGATTTTGTCCATTGTGCACGTATATGCTTCCATCCAAGTTGGTGGACGTTCTGAATTGGGTTACCCATTCCAGTCCAACTTGACCAAATGCTCCATCAAATCCCATTCTTGCTGACATGGCAACAAATGCCCTGAACAAAACACAAGGGAGGAAGTTTACTCGTCATCCCCTTTCAAACGACTTTGGAAATATATTTAGAAACTAGAAAGACGTACTTTGGTTTAAGATACCCAGCCAAGGAGAAGTGAGACCATTTCCTAAAGTTAGCATTACCCTTCACCCAGAGCGAGTAGAAAGAGGACATGTTGATGTTCAACTTGATAGGCAAACCTGAAAGTGACGGTAAAACCAGTTCTTCTGCCAACACAATTGTGCGCTGGTTTACCTTAACCTCCTGACCCTAAGATTCAAAAGATACTCATCAAAAATGTATTGTTGAAATAGAATTATCTATGTTTAATGAGTCTTTTCTTACCTTCAGAAGCTTTACGGTGAATCCAGCTACACTAAGCGATAGCTCTCTCAACTTGCCAAGCAGTTCATCGCAGGTCATAAATGTGAGGTCATTACCAAACATCTTCACATTTATCCAACATTGAAACTCATTGTGGCTTTTCTTCTTTCCTGTAAACTTAAACCAAAAACCTACTCATTACTGATGTGTAACTAAGAACAATCGATACTTCCTCACACTGATCCCTCACCTTATCTTTGAGAGGACTCAAGATGTTGGACTTGCAGTCCTCATTTTGATTTGCATGTTGACGAGACCACCTGCCCTTGTGTCTCTTCTGCCTTTTCAACCCATATGATGTACGTAATGTTTGATCTGCAGGACTTTTATTAGTCGAGGCACGCTGACCTTCAAACATGTTCAAGAGAAAAGGTTCTGCACCTTCCATCCTGAAAGAAACCTGACCACAACATAGGCATTCATGAGTTTTACAATGCTATTAATTGAAACAGCAGTGAATTCTTTATAGATTGTATATTATTAAGCTACCTCTAAAATATTAAATGATCTGCCCAAGATGTAACCTGTCAGATTGGCCATTGCAGAACGTGGCAGGAAGGACATTGGAGAAAAAATTAAAGCTCCCTCAATATTGACAATGGCTGCCCCTTTTAAATGACAAGTACAAGAATAGTACAAGATTAAATATCACAATCGATGGGAATGTACCAAAAAATGATACCCACAGCATACAAAGCAGACAATAATATACCAGTATTCATTGTAAAGTCCATGTGTGATGAATACTTCCATGGTTCAGCCTCAAAGTCTTTACTAATAATGTCATGTGGCAATGACTCCATTAGTTCTCTCTTCAAAGGGTCTTCGGTTTTCATGATGTTCAAGAGGTGGCTCCAGACAAAAGACCCAACTAAAGCAGAAATCCAAACATATGCACCTGAGTTAATTGAATGTTAAACAATACTTAAATATCTTGTATAACTTAATATCTTGATCATATCTTTATAATCACATCAAGGCCAAATTTCAGTCAGGTTTGTTTCTGAACGCTGGTTTATGTAGTTGAGATTTTTCTGAAATCCCCCTGTACAAGATCATGCTGATCACTCATACCTTGAGTAGATGTCTCATTGCTTAAGGTGTCTTTTACAATCTTGAACACCTCTTGGTCTGGACAGTACATGAGCTGATGATAGGCAGCAATCCTAATTTCCACATCCTCTTGCAACTGCTGGTATGCCCAAGCAAGAACTCCTCTCTAACATGAGACAAGAAAAAACATTGTTGCCTCTGTCATCATATAAAAAGGTGTTAAACTATGCTGAAGAGCTATGCCAAATCACATGCTGGGCTGGTCAAGCTGGTAGACCATATTGGCTAGCTGGGAGGGTATTATGACCAGATTAACGTTAGACAATTTTATCACGGACCGGTTTAATGTCGGACAATATTTTTTACAAACTGGACTTTAACGTGTGGCGAATAAATAAAACAATACGACCGGCGGCAAAAAAAAATTATTTTCTAAATATGATAATAAACATGAATCCACTGTGTTGTTTTTTGTTTATTTTGCTGGATTGCGGGTTTCAATTTAGCGGTAATGTATTATGAGTTAGCGGCCGGAGCAGCCCCTTTAAGAAGGTAGCGGATGTAGGTAAGTGACCGAGGCATCTTGACATGCATCAAGTGAGTCATAGACAGATGTGTCGGAGAGAATCCGTTAATTTTCCAAAATTAAACATTGTTTAGATTTAAGACAATAAATAAATCTTTCTGTGCGGCCTGGTACCAATTGATCGGTACCGGTCCGTGGCCCGGGGTTTGGGGACCACTGTTCTACATGTTAAAATCTATTGATTTTCATTTTTAATGACTATCAGATGTGGCCCTTGATTGGTTGGAATTAAAACCAACACCCACACTGGCCCTTTGTGAGAAAGTTGATTTGGAACTTTAAAAATTGATCTGGAAGATTGTGAGATTGAATCCAGAAAAAGGCACAGCCTTTTTAAGAGGGTAGAATTGCCCATGACCTCTTGGTACATGGAAGAAAGTCCCAACTTTTACCCTCCCTGGTTGGTAAGTTAGGCCTGTGAATTAGTACAATGGACAAACTGGGGGAAAATGCTGGACGAAAAAGCTTTTCACAGCAAACAGAAACAGAAGGTCTATAGAGACACTTACCTTTCTATGGCAGGGGATGTGTCTGAAGGCTTGTATAGAAGCTAATCGAAGCTCTACAGGTGCTGAGTAGTTGTGAAGACAAATTTTTAATTGAGGGACAAATTCAGGCAGACCTATGTTCTCCACTGCTTTCAAAACATGTAGCAGCTGCAGAAAAAGGTTAAACACTTGCATCAGTTAATTCCAAATGTCATCCTTCTTAAAGAATACAGCATTCTTCTGTGTGTACCTCTGTTACTGGTAAGGGTTCTTGACCGCCACAGCTTTGTCCTAGATCGTCCTTCAGAACTTGCACAAGCTGTTGGACCTCGGGGATCTGACTACATGGAGCCCGTTCCCTCTGGCAAAGGCGGTGGACGAGTGAGGACACAGCAAGTATAATCTTCTTACGAATCAAAGGCAGGGTCAACAGTGACTGAGGAAGGAAATTGAAATGGATGATAAATGAATTAATATTGAATAGCAGATGCACATTTTTTCAACAGCGGCATGCAAACTTACACTGATATCGCTGATCATTGATGGTGTGGGATGGGATGCAAATGTAATGGTACTAAGGAAGGAGATAATATGATCATGACCAATCTCCTTGTTGAGAATGAGGTTTGTTGTGAACTTAATGCATGCTTCAGAACCACATGAAGGTAGAGCCTCCAGCAGAGGCTGCCTGTAAAGACAAGTGGTACAAATTGGCAAATACTTGCAGAAGTTGTTAAATTCACATATTGTATTAGCGGAATTAGTTGACGGATTCCTAGGTACTTCCTGGTAGGAACTTTGGAAAGACTGACCAGTCATCGAGGCATTTAAAGGACACCTCTTGCCAGACATCATTTAGCTGCTGGATTGTTAAAGTTCTCAACTGGAGGGCCAGGCTCAGAAACAGATCAGATTGCTAAGGCAAAAAAAAGAAAATAAAAAGATAGATTGTATATAAAGGTGCTTTTTCTCAATGCATTCAAATGCTTGACAACAGACACCAATACAAGCAAACAAAATTAGGTAAGTTAAATGCTAATAAATAAGGATCTGACCTGTTGCTGATCTGCTGATTGAGCGCAAAGCCTCCTCACTGTACTCGAAATCTCCTGAACTGCCTGCGATCCTCTTTGGCTTGGGTTCACAGCTTCCATGTCAAATTCCATATCAGCCAAATGTCCTTCATCGTGGAAGCCTGAGAGAAAATTTTGATTGGTCGTCAGGCGAATGATTATGATTCTTGCCATACCAACCCATTTTTTGGATACCGCACTCTACCTGAATCTACTTGTATCCCATCCAGCGTTCTCAAAAGAGTCAGGGTTGAGACTGTGCTGGTCTGGACCATATCTAGTGACCCTGACAAAGGCACAAGTACCACCGTCTCGGTGCAGTTAATCTTGTCCATCATGGTGGTACCATACAGCTGGGTACATTTGAGGCTGGCATTCACAGTCTAACAAGAGAATAATGCAATCAGAAGCCATTTCAATTCCAAGAAACTGATTGTTGCTTAGAAATCATTATTTATATATTTAATATATTACTGTAAATTCTTTACCCTGTCTTCTTTTAGAGGGACAGAATTCCGCCAGAAATCGTTCACTCTGTCTTGGAGGCATTGCTGCAGATACCTCGTCTTCACTAGCGAAGTGCCTTTTAGCTCATAGGAACTGATGCAGGTCCCATATATATCAGTCTAGGAAGAGGAGATAGTTTTAAATACAGTCCAATGTAACAAGTAGTCTTCATGTCCAGACTAAGCTAAAGCTCACATGTGGTGCAACTGGCTGCAAATGATCTTCAGGCAATTTCACCATATATTTTAATGGTATTAAAAAAGTTTAAAATATGCAGCTTTAAATATCAGTACTTGTTGAGAAGGTCTTCACCTCTTTCACAATCTCTCTGGCCCGTCCGGAGTGGGAGGTCTGGAGCATGCTCAGTATGGCTCTCTTGAAGTTGAGAGCCCACACCTGCTCTGTTCCCTGTGGGCACAAGGCTGTGACCTTTCCCCCCTGAAGCATGAACCGCAGGGGCTTCTTCTCCAGTGCCTCTCTTGCAAAAAAAAACAAAACACCAGATGGACCGTTATCGTCTAGTTCTGGGCCAAACGGCTGCGGCTGAAACTGAGAGGTTTTTTGGAGGAAACACAAACTGAACCAGAGTTGTATATTGACAATGAGGACTTCATATGGTAGTGCGGCCGCAATTCAAACCATTGGGTCAAGAACAAGAATAACAAGTTACAGCTGTGGTAAGAAGTGTTGTAGTGTCAGGCAAGAAAGAAAATAATTTTAGAGAGTTACAAAAATATATCGAATATACCAAGGAATACCACAGAACCGCAAAGAAATCGTATGTTACCTGATGTTTTTCAAGCGTAGCACAGAGTTGTCCTTTTTCGGCAGGCTTTGCTTGATTTGTGGATTCCTCAGCTACAGATAATTGAAGAACATAAGACCAAAAATAGTCGGTACATTTTAAACAAAATCTCTTGAATCAAACAAGTGAAATATCTTGAATTTGATTGGTCAGGATTCATTTTGGTGATAAAGTTTGATCAGCTAGCTGGGACATGGTATGGTGGACTCTTTATGTAAAACTTAAAAAACTTTATTTTAATTTCAAATGATTGATTTTGTGTCGGAAGGAGTCTCCAGTCACAGCGCTCTGTAACAGGAAAGGCATTTCAGAATTTCTAGGGATGCCAGATTGTACAATATGAATCATACACAAGCCTTAAAGGATATATATTCTATTTGATGAAACGTGTTTCACTGTTGTATTGATCTTAAGGGGGAAACACACAGAAGTTCCAATCAGCTGTTTTACCCCAGGATTATTTATCCTGACACTCATATTCATAATGGACACCGAATAGATACAAAGTTGTATACATACACGTAAAAGCATGTCCGGACATCCTGGAAGCGTATCAATGTCGACCGCACAGTCAAAAGACAGTTGACTTCCTCCTGGTGTGGGTCCTTTCATGGCACTGGTGATGGTGGTGCTGTACCTGTAGGTATGTCTCTGGCCTTTCTGCATATTCCATGACCCTGAAACCCCAATTAGGAAAAAAATATAAATACACGTGAATAGTGTGTTGTGAATATATATTTTTTCTTATATAGAGAAAATATTCTGTCTCACCAGAGCAAGCGGACTTGCAAAGTTTTCCCGGAGGCATTTTATGGCTGTCGCCTAGTTCAAAACAGTGGATAAATATGAATAATTACGTGATTATGAAAGAGAAAAAAATCTGTTGAAATCAGGCAGATCATCATAAAATCATAAATTTGTGAGTTCTAATGTATGGCCCCCTTTCACAAACATGACTTTGTAGTGCAAAAAAGAAATATTAAATTATCAAATAAAACGAGATGTTCTTTTCCTGTTTGGTCTGCAGGAAGTTACAGCTCTACCTCTGCCATGTTAATCTGTATACTATGTGACTCTCAGGACACGCCTCAGCCTCCGTAGTGTTGTCGTATTCACGTAGCGGCAGAGGTGATGAGAGAACGCGAACGAGAAACTGTTTCGCAAAGAGAAATCGATCTAAAATATTAAATATTGCTCACAAATTATTGGTCACCTTCATAATAAGAGAAGAATAGAGCACCAATCAAAAAATGCACACTTTTATATATATATTTATGAAGAATTCCCCACATAATCCAAGCCATTACTGAACCAAGAAAATACATGCAGGTATGATGTTTTCTGGACAAAAATTTGACTTTTTTGTCTATGTAAAAAAAAAAAAGTCAAAGGGAGACTGGAAGGGGAATGAATAATTTAAGCGATAATTGGAAAAAAAACTTGTCTAATAGATGATAAATGCCACAATAAACGAGTAAAAGGCACAATATTCTGTTCGCTATAAAATTATAAAATGAATAATTTTTCCAAAAAAACCAAACTGCATAAGCACACAAGCAGGATTTCATATATGTACCAGGTTATTCGAAAATCTTCTACCAGAATGCACGCTTACCGCTACAAACGCCAATCCGGAGCAATATGAAGAGTCCCAGAAGCACCAAAAAATTTGAAAAAGACATGACCTTGAAGTCCAAGCGGAGCTGGAATTGAAGAAAAGTCTAGCATCAATGTTTCTGAGGAACAGAGTCCTCCTGAGCAGTGAGAATGTCAGTGAGTGGACTAATAAGAAGGACGGTTCCACAGCAGGAGGCCTGAAGGAACGGGTTCCACCATATAAACCACACAATGTCCAAGGGCGGGTTTTCGAAACAGTTTTAATATATTGCAGAGTGAAAAAAGGCTGGAAGGTGTTTTTTCGTAGTATTTGAGTACGAGAAACCCTTCGTTATTTAGTCCATATTTAGACACATTGGTAACATTTTCATACTGGTTTAAGGTCTAGGCATTGAGCACATAATATGTTTCGTCTTGGAATGACTTGTGAACCAGTTCTGTGGTTTTAAGGAAGTTCTGTGGAGTCCAAACCAGACATTTTTGCCTTTACGAGAAGAACCTGTGTAAGACGGAGAACAGTTAAGAAGATGTTAGCAGGCTGCCTCCCTCCCAAAGTCAACAGAGGTGGACGCTTAATAGCTTGGGGTTGTTTT
The DNA here is from genome assembly GCA_024362625.1 of Silurus asotus. NCBI lineage: Eukaryota > Metazoa > Chordata > Actinopteri > Siluriformes > Siluridae > Silurus > Silurus asotus. The sequence goes on from MU563656.1 coordinate 1,497,413, forward strand.
GGAGCAGGAAAGGTTAAAGATTTATTTCAGGTAAAAGGAACTAACATGGCAACCGTTCCATACTTCAACACCATGCAGTTCCACCATGGATGCGGTTTATTGGAACCGACTTTACCACAGAACAAGAAGTTAGTTAGAGAGCAAACAGTCGTCTAGGGTTTTATCTATCATGGAATGACCTGCCTAGTCGTCGCACCAAAATCCTGTTCTGGGATGAACTGGATCACAAGTAAGGAATCTCCAACTCCAACTGAAAAACAACTTTGGCGAGTTTTAGAAGAGGCACAGCGAAGTATTTCGGCTGAATGTTTGGAGACACGGACTGTTCGGATGCCAAAGAGGGTGAAAAGCTGTTCTTCATGCTAAGGGTGGATTTTTTTCAGTGAAATTAAAGTGAAACATCTGGACATTTATAGATTGGTTTTGGTTAAAGGAAATCTTTATACCGGTAAATTCCCCAGTTTGTTGCGTAGAAATGGAACATGGATGTGTTTCTCACAGACTGTTTCCAAATCGTTTGGCATCCACTGTAATATATTATTAATAAATACATTTCATTAGTCTAACCAGCAATGTGATGCTCATTTGTCAAACCCTGAAGCAGAACGTACCTGGATAATCCAAGGTTATAATGCAATTACTAAACCCACACTGCCACATACTGGCCATTGATTGAATTGCACTGCAGATTCAAATGCCCTCAGTGAGTGTAGGAGCAGGACATTCACCAGCAATCCTCAACAAGGAAGGAGTTTCTCCTCCACCTCCTCCACTCGAAAGAGGATAATTCCCTGTTATCCAGAGGACACACGGAGAATCGAATGTGAATGACATCCCAGGATCCTCTGCTTTTGTGGTTTGTGCTTCAAGATTGTGGAATCTGGACAAGCAAGAATCTGGAATCCCGTAAAGCCTGAGGAAAGTTTTTGCCACATTCGAATGCCTAATTTTTTTGCCTTTTGGCATTGAGAGAGCCATCATTTGTACGACATTTACCTTAACATTCATGAAATTTTAGCAGACGCCCTCATCCAAAGATTTTTCGAATTACAAATGAGTAGTTGAAGTTTTAAAGCTTTGCTCAGAGGCCCAGCAGTTGAAGCTTGAACTAAAAATAATAATAAATAAATCCCAGAAATGTCTAGAATTTCTTAAGCGTTCTCACTGAATACAGAGTACAATTGACTATGCTAATCATGCTAATATCGTAAATTTAAGATATTAGCATGATAGATTTGGCGAAAACAGGCTTTGGTGCTATACGGTAGTCGTTTGTTTGTTGTATAGGTTTTGTTTTGTTTTTTTTGGTACATTTCATCAAAAGTATCGGGACACGCCATTGTGTTTTTTGTACATTACTGTTACCACAAAAATTGGAGGAACGTTGGAAATGTGTGGAAGATCTTGAGTGGCCTGCTCTAGAGCGCCGACCTCAACCCTTTGGATGAATGTAAACACGTGACCTCCTCACCTCACCTACACCTCACCTGGTATCCACAAGTACACTTCAAAATCTAGTAGAACATCTTCCCAGAATACAATAACAGAAAATGAGGACTAAAAGTGGAACGGGAAGTTGAAAAAACACAAGTTGTTTTTTTCCATATCTATTCGCTATTCCTTCCCCTCAAGCCTTACACCATTATAATTGCAAATATGGTCTATTTGGACAGTAATAACACCCTAAAATGTGCAGAATTACATCATGGGCTCTTAAAAAGCGAATCTGTGTAGAAAATAACGCTCCCGAGTTCCATTATAGCAGACTAATTATACGCTCTTAAGCTTTCCCACATAATATGTACTTCCCAATCTTCCCAATTATATTCCAAAACAAGTTCTTTTTCGAGAAGGTTCTATGCAAAAAAAGCTTTTGGAGTAGGCAAAGAGCGTTATATGAGGATGTCGGTTATGACATAATGCGGTGTACGTTTTCTCAAATTGCAGGCATGAGCGTGACACGACACTGGAATCGCTCGGAATAATGGATTCACGTCGAGTTTACATCCGTCCGGGTTTACGATCATTCCTGTGTTATAAAACCGACATAATTATTTATATATATATATATTTATATATTGCAATTAGGATGAATTTTAACATCAAATTTCTAGAGAATGTGTGAAAAAGAAAGAAAGAAAGAGGAATGACATTTTTTAAAGAACATCTTATTTATTTTTATCACCACATGATCTGCGTAAAGCTGCTTTGAGACCATGTTCATTGTTAATAGCGCAATAAAATTATTTTGAATTTAAAAATAGTTGACGCATTCGTCGTAATCGCCATGTAGGTTAAACCACACACACACACACACACACACACACACACACACACACACACACACAATCCTTTATTCAGCTCAGGAAGGTCATTAGAAGAACAGTTACCACGCTTTGAAGAAACCCAGAACTGTATGTTACTATAGTATGTTAAACGTCTTCCTTTCAGCCAATCAGAATCGAGTATTCAGACAGACAAGGTGCAGATCGTGTTAATAACTGATACCTAGCTTTCATTTGAGAATTCAATACTGCTGACTTAAAAATAACTACACAAAATCCTATGACAGGAAAAGAAAAGTGAACGAAGGACCACGGACATGTAACCCATTACATAATTACGTGTCCGTGGATATTACTGTTGTTTTTTGTTTTTTTGTTTTTTTTAAACAAAGAAAATCGGTGGCCTTTGCGCAACCCAAACGTGATTTTAAAAGTGAAACAGGAACTGGTATTTCTTCTTACACTTGGGTGAGTCTGGAATGAAAACAAATACTTCACGAGCAATTAGGTAGAGCAACACGTCTGGAAGTTAGCGTCTGTTGTAGGCAAAACAAACAACAAAAAAAACACTATCTGTTGCGACATGTCTTGAATCCTGGATTTATTTTTATTAGTTTCAATTCTGATTAGTCACAAAGTGTTGATTCAATCATCAAATTGTGGAGTTACACTGTGTATCGGATTCTGTGGCCAGAAAAGTGTTTAAAAACTATTACACAATCTTCTTCTTTCGGCTTCTCCCATTAGGGGGCGCCACAGCGGATCTACATCTGCCTCTTTCATCCCAACCACCTGCATGTCTTCCCTCACCACATCCATAAACCTCCTCCTTGGTCGTCCTCTTTTCCTCCTTCCTGGTGTCTGCATTTTCCTACTGATATACCCCATGTCCCTCCTCTGCACATGTCCAAACCATCTCAATCTCACCTCCCTCACCTTGTCTCCAAAACGTCCTACATGCACTGTCCCTCTAATAAACTCGTTTCTAATCCTGTCCATCGTCGTCACTCCCAACGAAAACCTCAACATCTTCAGCTCTGCTACCTCCAGCTCCACCTCCTGTCTTTTACTCAATGCCACTGTCTCTAAACCTACATCTCATGTCTCACCACCATCTGATCTCAACTATTTGGTTATGGATTTCTATTATTTTCTATGTCTTCACATGTACATTAACGGCATTTAGCGGACCCCTGTATCCAGGGCGACTTACAACTGAGCACGTAACGATTAAGGGCCTTGCTCAAGGGCCCAGCAGTAGCAGCTTGGTGGTGCTGAGATTGGAACCTATGACCTTCCGATCCAGATTCCAATCCCTTCACCAACTGAGCTTTAGGGGCTTTCTTCTCTACAATGTGGTACAGGAGACCTCAAGGAGACAGGAAACCCCTTGAAAAACATCTCCAAACTGAGGACCTCCTGAGAACCCCATGTCGAGGCGCTGACTCATGAGGCAGCATGGCATCTCGTTTCCGTTTCAGACACACCCACCCCTGTTGTCTCGTTTCGCTCCGCGCCCTCTGCCTGCGTCACGCCGAACGTCACGTGCGTCGAGTTGCCTTCTGCGCGTGCATGCGCGCGCGCGTGTGTGTGTGTGGGAGAGAGTAGGGGGTGTGGCTTTGCACTTCCACCGGCTGTACCGCACTCACGCACAATGAAACAACGAGAGGGGAATGTAGGACACCACGTTGGGCTTTGAGGGACACGCGCTAGCGGGATCAAGTTTCCACGTTTTACTTGTTTGTTCGGTTTTTTTTAAAAAGAAGTTAGACGAAATAAACAAACAAACAAATTAATAGGGAAAAAAAAACAACAAAATCGGATTCGCGTGGACCGCGTGGGAGAAGAAGCGAGACCGGTGAAAAGGATCATCACTTGTTTCGTTTCATCGCAGGAACCGGGTAGGAACCTGGTAGGAACCGGGCGCCAGCGCGTGTGTTTGAGTGTGTTTGAGTGTACTCCCCCCTCCGCCTCCCATCACACACCACCCCTTTGTTGTGTCGGCGTGGAAACTACACGACCGACGCCGGGACCATGTCTGCGTTCGCCGACTCCGATTATCTCGCGGCCGAGTGCCTGGTGTCGATCTCGAGCGGCCCCGTGCTGCACCGGGTCAGGGCCGAGGCGGACACCTCGAGCGAGGACAGGGAAGTCCGCGAGACCCTGAGGCTCCGGGGCGCCGGCTCGGGGGGTGACGTCGCTCTGGCGGATACGGAGGCCGCTTTCCGGCCCATGTCCGCGCACTCGGAGAGCAGCAGCAGTAGCAGCAGCAGCTCGTCATTGAGTTCGTGCGGCGAGAGCGGATATGCCACGCAGTGTGACTCGGGCACCGCGACCCCGAACATGACCCCCACCGGTACCCCGGTTCCGGGACAGACAAACCGCAACGCCCCCCAGCAGATGTGGGTAGAGACGGTGGGAGTTGGCGGAGGAGGTGTAGGAGGAGGAGGAGGGGCGGCGCCGCGCTCTCCCTCTAAACGCCACTCCTGCACTTACGACGGATGCGACCGCGTTTACGGCAAATCGTCGCACCTGAAGGCGCACATCAGGACGCACACAGGTGAGAGACCACCATCACCATCACCGCTCCAACAACTCCAACCCAAAGTTTCACCAACACTACACTACATTTTTTTTCCTTTCTTAACTTTTTTTTTTCTCCCAGTACCATAATGCAGAATAAAAGTAAAAATCTTATATATAATAACTTTAGTATAAATGTTTTATTTTATTCAATGGCGCATCATTTCCCCGTCTCTCACACACCACAGACGTAGACTAGATTATGGCAGAAAGCAGTAGGAAGTCTGGGGTTAACGTGGATGAGACGGAGGGAGTCGACGAACTAAAGCGAGAAAAGAGACGTTCCTGATCACATGATCATCATCTTTTCTCTGTGTCGGTGGATGTTCAGCCTGGATACATTCATTAGAGAACAACATTCGAAATTCCTTTGTATTAATATGACGCGAGGTTCAGTTCACAGCGTGACACTAAAACATGGAGGCCCAAAGCCCAAACTTCTTTACTTTCACTTGAGGGGAAAAGTGTAGTGAGTACTTCATCTTTTAAAACACGAGTGTCTGTACTTCAACTCGAGCGAAGGAGGTGTTTACTTTTGCCATCTCTGGTGATCACGATATACAAGTCCCCTTCTGAAAATATCGGGAAGGAAAGATACCCTATGAATGTGTCTCATTGGCCAGTTGTGTCCTGCTTAGATCGGCTGTTTCAACAAATAATAGCTCAAAAGTAAAGAAAGAAAGACCATAATATTAAATACTGAGGAAAAAGTTGGAAAGTAATCAAGGCCATCGTGCAAGCGTTAAACACAGCCAACACGACATTTTGGAATGTGTTGAAGAAAGAACTATGAAAACAGCAATTGATAATGGAATCATTGTGAGAGCTGTAAAAAAAAAAACTGAATGTTGCACCACCAACAAACCATTTCAGGAGTGAAGGTATCCTAAGTTTAATGCAGAAACATTGAGGCCAAACCGCAAGATTCAAACCACTGGATCAGTATTGGGACCAGGCTTGAGTTTTACCGGTTTGAAGTGTAGAGAAAGAAAGGATCTGCTCATGATCCAAAGCATTCAAGTTGTGTGGTGGAGGTAGTGTAATGGCCAGGGCTTTGTTGGTTGCTGTGGAAACCGGTTCGGCGCTCTTTAGAGATGGATGGGGCACATGCTAAATTGAAAATTGTACAGAAACAGAAAGAAATGGTTTCATCAGGAGAAATAAAGTAAACTGGCCAATTACCGAACCTAAAACCAAGTGATCATACGTTTGAAAAGTATTTGTTCCTATACTTTTGCTCACCTAGTGATCAAGTGGTCTGGTGCCAACGAAGGTGCCATGTTTCGTTTGTTCAACACATTTCTAGGTAAAGGCAATTGCATGCTGATTAAACGGTGGGTATGTTTGCGATTTTGTGTGTTGCAGGGGAGAGGCCGTTCCCATGCACCTGGGCGAACTGCGAGAAGAAATTCGCCCGCTCCGACGAGCTGGCACGTCACCTGCGCACTCACACAGGCGAGAAGCGCTTCCAGTGCCCGCTCTGCGCCAAACGCTTCATGCGCAGCGACCACCTGATCAAGCACGCCCGTCGCCACCCCGACTTCAATCCATCCATGATCGGACGGAGGGGAAATAGCTCGCCCCAGGGTCCGGGCTCATCCATCAGCACGCAGTCTCAATAAACCAGCAGCAGTTAACCACTTTGCAACCGGAAGCCAGTTGGACTCATTAACATAGCAATGCAATTCGTTTTTCTTTTTTTTAACACGTCTTACAGAGGGTTCGAAGTTCTCATTTCCTTCGAATCGTCACCCTCGTCTGACCTCCAATCCATTTGCGAGGACGCAATAACCCTGGTGCAATCGGATCATCCGGCATGATCGGCGAGTCCGCAAGATTTTCGCGTCGTAGAGCCGTTTAGCTGTCCGAACCTCACCCGCCACAAGCACAACATCCTAATCCTTCCAGGCGGTGAAGCCGTTTCGGGTTAACAAGATGGCCGCCCCGGGACACAGCACAACCCTCACTCTCGGACAGTCGTGTTTAAGATGTCTTTTTTTTTAAATCTCTTTTCTGGTTGACGGGCGTGGATGTTAAACACCCTCCCCGGAAATCATTCCGGTTTCCTTCTGCGTTCCAATACTGTCTTTTAATACACCAATCTGTATCACAGTAATAAACCTGGACTTGGTTATCGAGTTAGTCGGATTAGTTCCCCATGACATTATAAACACACTTGGCTCTAATTTTAACAATCCAAACTTTTCAATCCATTTTCGAGCGTGCGCCGAACAGTACACAGTCTTCTTCGGTGGACCACGCCCTCTCTTCACATGGTGCTGGGTTTACAGTTGTTCCGTAGCCTACTGCGAAACTGGCAGAAGGAAAAAAAAACCAACCGACCCGTCACGCGGAACTCGTAAGAACGTCCTTTTTTTTTTTTACTTCGCCAGTGGGTTTACATTAAACCACGCCCGCAACCCTTTCACCCGTCGATAACGATGCTGGTTAAATAACCCAAATATCAAGAAAAACGATAAAACATATAAATGAATATTCCGATAAGGCACTCGCGCATTCCCAGGTTTCCACGCTTCGAGGTCTTTAATTGTTTATTTGTGTCGCGCAATTAATATACGATCGTACCGTTTAAGTTTGATATACGGACGGATGTTCCACGCGCACTGAAACTCGTTGACGTGTTTTTCGTTCCTTTTTTTATTTTATCTAATGGTTCTCATAATCAAATCGGGGTTTTCTTTTTTACGATTTTCTAAATATTTTGCGTGTAACCTCGTGCTACAGGTTTGCAGGTGGCTTGGTGTGTGTGTGTGTGTGTGTGGGCATAGCCTCGCTCGAAGCTTCTACGGTTGAGATGTTCTATAAATTTCAAATGGTCGCGGGATCGGGCGCTTTGGGTTAGTGCTGCTTTGCTTGCGTGTGAACGTATATCGCGTGTATGTATAAGAGAGACCGAGTGCGAGTCTCTCTCTCTCCGAACACGTCTATCTCAGCGAAACAATGCAAAACACATCAGGAATTTCAAAAAAGCCTTAATTCCTCTCCGAGTTCTTCTTTTGCACCGTTGTTTGCCGTTACACTTTCTGCCGCAGGGTGTTTGTATCGTTTTTTTTTTTCTCCTTAACAAACTAGAATACAAATATGCAATATTGCACTTTTCTACTAGGTGGTGATGGTGAGGAGAAGGATGATGATGCAGATGATGCATCTGTCTGCTTGGGTGATGGGGAACACTGTATAAATATATCAAATGCCTGCAAAAAACTATATACTAAAAATAACAGAATATGGAACACTGTGGAATTAGATGGGGGCCCGTCATAGAAAAAGAAAAAAGGTCTCGGGATACACCCTTTTCCAAGTGCTTATTTAAGTGCGACAAAGGAAAAAAAAAAGAACTTGACAATTTCTTTTTTGATTTTTTTTTTCCCCCTCGTATGTGGCTATGTATTTTTTGGAATCCCTTCCTCGTCCTTTTTTTTCTGTCCATGCAAAAGATTTATTCTCGTCCTATTGCTACTACCGTCTACCAGATGACGGGAACTGCATCCATGCACATAATCGCAATACTAAGGACCGCGAAAGGTCGCCGCTGGAACGGCTGTCCTGAACTGCAACACATAGAGAAAGAAAAAAAAAAAAGTCAGTCAACGGGTGTCAAGAAAAACAAGCCAATATCATACCTCCAGGGTCTCGTGTCAAAACTGGACGAGATCCTTTCAAAGCGGATGTTTTAAGTCGTCTTTTTAACCACACACGCCAACTTTAGGTCTTCAGTTCACCTCATTTCAAGTCGAGTGATGAATTCTGCTCATTTGTATACGTCGACAGAACATGGTTCTTGTTATCTGACCAGCCTTTAGTACTAGCGCTGCTAATTCCTGGCAAGTCAACACTCAGCACAAAATCCACAGTCTTATTGACATTTTTTTTATTCCAGTCTTTCTTTTAATTTTGGCTTCTATTTTTATGCTTTTGTATGTTAAATATGTCGCTACTATGAATGAAAGAAAAGAAGCTAACGTCGCGAACGCAATGTGGCTGGTTAGCATTATGCAAGCCAGATCATGCTAACCATGTTTAGCGTTATCAGCCATCTTTTGTGGTTTTCTTTGGTACCCCGTAGTGACCTTCGAGGTAGTGAAGTCTATGCTAGTTTGATAGGGTAGTAGCTAGCGTTTTTTTTTTCTTTTCCCCCCAGCGGTTGTCGCAGTTCAAACCCTATGTCTCTTTTCTGTCAGTTTTTTTCTTAGTATTGTTACATTCTTTCCTGAGGCGCTTTTTTTGTTGTTGTTGTATTGTAAATGTTTTACAATATTTCTGTATGTCAGAGATGCAAAAAAGTACTACTAATAACGAACCGAAGTAGTATCCTTAAAGCTTTGTGTCTCGTGTCACACAAGTGAGGAGAAAAGAAAAAAAAACACAAGTCTTGCTAATAACCGAATACAATCCTGTCAGTTTTATGCAAATTCTTTTCGTAGCCATGTTAGCATCTGGCCTTGTGTAGTCTATAAAGTATGTACAGCGATACCCTCTGAGGTAGTTAAGGATGAATCCTGTGTAACTGGAATAGCGTAGCTGTTAAATGTAGTTATAACAGCTAGTAAAACATGTTCAGAGCCCTCCTGATTTTATACGTCTATCCAAAGCGACGAGAGTTGTGTTTTTCTTTTCGTTTTCAGTTGTAGTGAGAGAAAAAGCTAATCTTGGGCTACAAAGCTGCCTTCTTGCTTCGTGTCAATCCAAACTCGACCTCATTTACTCTTTATTTTGGTACACACTAAACCCAAATACCCTCCGTATATATAAATATATATCTATTTTTTTCTGTTCAAGTCAGCACACTAAAGTCTGTCAAGACTGCAGTGAAGTCTATTTCCTGACAGGATTTAGGCTTTAATGCATCTCCTCAGGTGTTAAAACTGAATGCCGAGAACCTCCATTTTACATCTTCACCAATGTATAAACCTGTTTTTTTGTTGTTGTTTTTTTACTGGTTGGTTTTCATTTGGCATTCCTTTGCTGATTTAATTTATTACATGCTATTTGTGTGTTGTGGGTTTTTTATTTTATTTTTTAATAATTCATTGTGAGGTATGAAACTTTGCTAATATCTGCATTGCCTCAAAACCACAAGGAACTGCCAGTGCTTTTTAAATAATAAAAAAAAATCAAATTATTATGATTGTGATCTTTTTTTATTTATTTGTATTGTTCTAGAAAAAAGCTTTGGAATTTTTCTCTGTTGAATGTAAAGATGGAGAAACACCGATATTAAACAAGGTGATGATGAACATCAACGAGGGTTGATTAGCATAATGGAAATGCCATTTGTGCTTATCGTTTCAAATCAATCTGAGGGAAAATATTTCAAATATTTTATTGGGGATATTTAAAATAAGGAGTATGGAAAAGGCAATGGTGTAATGGTTACAGGCAATGGACTGCCACTTCTGGGGCCCTTGAGCAAGGCCCTTAACCCTCAACTGATTGTCCTTCTGGAGAAACTCTTCAAGAATCAAACAATTTCTTGTCATAAAGGGTTCAGTTACTATGTAGGAACCCTTGAAGGGTCAGTTTGGTAAACAATTAAAAGAATAAATCAAGCTTTTTTGGAACTCTCCAAAGAACCATTTAAGAAACCATTGTGGGAAGGTTTTAAAAACAAAAGAGTGTAAACAAGTACAACCTTTTTCTAAAGAATTCTTTATCCATTAAACTCTTAAAGGAACCTTGAGGGGGGACTACTGTTGGTGAGCGCTAAGACTTCAGGTAGAATTATTTATTTTTTGTGGAAGCTAAAAAGTCCACAGAACCATTGAAAAACCATTTTTTCATGAGTGTGTATGTATTAAATGAAAAATGTATGGTCCAATATTCAGACTATTTGTACTTCATTCAATCATTCAATAATTAAGGGGCCTTAGTCTCCAGAAATGATACTCAGACTTTAAAACCCATAGTGTTCTATGCAAACCATTCAATGGGCAGCCAAAGAAACCATGGGCTATGAATTTCCCAGTCAATAGACATACTGTATGGGTACTATTGCATATGCGTGCTGTAATCTGCTTTTCAAATTTATTGTTGAACGATCATATAACAATTTTCCTTAGTATCTTTAAAACCCATTTTGTATAAATGTTCAGATTCTGATGCCTATAAAATCCAATAAACCCCACACTCTCCACTACTTTATTGTGCTTAGACCTTAGAGTTCATCCCTGCTGCCCCTGTTTAAAGTAGGTACAGGACCCGCATCACCACGGTTCTGCTTTTTATGGGTTCCTTGGCGGTCCCAGTCTGTGTTAATGCTCTCGTTGTCCCAGATGGTGGATGTCTCGGTGTCACTGCTATAGCCTGCTTCTCCTGTGTAGTGGGTTGGAAAGAGGAGGAGAGGTTCCACCGAGAAAGCTAGAAGGTCCCTTTGTTTAAAGTGAGCCAGATACTCTTCCCTGTGAATGAAACAATCATTTGTATGGGTTAAAAGCGTCTGGAAAGTGTGTGGAATTAATTTTATGGTCTTTAATATACTATTTATAACTACCTTACTACTTGAAGGAAAAAACAAACTGTCCTCCTTAGTACAAGAATTATTTTGATGCAGCTCATTTTCCATTAATAAACATTAGCCTTTTATTGCCTCTATTTTATTAACAGATTCAGTAACGTTTCACAGAGAACTTAATCCAGATTAATTCAAAGTGATTCCTAAATCCTTGTCATTACCCTAATCTCTATCCAAGAGCCCAACAGTTCCCAGACCCCCATGCCAGATATCTATCAATAGTCCGATCCTCAACCCAAATATCAATTAATGCTTTGATCCCCATCCCAGATTTATATCAATACTCAATTCCATATCCAATATTTCCCCTTCAGCACTTGTAACCCCAAATTAAATAATTTCTCTCATCCCATTTTAGATATTCTTCAACACTCTATCCCCTATTCCTTGTCCCCTTCAATGCACCTCGGATCGCAGACAATACCCTAATCCCCAGACATATATCAATACTTGTTCCCCATCCCAGATATCTACTAGGGTAGTTCTACCTCTCTAACAGAGATGGTTCTATACAGAACTCTTGATTTGAGTCTCTAAACACTCCTCTATCTAATGCACCACAGAGGAATCCTAATTCCTTAGAATTTAGCAATCAGTGGTAGCAGTAAGATTATAGTTCTAACTAAGCTATAACATACTTTGGGTGCTTGTTGAACATAACAGGCAGGAACTCGTCGACTGGCAGCATTTTGCCCAAAGGTTCAGCCGCCAGAAGCTTCTTCGCACCCTGAAGAGAGAGTGTATATCCCAGCGTCCAATAGGAATAATCAGGGTGAACCAGGTTCTTTATCCCCTGCACCCAGCGCTCTGGATTCGCCACCTGCAACCGCTTACGGCCCATGTATCTTGGAGAAAGAGAAAGAGGGGGAAAATTGAGGGTTATTAGGATAATGTAAACAGCAACTGTAGAACCACTTTTCATAATCTTAGCCTGTCACAAATTGCAGGCCTGCTCCTGCAACCCTTTCTTCTAATCAGCTCCTGGTCGCTTTGTTGTTTCTCGGCTGGTTTGCCATGTGCTTATTCTAAAGCCAGACAGGAAACTGTGTTATTTCCACAAACGTTGGCACATCAGAATCTACGTACATCAAGTCCCACATGAGCCGCGTCCGCCGAACATCGTCCATGATTGTGTTGAGGCGCCTCTTGAAGTTCGCTTCAAAGCGAACATCGTCCTCTAGCACGAGTACCTGCTTCTGCCTCCGTTCCACCACCTGGGGGAGACATAATGTCTGTCAGTGTCAGTCTTGGGAAGGGTGGAACTTTTGGAAATATTTATCCCATCATTCCATACTTGATGAATATCCTTTAGTAGATTTTTGCAGAAATAAAACAATGTACCATGCTGTTATAGGAAAATCAACAAAGACAAAACATGAACATTTATTGCATTTGGCAGGTGCCTTTATCCAGAGTGACTTACAGCTTTTTCAGTTATACCTCTGAGCAATTGAGGGTTATGGTCCTTGCTCAAGGGCTCAGCAGTGGTAACTTAGTGGTGCTGGCTTTGGCACAAAATGGTGTTTAGAAATATGGAGCAAAGTTACCTTCATCAACACAACCATACACTGACTTTTTATCCATTTCTAGTTGTATGGCAGCCATGATATCCTGCGTTTGAGTGCCTTCAAGTCCAGGCTGTGATTTTTATCTCCTCCGATTCATGCGTAAACATTCATTAGTACAAAACACATGCTGTTCTCCTACCTGCTTCCAGATGTTGTAATGGCTGAGAAAGCAGCCGATCTCCCCTTTAGTGAGCACTCGCCCGGAATAAGGGTCTTCATAGCTGGGCAGCATCTCTATTCCTAAAACCTGGAGCTGCGAAGAGTTCAAATATCTAAACAGAAATAAAATAATAAAGATTTTTTTTCTTTTCTTGTTTAAAGGCAAATGATTTTACATAATAATCTCGTACTTGCCGTCCACCGCATCAGTCACCGTGACTTCAATTCCCAAAACGTCCAAAGTGCACAACATACGCTCCCTACGGTCCATTCGGCGCCTGAGATTAATGATGTAGATCTGACCATAAAATAAAGGAAGGGTAAATATTTCCAGGCAAAGTACAGAAGGTGTAATAAAAACCTGCAAAAGTAATCTTTCAATCTTTATTACAAGCTATACCACAGATATATTTAAATCAATGGGCATGGAAGGCAACGGTGGTGGGAAAAATCACTCGTTTTCAGATGAGTTGAGTTGAGATGACATGAAGAAGAAACCTTAAGAGGAACCACATTTAAAGGGAAGCCAGCCTCCTACTCATCCGGATTATAACTTGTTTTCCTGACTCTGATTGGTCAGAATAGTTTCAATTCATATTCCAGTGTGGTGCAGAGAAAAAGGAACTTTTGGAACTAGGAGTTGGTGACCCTGGGACATCTGCAATTGTTTGGAACCAGTGCGAGCCTTATTTAGAACCTCTAGCCTAGTAGAGCTGTGGAGTGGTGCCCAACAAGCATTCGCTGTAAAAGCCCTTTATTAGAATAGGGATAGTGTGAGTGCTGTACAAAGAGAATTCCATCGCACTGGCCCCCAAAGGGTCGCTAACTCCTAGCTCCAAAATGTCCTGTTTTCCTGCGCCACCTTGTATAACCTTATTTCCGAAATAGGAAATGTGTAACCAATGGGATGGTGAGTCCACAGTGTCAGAGATTTTGTAAACCGTTTTCCACCATTTTTTTTCCCCCAATAAAGGATTTGGAAAAAGTAATTCCGGGGAATTGCTATAAAGATTATGTAATGTAAGTGATCTCTGAGGCTGATGTTCCATTAAATATTAAGCCATTCTAATGTTATTGTTACTTATGCAGATTTCTGTGTTATAAGAGGAATGAAACAGTTCAGGGAGCTGTTATAGGATGATTCCTTTTATGTCCTAAGCAACGTACAATCCATACACTACCCGCAACTTTATTGACCGTGATGAGGAATCAGATGTACCTCATCGAATCCCATCCTGTCTTTGTTTCTGGATGCTGTTTGCAAATACCGTGAAGGCTCCAAGGTGAAATCGACTAAAAGCAGAGAAGAATTTGATATAGTCATGAACGATATTTCATTCGCAATAGTGTACGTAAAGTAGAGAGTTGATACTTCTCGAGTTTCATAAAAGCAAGCCCGGGTTCATGTGAGGGACGGAGAAGAAAAGGAAAAAGGGGCGATTTCACATCGGGCTGCGAAAACCGAGTGGACAGAAAGAGGTCTGTCTGAAGCAGTGAGGTGATCTCTGTATCTTAATGGGAATCTTTTTCTCTGGAATCATGCCAAAATGGGTTTTTCTCTAATATTTGGTTTTATTGTTGGTTGTTTTTCCTTATCCCAAACATTTGGAAGATAATTAGAATTAAAAAAACATGCACAGTGGGGGGTTTATGGGGGAATGAGCGATGCAAATGTTGCCCTTTGACTGTATATCTAAAGTATACACTATCAGAAGTCGGCATGCATCGGCATCGGATATCACCTGACTCACTCATCGCCTCTGTGAGGGTGTGTGTGAAGCTCTCCTCCTCATCTACCAGGGTCTGCTTGGATTCCAGTGGCACAGGCAAATACCCATAATGCTCTCTGTTAGACACAAACATCTGCACTCCTGCAGGGAAGCAAAGGTGAACAAGGGTGAACTCTAATATCAGTGTGCAGATGTGGGACGAGAAGATGACTTCAATTGATTTTATTATTATTAGTAGTAGTAGTAGTAGTAATGTCCTTTATTCTGATTAGTTAAAAGGTGCTGTATGCTGGGCTCTCCGTGTAATCAATTTATTCGGTTTGATTTACGTTTCTTTGTTGACTATTGGAAACACTTGTCAGGTCCTTATGACACAGGGTCCTCCATCTATGGGCAAATTTGAAAATCAAGGGGAGTTGGTAGCTTAGTAGTTAAGGTATAGGACTTTGGATTTGAAGGCTGTGAGGTCAATCTCAGTGACACCACACTCCTGGGCCCCTGAGCAAGGCAACCCCATAGCTGCTCAGTTGTATGAATAGGACAAAAATGTAATTCGCTTTGAATATGCTCACCTGCCTGTCTCGCTGAAAAGGCAAAGGCCAGGATGTCGTCCAGCATCCACGGGTAGAGTTGGTGGAGCGGGTAGAAGGCCAGGGCACGGCTGGCACGGCGGCGCAAATCCAGCAGCATGGTGGAGTGAATCATGGGCACGGCATGGCACCCAACCCGCTTCCAGTTCCGAATCGGAATGTACGAATCGGTTCTTTTATAATATCCCTGTGGAATAAAACAAATTACATCTAAGAGTAGCTATAAAACACCTTTGAATAAGATGTCTACAGCATATGAAGCACTATTCGAAGTAATATATATTGGGATTGGTGGTATCTTGTCTCCAATAAGATACCTTATGGAGGGAACAAAAAAAAACTAGAGATAGTAAGATTCACTGAGTCGCATGTGTACAACGATTTTAAAAAGTGGGCATCAGATAAAAATTGACACTGTAAAAAACTATGTATGTATATATATAATTATTAGAAGATGCGCTATACTTTTATTTAGAAAGAATTTGTGACCAATATTTTATTGCTGTTTGATTTCTATGTCTTAAGCGTGAATATGACCTCAGTTATGCAGATGCACATCTCTAACCTGAATGATGCTGAAGATATACTGTACCTGTGCAGTCATACCGCACCAGAAGTTAGAGTAGAGCGTTCTGGATTTCAGCATGGGCGCCACCAGGGTACGGTTCTCGGCTATCAAGTGGCTCAGGACCTTCGGGTTTGTCAACAAGTTATCGCTGTCCGCAAACTAGAAGCAGACAATGTGAGTCGTATGAGTAAGTGCAAAGAACGTTGCAACACTGACAGGTTGTGTGATGGCCTGATTTGAAGCAGAGGTACTGATACTACCTTGAACTTCCGATAAACACCAGAGAAAATAACAACTCACCAAGATGTAGTCAGCCCATTGAGCCCGGGCTGATTGGAGAGCCGCCTGTCTCAGCTGCATCACGTGGCTAAACCTGGAGTCTGGCCAGTGTTTGGGACCGAGTTCATCAGCATAGGAACTTAAATAAATGATTTCGATATTGATTACAAACTCAAATTTTGCTTCTGAGAGATACCATTGAACCTTTGTTCAGGTCCTTGGGTTGATATTAATTACAATATATTAGTGCACAAGTTATAAGTAAACCATTTTGACTCGAACCTCTACCTCTTTTCATGCTCTGTGGTCCGGAATCGTACAGAATGGTAGAGTCCCTCCACTCTGGACACCCACTCCTGCAGCATGGCCGTAGTGTTATCAATGCTGTGGTCTGCTGCAGCCCTAAAGATCATTTACAGCTTGGGTGTAAAATATCAATCCATGAATGCAGATGTCAGTAAGATTTCTCCAGTTGTATTATTATTGCGAATAAATATATATTTGAAAAATATCTCTGCAATAATATTTATACTACACAAGATCAGAGTGGTCGAGCAACGAAGAATAAAATTAGCAGAATTCCTCAAAAGCATAGATAAAAAAATAGAAAAGGATGAACCGAATTTTACACAAACTACACAATATACAAAAAAGTATTGGGACACCTGACATTTCTAGCCATATGTGGTTCTTTCCCAAACTGTTACCACAAAAATTAAAGGCACACAATTGTATACGATGTCATTGAATGCAGTAGCATGAAATGTTCCCTTTATTGAACAAGGAGGTCCAAATCTGTTCCAGCATGACTTGTGGAAGATCTCCTGCCATAGAGCTCTGACTGCACCCCAGTGCCACCTCACAAAACGAAATCTCACAAATTTCCCAAAAATCTGGTGAAAATCTGGTTCAATTAACAGCGAATAGGGACTAAATGTGATATTGGAGGTTCATAGAAAACAATAATCTTATAATCGGCTGTGGACAAACATTGATTTAATTCTAGTGTATTGAACACACAGAATTTCCAATGTAGATTAAGTGTTGAAGTGGTAGCTTAGTGTTTAAGGCTCTGCAGTACTGATTGGAATTGTTAAGGTTCGAGCCCTGGTATCGCCAAGCTGCCATCGCCCAGCTGCCACTCTTGGGGCCCCTAAACAAGGCTCTAAACCCTCTGTGTTCCAGAGGCGATGTATTATGACTGACCCTGCGCTCTGACCCTGGCTTCCTAACATCGCTGGGATGTGTGAAGAAAGGATTTCACTGTGCTGTAAAAAGTATACGTAACAAATATTTCTTTCTTGTAGAAGTATAGAATTAACAGAACACCTGAATTGAGAGCGAATGAACAAAATCATAGCAATTGAGAAGAAGAAAAGAAAGATAGAGGACATCGAATTCCAGGAATTCTTGATTTACCAAACATTCTATGTCCACTTGGGCTGGATTGCGATATCCTGTAAAATTCAACTTTGTAAAAATTGATTTCTTCAATTCATTTTCACATAAAAAAACAACAACTTGATTCTAGAGTTTTATTGCATAATTCTCTATTTAAAGATATCAGGACCTACAGAAAAGCAGGATATTAGCTTGCAGAATTATCACACAGCGAATAAGATCAAGTTTCTGTCTGCATTTTATCACTACGCTGCGAGTCTCCTTGTTGGTCCTCAGCACTGTTTACTATTCGAGGGAAGAGTATTTCAAACCAGGGTGCCAATCAGGGCCACTCACATACACTGGATCGACAAAAGTATTGGGACACTTGACTTTTACAGCCATATCTACTTCTTGCTTAAACTATTACCTCAAGAACTGGAGGCACACAGTTGTATAAGATGTCTTTGGTTGAAGTAGGATGATTTTACGTGAACTAGGAGACCAGAACCTGTTCCTGTGCACAAAGCCAGCTTTATGAAGATATGCATTACATGAACTGGAACAGTGGGTGCACACCAAGCCTCCTCTTTCATCACCTGACTTTACAAACACCCTTGTGGCTGAATGAAATTTCACAAATTTTCACAAGGTCTATAGAAACATCCTTCCAAAAGAGTGGAGGTTACTGTAAGAGCAAATAGGAACTAAATGCGGAATGCTTTGTAAGATTGTTCCTGAAATGGAGCACAGGTATGAAGTAAAAGAGAAGAAAAATTACCCTTTTAGACATCGGAGTGTTTGTTGCATTGACGTAAATGCTCAGTATATTTCTAGGCTTATATAATATTTTTAGATTTGATGGTACACTTGCAGAATATACTAAAATAAAATCTTTCTACTGAACAAACAATGTAGACACTGGAAAGGGTAATAAATATAGTTACCAGATAGCAATCCTGTCCTTTGGATAGTCCAGCCGCTCGAGGCAGCCAAGATAAAAAGGAAGGCTTTGTTGGGAATTCCGAGCCAGAATAGTGATCATCACCTTCGGTTTGAGCAGGGTGGACTCGGTCCAGATTGGTTCCAGGTCCGAGAGCGCTTCAGAGAAATCGGACCTAAAGGCTCCAAACCAAAGCAGAATAGAAAGCTGGAGGAGCAGCATGGCCTGCACAGTGTTCTCAACGGTCTCTTACAGAAAACAGAAAGAATGTGGCAGTCAATATAAGGCTGGGGGATCTGTCTGGGTTCCAGGAGGTTGAATGGAGATGGGCACAACCTGAAAATCACTGAGTTATTTGCATAATTAAAAAACTACAAAATATTCAAAAAGAAATGAGACAAAACACAAAAGCACACTTTCGTATTTCTTTTCTAATTAAATACACCAATTTAATTAGTGTGAAATATAATTATTTAAATAATGAACCTTGTATGAAAAGAAAAGGGCAATGTATTATATTGGTATTATTACATATGAGGGTTAAGGGCCTTGATCAAGAGCCTGCTTGGTGGTGCTGGGAATTAAACGTATGACCTTCTGATCAGACACCCAACATCTTATCAAAGAACACCATCACATACCACCACATCTCCATTGTGTCTTCTTTCATGTACAACAGGACACTATTATATATCTAGATTTTATTTGTTCCCAATCAAGAGTACAGACATACACCAATGAATCAATTATATCAATTGAGAGATCAACTACAATATCAGCTATTAAAACAAACAACCACATAGAACTCTAATATAACCTTATAGAAGTACAATAAATTAATCTCTATACGCTTTAGCTTGGTGGCTGAGGTATACGTGTGTTCCCCATAATGCATTTTACGCCTACGCTAATACATTTAGGTGAAAATAAGCTAGGAATTTCTTTATCCAACAGCACTGATGATTTCTCTAATCCTATTGGTCAGATCATAAGGTGTTGAATTGAGCACGGCATGGACTCAAATTGTCCTCTTTATAGTAACAGAGACATGGTGCACTTTCCCTCCATTCACATTTCCAAAATTCAACAAATGGATCCATTCTGTATCCTTGAGCAGTTCAGTGCTGAATCCAACGATGTGGGACGATTCGGACGGTAGCCGAACTCTCACGAGTCATCAGACAGGTCACCTGGTCCAGGCTCAAGCCAGTCACCTTCTCTCCGTTGACCTCCAGGATTTCGTCTCCTACTGCCAAAAGGCTGGTGTAGATGTTCTCTGTGGTACCGCCTCCCACTTGCTCCACATATATTCCTATTAGGAACGGGAGCAAGAGAAAGAGCAACAGGTCCATTTTACACTTTAACTGGTAAAGCAATGTTAATTAAGTTTTTGCTATCTTACGCATCTATTGATTGGGACAGAGATGAAGAACAAAAAAGATATCATTAAAATCCAGGCTATGCAAAAACTGAGAGTCCGGTTTCAATGTTTATTCCTCATGCTTGGAACTTTGAACCAATACCTGAGTCGGGTCGACCTTTTCCTTTACAGATAACAAAGCCGAAAGGTGCATTGACTGGTCTAGTGAGCTCCAGCAACAAAGATCCATCAGGGAACGTCTGGAGAATTCGGCCCATTGGACCTGAAGGTTGAGGTGCATCTAGGATTTCCATTCCCTTTTTATTATAATGATCCCTAAAAGTATACATGACAAGCATTTAATTGTACAGGTATAAAAATGTATGCTAGCATGGTGGTACTACATGCTTTGGTGGCACACATGTCGCAGGCCAATCCAGAGACAATCAAGATGGCGGACAACAGTGTTATTGAGTGCATGGTACTGCGTGTGGCGATGAAGTTTCATGTGACTAAAAAATGTATAACATGGATATCTACAGAAGAATTTAAGCACAGTTTGGAAATGAGACGCTAAGCCGCAGTCAGACATTTGTATGGCGTAACATTTCAAAGATCTCCGTATGTTTGTCAGTGACGATCCCAGTCGTGGTGGTTCCCAGCCCACAGCAGTCATTCCTGGATAATGACTGATGCTGGGTAATCTACGTGTTCCTCGGAGGTTGGCATTTCAGGACTTAGTTAAATGCTGGGGTAAGTGTACGAATGTATGAGGGGAGTGTATTTTATAAGCTCAAAAGTCCCAGTTTGACTTGACCCCTTGTATTATTATAATACTTATGCTAGCTGGCATGTCCACCATACAAATTAATATACACCTGTGAAATTACCACTAAAGCATACAGCCATGCTGTTAGATTTAAGAATTTAGCAGTACAATGGTAGTGGTATATTACAATGCATACTTAACACATTAGCTCTCCCAACAAACCTGGTACCAAAGGGAAGAGGCAAATGAAGCTCTCCAGGAACAGCTGAGCGCTCATATTTCTTCTTTGGAGACTGCAGGCTTTGGACAGAAGAAGCTTTACGCAGCTGAGCAAGAGGAGACTCCTGGTGGAAATAAATGAGGAACATTGATAGACCAGTTTAATTGCTTGTCTGAAATTTCAGGAAGCTTTCCAGTATAGATAAGTAGCCATACTAACCTGATAAGTAGCCATATTTAGGGTCTGAAGAGATGGTGTTCTCTGCAATAGAGTCTGGCCTTTGTGAGTGGGGCTTGGAGAAGCTCTGGCCGTGAAATGCGACAGATGCTCCATGCTACTGGACCGACTGCCCTTCACCATCTTTCCCATGCTGTTCAGGCCCATGGCCGAGAAAAAACGGCGTAGAGAGAGCTTGGGCCTTCCGTCCCGCTCCAGTGTTTTCCTGATGCAAAAATAAAGAAAAGAAAAAATAAAGGTGCTTTTTGCTTTTTGCATGTTCTTTACAGCAATGTGAGATCCTTTTTTCGCATATCCCAGTGATGTTAATAAGCTCGGTGCTGAGTGCAGGGTCAGCCATAATAAAGCACCCCCTGAGGAACAGAGGGTTAAGGGCCTTCTCAAGGACCCTAAGAGTGGCAGCTCGGCGATACTAGGGCTCGAACCACCAACCTTTTGATCAGTAACTTATTTTCATGCAGGAGAAACAAGCCACCTGCTAAGATCAAGCAGGATCTAACATACTTTGTTCTGCACTAAATGAAACCTCTGGCCAGCTATATAAACCAAGGGATGGTTGGCCATATTCCTGCAAGGGATGACCTGCCAATACAATGTGTTCACCATAATTCTAATAATATCCACAACAAAAGACTGATCTAGCAATACAGTACATTTGACTTTTGTTAGACGTACCGTGATGCAGCTAAATTTTCATCCCACTGTAATTCAGCTTTTCTGTGTACTGATCTAAGAAGTTCTGCTCTTAAATCCTCTGTCTTGGACATGGCCGCACCTCGGACAATCGGCCAATTTTCTGTTGGGCGAGAGGCAGCACAGGTAGAATCCTCGCTTGGCAAAAGGACTAGTAAAAATAAAGAGTAAAAGTTCACAAGGTAATTAGTGTAAATTTTCAAGCAAGAACATTAAACTAGAAGGACAACAATGAAACACTAGCGGTTATGCTTACCATCTAAAGACTCTACAGGTGCTACCACAGGTAACAAGTAC
This sequence comes from Silurus asotus, assembly GCA_024362625.1. Lineage (NCBI taxonomy): Eukaryota > Metazoa > Chordata > Actinopteri > Siluriformes > Siluridae > Silurus > Silurus asotus. Next base: position 1,519,606 of record MU563656.1, read on the forward strand.
TTAAAAGAGGATGATTTAAAACAAGGAATTAGTCCTGAGGAGACTTGTGAAACCTGTGAAGGAGCACCAAGGTCCTGGGGGGTTGCAACAGCATGGTGAGGACTTTTCTCCACTTCCTGCACTGAAGACAGGGTCTTCACACCGAGTTGCTCAATTGGTCTGCTCTTGGACCCAGATTTTAAAGCTGATTTTATAGGCAGGTGGATTCCAGCAGAATCCCTACAGTTCCTGGAAATTGTAGCTCTTGGTGTAAAGGAATCAGTAGCAAATCTAACACCTCGTGCAGGTTTGGAACGAGGTCCAGCGACCTCCTCCAGACTGGATCTGGTCCTAGAATTTCTTCTTTGCGCTAACAGATCTTGACCACGAGCATAAGGTCCAAAACTCGCCTCAACTCTGTTCTCCCCTTTGCGACTCCTCCTCCGGAGCTTCCCAAAAGCTGATGCTCTTTCTCCAGCATCACTTTCTTCTGCAGCCATGACATTGTCATCCAGGCTGGAACTTCCAGTCAACATAGTACCTTCTAATCGACTTGGTTTAACAATTTGTTGACCAGAAGTATCCCACTGATTACCAGAGTTTCTCAGTCCATCTGCATTTTGCCTAGATTCTTTGGAATGATTTAGTGTCAGGATGTTCCCACAGGCCTTACATTTCTGGGGCTCACTTTTGCACAATACAGTCTTTATAAAGGGATCCCCTTGATAACCATGAATGGCCAGTGGGATTCCTGCACTATCCTGGCTTGATCCTAAACCCTTAATATCTTGTGGGACTGCAAGAGGCAGTGGTGCCTTTGGCTGGCTAGATAGTAAAATGTCGATCAACATCGGTTTATGCTTGAGAACTCTACTTTGGCAGTGACGCTCTGTCGCATTCTGTGACTCCTCCTCAAAGTGGACAAGACCGAGTTGACCTTGTCTCCGCAAGTGACCACCATGCTCACTGTTCCTGCCTGGAACGTATAGCAGCTTGCCTTTCTGCTCGTGAGTGGTTGTGATGATCTTCGGTGGTGGGGTATGCATTGGTAACATCTCCCTAAATTTGAAGAAGAAAAATCTTTTGTGGGCTTTGGATGGTTTTGTATCATGTATATCTCAAATAAGCACAATTAATTCCTAAATGGGACAAGAAATATATAAATTGAGTCACTGGGTGGTGGCTCAGTGGTTCATCAATAAGTCACTAATTAGACGGGGGCGGGTTTGAGTCTGGCACTAGCTTGATATGGAAAAATTACTGTTAATTTCAATATGCGGAGCTAGACAAAATATAACTACCCAAAAACTAGGAAACTTTTAATTATTCAACAAAATAAACATGGTCCACCATTTCTAATGCTTATTTCACTTCAGGAAGCTTTGCATGGTGTGAAATACTACACTATGAAATTACTGCTTCCCCACTGTCCTTTTCGATTTGACTATTTGAATAAATATTGGGGAAATGTTGCATTAAAAACCACATTAGCACATTACACTATGCTAAATGGATTTACCGATTTAGCTAAAATCTAAGAGGATTAGGATTCATTTTTACCATGCGATATGTGCCTGGTTTTGAGTTCATTGCAAGCGATGACATCCTGGGTAAAAAAAATTGCTCGCTGAGGTTCAAAATGTTTCCATCAGTCTGTATTATGTGTTCTTTATCATTATGCCAAGATGTACCCAAAGCTATCAAATCATAACTTCATCATTATTTTTATGAAATCTTTTGTTTGTTGTGAATCATTCTTGTTCTTGTGTTCTTGTCTAATAATTTACTTTTCAGCTTGGACTTGGGTGTAGAATTTGAATCTTTTGCTAAAAGGAAGGAAGGGGAAGGTCAAAAGATGGGGTCACTTACAGGACTTCTGTCTGTATGGATGAAGTCCCCTGGTCATTATGTTGGTTCTGAGAGTGAGCCTTCGATCTGGCTCTCTCCAGCAAACGTTTTGCCCGCTCATGACGTGGGCTAATAGTCAAGTCAGATCTGTACAAACAAGGTAAGAATGTTGTAAACATAGTCGAATATATTATATATATTGTCCATGTAAATTATGCTACTAAGCGTCATGAATTAGCTTGTTTTTGTTTGACCTCTATAGTTCTAGCATTGTTGAGCACAGCAATGGGACAGATTATCGCTTAGTAAGTTGGCGAACAAAGCAAAAATATACAATGTTTACCACAAAATTTCTTTACCTAATGTTAAACCCGGATCTGCAGCTGATTGTTGTATCCCAGTCAGTCTCTTTATAAGATGGAGGTAAATCTATAGAATTTGAAGGAAAGACACAATGATGTCAAATTTTTTCAATATAAAGCAATACATGAAATATGGATTAGTTGTCTAGAATAAGAAGTTTGTGGTGATTCCCAATGATCTTTCGATCCTCTTGTGTTTGATTAAAAAAAGTTTTGCTGATATTATTGCTACATTTAAGTGGCAACTGTACATTTTCCCAGTGCTTCCCATCACTACCTACCTGGAGACTCTGGAGTTCCAATTTGAAAGGGAATTGTGCAGGGTAAAATTTGAGGGATGCCTTCAAGCAGGTAAGAAAAAACCTGGATGAATCAATCTTTTCAGTACCAATTAGAAAAGAGACAATTTTGGCTTTAGAGTGGATGCCCTGAATCACCACTAGGTCTGGGTCTGGGACCTATGTTTTTGTTCACAATACATATATGCTTTAGAACAAGGTTGCGTTAAACCTTGCAAACTCTGGCATTGTCTTTCTGCCGTTACACAACAATTCTAAGAACCAGGTCGGCAGATTTCAGCCTTCGGTCTCATCATGCGGCATTAAAACATTATTATCTGTAGTCCTCTTCATCCCAGCCCCCAACATCTGTAATCTCATAAAGGAATGGAGCCATCTGCTCACAGATCAGAAACATTATCCTGCAGCACAGTGTGCTGGATTTGAGACTCTAGGAACTACTGAGATACAGTTTTGATGCATAGAAAGAACAATACAACTGACAGTGAAATTAATTCTGATCTCACCTTTGTTTGGAGGTGGATACTGTCCTTCGGCAAACATGGCTGAGGTGGGTTTGGTGATCTCTGCCTCTGAACTATCTTCCTTCCTGGGTTCATCTAATGGGACCTGTTCGTCTTGGAAGCATCTTTGAGTGGAAGTGCTCTTTACGCTGTCCAATCCTTGCAAATCTTTGTGAAGAGCAGTACCTCTGAATTTGAAATTTTGCTCTTCTCTTCGAGCCACTCTCCAAAACCCTTTTGGCGGCGTCCAATACCTTGGAGAAGAAGTGGGCTTTGACAGAAGGGTGCCTCCATCTCCAATTTTTATGAAATCCTCTATTCTGGATCCTTCTCCAAACTCATTATCAAAACTGGGAATCGAGTCTTGTTGCCATTTCTTTTCCGTTAGCTGGCTTGGAGTTACAAAGCCTTGTACCTCAGAAACCTCATCACTGCTGCACATGTTAAATATTTTGACTTCTGCGATGCTCAAAGGTGATTGTTCCTTGTCTGGTTTCTTTAAAGCTTCTGGCGGATCCTTGAGCAAAACATGCGTCTCTGTTCCTTTAGACCGCCTTTGTGATCGTTCTTTGAATTTGGACTGTAAGGCAGATACAGCCGAGCCTGAGGGTAAATCGCTGGAACTCTCAAAGTCAGGAGCAGATTGACCCGTGTGATGGAACAACTGTGTGCCAGCCTTTTTTATTGGCGCGTTTGCCTCCATGTCACTATTTTGTAGTGTTTGATCGGCTACGTTCATTAGCACGGGCAGGCCGTACAAAGCAAAACAGCAAAGTAATAGAGTACATAAAAAAAAAAACTTACACATAACACATCCATCAAATCCTCATGACAGAATGATTTACCTTGAAAAAATGCATTTGCAGCTCCTCCACCATAGTCTCCTGATCTTAAAATGCCTCTCCATATTTACATCCTGCATACACGTATGAACCAGTACATGGATGAATCCTGGACACGTCCACCTGTACTGCTATAATAAAACCCCCTCTTTATCTTTAAACACGTCGACTCGCGCTCAATAGTCGTGATTGGTCTGCTAATCCGCACAGAAATCGGACGGATTAGAGCAAAACGGAACATAAAAGCCTGCTTTAATGCCTTGGACACCAATTGCAGGATTTACTGTGTACATCGATGCATCCCATTCATGATTTTAGTTTCAATCTAACAGTAGAACTTTGTTTAGTGGCCTTATGAAGGATAGTGTTTCTGAGGCTGTGTGACCTGGGACTCGAGCTCCTATAAAATGTTCTGAAGATGAATTAGTAGTGGATTTTCAAGCAAAAATTATAAAAGACAGTGTGACACAAGGGCTAATGGTTTGATCCTGAGCTTATATTACTGTGTGTCTCCATGCAGGGGCGTCCTTTCCAGGGGTGCATTCCTGCTTCAAACACAGCATCCAAAAACATCTTGGTGGTCCAATGCCTTAACCACTGAGCTTCTACCTCCAATAATGGAATGATATAATGTATGATCTAACGTTGATAAGACAAAAATGATAGGAATTCTGGAACATTCTGAAACATAATAAACAGACATTAGTTGTTTAGATGAGAATAGGTTCACTAATGAGTTTGAGTTCCTCTCAAGGTTTCTTCTTCATACCATCTCAGGGAGTTTTTCCCCCCTTGCAACTTTTAAGGGATAAACTTATCTATCTATCTATAGTGCAGTACCAGAATAGACCAGCAGGTGCCGCGTTTCAATAATGTGCGCATGCGCAAAAGGAACTCTTGACTAACTTCGGCGACCTGTTCGGCTCCACACACGCACGCGCACTCATGCACGCGCACTCGGTCGACATGGCGACCCACGGAGTAAAGCAGCGTTTTGTAATAAAGACAAGATGAATGCGTCCGGACTCATGAGTCGTGAGTAAGTCGCGTTTTTTATTTATGTATTTATTTTTTTAATCTTTAAACTTTTTTTTCTTCATGTTTATATATATATTATTTCCTCCGTGTATCTATATGTTGGGTGTGGACCGGCGGATTTCGCTCAACTTGCGATAGCATCGGGGTCCTGAGGCGCGATCCTAAATACACGCACGCTCCCTAGATAGAGGAACTCCCTAGATAGTGAACACTATCTCGCTCGTGCATTCTTTCGAGTGAACTCAGTTTCCGAACGGGGCGCTGTTTGGGACGCGGCCTCGAGCGCACTGGGGTTTCCTCCGCTTTTGCACGTTTTTTTTTCTCCCTTCTTTTATTTTTTCTTTCGATTTTGACGCAGGTTCGTTTTTAAGCATTTAATTCTCAACGTTTTATATAATATTATCCTGAAGTTTGCTTTGTTTTTGCAGGCTGTTGGTAGCTAAGCTAACCCCCCCCCCCCCCCCCCAAAAAAAAAAAACATTTTATCAAAAAAAAACTCTTTCACATAATAAAAAAAAATTTGACCAAGAAATATTTCACATCTTTTCCCACTAAAACCCTTGAATCCCAATCTATTTTATTCATCTGTATATATTTATATTTTACAGGTTTTTATTTTTGCTATTCCTTCCCAAACCCCCTCTTATTACATAAGTGCCTATCATGCTAAATTTCTCCAGCTAGCTAGCTCGAGGCTTCTCCCTCAGTTCTTCTGCTTCTTCACTGAATTTTAGTTGGTCTGCAATTTATAAAAATGGATTCTAATAAAATACGATTATTTATTGGCCATGTCTCGCTTTTGGTCGAATTCGAATTGCAATAAAAACCGAATGCTAATCACAAGCTAGCGTCCAAAACTACAAGGAAACAATGCTACAGTTAGCAAAAGCTGCTAAGCCTGTTTGAGTTGCTAAGCAGCTGTGAATAAGCTCAATAATTTAGATATTTTGGGGGAATATTTCGGTTATAACGCGTCCTTTTTCGACTTTATGAGGTAAAAAAAAGGCTACAAATCCATATTGTGTTTGTTAGCTGAAAATTTGATTGACAGGTGAAGTAAAATATTGATTATCAATATCTTTGCAGGTTTCAGGTCCAGCTCGGTGTGATGAGGCGGCAGGACGCGCAGACGGCGATCTCCGCGACCCCCTTGTGATTTCCGGTGGACTCCCTGTTAAACCCCCCCCCACTGTTTGTCGTAGTTTTCATGACACGGACGCGGCCTGGGCTCGGCTCGTACATGTAGAGCGTGGCGGCGACGATGCCCGTCCAAGCGCCGCAATGGACCGAGTTCCTGCTGTGTCCCATCTGCACGCAGACGTTCGAGGAGACTGCGCGGAGGCCCATCAGCCTCGGCTGCGGCCACACCGTCTGCAAGATGTGCCTGAACAAGCTGCACCGCAAAGCCTGCCCCTTCGACCAGACCGCCATCAACACCGACATCGAGCAGCTGCCTGTCAACTCGGCGCTCCTGCAGCTCGTCGGGGCGCAGGTCAGACCCTCGGACCTCACAAAGCCGACCCTGTTTCTCACGTTCGAGACCCGAGCGTGGTCATGCGACGGCGTACAAGAATTTATTAGTCCTCCTATGGTTGATTTCTTGTTTTCTCACCGACGGTTTTAGAGGCAAACGTCAGGAATCTATTCCAAGTAGATTTTTACATTGTCGGAAGTTTCTTCATGTCAATCAATTTGGGAGATTTTTATAATTTTTTTATGAAATCGTCATTCCGGTTCAAAAATAACCAATTTTGCGGATAATTTTGTTTTTTTTAAAAAAAGGCTCGGAATTACGTTCCATGACGTTTCCCATTTGGATCAGTCATGACGACGTGGAAACTCGTAGGCGCAAGAGACAGACTTTAGAGCTGTCTTATTGCTAGGGTCCATTCGCGAACGAGTCTTAAAGAGAGTAGTAGGTTATATACAACATGGAGTTCATCTCGCGAGTCCTCCGGTCCGAGCCGTTCGTTCTTTAGTCACGTGTCTTCCATAGACGCTACACAATGCAATAGATCAGAGGCTAAAATCTCGAAATCGTCCAAATCACGATTACAATTTTAATGGGAGTCACGTGAAGCTACTCATCTGGTCAAAAATATAAATTATTAGAAGTCAACGTTTGTGTATGTATTGTTTGTGTTGTCATTTTATATTATATACTATTATTACGGGTAGTATAGGTTAACGCCATGATATTTTTTAGGTGCCCAAGCCGCAGCCTGTGGCTCTGATCACCAGCCCGGAAGACACCAAGCATTACGATGAGGCGCGGCAGTGTGTGGAGGAGCTCGCCCTCTACCTCAAACCTCTCAGCAATGCAAGAGGTAAAAAAAAGAGGCTTTTAAGTTTACTTTTCTTTTTTTTTTTATTATTTAAATGCGGATTTTCTCTGTTTTTAGGCGTGGGGTTGAGTAATGCGGCACAGAGCATGCTCAGCAGACCCATGCAGAGGAAGCTGGTGACCCTGGTGCACTGCCAGCTGGTGGAGGAAGAGGGGCGTGTACGTGCCATGCGTGCCGCCCGGTCGCTGGGCGAGCGCACCGTCACAGAGCTCATCCTGCAGCACCAAAACCCCCAGCAGCTCTCCTCGAACCTGTGGGCCGCCGTCCGTGCCAGGGGCTGCCAGTTTCTAGGGCCAGGTAAATCTACAACTGTACTAAACTACTTCTGTGTCTTGGCTTCTTTTTTTTTTTGCTGACATTTTGGTGTTAATCCCTAGCCATGCAGGAGGAGGCCTTAAAGCTGGTCCTGCTGGCTCTGGAGGACGGATCCGCTCTGTCCAGGAAGGTGCTGGTTCTGTTTGTAGTGCAGCGCCTGGAGCCCAGATTCCCACAGGCTTCCAAAACCAGTATCGGACATGTGGTCCAGCTGCTTTACCGTGCCTCCTGCTTCAAAGTGAGTACACGTCGTCGTGGAGACACGTCCTCCTCATGTTCGTTTGAATAATGCAAATACTGTATTACACTGTAATTATAGGGTCCTCATCGTTTCTTTGGTTTACCGTTAAACAGGTGACCAAGAGAGATGAGGACTCGTCCCTGATGCAGCTGAAAGAGGAGTTCAGAACGTACGAGGCTCTGCGGCGGGAGCACGACTCTCAGATCGTCCAGATCGCCATGGAGGGAGGTCTGCGCATCGCCCCTGACCAGTGGTCCTCTCTGCTCTACGGGGACCAGTCGCACAAGTCCCACATGCAGTCCATCATCGATAAGGTTTTATATCAAGTCTAATAACTTATATTGTGTCATCATGCGCAGTCACACCCCTTAATGATTTCCTTCTCTGTCCACAGTTGCAGACGCCTGCGTCATTTGCACAGAGCGTGCAGGAGCTGACGATAGCCCTACAGAGGACCGGTGATCCTGCCAACCTGAACCGGCTCAGACCTCACCTAGAGCTGCTGGCCAACATCGACCCTAGTCCAGGTATATGCTGGAAGGTATACTGTAGCATGTACTATGTGGATGACGGGGAAGTGTGGTTGCTCAGTGGATAAGATGTTGGACTTTTTAAATTAGTTCAAATTCCAGATTTTCCAAACTGCCACAACTGGGCCCCTGAGCAAGGCCCTTAACCCTTAGTTGCTCTGCTGTATAACTGAGATTGTAAATTGCTCTAAAACTTGGCATTAAATGTAAATGTAATACGGGGCTCTTTTGCTGTTTTCTGTTCTCAGATGCTCCCCCTCCAACATGGGAGCAGCTGGAGAAGGGCCTGGTAGCGGTGAAGACGGTGGTGCATGGCCTGGTGGACTTCATCCAGAACCACAGCAAAAAGGGCACGGAGCAGCAGCAGCCGCCGCAGCACAGCAAGTACAAAACCTACATGTGCCGTGACATGAAGCAGAAAGGGGGCTGCCCCCGGGGTGCCAGCTGCACCTTCGCCCACTCGCAGGAAGAGTTGGAGAAGTCAGTATCTTCCACAGTTAACTGTGATTCTTTGCCTTTGGTTTTGGTCGTTCTTCTTTATTTCCCCTCCAGATGCTGTTTATTGGGGGGGGGGGGACCAAACAAACAGGATTAACGTATCTTTTTCCGCATTTTTAGGTACCGTAAGATGAACAAGCGTCTGGTTTCGAGACTTCCGTGCGGTCCCTCTCTGCTGCCCGATGAAGACGTTCCTCTCGAGGGCTTAACCCGGAAACCTTCGCCTCTTACAAACGGCATCGTGTCGCAGTGCCAAACCCCGGCGCCTCAGCTTCTAGCCCGCGGGCACGACCAGTCGCCGTACGAGCTCATGCGCAAGGCCAAAATGGACAGCCTGAGCGCCCCTGGATCTCCACCTGACTCGTACGACTAGCATAAACGCTCGCTAACTAACACACACATGAACGCAATCCGTATTACTACGTTTCATTTCCTGATTGTTTGTGCTCTGTTGAGATTATGTGGAATAGTTTTTAACCCTAAAACCAGAATTTTATTGAATATTGCTGATAATTGAATAAACGTTGGGTATTTTTAATAATAAATAAACTGGATATAAACTTACATTTGTTCATCTTTGGTTCACTCTTTATGCAGCTTGGATAAAACCGGCCTGCCCCTGCCTCCTCATGCAGTTGCCCACCAGAGAGCCGAGCACCTGCCCATGCCCAAGCAGATTCCGGGCATGCCTCGTGGTGCTCCTCAACTCTACACACAACAGCAACCTGAGCTCTTCTACCCCGAGGCCCGAGCGCCATCGGGAGCGCAGTATGACGGCCATTACTCTACTGGTGAGTAAAAAAAAAAAGTTGCTGAAATCTACGAAATCCCAACATGATTATTCTTCACTGTATTCTGATGCATGACGTAAATTTTTATGATTCTTTCTCGCAGGTGCCCCATACCCCTACCAGCAGTATGTGCCACCCCGCTACATCCGTAACCCCCTACCCTCGGCCGATGCCCCATACCAAGACCCTTACTCTGCTTATGGCCCTGATCGTCAGTACCCGCCTCCCCACCACTCGGGCCCGCCCTTCTCAGGCGTCAATGCCCACCCGTACCCGCCCACCTCTCACTACGATGCTCGCCGGCACGGCCCGTACCCGCCACCGCTCCCTCAATCCTTTGGTCCACCCCGAGACGAGCTGGTGCGCATGAGCCCCGTGCCCTTGGATGTGCCACCCACTCCAGGAGCACCCGCCTCTCTCTACCACCCTGCTTCGGCATCCCGAGAGAGGTATCCTCCAGAGGGCTACTACCCCCCTGCACCACATCCTGGGCAAATCAGGGCCCATATCAGGGTAAGTAAATTTTTATATTAACATTAATAAACTCATGCTCTGTCTCGAATATAAAAGTGCACACTATTTGTCCCCTGTAGGATCCGTACAGTCGCTCCCAGCCGAGCTTGGACTACCTGCATCGCAGGCGTAAGGAGCTTCTTAACCAGCTCGAGGAAAGGAAAGTCATTTCTCCTCCACCGTTTGCCGCCTCTCCGACTTTGCCCGCTCACACCTTCCCTAACGACTACCCTCAAGAGGTAAATTTTGTGGATTTGATTGTCTTCAGCATCGTCCCATGCTTTGTTTAAATATTTTTTTTCATCTTGCAGTACATTGAGGACAGCTCCAAAGCGTTTGGGTCCCGCGAACCCGACTACGCGGGTCAGTACTCGCCGTGGTCATGTGACACTATCGGCTCGTACATCGGCTCCAAAGATCCCAAACCGAAAGATGGCGTAAGCGCGGTGGAAATTATGGTACGTCGTCTCCTGCATTAAAGAACTTGCCTTGGCTCAAGAACATCCTTCCTCCTATTTCAACTTTTCGTTCTCTCCCACAGAGCATGGAGGGGAAAGGTCTAAGAGAGCCACCTTTGGACGGACAGCGGCGTTCAGCGGACGCCAAAGACGACGATCCCATCATCCCGTTTGGCCCCCTGCCCACTGTGTCGCCGTTCGGTGCCATTTCCCGCACGTCAAAGACGGGCTTCCAGACCACGGGTCCTGTGCAGGCCATTGCGTCCTCACAAGCTTCTGGCTCCAAACACATCACACATCACACAGCAGGTAGGTTCAGCTAACACCAAACACTGGGATACTCGCTTGTAACTTGTATATAACCAGTGATCACACCTTCGTAGCCGACTACTCCTACGGAAACCACGGTGGCGGATGGGGCAGTGTGTCGTACCCTCAGCACCAGAGCATCCCCTCTTCAACCCACTTCAGTGAACGGTATGTATGTGACTCCAGCCCGTAATCACGTAACCTACGTTGTACTAATGTTCAGCATTGTATCTGATCTCCTCCAGGCTGCCCGTGTCCACCTCTGATCGAGAGCAGCTGAAGATTGAGCTCCAGCAAGTCAACCAGCAGATCAGTCAGCAGACCCAGATCCGCAGCATGGAGGTAACTGCCTCAGCAACCTCAGCACACCTGGTTCATGTAGACGTCTTTACTCAGACCGGCTGTCTCTTGTGTGTATGCAGGCTGCGAGTAACTCCATGCTGCTGCAGCGCGAAGCCAGCGCTCTGAACTCTCAACCGCCGGCCGCCAAATGGCCTGTAGGAGGCGTGGTATCCAGCGAGCAGCTAAGCCTCGAGCTTCACCACGTCGAGAGGGAAATCGGAAAGAGGACGCGTGAAATCGCTCTGGTGAGTGTTTATTTGCGACGTACAGGAACATTCAAAGTCATTTCCTGCCTTTTGTCTTTATGTAAAATGGACATCAATTACTATAACAATGAGTTTTTACAGGTAACAACCAGGCTATAAGTTTTCTCTATTTAAACAGGGGTCTGCAGATCTTTTATATTTGTTATACATAGTACACAGTGTGTGTGTGTGTGTGTGTGTGTGTGTGTGTGTTTGACTGAGATGTAAAGAAAATACCCTTTTCGCTTTACGCTGCAGGAGAACCAGGTGACGCAGGAAGTCCAGTACAAACTAAAGGCCACTGAAAACGGCCAGAGTGATCATAAAGCACAGCTGGAGGAGCTCTCCTTAGCACTGGGGTGAGTATAAAACAGCTGGAAAGTGGTAACCCAGTGGGTGGACGTTGGGTTCAAAAGGTCATAAGTTCAAACTCCTAAGTCAGAAGACTATTAGTTAACTAATAGTTGCAATGAGTTCAAGTTCCAGCACCAGCAAACCAAGCTGGGCCCTTAAGCAAGGCCCTTAACCCTCAACTGCTCAGTTGTATAATTGATCTCCTAAACACCCGAAATATATAGACAATATATATATGACCCCCAGCAAACGTTCACAATTCTAACACGAGACCTACAGCACATCCCATAACACGGCGTGTCTTTGTTTCTCGTAGCGACGTGTCGAACGGCGTAAGCAGCATGGCGCCGGCCAACAGCGTCCCGGGAGCCATGCTGTCTCTGAGCAGTAAGACGTCTTCGCTCACCCTCTGCTCCGGAGACCAAGCGGGAAGCGGATTAGAGCTCCAGAAGAACGGCGTCGTTCATTCTTAAGAGCGGCCGTAACCGTGCACACACACACACACACTCAGCCCTAGTCAAGGTTTGGTCATTGAAGAGAAATGCACCAATATATGAGGGTCAGACACACACACACACACACACACACACACACACACACCTGCATGCTGTTACATGCATGCACAAGAACACTTGTTTTATTTTAGAAAAAGGAATGAGCAGTATCTGCCGTGATTACGAATCTCGTTTTTCTTTTTGTTCTGTGAATAAGGTTTTTTTTTCTTTTCTTTTCTCTCTTCTTCTTCTTCTGAATGACTTCTCATCACCTGGAAACCAGGGCATCTGATTATTATCCTGTAGTCCTTTTATTATTCCCTACTCGGCATTTCCGATTTTAAATCAAGGTGATAAAAATGCAGCGTAGGAAAAGAGAAGCGTTCCGACTTCGCCAGATGCTGATCTTGATGATGATGATAAACCTGTGCAGGCCTGAATATGGCGAGACGGACCGGGCGTCTAGGAAAAACGTAGCACGGAAAAGCTTTTTATCAGTCCGTTTTGTATGGCGTTTCACTGCAGCTTTCCCGGCACCGTGTGTCACAAACACTGAGGTGAATCGATTGGACAAAAAAAAAAACGAAAGAAACGGACCGGTGCCGCACCGTCCGGCGAACACGAGGGTTCGAGATAAACGGAATCAATCGTACGATTTCATTTAATTTATGGTTTTGGCTATAGAACTGTTCACAATTTCTAAGTCCGGAACGTTCTGTTTTATAGAACGTGTGCAAATGTCTATAAAAAAAAACCTAAACAAACAAAAAAAACACGAGCACTTTCTTCCACCTTTTTCTATACGCGCATGTACTTTTTTCTTTATTATTATTATTCTTATTTAAGGAAGAACGTCATTTTTTTGATCCTCGTGTTCGCCAGATGGGGGCAGCACCACCGTTTCTCTGCGACGCAAGGGTCACGCGTGGAAAGGGGTGGGTTTCGTAGGGGAAGTCACGTGGATCACGGCCTTCGTTCACGTCAACGTTTTGTTCCCCGTCAGTTCTCCCTGACTTCTGTGAAGTTGCTTACATGGGTTTTTCCGGTCACGTTCGCGTATTCAGGTCGGCCGCTGCACAGGCACGAGGAAACCGTGAAGCCAAAACGTTTCTGAACCTGCGATCACGTGTGTAACCGAACTCTTCGCTCGAGCGCATCACCTCGCTGTATGCTCTTCTTTTTTTTCGCACATAACGACATTCAGCCAGACAGGACTTTGCCCCAGAAACTTGCTCACGACATGGACAAGCTCCGAAGTCTTCCTATAGTGATGACATTCTTCACATTTCGTTCTAGTCTCTTGAGACCGACTATGATTATTAAAGCTCCAATTTTGGGTGCAACCTCTTAACGTGTAACCTTTTCGTCTCGGTTTATATCGTCGTGCTCTAGGCGTCGTGATTTACTGTTGAATGATTTCTAGTCATGGTTGTGTGTGTTTTTATTTCTTTATTTATTATTCTTTATTGCTCGAGAAGAGTAGCTTTTTTTTTTCACCCCTAGTAAACGAGAGTTGCGTGTATTTCTCGCACTAGACGAGAGTCGACTCGCGATTATTCGTAGCTTTGTAGCGAGTTAAAATCTTGCTGAGCAAAAATTCCCGGCTTGCTTCCAGATGTTAGTCGCTTGATGCATTATGACCTTCGGGGGTTTTTTTTGTTTGTTTTTTTGGTATTTTCCAAATTACACTAATTACACAAAGGTGCCGACGTTGATCGCGAGAAAACCTTAGCGCGCGCCGATCAGAGCGAAGCGATGATTCGAGAAGGGAGTTTTCTGTAATTCGCGTTTTCTCACCGGAGTTTTGTAGTTTGAGTGAACAAGCTCCAAAAGGGCTAAACAGGCCTGTTCTCCGGTCGCTCCTGGTCCCTCTGCGGCCATGTGCAAACCCGTTAAATCTCACGTACACGCGAGAGAGTTTTTTCTAGCGGCTGCATGGGAACGTATCAAAATTTGTGGCACGTCGGGTTAAACCTTGGCACCGGAAAAAAGATTTCGAATTGTTTTCCCACACGTGTGCGACGGAAAACCCCGGAGGCCCCTTTTTTATTCTGATGGTGGGCGAATTTTGTGGCGCACGTATTTAAGATAAATCAGTAGATTGGTTTGAGGATTTTATTTTTTGTAGGTTGTAATATTCAGTGATCTCACCGAGTTGATCGTGGTGGGTTTCTTTTTTTTCTTTTTACATTTTTACAGACGACATCATATCCGTCCACTGAAACGCAGTGGCACGAGACTCCCTTTATATAAAAGTTTTGCGCACGAGCCTGGTCCTAACGGGTGATGTTCATTTCTCGATCGTGTCCGTATTCAGCGGACTTGTAGCACTCGTTTAAGCCACAAAAAGTGAATTAACACTTTTTTTTTTCCTTCTTCTCTTTCGCCGTCTCAAACCTTAACACTGTTACCGATGTGTCTACGGATTTTCCTTCTTTCTTTTTTTTTATTCCTTAAATAAGTCGTAGCGCCTTTTTTATTTTATGATTGCTTCTGATCGTCTTGTTTAAAAACAAGAAAAATTAAATTAATTTGAAAAAAAAAAGAAAAAAAAAGGTACAGGCTTGATTTCAAACAAGGACAGGTTTTTATATATATCGATATATAAACTTTAGATTATACTCCATTAAGGAATGTTTAGAACCATCTTACTCCGATGTGGATGTAGCCATTATTACGCCATTTTATGACTTTGTAAAACGAATTCACTGTGTGAAAATTGGTTTGCATTTTTTTGTATAATACAATCTGCTCTTTTTTTTATGCTTTGAGACGTGAAACTGGACGTTTGGAGGGAGGAGGACGTGGGGAGAAAAAAAAACTTGATTATTTAAAAAAAAAAAAAGCACAAAAAAAAACTTGTGTATGAACAGCCAGCGATTATAAACGAGAGGACGGATTAAACCATATTGACACGAGTCTGCAATTTATTTCATCATTAGAAAAATTTGCTTCCATAATCAAATGTTGAAGGTAATATGTTAGTTACATTTACACAGAAGTAATCAGTGTGATGGTTCCTCAAAGTGTTGCTGGGTGGAAATCCCAGCGTGGGCTTTCCCCAAATGGATGACCCAAACAACGAAGCTCGATCGACGAACATGTGGAGATTTTATAAAGTGAAGTAGTGATCAAAAAACGTGGACACGATTCCGAGCCCGTTATCCGTTCCAGAGCGGGTAGCCGAGACGAATGAGCTTTTTATCCGTGTGTAAGCGGCCGACGCGCTCCATGTCCCCGTCAGCCAGCGTGAACCCGAACACCTGCAAAACACACGAGGGAAAACAGCCGCTTCGTTTCTCGTCAACTCACTCCCTCAACTCTCAAAACGACAGATGAAATGCAGATTGAATACACACACCAGCACGCTCACACCACGTGGGTTGGGTCCCAGCTCATGTGCCTCCCGTCATGCAGAGTGCACATGGCAGCCATGTCGGAGTCTTCCAGCTGGAACCCAAGCACCTGTGCATGCAGAAGCAGTGTGAGACAATCTGCAGTTCCAATACCAATTATATAGAAATACAGTTGGCTAACTAAAACATGAAATTGTTACAAAATGCTTTTAATCCTGAGTAAATCCATTGGGAAAAGTGGGTAATGGGAAATGAGGGAATACACAGACAATGACTTGGAACATGGCGAGAACCAGTTCCTTCCCTAATATATATAAAGAACATGAAGTCTTGAGGTTTCCACAAACAGACCATCATTAAATACTTCATAATTGCAGACCTACTTGACAGTTCTCACGAATCCTCTCCGGCTTGGTAGACTTCGGGATGGTGATGATGCGATTCTGCCAAAACAAAGAAACGTATTCGCTGACAGATCTACGGATGTGGGTGTGAGATTGAAAATGTGTATATAAACCAGCGTTTGTACCTGAATGCTCCAGCGAATGCAGAGCTGTGAAGCACTGCGTCCGTACTTGTGCGCCAGCGCCACGATAAGCGGATGATCGAGAGCTTGGCCTTTAGCCAGAGGGCAGTAACCTTCAAACGCTACGCTCTCGCGGCGGCAAAACTCCACCAACGGCCACGGCTGCTGGAACGGATGAAACTCCACCTGTAAAACCAAACATCCGTCGATCCGATCGTTCTGTCGAGCATCACAGAATCCTCTCCTTTCAGCCCATACCTGGTTAACGTGTGGTACCACACCCGCATCCTCTTTGAGCTCCTCAAGATGTGGGATCAGGAAGTTGCTCACCCCGATGGCACGACACAACCCTGTAACCGAAAGGAAAGACATCAAGCCCTGATACTTACCCCGACTAGACCTATAGCAAGAGTTTCACCTTCATCGTACATCTCCTCCAGTGCTCTCCACGTCTCAGCTCGGACGTCCCGGTTGGAGCGGCCTGGAACTCCACAATCGGGCCAGTGCATCAGATACAGATCTGTAAATCAAATCGGTTACACCACCACCATCTGGAACGAGCAGAGCAATAATACATTCTTACCTAAATATTCCACTCCGAGTCTTTTGCACGATGCCCGGCAGGCCTCCTTGGCACTCCGATACCCATAATCCCCAGGCCACAGCTTAGTGGTGATCCACAGCTGGTCACGTGGGACTCCGCTCTCGGAGATAGACTTGGACAAGGCTTCTTCGCAGCCGTATCGTTTTGCAGTGTCTATGTGGCGGACGCCGCACTGCTGGAGCGCGTAGACTACGGCGTCGTGCGAGTAGCCGCCGTAATGCGATGTTCCTGTTCACAAGATGCGATATCAGGCTTGATAACAGGAGATCCCAGGGTTCCTGCATATATTCCTACTTCAAATTTTTTTACATTTTCAGACTTAAATATGCAACCTTTTTTTTAACCATATAACATCTGAAAGAATTATTTTAAATTCCAACTCTAACATGCGTTAAAGTACAATCTTTGATTTCCATGTGCTCAACCATCGCACTATCAAACAACCAATCACATCAATTCATAACCTTTTGGCCATGCTCTCATTAAGGCTACACACTAATCTGGATACATTTTCAAATCAATCTCCGCTAGAGGGCGTTTTCCACAAAAAAAGCGACGCAGAATAAGTCGTCTCAGTGTGAACGGAAAACCAAAACGGAGAAAAGAAATGATTCGTTTTCAAAGAACGTCTTCGTGTGGACATGACCTAATTCTATTTGTTTGTTTATTTGAAAACGTATATTTCAAACTCTGTTTTGGGCCTCAGAAAAAGGGTAGCTTTTAAAAAAATTAGATCAATTTGAAAATACCGTTTCCAGAATGCAGTGTGAATGCCTTTTTTAAAAATGTATCCTGATTCGGATTTTTTTTGTTTGCGTTTTTTATACAATTGAATAGGGCAAAATTATAAAAACTAAGTATAAATTTTCTTTTTCAATACTCAGTGTCTCTCTACACACACACACACACTAATTCACATGCAGACCTGGAATTAAATCATATTCCATATTTCTTCATACTTTTTTCAAAATGCATAAGAACCCAGAGCTCCATGTAGGTGGGTGTCTTTAATGTGGGATCTTCATCAGTAGTTTCCAGTGTCACAACTTTGATCTCAACTTTTTTTATTTGATCTTTGTTTTTATTTATTTATTTTTCCAAGTGAAAAAAAAATTACACAAATGGCCATTGAACAGCTGATTGTTTGGTCTCTTAAAAGTTTTTCTTCCCTCTAAAATTGAAACTGAAAACGCACTATGAACTATATTATTATGTCAAAACTTTTTTAGACCCTAATCAGGAGCTGAAAGAACGGAAAACACTCGTCTCTCTAATGAAAATGTTTTGTTTTTTTTCTCCCTTCTGCAGCTGCCTTTACCGTAAAACACTGTATGCACGCGCAACCCGCTTTCGTTTCCTGCGCGCTCACAAAACACTCCACAATTCTTATCTCCCAGTAAACAATAAGTATAAATACTCACCTAAACCCAGGATTGGGATTTTTAATTTGTTGGAAAGCTCAACGTCTGGAAACTGCTGCATTGGATGAAAACAGAAAGCGGCTTCCTGCAGATTGAAGACTTCAGCGCGAGGAGATAAGACACATGCGCGTGTGCAGCCTGGGGCGTCGTAAATTGCGGTTATTTGCGACAGTGCAAACAGAAGGACGGCAGCCCTATTTTGGCTGCTGCCATTATCGAAAAATAAACAAATAAATGATAAAAAAAAATAACCACCGATATTCGATATTTAATTCGGCATTAAATTCAAATTCCTTACAAAATACCATATTTTATATACTACATTTGAATATAGATTTTTATTTTGTTGTGAATCTTTTTGATCAACACTTTCTAAACATGAACCATGGACAGTTTTTGTGCTGGGATTAAGACCTCAAGAGATCCCAAAGATCCATTATGAAAAAGACATATCCCTATAAACCTAACCCCGATTTCTGGTCGCCCTCTGAAATATTGGCTACTTGAATTCAGAACGCCTGATTGGTTCGTCATGTTTTGTTTAATTTCAAGGGTTGACCAACTTTCTGACCAAAAATTGTTATACAAATCCAACTGTCTGTGGTATTGTAACAAAATGTGAGTCGTCACACACACACACACACACACATACACACAAAATCCTGATGGCTTATTGGAGTTGTATTCAGCCTTAACCTTATTTTCTAGCAGAAAGCTGAAGTTCTTTCTGAAACCTGCCTAAATTTCCCGTACTTACTTCATTATATAATAATCTCTTGAAGTGAACAGTAAATAAAACCCTTTGAAACCTGTCCTAAAGACTTTCTCATGGTGGAAAACCCAAAGGTGGCAAGATGCCAAAACACTAAACAAATCTGCGACCTCAAGAGTGTCACATGATCGACCCATGGCAGCACCTCAGTGTGAACGGAATGAGTTCCAATGAAAACGTAAAAGTGTGGACATGGCCTACGCCGCACACGTTTTATTCTGCCCCGAGAAACAAAGGTTTGTGTGAATAAAACTCTTGAGCCTTCTGTCAGGAAAAACAGGACCCCTTGACAAATCGTCCAGTGTTATACATAAAAAAATAAATAACTTGGGGAACGTCATGAGCTTTCTGAAGTGAACCCGTGATTTATTCTATTTATTTTTGCCGTTTTTGCTTCCCCTGTCTGACGTTCAGTCGCTGGATGGAGGGATTTTTCTTCTCCGGGCGACGAGTCATTGCAGCTGTGTGTCGTTAGTACTTAAACTCGGACTGAAGGGACTGTGAGGGGGAAAGAAAAGACAGAGATCAAACACAGATGGTGGCAGGAAGAAAGCTTGATATGCAGGTAAAAAAAAAAAAAACGGCTCAAAAGATGTATCCGATATGGACAGGGTGGGAAAGAGGAGTGTTTTGAAGTGAACAGAAGTAACGTCTGTGAGAAGACTGAGACAGGACAGAAGAGGGAGCATCAGCGAGGAGGTTTTCAGGTTGAACCAGGAGATGGAAGTAGGAAAACTGGTGAAAGGGAGGAGAAAAAGTAAGTAGGAGAGAGCCGGAAAAGGTTTTGAGGAGACGGAGAATCCACTCACGGGAATCGAGCGACTAAGATGGCGGCCCATGAGCACGCCTGGATTGGGACCTCTGGGGTTTGACCTGAATGCTCCTCTCATCCCGGGTCTGTGCGGTGAAGCAGGAGGGTTGTTCAGGTTGTTGTTACCTTCCTGTTGGAAACTTGGGACAGGGTATGCGAACCCAAATCGGGGTGGAGGTGGGCCGGTGGGGAGGAGTGAAGATGGAGCGAATGGTGCCGGAGGAGGCGAAGGGTAGGAGGGTGCGCACCGGTCGTCATCTTCCTCGTCTACGTAGTCGTCCATGCTGTAGAGGTTGCCGAGAGACCGGGCCAAGCCGGGTTTCAAGCTGCAAGAAGGATGCTTAGCTTAGCAAGTGTGCATTTGTCCAGGATGTTTGAAGTGTTTTTTCTGCAAAATGGGATAATCACCTTTTCATTTTGCGGGCAGACGGCGGACTCTGAGCAAGTCTCCTCGATACATGGCCGCTGGGAAAACTGGGAGGAGCTTTGGAAGACTTTGAGGGTGAAATGGCACCAGGTAATGGACGGAACCTGTTGAAATCACAAAAACAGCAACGTCAATAAGTAGCACAATACAAAACAAGTACACAAGGAGTGGATTCATTGCTTATACCTACGAGCGGACAGAGACCTGAGAGGACGTCGACACTTCAGGGCTCGCAGTCTGTCCCCCTGAGTTAAGCCAATATTATTCTCCATGTGGTCATTCTGTGAGGGGAAAAGAAAAAGGGTTAGAAATTACTGCAGCGTCTCAAAAACGACAATCGTTTGTCAAACATCCTGTAGGAACCTCGTTGACGCTTTGGGTGTTCAAGCTGGTGCTGTTAAGCGAAAGGTCATCTATGCTGGAAATGAGGTGAACAAGGTCTCTCTCAGGGTACTGCCTCGGCCTCGGCAGCTTGGAGCGGTACAAATCGCCGTCCATCCACATGCTGTGCTGTTTTCTGTACAGAAAATAAAGAAGCAAACGTGTTTTTATCCCGTGTCAAGAATTTTCAATCCGAAAAGGTTTGCTGGACCGTGAGCGTCGACGTCTACATGTTTTTGTTGCTGTAAAACCCAGATTTCATACATAACCACATGCTATATTCTACTTTTGTGCTGAAATAACAGGTCCACTCACTCTTCCAAAAAGTTCTGCTGGGGGCCGATGACCGAGCCGGGCCTGCAGATGCGGATCCAGGCGATGGCCTCTGCAGCCGTGAAGCGGTAATGCTTCATGAGGTAGCAGCCGATCAGGGTACCTGTCCTGCCCAAACCGGCTGCACGTATACAATGAGAAAAACGTTGGGTTTGAATATAAGAATACCAAAATCACCCAGAGCTATACTGTCAATGTGCGTTACCACGGACAGCAAGTTAGAACAAAAAGCAAACGTGAAATTCTCCGGCAAATCTTCCACAGAGGCGTTCGACATCACATGCGTTTGACATACGGAAATGCTGCAACAAGTTGGCTTTCACCAAACCCCTATAAAAGGTAACTTGTTCTCCCATCACTCCCCTCTGACCTTTGCAATGGACTGCAACGGCACCCTCGGACGTCTCGCAGATGTGCAGGAAGCGTCGGACAATGATGTCACTCGGCGTGCCACCATCCACGAAGAACAGGTCGTGATGCGCGAAGCCGGCGTCTGTAAAACGCGACTCCTCGTACATCTTCCTGTTAAGCCGGACCACGTCGCTGACGTTGTGCTGGCGGAAGTAGGGGAAGAACACCTCCGGGGCATGGAGAGAGACTCCTGGGAATGATCAAGCACACAGAGATGATAAACCTACAATTTGCCTCGATTCAGACCTAATTCCATACACGCCCTGATGTTCTTACTTACCGTTCTCCAATTTGTTCTTAGGATGAGGCCCACTGAAGGCTAGCAGCTTTCCAGGCACAACCCAGTTCAAGTAACCATTTTCTACACGCTTCAAGGAGAACAATCTTTGATCACTAAACACTCCTTTAAGCAACAATCATCTACAACAATCATAGCACAGCTCTGTTCACAAGGTAGTGGTCTACCCAAAGCATGTTTAGCCCTGTATATCTATATATTACCAATATATAAAGACCTCACCTCATAGTGCTCGTACTCCGCGACGTCAAATGTCTCAAAATCGAAAAACCCGTGCTGCAGGGCCTTAGGAGGAGATGTCAATGATTAATAAAGTTCTTAAGGAAAAGGTGGACTGTTATAAACAAGGAATCAGGTTGGACCGTTCATTTGAAAACAAAATCTCCAACAAACCCAGTATTTCTGTTTCATTTTGTCCCTTCTATGTCTCACATACTATTGGCGCTCAAGGCTGGAGCCCTAAAAAGTGTTTGACCTCAATAACAGGAAGCAACATCTTATATTTCCTGTAACAAAACCCAGAAGGCACCCAAGAAAACCATTTCAATAAATGGTAAATAAATCCCATTCCCATCTTTGGAACCAACCCCCCAAAAATTTGGATGGCTTAACACGCTTAAAAAACTTCCAGGACACATTCCAGAAGTGTCAGGAACGCTGGGAGGTTTGTATTGCTGTGCGAAGGGGACTAGTTTGAAGGCGATGGTGTGTAAACCTAAATCAATAACGTCTAGTCTCGAAACTTTAACCACCCTGTATGATTATGGAACGCTAACTTCTAATTACCGTCCCAAGCTTGAATAACATACAGTTGGCAAAATGTATGTAAAAGTGCTTTGTAGCAAACGGGTTATGTGAACTATCTGTCCTGGATCATCTCCAGCTCACTTCCTACCAACATCTTCAAAGGTCAGGTAATTGGACTAAGGGATTAATCCTCAGCATGTGAAGTACACAAATAGTTGAAAGCCCTTTCCTTGCACACTTACCTTACGGATTCCTTGTAAACAGTCCAAGATGGTCAGTTTATAGGTGCACTTCCCGAAGCCAGCGTCTCTGAAAGACACACAGAGACGTGTATGTAGTGACGTGAGGCTGGTGTGCTTAAACTTGTCGAAACTGCAAACCTGAGGTCTTACCTAAAGGGCAGGTAGGACACGTTAGTCCCAGATATCAGGGCGTGGAAGACTTCCTCTGGCGTTCTCTTTAGGTATATGACCTGGAGTGGACAATAAAGATAAAGATTTGTCCTGAAATGTACATTTGTGTGTAAAATTGACTCTGTTGAGCTGCACCCACAGTATAGGCGCCGATCAGGAAGGCGGCGTTGGCTCTCTTCTGCTGGTCGTAGCTGGTGTAATGAATGATGCGCTTCCGGGAAAGGGTGAACGACTGGAGAGACACGGAGAACACAAAGTTATACACAAAGAACGGAGAATATAGTTATACACTATATGGACAAACGTACTGGGACACTTGACCTCCTCAGCCGGATGTTTTTCCCCCAAATGGTTACCACAATGTTGGAGGCAACAATTATATCGTCTGTCTTTAGATGCTTTAGCTGGAAATATTTACTTCACTTGAACCATAAAGGTCAGACCTCAACTCTCCTGAACCGCTTTGGGATGAACTTAAATGCTGACTGCACCCCAGGCCGCTTCACCTACAACTTATAACGGCGTTGTTGCTGAATACAATGTTACAAATCTCCACAAAATCTAGTGGAACAAGAGTATTTTCAAGAGTATTTGGACCTCCAAATCTCAAACGCCAAAATCTCTTTATGTCAAATCTCAATAATTTTTTCAAGATCTGGCAATTTAATAAATCAGCTCGATCGATTCATTGGCTAGCTACACTTTGGAAATTCTTTTTTGCAATATTTGCTAGTTATCTTTTAAAAATTGGCCTATAAAAATTTCCGCCCATAATGTCTACACAGATACACTTCAAAGGCGGAGCCAAATTCGGGGAGGAAACATAAATTAGTGTACTGTCTTTAAATTATACTGTCTAAAAACCTATAAACATAAAAAAAAGGACGCAAATAGATCGGACTTGATCTGCATCACCACTGACATGATGTCTAAACTGAAAGGTCTCGGTGAAGCCGGGCCAAGTAATCGTGACTGATGAGATTAATGAGGACTTGCATCCATTTAAATGCAGACCAAAGTGTCTTGCAATTGAGGATACAAGCAGTCGAGCAAGTTTTCAAATAGTTCAGTTCATATCTGAAGTTCTGCGGTTCTGGACACGTTTCCATTCACCAGAACAGTACTGACGTTATGCTGTAGCATCTCGTTTTACCTTGAGCTTTTTGTTCAGTTTGCAGCAGTAGCGATACACCATGGCCAAGTTGACAGGACCGAAGTCTGCGTAGAAGCTGAAACAGAAAAAAAAAAGGTCGATTAGCATTCATGAAACGAGCCTCCAGTGTCAATACCCATCCGAGGTCAAACTGCAACAAGAAAAGTTTTAAGATGGACAGCTTTGTGGTTTCCTTGACGACAAGCTGGGCTTTTTCGCAACACTTCATATGCGTAACTCTAAACGGATAAAAGCTACAGCCATTTGTCATTGTCCATGTACCAGTAAATGGACAGTCAGGGCCAGCAAGATCTTCTCTGCTGGACTAAACTCTACCACTGACTAATGTTTAAATCTTTATTTGTCTATGAATATTCATTACATGATTTCCAATCGTCTATTTTCTTCATTTCATAGCGTTTCAAACCCAGTTTGCCTTCATTCCAAATACCCAGGAAAACCACAATGCACCAAAAATGCTAGCGATGATGTATGTGGGCGGTGCAGTTGTGGCTCCAGTGAAAGGAGATGTGTTGAATTGTGTTCATTGCTTTATTAATGACATTCATTCTCGCTGTAGGAGATTCCTGGCTGTGAAGCTGTGTTTCTACAGCCGTGGCATCTCCATGATGGTGTTATGTGGTGGACTGATTCAGGCAGGACATCACCGAAGGCCTGGGGGGGGTTCAATGAAGGGGCCAACACTGATATGTACAATATGCTTTGTAGATTTCAGAGGACCATAAAGGGAAGGGCGGAGGCATGGCATCCTCGAGTGACATCTTACGGTACAGGTGGTACTGAGAGTACCAGCTTGTCACGGTGTTAGTGGGACACGATCGAGTGTGAGCCAGAAACTCACTTTTCGTAGACAAACTCGTCGTCTGTGCAGAAGTAATGTGCGTTCGCTGTACTTTTCGGTTTCCCTCTGAGAGTCGCAAAGTACAAGCGGTCTGTAAAAAAACACAACAAACAAACAAACAGCCTTAAGTGCTTGGACCCCTTACTCATGACGCAGACAGGCACGTTACGTCACGCACGTTACGTCACGCGCGTTACCGTATTATTATTTTTTTTAAATAATGAACACAAAGCAATATTTCGTACATTTTTTTTAAAGTAAAAATATATATGAAAAGAAAAACGACCTTTAATTATCTTTGCGATTCCGAAAACGCCTCTATCGCCATCAGCCATTGGAAATTAAAGTATTATTGTAATAATGTAAAAAATATATATTTTTTTGTTCAAACTATTTCCTGAAAATAAATATGTGTTTACATAAAAAAACTATCAAATAAAGTGTTTTGTTTTTCTCAAGAACGTCGCGGAATCTTGCTGCGCGCTACGCATATACTTAGCACGCGTGCACAGGCGAAAACGCCGTCGTCATGCCAACTGCGTGTTCCCGTGTCTTACTTCCGGGTGACGCGCAGCAGCGTGGGAGGCTCGCGCTCTGACCGACCAATCAGCGTTCGAGACTTAGCGCGGGAAATTAAAAACAGCAACATAAACAAAAAATAGAAAGAGGATTTACCTGAGGGGAAAAAGCTAAAGACTGAAGCTAAAGCTACTTTAACATGGCCAATATACCGAAATGTACAAAAATAGATATGAAATATACAGAAATATACTCGAATAAAGCGAAATATAGGCAAATTATACTCAAATATACAGAAAGATTCCAAAATATACCAGAACATACCGAAATATATGAAAATATACCAAAAAATATTTAAATATACTTCAATATACCAAATGATGAACCCAAAGATTTAAGCTAAAGCTCATTCAACCTGGTCAGCACATCAAAATATACAGAAATATATAAAATATATCAAAATCTAATGAAATATTTGAAAAAAAATAGCAAAATATACTGCTAAATACTAAAATATAGAGAAATATACCTGTTTTTAAATAAATAGAAGTAATTTCATTTATTTATCTGCACCCACATATATTTCTGTGCTGTTTTTGTCATTTATATCGCAATAAGTACACTACTATTATTATTATTTGTTTATTTTTATTCATTTATTTTCCCTTTCAGGTTATACAATTTTTGAGAAAACAAAGTTTAGGTTACCTGAAGTATTTGACCCTCAAACGAGGAAAAAAAAAAAAGACCAGTGCATGGGTTAAGAACCCTTTTTTTCCCCCCACCATTTACCTCAGAAATACCATTTTGCCGTCATTTCACCCATTTTCTGAACACCACATGAAAACAGTAGGTATGTGCAGTCTGGCCGAGTTGATTGGAGATTTCCCACAGCACAAGGCATTGAATTAATCATTTCACAATCAGGTTTTGAGGAAACATCAAGCAGTACTGAGCATGAAACAAACAGAACCCTTTATGAGGTTGGAACATACAGGACCCATATTTCAGGGGATATAATACAAAGACACCATGATAAGCTTGAAGCAAACACCAATCTGAACTTTGTGCTTATAGCACTTTTATCCTGGAGCACACAGTACGCTGATTTTTAAGATTACAGTATCCTAAAGCTTATTACACCATGAGATTGGAATATAAAGTACCCTGAGATTGGACCTTAAGTCAAGTTTATTTCTACAGCACTTTTCACAACAAACATTGTCTCAAAGCAGTTGTACAGAATTTAACAGTTAAGGTGAACGATGTGTGTTTATCCCTGATGAACAGCCGTGGCGACTGTGACCAGGAAAAACTGCCTTAGATGTTATGAGGAAAAAATCTTGAGAGGAACCAGACTCAAAAATGGAACCCATCCTCATTTGGGTGACATCAAGAGTGTGATTATAGTCTTTAAACAATACAAAACTCCAAAGAGTAAGAGTACCTTAGGGTACCCTTAACTTCAAATGAAGGTACACCAGTCTTGGAACACACAATGTTCTGAGATTGGAACTTACAGAACCCTAAGCAAACTCATACAGTACCTAGCTTGGAGAACCCTAAGCTTTAAACCTATGGTACCTCGAGTGTAAAACATAGAGTACCCTAAACATAAACACACCATAGTCCAATAATCTATTGATTCGTGTTCATGGACAAGCCTCCGTTGCTATTGAGACTTTAATCAATAGAATAAAGTTTGTGACTATATAACAGAACAGGTCAGTATGATCTGTTCTGTTATATAGTGACATTTAAGCAGGAGTAACGGTGCTTGAAGATTGAAAAAATCGATACAGCCTCTGCGGTATCCGGTGGCAGAAGAAAACATTGGCAAAAGCACCAAAACACTTCTCAAATGCATTACAGAGGAAGTCGTCCTCAGCAACACGAAAAGAAAACGAGGGAACATGAATTGATAGATGAAAGTTTGTGACTGTAATAAATAAATAAATAAATGCCGTGAGAGGGCAACGACAACGACAAGCTCCTCGAATGTGATCGAGAATATTCCCTCTAGACTTACCTGCGATGTGTGTGATCCAGGCAGTTGGGGGCACCATGGCAGGAGGCCTCCGTTTGACCCGCCAGTGTCCCCCCCAGACTGGCAAACGGGCCATGCCTTCATTTAGGAAAATAATAAAAACGCTGGTGAGTCCAAACTCCTAAAACGTCCTCAGATACTCCTCACCAACGTGGGATCCTTTTTAAGAACAAAGGAATCTGTAAGGAAACCCGTCATCATCTCGAGTTATCCAAGTGAAACGCAGGACAAGATTTGACCACAGACAAAAAAAAAAAAAACTATAAGAACACGCTCACCTGAGAACATTGCATGGAACAAGAGCAAGCTCCAACTCGTGTTACAGACTCGGGTTACTCTTCGACTGTCGAAAAAAAACCCCAGCTCTTGTCCCGATGCGGCGTTCCGTTACACTTGCTTCTTATGAGCGAGGACGTCAAGGGGCTTGTTTTTAGACTTATCAGGCCCGTAACCTATTCTCGGTTCCTTTGTGGTATCTTTGAAGAGAGTGCATGAATGGAAACGTTCTCCTTCGTCATGCTGCTGAACGATCAGGTGCCCGTGAGACAGCAAGAAGAAGAAAAAAAAAAAAGAACATTTGAGACGGTGTAAGGATCAGGGTCCAAATGGAGAACGGTGTCTAATAGCAGGGCAAGGTCTCTAATAAGGTTAGACGAGAAGTTATTAGGATGGTGTGGGAGATACATGAGAAACCCCAGAGGGTGCGTTTATTTATGTCTTGGGAGTGGAATGATATCGGAAAGGAAAAATCAAGAGTCTTCTAATGTCTAATCTCGCAATGTCACTGTTACTCCGTTAACACACTCAACCGAATATCCACTGGGTTTCCTAATAACACTGGTCATCTTTGTTCTGTCTCACACTCGTTCATCCACTGACATTCGTTCATCCACTGATCTTTCATACGCACACAATAGAGAAAATACGTGTGATGCTGCAGGATGCCTGGTTTATGTCTGGTTATTTGTTTGTCAGTTTTAGAAAGAACGATTATCAAATGTAGGCATGTGATCTGAATTAGGATTTAATTTTATTGTTGGTGTCCCTCATATTGTAGGTCCCTTTTTCTTGTCCAAAATAATGGGATTTTGGTAAAAAAATTTAGAAAAAATATTAAAGTGAGACAAGTCATGACCTTCCTTCCTTCCTTCCTTCCTTCCTTCCATTTAGTATTTCTAGCTTTCTTTCTTTTATGTAGCCTTACTTCCCTTCTTCCTTCCTTCCTTCCTTCCTTCCAGTATTTGTCTTACTTTCTTTTATTTCGCCTTCCTCCCTTCCTCTCTTTCTTTCAAATTCATCCCACTTTCAAATGTCCTTTTTTGTACTTTATTGATTTTATTGGAGCGTTTGCTACATTATGTTACATAAATAAAACAAAATATTTTTATTTATCATCACCTTGTGTTTGTCCTATGATAAATTCGTGCAGTGTTATATGTCGTCCACGAGGTGGCGCCAACACGCGACGACAATTTTCAAACAATTAACACGAACACTACTAAAAATGAATATAAAAATATATTTGTATAGTGTAATTTTCTTTTTATCAGTATAAATATTAGTATTTGATTGGCTGGTTTGAGGAGGCGTGGTGGTGGTGGTGGGCGTGTCTCAGAGTAAAAGTCTCAATAAAAGTAAATAAAAGTAAACAAATAAACAATCTGGGGATTTGGGGAACTAATGTAATTTTAATATTTAAAAGAAATTAACGTATTAATAAAGACTATTTTGAAGGGGCGTTTCCTTTATGACGTAGGAGGTCTTGCTATGCAAAACCGGTTAGTGGAAATCCAAGATGGCGGCGATGGAGACAACGTGAAGGAGCTTCAGGGTTCTTTAATTATAAACATTTCCAAATCATTTTTTCTAAGAATAATTTTCCTATAATATTTCTCAAATATTCCTTCTATAATTAAGACAATTCGATAATATTTTCTCTATAATATTTCCAATATAACATTTCCTCATAAATATTATTTATATATTTCCTCTATAATAATTTCCCTGTAATATATTTCTTATACTAGTTTCCTGTAACAATTTCTCCATTATAACATTTCCTTTTATGTCTCTTTTAACAATAATTTCCCCTATAAAAATTAATATATTATTTCCATATAATCCCAATAGTATTTTTTTTTACATTATTATTATTATTTTTTTAATGACACATTAGTTTTCTGGAAACCTCTGGCCATAAAACAACAGTATTCCTGATTCTTCTTAAACATTTCTCACATCACTAGTTTAGTAGAACATCTATATTAGGAAAAATGAGTCGATCCTGAAAAGACATGGATTGATACGAGTGTGAGAACTTTTTGACTAATAAATGGGTGGATAGATGGATATACAGGTCCAGAGAGGGCGTGGGAGATAAATAAGTAGTTGATGGATGGAAGGATGGATGGATAGACTGGTGAATGGATGTTAGACGTGTACTGTAAGTAGGTAGATGTACTAGTGGATTGGGTGAATCATGGATAGACTGATTGACTGACAAAAAAGATGGAAGGATGGGAAAATTAGAGATGGACATAAGAATGAGTAAGCTGATGTATTGATAACTGGAGTAGAAGATGGATGTTGGTGGATAGATGGATAAATGAGTGAACGGTGGCTGGGAGGAGTACAGACTCATAGGTGAATGGATGGATGGATAGTTGGCCAGTTTGATATGTAAAAGTATAGATGGGAAATTGGACAGATGTATGGATCAGCAGATACGATGTACTTCTGATTGGATGGACTGGTAGATGAGTGTGAACTCCATTATTCCATCCACAAAAATGAATAAACTCCATTACATTATTCATGTTTGCAGGCGTCCTGTAACATCGATCTGGCCATGGATATAGGTTCTTCTGGTACCAAACCTGAACATGACCTGCAGGCGCTGGGCACAGGGGAGGGCAGCTGGGTACGGACGACCTGTCTGGAGGCACCTTCACCCACTCAAAACATCGGTGATCTTATAGAGGAGTGGCAGTGACTCTGAGGATCGGGATAATTCGATTATACAAGCAAATTATCATTATTATAAATTTTTTTAATGGAGTATGTTTTAAGGGACCTTCTGATGCCGCTTTGCACCGTTGGAGAAACGTTTGAAATATTCATAACGAATTAATGTAAAGAAAGAAATATAAATGCAAACAAAAAAAAACCACTCGTCTAGATCATCAATCTATGGAAGTCCTAAGAGGCCACGCATTAAAATTTTTTTTATGTTGTAAAATTATGTTGCGATCACAAAAACAATTAAGCCGAAAGGACAAAAAAAAACTTTTAGAAAAGAAAAAACAAATATTATAATACGTGGCCTCTCAGGACTTCCGGGTCTTTGGTCATCGTACGACTAATTTGCCCCGCAGGTAAATCAGTTCCTGGCCAAAAGATGGCGCTGCTTCCTGAGAACAAGTCGTGGTACTGGAATAAACCTCCTAAAAGTGATCGAGCCGGCCAGGGAGCTTTTGTGAGAAGCAGCACGCTTGGGTTCTGATGACCTTGTAGAGCGCTGAGTCAGCGCTGCCTCGTTCAGCCGTGATGAAAGGATCAGTTGTGATTAAGATTTCAATCTCACGGTGCATCGGATCATCTCTGGCTTGGTTGAGGAGGAAAAAAAAAACAGAAACTCAATTCTGTGATACCAATTCATACCGTTTCCATGGCAACACTTCCCAAAAACGAATATAGCTAGCGAATGTCTGTCGAGTGCTCTGCTCGGTTCTGCTCTTCATCCTCACAATGACCTTCATTCAGAGACACAGACTGTTACTTCATCTGAAATCACTCACAGAATCAGACTTGTCTATTGTAATGCTCTTGTCCTGCAGGGGGACACAATGCAGCCTTGAAAGGCAGAACAGTCGATTTTCCAACCCTAGTTATGTCCTTATGCAGAACACAATAACCAACTAACCGTTAAATTTTTCTTTGGAAATCCGAACTCCGGCCCGGATTGTTTGTGCGATTGTGCTGGAACAGGGTTTCGTCGTGCCTCAAATACAACTGTGCGCCTTCAAGTTTGTGCAGACATTTTGGAGAACATAAAAAACAACAACAACAACAACAAAAACAACAGGTGTCCCAATACTTTTGGAAATATCTGTCTACAAAAAAAAAAAAAAAAGGGGATATCTTTGATCGAACAAACGAAAGGGAATTGTTTATCATCATTAACATTATTTTATTTTTTTATTTAACTAGCACCACTCGTAAATGGAATGGTGATCAAATCCACTACACATATTGCAAATATTTCTCTTTAAATAAAAAAAAGAAGGAAAAAAAAAAAAAAGACCAATATACACAAAAGAACAGAAGTAAAAGGCAGTCCGTGTCCAAATATGAGCAGTGACGAACAAATCCAAAAAGAAACAAAAAAAAAATATCGACCTTTTTTTGGTTCAAACATTATCTGGGGACAGAAGGAACAGAGAGGACGATCCCTTACAGAGGAGCCTTTTTCCTGTTATTGCAGACGCACTGAAGTGAGTCGGATTCGACGAGGGCCTGAGGGAAGGGCCCGGCTCCTTGCGCATGACGACGGGAAGACGACCTGGAAACTGGATCCTTACGTCCTTTCGGTCGCTCCTGCAATGTAACAGTTTTTGACCTGACCCAGGATCGAGCCTTGAGGCACGCCACCTTTAAAATCCTCCGTTAATACGTTTACAGTCTCCCCCACCAAAAAGAAAATCAAAAATGGAGTCAAGTCCGTAATTTCTTCAAAAGACAACTCTTCTGTGGCATTTAAAGACTAACTCTGGCGCAAGTGTTAAGCGCATACATGAATGGAATGTGATGGATGGCTGTACAAAATAAATATGCTCAACATTCAGTGTAGGTTCAAGATCAAGAAAAAGAAAAACACACAAAAAAAAAACGTGGTTTGTAGAGCAATTAAAAAAAAAAAAAAAAAAAAAGACAAACGCGTTACAGCTTATCGGTTTTGCTAACGCAGACCTGCTTCGGGTTAAAGCCCAGGCCTTAATTCCCTGCTCGGATTTCACGACAAAGCTTTCGTGGAATGTTCGGTTTGTTTGGCGTGCTCTTGAACGAGCCGTGTAGCTAAAACCACCGCGGGACGCGAAAACAAAAAAAATCCCGCGGGTTCTAACCGAGCAGCACTCGTTCGGGTTGCATTGGCATCATGCTTTAAAAACACAACAAAAAGAAAAATACAAATTAGGTCAAAATGTAGGCGAACAAACAAAACCTTACTAGCTAGCTAGCTAACTAACTTCAATATTGGAATTTATTTATTTTTTGGTCGCACCTGCATTAGTGGCATGAATCCGATCAAAGCCACCTGAGGGTTTAGAAGCCATCACTCAAGGTCCGTCTTTTGGGGTCAGGAAGTGGGATGTGAATGGGACGGGGTTCATGGAATCCAAACGAATCCATCTTTTTTACTTTGGACCAAGGCAGCTTCACATAAATAACAAAATGTAACGCACATTCTTTAAAAAACAAACAAAAATAACGAAGCCACAGATGATGACGAACATCTACGGGGACGTGAACTGCTACATAAAACACCACTACATACACACAGACGTGGTGTTTACACACACTCCTAGTATCGGTCCCGATTTTTTTATATATATTTTTTTGATTATCACGCTTTGATCCCTGTTATACGTGAAAATACGTAAATGTTTTTTTTCTTTCTTTCAGAACAGAAAAGGATGAAAATCGAGAAAAAAACAAAAAATTAAAAAATGCAGTGAATCGAGTGGCTGAGATCCTGTGCTAGTGTGCGGGTTCAAGTGTCAGGTTTGGGTTCGTCTCAGAGACCGTATGCGTATGCGTATGCGTATGCGTATGTATGTGTGTGTGTGTGTGTGTGTGTGTGCAGTCAGGCAGCTTTGTGATGGGGCTGATTAAAAGAGCCTTTAAAAAAGGCTTAAGGCCCCTGAAGGGACCGGGGGTCCGTTTCAAGGGTATGAAGGAGCCCATGGAGATGGCAGAGGTCAGGTGTCATCGTCCGTGTCCTCAATCAGGACTTTGGTGTCTCGCATTTTTGATCTGGGAAGTAAAAAGAAAGAGATTTCCCATTAGATTTGATTGCAAATGAAAACAAAAAACATACATACAAAAGAACATTGGGTGTGGCTTGTAAAAGCCATAAAAAAAGTGGGAGTGGCTCAGAGAAAACTACAAGACAAGTGGGTGTGGCTCAGGGGAAAAAAAACACAAAAGTGTGTGTGTGGCTTGTAAAAACAAAATATATATATAGATATATATATGCTGATAAAAATCATCAAACATTTTTTTTTTTAAATAAAAGTGGGCGTGGCTTGAATCAGAAAACGTCCAAAACCAGAAGTTTCCGGTTTGTCATATTCAGCTTGTACGTGTTAAAATTAGATCGCGAACATGGCATTTTATATCACCATGGTTACAGCCTATGGTTTACTCAGATCGTACTGGGAGGCGAGACGAGGTCGTCTCAGCGACATGCTGTAGCTCCTCTTCCAGCTCTTCTTGCCCTGCCGGTTCCTGACGCCGTCCTCCTGGTCCATCATCTGCTCCAGGAGCGTCTGGTCGTCGGCGTTCAGCGGAGCCACCGAGATGTCCCGCACGGCACGGAACTCGCCGCAGTTGTTCAGGTGCTCGTTCTCCAGACGGAAAAAGTTCCACACGAAGCGTCTGGAGAAGACAGAACAACTTTTCAGCGTTCTCCGCAACGATGTTCGGAGATCGAGCGCGTGCAGATTGGCTTCTTACCTGAAAACCTCCAGCGGCGCGAGAACCGTGGACAGCACGTCAAGGATTGAGTGGTTGAATGACAGGACCCCGAGGGAGAGGGGAAC
Organism: Silurus asotus; assembly: GCA_024362625.1. Lineage (NCBI taxonomy): Eukaryota > Metazoa > Chordata > Actinopteri > Siluriformes > Siluridae > Silurus > Silurus asotus. The sequence continues at coordinate 1,553,814 of MU563656.1, forward strand.
AGTCCAGGCGAAGCGCAGGATCACGTCTTCTAATATGGCACAATAATAGTAGGCCTGTTGCAAACACAAAAGCATTCAAGGGTGAAGAAAAAAAAAAAGGTGCTGCACTGGGAAATCGTTTAGCCAGTATGCCAAAAACCCTCACTTTCTGCGGGTAGACGATCTCCTCACGGAGGAGCGTGTTCTCCCCGGCGTTTCGGTCAAACAGACCCCAGTCCATCTTCAGGTCCCAGATGAGCGTGTAGCACGAGTTAATTATATAGCTGGCGATCAGCAGGTAGAAGAAAATGGTTGTGTCGGAATGGTCTTTAGCTGAAAATTAAAAAGATGGAAAACGTTTTATATATATATATTTTAGAAGTCGCCCGATTATTGCTTTCCACTGTCGTTACTAGAGCGGCCTCTAGTGGTGAATCAATTTTTATACACACGATACCGCGTGCTGCATGGAGAGCGCTATATTTATTATTTATAATTTTAATTATAACTATATTTATTTATGAATATATTCATATATAATCGCTCTAGTTTCCCGCACGTGACCCTTAGTTGACGCGCTCACCTTTGTGGGTCTTGTAGAGAGCGGCGAAAGTAACAACAAAGAAGGTGGTGGAGTATTTGCCGGCGTTCACTAGGTGAGGAAAGGCGCGCTTCGTGTCCCGGTAACGCCTGAGGCACTGCACAAAGCGAAACCAGGCGGGCAGGCACTGGATGACCGCCCGCACGCCGTACGAGTAAGTGTTGCATGTACCTAATGGGTATCAAATCAAACGGAAATAAATGGCAAAATACATCTTCTCAACACTCATCTTGATACAAGCGGTGAAAGATTCTTTACTCACCACCTGTCACAATGGGGCCAATGTTGGTCGAAACCCAGTCCAGCTCCACACTGTAGAAGCAGATCAGGTACTCCAGATCCATGAGGACCACGGACAGAGAGTTGAGCTGATCGGCCAGCCAGAAATCGGCAAAGCCCACTCTGTGGAACGGCGCCGTGACCACTCGGAACTGAGCGAGACAATAACACAGCTTTTTTTTTTCTTTCAAATAATAATCAAACTTTTGGTGCTTGGCCCCCTAAACTTTTTACAATAAAATAAATAATAATTAGAAGGAAAAAATAAATAAGTAGAATAACAAGACGTCTATGAAACTTTAATGCTTCGTCCCGCTTTATAGAACAATTAATAAATAAAACGTGGACCTGCTGATGAGTCATTTTTCCGAATTCAAACTTTAGATTGAGTAAACAAAACGTTCCCTCGATGCCACACCCCCTACCAGCAGCTTGAGGAGCCAGAAGCGGGATTTGTAGTAGCACGTCTTGAAGGGGTTGATCAGGAAAAGCAGGAAGAAGCCGTAGAGGGCCAGAGGACACGCGTGAACCGGGATGCTTAAAGAATCCGAGAAGAGGCAGGACAAAATGCTGACGCACCACAGCATGCCCAGGAAACCTGCGATCTGCCAGGAAGAAAAAAAAAATAAAATAGATGACGTCACTGCGATGTTTAAACGGATAAAAGCTGCCGTGTGGAAGCAGAGGTGAGGTTGAGGTGCTCCTCACCTCGAACAGGTGCTGGTGCGAGAGGTTGTTGCGCGGGTTGAGCTCGAAGATGAGCACGTGGTTGACGCCTGCCTGCCTCCAGCCGTACGTGTTGATGCCCAACAGGAAGAGGAACTCGATGAGCAGGAAGCCGCCGCGGTAGATCCGCACCAGCGGCCACACAGTGTTCTCGGTGCCCTCGGAGGAGTTCAGCGTTTTCGCTATGCCTGTCGACGGCGGGTAAAAAAAAAAAGCATCGGCGTGAGTTCATTAGATACGCAGAAACGCGAACGATTTGGAAATGTTTTTGCTTCGTGGCCGTACCGGTGATGCTGATGGTGACCATTAATACGATAAAGACTCCACAGTAAAGTCCGACTCTGAAAGTGGTCCATGCCGGCGCGGGCTGAAACGGGAGACGTGACAAATTTACGACTTTTAAAAATTTTTGTTAAGATCCAATTTTTTTTTGTTTTGGACATAAAAAAAAAACAACACACTCACCTGGGCTGCACCTAAAGGAGGCACCCGAAGCCTCTTCATTGCTTTCTGTCTATCGCCACCTTCCAGTTCGGTGGTAACCAGGGTCTGGATGGAAAATAGATTAGATTAGATTAGATTGATTAGATAGATAGATAGATAGATAGATAGATAGATAGATAGATAGATAGATAGATAGTCTTCTCTCGTACCTCGGTCTCAGAAATGAGCTGAGTGATCTTCTTGCAGGTGTAGAAAGGCGCCACTTCGACGTGGAACACCCGCCAGTCGGCCCCTCGCGCCGTCTCGAAGATCTTATCATGCTTCTTCAGTATCTTCCTGAAACCGGTGAAGTTCAGGTTCTGAAGGAAGAGGAATGAGAAATGAGTTCATTTCGGATGGGGGACACATGCAACATGAGGCTTCACTGGGTCGAATTCGGGACCTGGTAGTTCTGCAGCAGGATGAGGCTGAGGTAGAACTCGCTGAAGGCCAGCTGCAGGTCCTTGATGTTGCGGTGTTTGCAGCGCTCCTGCTGGGACAGGTGGAAGACGGCGCGCCGGCGAGGACGCAGCCCCGGGGCTCGGCTGCTTTCGCGCTGGGCGTCCAGCGAGGACTGGAGCTCGTTCTGCAGCGTGGCGAAGCGCCGCTGGGCCTCGGCCAGTTTCTCTGCGTGGGGGCAGGAAGAATAAAAAAAGTTTTGCTCTGGAATAAGATGGGGTATATACACAGCAGGGATGTGCGTCCCTGTGATGCGGAGCCGACGATACATTAACGATACACATGAAGCAGCTATCGTTGCGATATCATACGACTCAATAATAATTAAGAAAATTACACAATGCGATGCAACACAACAAGGGACAGAGGACACTTTTATTTCTTTGGTTCAGACAGACAGCAAATCAGCACTTTCTGAAAAGAGGAAATAAAAGCAGACGTCCTTTGCTTGTTGTGTCTTCATGAAGATGCAGCTCTGCCTCTGCCATGTTAATCTGTATTCTACGTGACTCTCGGGATGCGTGTCGGATACGTCAGATTCACGTGGCCGCTCCAAAAACAATTTGGCGAAGAGAAATCGATCTACAAAATTAGAATTTTTTTTTTCAATAAATTGCTTGGAGTTGTTTTTTATTAACGCAAATTTGAACTATTAACGTTTGTTAGCAAAAACAAAAAAAAAACTAAAAAATTTGTTTGCTAATCGAATCCGATTGGCGAAAAAATTTAATAAATAAATATTAAAAAAACACTGCGCTTAAATTGCGAGGAAACTCGAATTGTAACTCTTTCCTGCGTGTGAAAATTGACTTCGACACACGTGTGCGCCGAACTGAAAGCCCCGTACTTGTATTCGATGCGTATTTTTGTTTTAAACTGTTCACTTTTATGCGATTCTGTTCATCTTAACATCCATGATATACATATCAATATATATGGTGTATATACACACGTACGGCCACTGGGTAGAATCTCAGATATAATGGTCACAGTGTCCTTGAGGAAGAATGTTCTGGATCTTCATGGCGTGTTTCGTGTACCTGAATAAAACGTGTTGATTTTGGCCAGCTCCTTCTCGCATGTTTGGAAGAACTTCTCCTCAAACTTGGCGTAGTACCTCTTAACCGTGTCTTCGTCCGTGACTGGAGACAGAGACGAGAGACAGAACACAAGTGTCAGAACCAGAAGGATCGGTTTGGTCCCCGGTGGTAGTGGGGGTGAATTGCGGGAGGGGTGGGGGGTTGAGGGGGTGGGTGTTTAAATCTTTTTCCGTTTCAACGTCTTGGTTTGTGAGCGTGCCCGTTAAGAGGCTGTGTGTGTGTGTGTGTGTGTGTGTGTGTGTGTGTGTGAGAGAGATGGTGCTTCCATAGTTACGCAGGCAAACACAATGTGCTGGGAACCTCGCCGGGGGAATTCTCAAGCTGTACCAGTCATTATCTCAGTGCTACAGAAATGATTATTAAATAGATAAAGAAATTAATATCCATTGGTTCGTAACATCAATAAGGGGCCGCACTATTAGTATGTCATTATTGCATCAAACAAAACAATTTAAAATTACAGTCAGGAATCTTTGGATGGGAAAACTATCAACCAGCCCCATCGCTGTTGACTGTAAACACCGGGTTGCCTGAGAGCTGTAGGTGAGTGAATTTCGCCTCCAGACGGCCAGACGTCTGGGCGCTGAATCACCGTCTGCGCTGGTGACTAAGAGTCCAATTTGAACACAAAATAACTGGCTGGGCTGAAAAAGAAGCCGCATCGCAGCGCATCACATTACCAAAGGTCTATCCGGTCCGAGGATTTTCGGCGATTCGCTCGAGCTAGCGGCTGCCGAGCGAATCTCCGGCCCAATCGGAATCGAGAACGCAACACTTTGTGACAATAGTAATAGTAAGTCATCGATTTAGTTGCTACATTTTTCGATCTTGCAATAAAACTTGAGTCAAATAAAGTAAATAAATAGTTCACTCGATTGCTACGAAAGCGATACAACATAATGGATTGGTTAGCGTTTAAACCAAAGCTCCTCCATTAAGCTACTGATCGTGACGGTTTTTTCTTTTCGCAGATAAGACTGAAGAACGCTGAACCGCGGAGCGAAGTGTGCGAGCGATCGATGCCGGCTTTGCGCCCTTATCTTACCGGCTGATAGCAGTATCGCTGATAAAGTATGTACATAAACAGCGTGGAGGAGAAATAATGGACCTCAGGCCTGGTGATAGCGACGGTGGATGTGCTAAGAGGGTAAAAGCGAGAGCTGATGCAATGAGCTCGAAGCAAACAACCGATAAAACAATGAAAGATTCGACACCCAATCGTTTAATTTAAGAAATAAAACACAGATTTTCGACTTTTACTTGACTCTCATTTCTTTCATTTTTTGGTTTCCTTTTCTTTCCTCATCAATTCCTTACCCCAATAGAGAGCCTGATTAATTATTAAAAAAAATGAATACAAAAATAAAAGAAATGTAAAAAAAAAAAAAA
>MU563656.1:1562421-1594570 GCA_024362625.1 Silurus asotus
GAGGGTTAGTTGGGTTAAGGCTAGAAAGGTGAGCATTGGGGGGTTAGGGTTTGGAGGGTTTGGGGGTTAAGGTTAGAAAGGTGAGGGTTGGGGTTAGGGTTTGGAGGGCTATGGTTAGAAAGGTAGGGGTTGGGGGGTTAGGGCTTGGAGGGTTAGTTGGGTTAAGGTTAGAAAGGTGAGCATTGGGGGGTTAGGGTTTGGAGGGTTAGTGGGGTTAAGGTTAGAAAGGTGAGCATTGGGGGTAAGGGTTTAAAGGGTTAGGGGGTTTAAGGTTAAAAAGGTGAGGGTTGAGGGGTTAGGTTTAGGGGTTTAGGTTGAGAAGATGAGGGTTCGGGGGAGCTAGGTTCAGGAATTGGAGGGTTACGTTAAGGAAGGCGAGGGTTAGGGTTAGAAATTCTAGGGTTCAGAGTTAATAGTTTAATTGTTAGCATGGTTAGGATTTGGAGGGTTCAAGTAGGGGTTTTAGGTTATTATTCCAGACTACAGTTGCAGTCCCGAATTAGTATGTGGTGAATGAACACAAATTGAATCAGTTCACCAGTAAACTTATGCCAAAATACACCTCACATTTAACTCACATTTCACTTGTTATTCTGTATATTTCTTGGATGAACAGAAAACACCCCTATGTGTTTCTTCTCAAAAGCAAATATGATTAAAGAAGAAAAAAAAAAAGAAACAGAATAAACAGGATCAAGAGATCTGTCAGTGCAGGATAACAAAATAATAATAACCCTCTTATGGTGACATAAGCTGTAATTTGAGACCGAGGCGGTGCAGACTGAGAGCAGCTGGAAGTGCACGTGCGAATTAAGAATTTGTGCCGTTTTAATTAATGCGTTACTTCCTCTTCCTCGAATTCTTTTATTTATTTATTTTGCCGTTGACTTCAAAGAGTGAGCAAAAATAATTTAGTCTGATTTAAAAAATTAAAAAATAAAAACTATGCATTTACATTTTTGATGCAATACAACTCCTAATAAAAAAAAAAATATATATATATATATATATATACACAAAAACAATTCATTGTAAATGGTAAAACATTTCAACATTCGTATATTAAACACATTTTTTTTTTTTTTTTATTAAGAATAATATGGGGAAATATTTTCCAGTGCCACCAAAGAAACAGGACTCAAATGCACCTAATTTGTTATTTCAGCAAATCGATTAACACGTCAACGTTTGAGGGTGTGGCCGTTTGACAAATGAGATTTGATCTGCACTCACGATAAGCCAAAAAATAAAAGAAATAAATAATAGAAACTTGGCTTTGGGTAGACGGCTCGGTAAAAGCCCTGCTTTCCTGCTCAGCAGAATTTCGTACACCTTGTATTTGGTTCGAGAGAAAACCGGCATGTCTGTTGTCCTGCAGGTGTGCTGAAGGTCTCGACTGAGCAACGAAGCAGAAACGTGCTGTACGCTGTAAGCCCTCTGTGTTCCTGATGGGAGAAGGAACTGGGGCTGCCTAGCAACCAGGGAAGAAATCTCGCTAGGTTTTCGACGGAGCTTGTTGTTTCTCGAGCAGTCCTTTAACCGACACTTGAACTCGATTACGGTTTGGAGACAAACCAGACCCATGTGTCAAGTCCTGGTTTCGTTTCTCAATTCGACTTGCCTTGATATTACTCTACCTTCGAGTACCTTTTTCGGCCCAATTCCGGGATTTAAACTCGCACCCTTCACCTGTTCACTATTGCACAAATGATGTCTTGAGCCTTTATGAGGCTTAAAACACAGCAAATTTCGACATCACTTTTTACGACCATGTTGAGCAGAAAAACAGGTCAGGATGTACATTGAACCTTGATGCGGGTGGAGGAACTACAGTAGGACAAGTGTATCCTGTTCCCAGTGTTTAACGTTAACCTTTTATGCGCCGTGATTGGCTGAAGACTCCAAAGACTTGAACTTCATTCAAAACATCATGCCTGAGGTGTAAATCGGTTCGAATAAAAAAAAAAAAAAAAACACGTTCTGATGCTTAATACCAATGTCGATATTTACCCTCGATCGACGGAGCCTGGTCCTGGGCGGAGTACAGCATCTCCTTAAAAGCCTGTGGAAGCAAGAAGGAAAAAAAAAGTGAGACGTTACACACAAGCAGGTGGTCCTACAATAACGGGAACCGTACCATGAGACTGGAAACGATCCGCTGTGAGGGGAAGAGCGAGTGTCTGAAGCTAGACACGAGGAATCATACAGATATATATGTATATACATGGAAACCTTGTCAACAATGAAAATTCACCAACCCGAATATTTTAGTTGGGGAATTTCTGAAATTTGTCAAAATCTGAAGCTTGACGATTTGACGAGGCTGCTACAGAACTAGCAGATTAGCTAGGAACGAGGCTAGCTTAACACTGAAAACGCTACACAGACTTTTTTTCTTCCCCCCACAATTTCACAAATATCCACAAATACAGTAAGACTCACGCATGAGCGTTTGTCAGCGGGGCAGATCTCTAACTGCACTTGTTCCCAGTAGAGAAAAGGAAGTTGTGTTGTGCAGTTATTGTTGGAAACAGGTCTCTCGACGGAGGACAAAAGTATTCATAGTTGAGCACTATTTCTGCTCATTCTGAAGTTTTCGTGATCGTGCCTTCACGTGAATAGATGGGCACATTAACGGTTAAAAATAACCACTTTTCTGGGAAGATGTTCCACTAGGTTTTAGAGTGTGCTTTTGGAGATTCGTGCTCATACTGGAACAGGTTTAAAACCCCTGGTTCAAGTGAAAAAAAGTTTTTAATGCTACTCCCTCTCTAAAGATATCCTACACCTCCAACTTTGTGCTAAAAGTTTGCTGAGGAAGCATACAACTGGAAAAATCAGGCTTCCCAATACTTGTATCCATATAGTGCAGATTTGGTAACGTAGAAGGTTTATTGGTGTTAACTTACTTTGTTAATATATAATTTGTTATTTTATTGGTGGTCAGTCTTCAGGACTGTTAACAATTTCCCGTAGCTTAGCATTTTCAATCCTGAGAATGCTTACGAGGCCTGATCTTTGGCCTGGCCCTTCAGTAGCGGCGAATGACTTCACTCCTAGAACTTGTCAAGTTACATCCTGTTACATGTTGCACAATTGTGGTCTGCAGACAAAGTGTTGCTCAAAAAGCTTTGCCTAGCTTCTGCTTATAACGACAACAAAAATCCCATTTGAAAAAAGGAAGACTGCATAATAAACTCGGAATGCTGACTCAACTACAACAGTCTCTGACTTCACTAACACCCTGGTGGCAAATCTTCCCAGAAGAATGGAGGTCATTATACCAGCAAATGGAGATCGAGTGTGGAAAAGGATGTTGGAAACTGCCCTGTTACTATATATAAAAAAAAACTGTAATAGGTTAAAAGCAAGGGCATTAACATAAGCGTGATTTGCTCTTGACCAATCGGAAATGAAAACTTGAAAGTGCCATGATGTTGACATGAGTGAATATTTACTGTAGAAACCGGATCTTTTTTTGTTGGAGGTCAAATTATCGCAATTTTTTTTGTAGTGCACATACGCTAATCTTAAATACCCGGTTCATTAAAAGGCCACGAATACTACACTTTAGAGTCAGTGGTCAATACTGTAATGGCCTGTCGATAGCGGCCTTCACACTCTACACTTTATCTGATTATAGACCAGAAAACCGCAAAACGAACCCTCTGTACCTACACGTCCATCTCCACCTCCCCTGCAAACAACATGCTGATGCACTGGATTTCCTTATCAGCTCTTTTCGCCCTGCTTGCTTTCTTATCCGGGAGTCTTCTGCCGGCCGGAACTTGGTCGGAGGTCGACAGTTGCTAGGAGGAGGATGCGAGTGGATATGCGATATTTTGACCTGATTATCCGTAAATCTATAACGGCTTCGGAATCCTGATAAACGGGTGTCGCTCGGACAAGCACTGGCGTGATGAGGAGAAAAAAAATAACCAGATTCTTCGGATTCGTCCGAGTTTCTCCGAAGACGTGTAGAACATATAGAAGTATAGAAGGAGTCTCCAATTTCATCCAATTAACAGAAATCACACCATTTTGTGCTCGGAAAACTTCGAAAATGATCCCTCCGATGCTGGAGACTCCTTCCTCGGAGGTTTAACCAAAGTTTTCCGTACTCTAACATAAAGCAATAAATGTCCATTTGCTCGTATGATAACCTCCAGGAGGTTCCACTAGATTCTGTGAAGATCTGTGGAGTTTCCTTCAAGCCTGGAAACTTTCCATGGGATTTAACAAGAATTTATGGGAATAAACTGGGAAAAAAAATTACAATAACAATTCATGTTCAATGTTGGAAGTTTCCGGAAATTTACCAGGAAAGTTTCCACCCCTTTGCAACTCTAAGTGTAGCACATTGAGAACCTTCGAGATTCATTAGATGATAATCCAAACCTCAGATTTGGCCTGTTGACAGAAACCAGGCTTCTTGCTGATGCCAAGTTCAGGGTGTCCGTTTTATTTATTTTGTGTGTGTGTGTGTGTGTGTGTGTGTGTGTTTTCTGATTTTTCCTGCCTGGCTGGCCAGGGGAATCTCTTACAAGTGCAGCAAAGGTCAGCGGGAACATGGGAATGCAGGTTTCTTGTTGCTGTTTGTGATGTTCGCCCAAATCCAGTTTTCAACGTGAAGCGTTTTTTAGGTAAGAGGTGGTGCTCGGCTTGTACACGAGTAGTTTTGTAGCCACTTTGTTTGGTCATAGTTTGTTATTTTCCAGATAATAATAATAATTTGAAAACAAAGTCCCGACTGCTTTCCCTCAAAATGTACAAACGCTTTACGAGCAGGAGGGAGACTGTTTTAAAACCGCAGTGGTGAATCATCCGGTGTTTAGTGTCTAACTGCTCCTTAGATGGTTGCATGTTCCTGAAGTTAAAAACCAACTGTATACCTTGACGTATGATAGTTGAATAGATAATTGTGGATAAACCAGGTGAGAATAGGTTTCTGAGACTGGTTCCTCTCAACGGAGCAGAAAATGGCCGGTAAATTTCCAGAAACTTTCTATGGGAACTTTTTTGTTGATTTTTGGAAATACTCCAAGTTGGAATTGATGGGAATTCGTTTAGAAATTTAGAGAAACGTATTTTAACTGTAACCACATACAAAACATAAATAGCGTGTTTACAAGCGGACATGCAGAGAAAAGCAATACAGATTAGTTTTTGTTATGACTTGGGACGTTTTGGACATAAATTTATATAACGTTTATGTGTTTGACATCAATAATCGGACATTTCTGGGGCACTGTTTAGATTTTAGAAATAACGCCTGCTATGTGATGGAGGACTGCGCAGTGCATGTAGGGGGCGTGGCTTTAGGAGCCCTGCAGTAATCGTGCTTTGTGCAAGGTCCTTGCTGCCTGCGATTTCGGACATACCGAGTCCATGCCCATTCATTCCCATAGTCTTAATACATTTGGTTGTATTTTAACCTTCTCTCTTAATGAAACCTCTACACCGCATCCCCCTGTGACAGAGATGATGATGATGATGAAGATGATGGCTCAGCAGGTTTGTAGACAGCAAATAATCTCATTACCCCTAGGCCATTAAACCCGGAGGTGTCCGAGCGCGCTAAGGCCGCCGTGACCGAGCTGGAACGTTCTCATGAGGAACGGTTCACCTTGTGCAAATTGTGATTTGTTAAAAGCCTGCATGTGTAAAGATTCACACAAAAAAAAAACGTCGGCCTGAACTGCTGTTTGAACTCTACAGCACTGATATGGGTTCGGATTTCAGAAAGAACAAGCGCACACTGATTTGATGGGGTGGACGGGAAACGTGTCCTAGGATGAGTAGTTTAGGTTCATCTAAACATTGCATTCGTCTTTTACTCGTGACCGATTTGCTTCTCAAAGGAGAGGGACATTTTTTAAACAATTAAATAAATAAACAGGTAAAAAGTCTATTTCTCATGTGCACATGTATTGTTATTGTTGCAGGAGATATCCAGACCTCGAGATTTGATTTTTTTATATTAATGGTAATTAAAACTTTACAATTACGATATTACACCTACAGCATCCACCTACTATTAAGATGTGGGTAGGTAGGTATAGTGGTGTATATGGCTGTATCGAGATATATTTGAGTTATATAATAATGTAAATTACTGCATAGAGGTATTCTTGGGGTGTATAATGGTGTATATGACTGTAGAGTGATATATTTGAGTTGTATTAAAGACCGTATAGAGATATATTTGAGTTGTATATTGGTGTATATGACTGTAGAGATATATTTGAGTTGTATTAATGGTACATATACATATATATACATATATATAAAAAATACTTTATAGTGACGTGTTTGAGTTATAAAGTGGTGTATACGACTGTAAAGAGATATTTGAGTTGTAATAATGGTGTGTAATAGAATGGTGTATATGACTGCTAATGAAACAAACGGGTGTATATGACTGTATTAAAGATATATTTGAGTTGCATAGTGGTGTATACAACTATGTAGAGGTACATTTGAGTTGTATTAATGGTGCATATATATATAAAAGACTGTATAGAGATATATTTGAGTTATATAGTGGTCTATATTACTGTATAAAGATATATTTAAGTTGTAGAGAGGTGTATACAACTCAAATATATCTCTTTGCAGTTGTGTATTAATGGTGTATATATATAAAAGACTGTATAAAGATATATTTGAGTTGCATAGTGGTGTATACAACTATATAGAGATACATTTGAGTTGTATTAATGGTGCATATACATAAATATATATAATAGACTGTAAAACGATATGTTTGAGTTATATAGTGGTGTATATTACTGTATAAAGATATATTTAAGTTGTATAGTGTCGTATACGACTGTATAGATATATATTTAAGTTGTATTAATAGTACATATACATAAAAATATATAATAGACTGTAAAACGATATGTTTGAGTTATATAGTGGTGTATATTACTGTATAAAGATATATTTGAGTTGTTTAGTGGTGTATATGACTGTATAGAGATATATTTGAGTTATATAGTGGTGTATACAACTATATAGAGATATATTTGAGTTGTATTAATGTTGCATATATATAAATTATTGTATAGAGATATATTTGAGTTATATAGTGGTGTATACGACTGTATAGTGATATATTTGAGTTGTATTAATGGTACATAGAGATATTTGTATAAAAGGCTGTATAGAGATATATATATATTTATGTAGAGTGACACGGTGCTAAGTCGTACAATGTGACACTGATGTACGCTAGCTAATGCTGTATGCTAGCCGCAAAGGTAAAGCTTAGCTATACCGCTTCTGTTTGTTTTCTGTCTATCTGTTGTTTTGTTTATTTGTTTGTCTCTCTCTATCTCTCTCTATCTCTCTCTCCTCCAGTTAGCGTTAGCACGCGTCCTCCTCACCTCATACTGGATGTACTGCTTCCTCCACTCCGGGGTGATGTGAGCCGCCAAATGCTCGGTGAATTTCATCCTTGCGATTGATCGACGCGCTCCTTCTCCAACTCGCTGTGTGAAACCATCGGCGGTGGTTTTTAGGGTGAAGAAAACCGAATGAAAGAAATGCGAATATTAATATTCATTAAAAAAAGCAGCTACGGCTGGCGGTCGCGCTCCAGTCCCCCGTTCCGCACGACGCGACACTTTCGATTAAAAAAAAAGAGGAAATTACTACTAAGAAAAATAAAATCAAAAAGGAAATAACGATTAACTTCCTAAATGTCGCCCTTTGGAAGTGTAATATAAGAACACGTTGAGCTCAGTCTCCTCTCCCCGGAGCTGCTCTCCGTCACAGAGCCGCTGCACTCTGACAAGCCCTGGATGTTTTCCGTCCGGAAAAAAAAGCCCCGGTAGCAGGCACAAGGGCCGCGTCCCGAATAGCACGGAAAGCTTGAGTTAGGGAGGAAAATATGTAGGTGACGCGCCTGGAAGTGGGAGCCAATTGTAGCGTTCGAAGCTCTATTTGAAACGCAGCCGTAAAGACGTCGGATTAACGACGTCACCACGCGTCAGATACAAAGGGGGCGGGGGATAATGAAGGGGAGGAGGAAGGGGAGGAGCGTGGGATGGGGGTGGTTTAATATAAAAAATGCTAATGAACAAACTATAATTTTTTTTTTATTGTAATTTGATCTATCTATCTATCTATCTATCTATCTATCTATCTATCTATCTATCTATCTATCTATCTATCTATCATATATAAATAGTAACCATATAGTCATTCATTTTATTATCTTTGGTTTTATTATTTATTTATTTATTACTTTTTATATTATTACATTGTGCATATGTATGTAAAATAGAAATAATTTAATATAATAAAAAAAATTATAACGGTACAATAAAATTTTGAAATGGTATAGAATGTACATTCAATTGTTTTTTTATTTTAGTTGATTACATTTATTGCATTTTACAATGTACAATATAATAAGATATCAGATATAAAACAATAAATTATCACCAATTAGGTAAATAAATCTCGGATTTTCAATAATTGACCCAAATATATATAATAAACTCCACCAAAAAATAATTTATAATCATTAGTTTTACTGATGCACCAAGTCTCAAATCAGCACCAAAATCCGCCATGATGTGCAAGTCCGGCAATTAAAACCGTCCGTGCGGAAACAAAGTGAAAGTTACGTTTGGTGTCCAGATGATTAACGTGATTTTTAAACGCCATAAATACTTTCAAATGTTTACAACAATATTTTGTCTTTATGCTCTGTGTTGAGTTTGAGTTTCTTTATATATTAAACATACATTTTCATTGAGCATCGATACTTGTACATGCGCATGTTGATTAGAGTATTGAAAAATTTAAAAAGTATTAATTTACGATACATTTGCAACAGAAAAAAAAGTGATTAAATATTTAAATTATATATTTATATACATACTTTTTTTCCTCACTACATAATTCAATATGTGTTCTTTCGTAATTTGGGTGTTTTGAGTATTAAAGTTCAATGTTGTAAATAAAAAAAGAGAGAAAGGAAACCACTAATGGGGAAGGTGCGTCCAAACTTTTAATTGGTACTGTGTGAGAGTGTGTGTGTGTAAGAGTGTGTGTGTATATACATAATTATGTTGTAAGCAAAAAATGTGGCTACATTTAGCTTTCATGACAGCTTGGCAAGCTCATAGCATTTTCTCATCAGTTTAATGAGGTCATCACCTGGAATGGTTTGCAGGTCGCAAATGTGTCGAGAGTTCACTCGTGACATTTGTTAGCTTCTTAACACGCTTTAGACCATCATTTGTGTTGTGCAAAGGGAAAGGGTGAGTACAGAGTCAAAAGCATAGTCAGTGCTACTCCAACTACTGTACAAATCCATACTATGGAAAGAAAATCATGATGGAGCTACTAAATAAAGGTACTACAGAAAATCTTAAATATAAAACATATTCTGGGTTGTTTTTTGTCTACATAATGTAGAACTTCTTACAAATTTTTTTCACGGTATTGTTAAACAACTAAAATAAAAAACACAAGCCATTTTCATCAACCCTCACAAATACAAATTCCCCAAAAAAAATTTTAAAATCTAATTTTATATTTAAAATACATGTATCATAAATACTGGCCTCAAAGCCGCCAATACAAATTTGTACAAAAATACAATTACAAAATTTTATTAAAAAAAATTACGAACCAAAAGTTGGAAGTTTCTCAAAATTGTTAGCAGTGCCTAAGCTCGAGCGGGATTTGGATTTATTAGACGCCAAAAATGCTTCGGTTTTATCTTGATTGACTGCTTTTGGGTGAAAAGAAAAGATGTGTAAAGTTTAAAGACCATTCATGTCAAACCAGACCATTTTTGACAACCTTTGTTTTTGTTTTTATTTTAACCTAAATGTTGCTTTCCATGGACATTCAAGTCACGTGAAGAAACAGTCGAAGTTGTTGTTTTCCAGTCTGGAATGCTGACTCGACACAAAGCGTTACCCTTACATAAGGGTTTGAACTTTCAGTTCTACACCTTTCTGCCACTTCCTCCTTGTGCTTTTATATTGCACTTAATAGAGTTTCCTGTTTGTTTTGAGCTCGGCGGTAAATAAAACCTAAAGACTAAAAATAAAACCAATCGGACACAGGTTACTCTTCTTCACCCCAAATCTGAGAGTTGTTTGGAGGCTGGATCAGCTGAAAGATTTAACAGGGGTCATCATTATGGGGTCAAATGATTAAAGTGTTGGAGGTATAATCATGCTGTTTAGATTGGGGTTTTTTTTGCCTGTTTGTTTACAGCTTATTATAGAATCTTGTTTTGGCTTGTTATTTATTTGTTTGAGAAAACCACTTCTGTTTGTTATTTGTTTGGTTGATTGTTTGTTTGTTTGTTTGTTTTTTATGGTTGATTCTTGTCCCTTCTTTGTTGTTTTTTGTTTGAATGGTTGTTTGTTTTAGATTGGTTGGTCAATTTTGTTTGATGTTAGTTTTTTTCATTGGTTTATTTTTTCCATTGTTTTTGTTTGTTTGTTTATTTAAGATGGTTGACTGTCATTTTTGTTTGGATGTTTTAGTTTTAGTTGGTTGTTTTTTGTTCGAGTGCTTGGTTTATTTTGCCTGCTTGCTTTTGTTCGGTTGTTTATTTTAGGTTGGTTACTTGGCTGATTTCAATTCATTTATTTGTTTTTTTGATTAGTTGGTTGGTCATTTTTGCTTGGATGTTATTATTTTGTTGGTTGGTTATTTTTTGTTTGATTGGTTGCTTTTGTCTGGCTGTTTTTGTTTTGTTTGTTTATTTGGTTGGTAGATTTTTTTAGACGGTGGTTGATTTCAAAGCGGAAAGCTAAAAGGGATCGTCCTTGCCTATGTTATATTCTAAGACGAAAGACTCCTCCCGTACATTTTACACCATCATTTGTAACTAAAACACTGTCAAAGCTGCTGTCATAGAAACTGTATCAGTGCAGTGCTAGACATGACAGAACACTGTGCAGATTGAAAAGTCAAGACTGTTTAATTGTATTTTTAAGGTTGAAAGGAAGTGTACAGAAAAATGTCAGAGTTCTAATAAGTGTATATGTGATGGAGATTCATGAAGGAAGGAAGAACATACATACAAAAATCATATACATTATTTATACATGCAGCACTTCTTGACCATTCCTACCATACATTGGTGACTAGGATGCAAAGCTGGAGGGGAAAAGTTCAGAATTGCGTATTCGTTTCGGAATCGTCACTCAATCAGACTGGCATTCGGTTAGAGCAGCGTGGATCTGCTCAAACGTCGGCCGTTCTTTCGCGTTTCTCCTCCAACAGCTGTGCATGAGACTGAAGATGGCATCGGGACAACACAAAGGCTTCGGCAAGTACACCTGATGAAGTCATAGTCATTAAACGCAGGAATGTATTAGCTCTATTAGCTCTATACTGTAATGTCTATCCTGTCAAAGTTGAAGGCACACAATTTTATAGAAGGTCTTTGGATGACACAAAACCAGCTCTATAAACATGTGCTTTACATGGGTTGGAGTGGAAAACCTCTTGCTATAGAGCTCTGAGTTCAACCTTATTGGGATGAATGTGAACACTGACTGCACCCCAGGTCTTCTCACCTCACCTACATCAGTAACTAAAACCCTTGTGGCTGAACGAATCTCCACAAATCTCCAAAATCTTGTGGAACATCTTTCTAAGAGAGTGGAGTTTATTATAATAATAAATGGGGACTAAATGTAGGATTAGATGTTTACATAGGAATCTCATGGTCAGATGTTTTGGCCATAAAGTGTAGCATTAACATTATTTAACATAAATACCTTCTTTTGAAACCTTAAAATGAAACCCTTGCAGAACTGAGAACTGATAGAAACATGGCTCAGTACTGCCCCTCACAGTTGGAAAAAGTCTCACATCACAGGGCACAAGGTTGCTGAATGCCAGAGTTCAGAGTTTTCATTATTGTAGATTATTTTGGGGGATAAAATCATTCACATACGGCAAATGAGCTGATATGGTCCTTTTTTTCTTTTGTAGACATTCAAAGTAACTACAAATGGATAAAAACTCCACACATCTCCACTGATTATTGCTTTAGTTATTTTCGTTCTCCCGTTTCTTTTCGAGGCTCACCTGCTTATTCTGGTCACGAAAGAACTCGCCCATGTTCTCGATCACTTGATCGTCCGAGAGATGTGAGAATGGCTGCTCTTTGCACAGGGTGAGCATTTCCCAGAGGGTCACGCCAAAGGCCCACACATCACTGGCCATGGTGAATTTGCCCTGGATAAAAACAATTGTACGGTCAGACCTATGGAATGCTTCGCTACATTAACGGCACTTGGCAGGCACACTAATCCAAAGCAACTTACATACAGTTAAGCATCTATAGGGTTAAAAGCATTTTTTAGGGGTCCATCAGTGCCAGCTTGGGATGGCTGGGATTTGGACTCACGACCTATGGATCCAAAGTCCAATGCCTTAACCGCTAAGCTACCACCTCCCCTTTCGCTAGTCATGCGTTGGCAGCAAAATCACAAAGATACAAGTCAAAATATTTAGTTAATGTTTATGTCAAACATCTGTGTAGGATAAACAATAGCCAGCATGGTTGCTAGTGCTAGTTTTGCTAGCTTGAGTATTTCAGAAATTGTTTTCAAGCATGACTGCTTCATGGATCTATCTAAATTGGTGCAAGAAATTGGAGCTTGTTGCTGATACAGGACAGAGGAGAATGACCAGATTGGTTTGTCCTGATAGAGCTTCTATGGTAGCTCTTTACAACTGGTACAACTGGTGCTTAGCAAAAAGGTAAATGAAAGGAACATGTCAAATCTGGACGTGGCTGTGCAACAACAATTGAATACCACACTCGGTTCTACATCTGTCAGGAATCTGAGGTTACAGTGGGCAAAGAATGTTGACGTTAATTCCCTCTAAGTGATGTCACATGACATGACATGCATAAATCAGCCAGAGATTTAGCTTCTTTCTGTAATTTCTTTAGGTCTGCTGGTTGTCTAGTAAAGTTAGGGACACACCAAACCGATGCCAAAGAACTAGCTGTTATAAAAGTTGACTCTGGCGTGTCTCCTCGCATCGTCTGCATTGGGACAAAAAAAGTTGCAAAAGAATACACTGGACAGACTACATCCGACAGCCAATCAGCATGTACGTTCTGAGCTTGCGTGAGAGAACAGAACTCTCCCATACCAGCAGGTGGCAGTGGTCTGTACTTGGCATCCAAACAGGGAACCAGGAAGAGCTACAACTGTGAATATGTAAAGCAAGCAGCGTTTAAACCTGGCACGAATATTAATAATGGATATGTGCGACTAGAGACAATGGTGCGGGACACACCGGAAAAACTAAAGCTCGAAAACCACCCGAGATTGCCCGATTGCTGGCTGTCGACTTGGTGTGTCCTGGGCTTTAGTCAGACCAACAGCATTTGATACCTAACGGGCAAAAAAAAATGTATTGTCTTGGTTAACTCTTCTTGACTTGTAGGTATAGGTTTCAAGACTCCCCTTATTGCTTGAATTACTACCTACAGCACTTTCCACTCTATTCCTACAATTTTGTCCTGGAAATCTTACCAGGAGGACACTTTCCCAGGACATCCAGCGAATAGGGAGCACGGCTCGGCCCTGGATGAGATAGTAATCGCCACGGTACAGGTTCCTGCTCATGCCAAAGTCTGCAATCTTGATGGTGTAATTTGTGCCCACCAAGCAGTTACGTGTGGCCAAGTCACGATGCACAAAGTTAAGAGAAGACAGATACTTCATACCCGAAGCGATTTGGGCAGCCATGCTGATCAGGACACTGTAACTGCAAGGAGAAAAAGATTATAATGCATTTATTGCATGTCATACCAAGGTAAAATGTTACAGTCAGTTTTCTGGTAGTGTGTAAAGAAGATGTAAAATATGATGCTAACACAAACATGCAATGAATAGCTTTTTTCAAAGCAGGAACTTCTAAGCCATTGAGACAATCAAATAAGAATGTAAGTAAATAAAATAAATATATTTCCTCCATTATTCCACCCAAGCAAGTGTATAAACTGCAAACATTTAAACAACCTGATGGTGGCTGTCTGCTCTTGCTCTTGTACCAAATCTTCAAGCTCTAGGTGAGAGAGGAACTGGTTGAGGTCTCCATTCTCCATGTACTCTGTGATCATACACAGGGGATCGTTTTCCACACACACAGCCAGCAGGCGAATAATGTTGGGGTCTCTTAACCTTGACATAATCCTGATCTCCTTTAAAAAGTCATTCCTGTGGAAAATTGCTAAATTCCATATGAAATGAATAAAAAACAATTAGACTTCTATGCAGTCATTAGAAATACAGTAAGTTCTTGGCGGTGTACAAGTACCTTGCATTTTTGGTTGCATCCTCTCGGAGGATTTTTACAGCTACCAGGATAGGCTCGTCACTGATATCACTGCCATATTCCTTCATAAAATCCTTCATACATTTGGCCTCACATAGGTGAACCTGCAGATACCATCACTAAGTGGAATGCATGTTTAGATCAGGCAAAGCATTTTGTCATCACCCCTGATCATTATTATTATATTTAACCACCTTTTGTAGTATCACTGTTTCTTGTTTTACTAGTCTCTTAATTTGCCAGTCATAGACCTTTTAGGAATACCCATGAGAGTTGGCAAACACCTGTAAGCCCTAGTTATAACACTGACACACCCTGTGGACAGTCAGTGTCTTTCTTCCATGAAAGACTTGGTCCAAATGGTTGGTTTAAGAATCAATTGGCCACAATCATAGGGGGTTGTACAAGTCACATCAAGGAATCTTTTACAGATCTGACACACTGCAAGAACAATTGGCTAGTTCAAGAAAACAAAGCAAAAATGCATGTCGTTCTCCCACTCGTTTTGTCTATGTAATAAAAACGATTTCTACAACGAGGCAAATTCTACAACTCTTAAGGACTCATAGTGGATGAAGGTCATGAGTCCTAAGAATGATGCCTCCACATTGCTGTGGTGTGCTGTAGAATGGCCTCCACCAAACAGATAAAGAGGAATGTAGGTAAGTCCTCGATTTATGATTTAGACCAAGGGGTCAGACAATTACACCGATCAGGCGTAACATTATGACATTTCAGCACTATGACTGAATTGGGCCAAATTGTGACGACTGAGTCAGAGCATTTCCAAAGCTGCAGCTCTTGTGGGGTGTTCAGTCATGGGTGGCCAAGGCTCATTGATGCATGTGATGCAAATTGATGGAACAAGGCTTATTGATGGACTGTTTTAGCAGGTGGTCATAATGTTATGTCTGATTGGTGTATATCTATTCAACATTGAAGCCACCAGGCTGTAAGCCACTTGCATGTATCTTGTAAATAACCATGGCTCTAGGTAAATACTGATTGGTAGGAATTTGATTTGACAGAAAATCCTTACAAACCATCTACTGTCTGGGCAATTCAATGCTAAGTTATCTGATGATTTTAGGAGTGTAAAAGAACATTGTCTGACAGGAAAATAAATTCTTACATTGTTCTTTTGTCAGAATATTTTCTCTCTACCCCATTGGATGTAAGGATCTGAGCAGAAGAGTTTTTGACTCCCTAGAAAACTGGATACCTAGATCTGCTGGATTCCTTGTCTTGGTTAGTAGTTTCTTATATTTCCTGGTCTAGCTTGAATTTAAAAACAAGCTTGGTTTTGGAAAAGTGATTGTATCTTGCCTGCTCTGTAAACTTGAACGCTCCAACTCTGCACTGACCTCTCCAAACTGGCCTTCTCCAAGCTTGTCTTTAAATGTCAGCTTCTCTCTGGGAAATTCCTCTAGTGCTTCGTCTCGTCCAGGAGGCATGCTGATTGCTGCAACAGAATAACAATGACTGCTGGTTGAGTTCTGCTGCCTCGCTACATCTGCCTCTGCATAGGGAGGGATGTCATCTTTAGTGCTGGGGGTACGTCGGTCAGACGAGTCAGACATGACTGCTGTTAAACGAGCATTCAAATAGTTAACATACATTCTTGGAACTCGTGAATTTTAGATTGTATAGGTTGTAGGGTAGAATTAGAACTGTTGCCCCTCACCAAGATTTTCCATTGCCCGAAATTCTGGTGATTTCCGTAACCGTGACGGCTCCTGATACTCGGATCCGAGTGGGAAAACTCTCTCGTATGTGCAGGTCGATTCAGAATCACTAGATTCGGACGATTGATGGTGAGAAAAAGTTTCCCTGTGGCCCGAGAGACGAGACCTCAACTCGTCATCCAACATCCGTCGTGAGGCCTGACACCATGATAAGGTTATTTGATAACAGCTTACTTACAGTACTTAGCATATTACTTATTGTTCATCATGGAAGCAACTTTTGGATACGAAAAGACTCACTTTTTCTAGCATCTTCTGCCAGACCTGTCTCCAGAGAATAATGATAATGATGGCCAGCAGGATGACGATGATGGCCACCAAGCAGGCTATGAGGATACGTGTGTTGCTGTCATCAATCTTATGGGTGGGATTGAGTCCTAGTGTGAATAATAAATAAACAAAGAGTAAAAACATAGAAAACGGCAACCTTTGAGCTGGATCTTTGAGCTGGAGAAGGGGAAATCTGCAGCAGCCAAATATGGCGATTAGGATGGTGCGGAAGTGAGATCATGTGGATTGTTCTCCGATGATCATCATGCACAAGTTGCCAAATAGTTTCGACATTTTTGGGGGCTGAGCTTTTTAAAGGTCTTCCTGTTTTCTGGTTGTCCTTCAGTGATGTTCTTCTGCTCTTGAATAGCTCATGGCACTCAAAACACTTTAAAGTATGCCACGTCAAACGACTCTGCGGAAGATTTGCCCAGTTTCACAAAGAATTTTAAACACAGAAAGTTTGCTCTTTGTTCTAACTTGCTGTCCATGATAAAATCTCTCACCAGTTAGCACCATAAGTCTCTAAATTGATACTATCTCGTATTTTATGTTTTCTTATAAGTGGAAAAGCATTTGATAGCCCATCTCTTTCCTGTGTGAAAGATTACAGTTGGTTCAGCTGCACCAGTCACAGCAAGGTCTGCTATGGAAAGCCCCTGATTGGACACACTGCAAGGCAATAGGCTAGTTCATGACCTTAGGTATAAAAACCAGATTCAGCCAAAAGCAACCTGGCTTCATTATTGCCCCAGCATGTAGTCTCCCATTTTTCTTGTCAGTTTAATAGTGCAAGTAGAAGATATAATACACTTAGGGGCACTAAATCCATTACCTGGCTGTGTGCTCGTAGGATGACCATGTTTCGTTGGAACAAGAGAAGTATTATACATCGCAGTATCTGGATTTAAAAAAACAAAATCAACTTTAATCTCAAATTATTTACCAGTTTCTTTTGCTTTGTTAGCATTAGCATTCTGAACATTTGTAGCATCTATTTTTCCTTGCTTGGTACGAATAGGTTACAAGGAGTCCAGTAAGCCCATGTTTGTGCCTTACCTGTTTGAAAAGCAACCTCACTGAACATCATCCAAGTGTCGCTAAAGGCAAATTCACACCTAATGGCATCGGCCATGCGATGCCCCAGAGCCACTGTGACAAACCGAGCACTGGGACTTGAACCGTCCATTTTGGGCTCGAACGTAATAGGGTTGGCTTCCCAGTCCGATTCTGAGTGGAAGTAACACACAACTTTCTGGAAGATTCTAACCCCCAATGTGTACATGTTGTTGCAGTGAACCTTTAAGGATAAGCAAAGAAGAATGGTATCAAATGAAATGGATTGGTTTTGAGATATCGAAATTATAAAAATATTGTTTGTGTTTAGGAACAAGTAACATCATACTATTAGTTATTGCTTTGCTCTTGGTAAAAACAAGAAGTTAAGGTTCTCTAATTGTGTCTTTTTTATTGTGAATAATCAAAGAATTTGCTTGTTTTTGGAAATTGGACATACATTTTGAAACTCAAATACATTTTTGGAGTAAAGTATATAGTAACTGAGGGAGAGTTGCACACCAACCTTCATCGATGTAAAGTTCCGGATGCGGTCAAATTCAAATGTCATTTCCACAAACCCGCTGGAAAAGGTAGCGTTGCTCCAGCCCACATAGTCATACCCGGGCCAAACGCCATAAACATGGCTTTGAGTAAAATCGTCCAGACCCCAGCTTCCATCGGTCAACTGCCCGAGACCCTCTGCCATGCTGAATTATATGATTCGTTTGCATTGTTTGTGATATAGTACACATATTAAACTTCTGATGTGCAGAAGATAGAGGACAAATGTGTCTTTGGATTATCACCTGTAACCAACGACTCCATCGTACACACTGTCATTGAGATAGACTTGCTTTCCACCGAAGGTCATCTCCTCACCAGCAGGGCTGCTGTAGGACACAAGGCCATCTGAAAAAAAAAACCCAACCTCGAATATAACCATTCAGACAAATCTGCTTTTTTGATGCATAATGAAAACATCAGTTCAATCCAAGAAATGTTTTTTGAATAGCTTGGAGGTATATTTAGTCAGTTTACCTAATTCATTTAAATTGGAATGGACAAAAGTCATGGCTAGTTAACTGGATATATGTATATTTATACCAGCTTTGCTAATTATGGGTAAGTGGTAGCCCAGTGGTTAAGGCTCTGATCGGAAGGTCTGGGGTTTAAGCTCAGGAATCACCAAGCTGCCACTCTTGGAGCCCTTAAACAAGGCCCTTAACCCTCTTTGCTTCAGGGTCTCTGTAACATGGCGGTAAAATTTGTAATGCATAATCGACTGTCTAGTTTGTGGAACATGTCGAGGATTATTCCTTTAGGAACACAGTTATCACTGGGCATTCGAATGCAATCTGACCTAGCCACTCGCATCCATACAGCTCCACCCTCATACACACAGATGCAGTGGGATCGGTGACGGGCATGAATCGCACAAAGCGGGCGATGATCGGAGGCTCCAGGTCCTTCAGCACTATGTCGTATGCATTCTTGTTGCCTTCGATAATCTGAAAAGAAGCCAAAGAGGAGGTCTAGTTGCGGCAAACCAAAACCTCAAACCATTGTAAAGTTCAAATGCTGGAGAGAACATTATACAATAATGTGTTAAGGATGTTGGACTAAGCTGCTACTGTTGTCTACTTAACCCCTGAGCCACTCAGTTCCAACCTGGCCTGAATGCAAGTGATGATCTTTAGGTTCAGTCTTAGTCATTATTTAAATCATAATTTAATCTTAACGCTGTCAAACAGTGGTGGACAAAGTACACAATCCATGTAGTTGAGTTAAAGTAGAGATCCACTCCAGTAAAAGAAAAAATGTCCCTTTTAAAAAAATTTTTACTTGAGTAAAAGTACAAATGTTTTTGCCTTTAAATGCACTTAAGTATCTAAAGTACTATGAATTATTATGGCTATAATGTTCCTATTATCATTTTTGACTCTCACAAGACTCTCACTTAATCAACTCAGTTTATGTTAAAATACTCGAATGTTACACTTAGCATACCAATCTATTAATAGAATGATAGCTAGCTGGGTTTTTTTTAACAACTTAAATTTTTTTTTTAAATAAGGCCAACGGGGGTTATGGGAAGTTCGAGTCAGGAGTTTCTTCCATAATTTATTCTTCGCAAAATGTTCTGCTTTCTGTTGAACTGACGCTGAACTGTATGTTCGTAATAAGTAGATATACCAAGCGGCAATCAAAACAAGTTCTAAACAGAGCGAACGCTCGACCCTGATTGGTGGCTTGCTGAATGATTGAGCAGTTAAGTTTTTATGATCAGATCACAATGAGGTAAGTATGGATCTCATACCTTTGTCCTTAAAGCCACCATCTTACCTGACTGCCCTTACGGTTGTGCCAGGAGACCCAGCGTGAGCCATCGCGGCTGTATTTAATCTGGTAACGTTGTGCAAACTCGTTGCCCGCGCCGTCTGCGTGACGCCCCTGTGTGCCCACCAGGGTGACAAAGTGCAGAATGCGTAGATCGATCTGCAGGAACTCCATTCGTCTCCGAGGACTATTTGCCTCTGGACACCATGCGCCATCTCCATCATCAAAATCCAGTCTTTGATTAGAGATCATGATGAAATAAACATACATGCAAATACAATGAGAATTGAAAATTGGACTAAGACACTAGGATTTGTTCGGACGATTCTCAAACTTGTGTACTTATTGATATCATGAATGTTTCTGCAGAATGTTTATTCAGACATAATTTTTCGAAAGAGTCTCCAAAATCAGTGAAGCTCTTTGTGTGTGCATATGCATTTACCTGCCATATCTAGCTGCAGTCGACTCCGACCATTGGCTGGATGCTGAAATGTCCTCATCTTGAATCTTGCCTCCAGTCATTCCCAGTGGATACCTGCATGTAGCTAACAAACACAAACACCCACCGCCCCAACACGCACACAAGGATGTATTATATAATTCTGTTAAGTCCATTACCTTTTTCAAATGAATCCTACAATTTAAACAACAATTCCGACGTTTATTTCAGAGCAACTTGCTCTCAACCTCGATTCATACTAATAAATGCCACTATTTTCCCATTTCCTTTGTGTATACGCTAATACACGAAGCTGAAAAGGAACTGTTTTATATGTCAGACGGAGTATAACGGGTGGTTTTGTTTAAGACTTTCGAGGAGTTTTGTGGGTGAAAACAGGCGCACCGCTCACACAGCCCACACCCCAAAGGTAAACACCCAAATACCGAATACCTTCCAGGAGGCCTCACCGTGGACACAAGAGAGTCTTTATATTATTGGCCAGCAAAAAAAAAGAGAACCCAGCTAAAGTTGGGCACGAGACACCAACTGAACTGAAACTAATGTTTTGCATGTACAAAACTTGAGGGTTAATTTCAATTCTTTCTACTGTCTGTTTTAATTTATACTGGAAAATTCTAATTGTCTTCCCTTGAACTGTTCAGTTTTAATTATCCTGCGCTTAAAGTTGTCTCAGATTCACGTTCTTTTTTGACAAAAGTGGAACCTGATGTCATTTCTAACTGCTGTGGCCTATCCACCTCATGTTGCATTTGTTCTGAGATGCTTTTCTGCTCACCACAGTAAAAGTGGTTATCCGAGTTCATTAAAAATGTATTCTATTCAATTCAATTCATTTTTATTGTAGAGCGCTTTTAACAATGGACATTGTGTCAACGTAGATTTACATAAATAAAGCGGTAATAAAGGAATGTATACGTTTGTTTCTTTTAAGTTTTTCCCTAATGAGCAAGCCAATAGTGGCTGTGGCAACTCCCTGAGATGGCATAAGGAAGAAACATTGAGAGGAACCAGACTCGAAAGGGGACCGTACTCATCTCAAAATGTGGTCCTGAGACCTTGTAGTCAGGTCTCATCAAATAGTCTGAAACACACTCATTAATTTTACATTTTACATCCAGACCCACCACTAAAAATTGTTAACATGCATAGCTAAATGATGCTAACCACATTGCTAGGTACACAAACCCTTTAACCTGTGATGCTTTTTTTCATGCCGGACTATGAAAGGTTGCTGGAAAAGTCCAAAAAAAAAATCATAAACTCAGTGACTCCACTCATCGTGTTAACCTTGGCAGGCTAAACAGTCACTGGACCCCCCAACATGGCCTCCTTTATGCGCCAGGTCCAGGTGAATGACCTCCTTGTTCCAGGTTAAAAAAGACGCAAAAGACTTTGCCAGCGACTTGTTTCAGAGGCGCTACCTACAGTAAATAAAGTCACTTTATTTATTATTGCTTAGCCTGAAAATAAATTCCTTTAGTGCATACACGTGTCTTACTATATGTGCTAGATGGTACCACGAGTCTATAGTTTCACGAGGAAATGTATAAAAAAATCTAGCCCAAATATAAATGAATATATTCAAGATTATGTTCCTTTTAAATGACATAGCCAGTGTCACTTCTTTAATATGAATAGAGGGCTGGGACAGTGTGATGCATGAGAGTGGTGGTGTCAAAACCTGGTTTGCTCACCAGATGAAAATATCTTTATATATATAGAACATTACCCGGATTGACCTGTGACCTCGCTGCACCGAAGAAGATGAGCAAAGCGAAGAAGCATCGCATGATAGATGCTTTACTCTGAGGACAATCGCTCCACCTGGAGTAGAAAAATAATACGACAAAAATGTGTGACTGTGTAAAGAAAATTAAACCTATAAATCCATCTGTCTTTTAGTCTATAACAATATATGGGAATGTGTGTAAGCCCTTATATACGGATGTCTTCAAGCAAGAGGGGCATCCGCAAGCTAATGGGAGATAACCTGACAGGATTCTTTTTTTTAATGATACATATTTATACATCCTAATATTCAATTTTCTTTTGTTAGAAATGTCTCAAACTATTAATAATAACTAATCTGACAGGATTCCTGACAGAATTCCGGGACATCCTTATAGACTATAGCGTTTCTTAATGACAAGTCAGCTAGCTTTTGGTTTCAGGAAATCTGACAAGATTTACAAGAGAGAATTATAATAAATATTTCCATTTATAAATCCTTTCATTTTTTGGGCATATTTAAAGATAAATTGATTTCATTGATGATGTAAGTTAGCTAGTAGTAGCTAATCAATGAGAATTTTGACAAAGCTTTTTGGAGACATATTTAATCATCATAATACTCTTATTTGTTTCATTGTTTGGGCTAAAATGATTTAGATCATTTATACATGAGAAAATCTGACAGGATATCTAAAAAATTTTGGTTATATTCACATATTATGATGTTTTTATTAGTCAAGGAGATAGCATTATGCTGTATATCAGGAGCTCCTGCTAGCAGTAGGCAGCTAGTTCACCTGACAGGATATTGGAAAAGATTATTGATCATTTTTATACATTTTATATTTTTGTTTATGCACAAAACAGAACTGATCTGATGTCTAAGATGACAACAATTTATGTCGTATTTTTAGATTTTAATATTTTGCACCGATAACAGTCAGGTCGCTAACCTGACAGGATTTTAGGTCATATTTATCAATCTTAATACTTTTTATTTATTGAATTATTGTTTTGTTTTGCCTAGAATATACTCAGACCGTTTACCTTAGCAAATCTGACCCAATTTCAAATGTTCTATATTGATAAAAGTCAGTTAATTAGCATGATTTCACCTAGAATTTACAGTTAGCAAGCTGGATGAACTGGCCGGATTTCTGACAAGAAGTCATCTTAAATGTTCATAATATTTTTCTTCAAACTACTCAATTTATGTCATATTCATAATTTTCAATAATTTTCATTAGGAACGTTAGTCATTTGGCTAGCATTAGTGAAAAAAAATTTAAACAGGATGTAGTGAGATTAATATCATGTAACCTTCTTTCTGAAAAAAAGTATTTTTCTCAGACTTTTTTTATTTCAATTCTTGATTTAATAACCTTTTAATAATACTAATAATAATCTAGTAATCTTTTTTGCAGACCAGAATCATGAGCAAATTTGACAGACTGTCATATTAATAATTTGCAGTAAAATATTTTTTTCAATTCTGTTTATATTCATTGCTGTGATCATGTAAAATAGTTTGACAGAATAATATACAAAACTAATCAGTCAGTTTTTCCTATTTAGCATATACATAGTGCAAACCTACATAAAATGTACTTTAAATTTGCAGACATTTTGCTGTCTTGAGATTGTTTAGCAGAATGTCCAAATGTCCCCACAATGTTCCAGTCAAGGACACGGTTTCGAAGACACAATGAGCTCATTTTGCATCATTTTTTAGAAGAAATGACTCAGTTCACCGCTGTTTCCTCCCTAACAAGTCATCATTATCTAATCACCATCCTCTGACCACAAACCAACAAACAAACAAACAAAAAATTGCGGATTTATATATGACTAATCAAAAAAATGATCATGTTGTACCTCAAGCATGGCTCAACCTTTTGTACAGTCCGTATCACAATAAGAATATTATCAATCTTAATATCAAACACATAAGAATATTGTTTTTCTCATTTTCCAACTAGCATTTCAAAGACATTTGCACACATACACACCAGCAACTTAATCTACCACATATGCATTTTGCATCCTTGTTTTACTCTATTAATCTGTACAAATTTCTTTGTACATATCTTTTTGCATTAACAATATCATTAACAAACACAGGAAGTCAACAATGTTCACAAAATATTAAATTCTGACATCGAAACGTACCACTTGTGTGCCATATGCTCCGACTCCGAAAAGGAATTTCAGAACTGAATGTTAGTCCATTGAGACTCAGTGTAGCCCTGTTCTGTACAAATCAGCACTGAGAGAGAGAGAGAGAGAGAGAGAGAGAGAGAGAGAGAGAGAGAGAGAGAGAGAGAGAGCAAAAAAAAAAAAGATACACACACAAAAGAGAGAGAGAGAGAGAGAGAGAGAGAGAGAGAAGGAGCAGAAAAAAAAGAGATCCTCACATAAGGCTTCAATTATAAGGCATAGTATAGACATAACACTTACTAAAACACTTATGCAGTAAAGTGTGAAACGTTGAAAAATCCCATGGTGCTTCTAATTCCGAAATTGTTTCCTGGAATTAATAAAAAAATAATCGTAACTTTGTTTTCAAAAATTCTGATGTATTTATGCTGACCAGCTGACCAGGTACTTATCTGCTCATGTTTACAGTTTTTCGCAAAATGTTTTATTGAAAATCAAAGATTTGGCCCACAAATCAATCAAGGTCTTAAATCCTTTAAAAACACCATGTGATCAATTAATATTGTAAATAATTATATCCTGAGGTTATAAGGCCTTCCATAGATTTTGAGGTTTTTACAGCCCAATATGACCTGTTCCTTCGCTTGTTTGATCCGATATTACACAACTCACATTTACAACACGAATATATTGAAACACCCGACTTTACCAGCCAAATGTGGTTCTTCCCCTTCGTGTGATTTAGAAGACCCAAACATGATGATGCCCCTGTGCACAAAGCCAGCTCCATTAAGCTATGCTTTCCATAGGTGGCCTGCTGTAGCACTTTTAAACCCTGAACACCTTTTAGGTTGAATTGGAAGGCTGACCAGTGTAACTAGTGGAACATCTTTCCAGAAAAGAGAGGTTATAAAAATAATAAATGGGGGCTGTGGAATGGGTTGTCCAAAAACTTGTCCAGACAAAACGTCTCTGAAAATGTCTTAGTATAACCCATCCAATAGGTGGAACATGTATATTACTAAATCATACAGTATATTTGGTAGAGCAGACTAAATAAGGCAGAGGCTTGAAGAGTATCTTTATTAAACAGAAAAATGGATTTGTTAAGAGCGAACAAACTGCAGTCAAACCAATAATAAAACATTGAATAATTCATTAGTCTTCTTTCAGAACTTTCACTATTTTTTTTCTCACTTTGCTACTTCACTAGCGCTTGTCGTTAGCAAA
The DNA here is from genome assembly GCA_024362625.1 of Silurus asotus. NCBI lineage: Eukaryota > Metazoa > Chordata > Actinopteri > Siluriformes > Siluridae > Silurus > Silurus asotus. The sequence continues at coordinate 1,587,769 of MU563656.1, forward strand.
TCAGGACAAAACTCCTACGACTAAAAATTGGAAAGACAGCAAAATTCTAATTCGAATAACTTGCCCTCGTTTTATCATTACATATTTTCATCAAGAATTAATTTCTTTGTACACTCAAAACTCTACGTTAAAGCCATATAGGAACGTATACAGAGAAAGGGCGACAAATAAACAACCTCAGACATAGTGTAGCACGAGAGTTAGTACGGGTGCTAATAAATCAGGATTCACCACTAATGGAGAAACACTTCTTGAGAAGACTGGCACTCGTGCAACATTTCAATAACACAACAGATTTCCCAGAAGTGCCTTTTTGTTTTTTTTTTTTTTTGTTTTTTTTTTACAGTACCCTTGCTGGCAGTACAATAAAAACACATAGCCAAGCAGAATGCTATTTCCCATTTCTGACACACCCTTCTGGTTAATCCCCATATGCCTTTTATTGTAGAGTTGTCAAAGTATTGGGCAGAACACATTTCCAGGCAAAAAATAAAAAATGTAAACACGGACATTAAAAAAAAGAAACTAGCCAGATCAGCAATATTGCAAAGAAATCATGGGTTTTTTTGTTGCTTTTTTTCAAAGGCATCAATAAAGTTATCAGATTTTGAAACGCTTGAAAAACATTTTGTATGTTCGCGCTCCTGTTACGAGCAAAAAAAAATACACTGTTTGCATACATTATTGTACATTATTATACAGATAAATCCAGCAATGCAGCACAAACATAATATTGATTCCCAGGCGTTATAGTTGTCGACTGAAGGTACACTGATATGAATTTTTGTACATCATGGGCTCAAACAAGAAACAGAACTTTTAGACGGCCCACAATTCCTTATATTGGCCATGGAGCCTTTGGGCATACACAATATAATCGTGGCATTTCATTGAGTACCATATAAATGCAAGCAGCAACAAATGTAAGCCAGTGCAAATAGTGTAGGTACAGGTCCACAGTAGACATCATGGAAGCTCGGCATATTAGCGTCACAGTAACAGCAGAGTCAGACCAAAGGCTTGAAATGATCACAGGACTATTATCCATTGTATTCTTCTTTTGTTTATACTCTCACACAGTGGTGGCGGACGAGCACAGTGCATCAAGGGTCTATGATAACGGCTGAGCAAGCGGGTCTTGATTGAAGAACTTTATTTACTTTCTAATGTATTTACTTCCTGCCTCCAATCCACTCCTGATTGCCCTCCTATGTCTTGATTAAAGTCACGTACCTTGCCCCATCAACGCCCTGTGAAAATCATTTCATCTCATCCTCTCAGCCAAAAACAGGAGTGTCCCTTGGAACATTTCACAGACCTAATCTTCTTAGTAAATGGCTGCGTTGCTCCTAATTTGCATTTGAATCGAATCGAATCCATACTGTCAACTTCAGAAGCTCAAACGTTTAGAGCTCCAACAGTGCTTTACAAAGCCTCAATCCCCAATCGCTCATTGTCCCCAGCTTTCCCGGTCATCGCTCTCATCTGTATTAGACTCATATCCAGATGCAATCCCTGATTCCCTGAACCCAGGAAGCTCCAACGTACAAAAGAAGCTCGCTTCGGTAGGGGAGCTTTCGCTTCGCTCTTCGTCTGGACCTTGGCCCGAATCTCTGTCCTGCTCTGGCTTCTTTTCTCCGCTCGAAGAATTTGGAAAAAAGTCGAACGGATCCAGGTGCACCACATTAGGCTTCTTCGAGGGTGAAAAACGAGGCACGTTGTCTCTCAGAGCGATCTCCAACAGGCTGTCCTGAGATCCCACTGCAATACATTTAAAAAGAAAATCCCATTTATCTATCTTTAGCAAGTTTTGTGTTGTACAAAGAGGGAAGATAAGAAACAGTACTAGTTTTAAAAGCTCACTGGTGGAGGACGACGATTGTGTGCGGAGCTCCAGCTCCTGGATGTGTTTGATGAGCATAGAGAGATGCTGCAAGAGCTCGCCGTTTTGCTGCAGGAGTTGCTGAGCTCGGGCCTGAGCCTCCGTCCTCGCCCGGGCCTCCAAACACAGTTGCTGCTGGAGGAGGGCAGCCTAAAAGACAAACACCAAAAGTCAACTATAGTGCCTCAGAACTAGTGGATTCAATGCATAAAAGTTGCTATAAGGAGTTGTACCATGTTGATAAGCCCAAAAGGATGAGAACCCTTACACTGCCAGGTGTTTCTTCCTTTGAGGGATCCCAACACTGGGATCCCTCAGAACTAGTGGGTGCAATGCATGAAATTCACCACAAGGGTATCTACCATGTTGTTGATCAGCTCAAAATGAAGAGAACCCTCATACTGCCAGGTGCTTGCTCTCAGAGCCAACGTTGGGATCTCTAATAACTTGTGGATGCAAAGTATGTAAGATGCCACAAGGGTTTTTTTTTACCAAAATGAGGAAAACCCTTCTTTCTTGCTCTTAGAACCAACCATGGCACTTTCAGCATAAAATTATAAAACCAGTAAACCCTTTATTCACAATTTCTTTTTAGTTATTGCTTTGTTAAACTTTGGGGTTACATTTTAGAATAGCCATAGACGTGACTAGCCACAGTAATACAAATGTATTGAAGGTCATATGTGTCTATGAGTGTATGTTTGCCTGTGCTGAGGCGGCCTGACTCTTCTGTTCCTGCTGTTTGAGTTGTTTCCTCAGGAGCTGGACCCGGTGACTCAGTGACAAGCGCTCTGGGACTGGAGACACCAATCCTGATGGCTCTATTTCCACCACAGCGTCTTCAGAGACCTGAGGACAGAGTATTCATTGATTTGAGTCTCAGGGAAATGGATTGAAGCCAAGACTGTGTTTTTTAGTGGTTTGGCGTTCGAGTTCTGAGAACACAGTGAACAGTGTAGTTATGAATCTATAACTCTACTGTCTTTGGATTTCATATAAAGTCTTACCATTAGCTACCGTTGCAAATATTTCTCCTTTAACTCTTTCTAATGGTTCGAATTTTTTCAAACTCAAAATATGCAGCATGATACCGTGAAAGCACAGGTAAACGTGCACTGTTGATATGCGTTCTGTGTATATTTTATTTATTGTAGACATGGCAGAAATTCTGAAACACCATGCAACATTTATGTCGGCTGCATTCTTATTACAGCACAAAAAAAACATTAAAGTTTCACATGTTACAACTGCGGTACGCAGAAAAGCATCACAGAATGCTGAAGAGAGCAGGGGACCCTTGACTGCCAACCACCCAGATTTGGAGATCCAGTTGTGTTGGATGTTTGCAAAGAAGAAGAATTCTTTTCATCCCAGTGTATAAAAACACTAGAGAAAATTGCATTCCTAATGCATGTTCTTTAAAAGAAGTACCTTTGTATCCGTCTTCTGCATCGTCTCGTCTGGGTTTGTCTCGGCATCTGGAGTGTCCTCCTCCTCCTCCCCCTCCTCCCCCTCTCCTCTTTCCTCCTTACACTTCACCAACCATTCTGCCAACACAAATTGACAAACTCATTCATTGTACTAGTACAGTCAAACGTGCTAAATAATATTAGCTACAATTTTGCCTTCCTATGCCTTGAAGCAAAAGAGCTTTCTATGAGGAGAGAAAGAATTATTATATTCTATTTTAACTTGACAGCTTCCTCTGCTAATGGAATCCACCAGAGCTTCCTCAGGTTAACACAATGACAGGTGCTGACAGATGGCCGCAGCTTTTTGCTGCTACGTTTGCAATGAAAAACGTAAAAACTTCCATTCTGAAGGATCTCCTGGGTTCTTACAATCCTACTACCCAATGTAGATCATTTGACATCTCTGCCCCTCTCTTTAGCTTGTGCACCAATGCAATCTGATGACACAGTCATTAAATGAGTAGTACCCTTATAAGCATACCACAATTTATTCGACAGTCTACAGACATCTATGAACAATTCATCACTTAATTTAAAATCTAGGAGGCTGTTCCTGCAAATCAGAGGCCATTGAAGTAGGCTAATACCAATACAGAGTCAGGGACATCCAATCCTATTTGGAGTTATCGATGTGGGAGCAGGCGTTCATTCTCCTACCAGGAGGACATACCTTCTCAGGCACCTCTATTAATGGCATTCAGCAAATGTACTTATACAGAGACTTACAGTTATTTCGTTGATTAATTAAGGGCCTTGAAAAAGCGACAGCTTGTTGGTGCTTGGATTTAAACTCAAAACCTTTTGAAATTCCAATATCTTACTCCAAGTCCAGACTCCTGAAGAAAGCCTGACCACTCTGAACTGCCATATGATCCTAAGAACATTGCATAAAGGCATCAATCTTGTCCTGTGGTAAACCTTTACCCTCAAGGCCCATGTGAGGTTTATCCCTTGTGGGACTTTGCAGGAGAAACCCTAAGTGAATAGTTTGCGATTGGGAAATCCGAGGATCCGAGAATCCTCCCCTACCTAGAAAAAGCTCCTTCATTCATCCCCAAGGGGATCTTGGCATTTACTCATCCACTTTCACTTTCACTGATTGTTACCCCTCCATAGTCCCTTATTCTCCATCACTGGGTTAGTTACATCCCCCTTGTTCCTTAATGATGCTATCCAGGGAGAGGAGAATCCTCACACCTAGAGCATACTCATTTTTGGAAACTTTATTTAGACTGAAAAAGCTCTTGGATGAAAGTAAAAGTTGACATGTCCAGTTGACATGACTCAACTTACAGATTTCTATTTGAAACCTTTCAGTTTTGGCAAAATTGACTCTGTAACAAGAGACAAGAGATAATTGTGACATGAATATACTTTGATGAATCAGAAAAAAGGATCTAGACTATTAAATACAGACTTACCATCCACAGTGTCCAGGCTCTGTTTATGACAAACCTCAAATGCCTGGCCGACTGTCTGCACAATTCTCATTGCCTGGCTCTAACAATGGGGAAGTAAAAGAAAAGCAATTAACCACATGCAGCTGCATTCATTTTGGAGAAATCCGACTACACTGCAAATTTCTTTCCCCTTCTAGTTCTTTTTCCACTCCACTGTAACCACTGAACCAGTTTGGTGCAATCAATGAAAGATAGTAGACCAACCTTTACCAAACTCATTAGCATTCAACCCCCATCATAAGCCTGTTCCACCGCCATACCAAATCAATTCCTCTGCTCTACTCTAAGATATATACAAATAATTCCGATTTGTTAACGGGTTTGATTAGACAACGTCGATTATCTGACTGACCTTTCTTTTGGATTTGAACACGTTGCAGCGGAACACGTTGCTCTTCTTATCTTTCGCAATGTAACTGAAGATTTTGAGGTCTTGCGAGTCGTGCGAGACGTAAAAAATTCTGGGAATGGAAAGAAAACAGATAGTAACCGGCCCAGTCCATGCTAGCATTCCAAGAAAAATCAGTTTGGATTCATGTTGGGTACAATGTTAGCGATTCTATACTAATGTATGGATGTATAACTTGTTTGCAAAAGCAACTAATAGGTTTTCGGATGTAGTGATAGAAAGGCACTTGCATACTTGGTATTTAAAATGGGACAATTGTAGAATGTTGCAGCAACAAATCTTCAGAGCAGCAAATATACGCCGTTAAGAAAGCTAGCCTAACTCTTCACCTGGCTGGAGGCTTAATCGTATCGGTCCTTTCAACATTTATGATCGGATAATACTCCAGAGTGACTTACATTTATCTCATTCATACAACTTGGCAGCTATGGGGTTAAGGGCCTTGCTTAGGGGCCCATGAGTGTGCAGCTTGGTGTGGCTTTAATGGATTTAACAATGTGAACGCTGACTGCACCTCCTTACCTCACCTACATCACAACCTGAATATACTAACACACTTATGGCAGAATGAAATCGAAAAAATCTCCTTAAAATCTAGTGGAACATCTTCCCAGAAGAGTGGAGGTTATTGTAGCAAATTTGGACTGAATGTGAAATTGGATGTCGGAAAAATCCGAAATGATGCATTTTGTCCAACTGATTTATCCCTGATTATTTCTTACCTGTAAATAGGATCCTGTGCCAATGTCACATGACTTTCATCCCAGTTGCATGCATTTTTCTGGAGGAAATACATAAAAACCAAAAAGTTACTCAAATATAACTCGAATACAGAGTCACACTACTTAGAAGCCACAACATGAGACAACGAGACCTTCTTCTTCTGCAGCACCACTTTGACCCCATCCACCGCCACCACGAGGCTGACTTTCATCTTCTTGATGTTCTTGACTTTAAACTCGTACTGTCAAGAAACAATAACCAATCACACACACCAACTCAAACTTATCACGTTGCCAGGAAGCTGCAAATCCCTCACAAATCACACTAAAAGGAGAGTAGAAGAGTTTTTATCATCTCAAGAAATATCAGTATGAGCGTCTGGATTTTTTAAAAATTAGCTTCTTGTCTTTAAACCAGAGACTCAGCCATAAACACAGGCTGTCTTTAGAAAAGAATAAGAAAAGAAAAGATGAAGGGTTTTCACTCAGAGAGGAAACTGGTGCAATGCTGCTGCCATAAATCTATAAGCCGGCACTGGAGCCAGGCCAAAATTAAAATGTATGCCCTTGGCTAGAGGTTCTGCTCTCTTTTACATGCACTCGAAATCGACAGCTACATTCTTTTTTCCTTTCGGAAAAAAAGGGTGATCTGGATACAGGAACGATTAATGAGACAGAGGAAAGACTAGGAGGTATATTGTTGACGTCCTTAAAACCGTGAGAGTACGGTGAATAAAACAGGAAGAAGTGGATATTTTGCATACTTAGCTGTTGCCCGGAATATATATATATAAAACAAAAAATAAGGTCCTTTGGATCTACTTAAATTTTTCTAATAAATATTAATATTAAACATG
>MU563656.1:1594680-1615974 GCA_024362625.1 Silurus asotus
TATTGAGTTATTTAGTGAAAAAGAAAGAAAGAAAGAAAAAATTATAATTAAACAAATATTAAATAAATAAAACAAATTGGAAAATTGCCCTTTACAATTAATTATATGTTAATTAATTATATATAAATATATAATTTATTTGATAAACATTTGAAAAATGTATAAAGAAAAAATTTATAATAAGATTTATTTGAAAATAAAACCCACATACCCGAACCCTTCTCATGGCTGCTAGGATGTCCAGCCTGCTCTGGGGACGCACGATGTCCAACGTGCCAATGAACTAGAGGGTATGTGGACAGAGGGGAAGGTGGGCATAATTCATACTCAGGATATGATCACAGATACACAACACACACACACACACACACACACACACACACACACACACAAACACGTATATACAAATGCAGCAGATCAGACAGCCTCATCAGTGACACGCACCTTCACCTGGAATGTGATGCCGCACTGGAAGCCGTCATCGCTGTCGTCCACAAGGTTGTATTTGGTTTTCTCTGGCATGGTGCGTGTGAGGGTCGTGAGCGATATGGAGTCCAATCTGAGTCTTTGCAGAAAGCCTCTGGTGGCTGACCAGAATTACAAGGATTGTAGGACATAACATCACATCACATCAGTTAGCATTGCAGTCAAAACACTGGTCTTGTAAATAATAATAAAAATGGCAATAGTATTGACGACGACATCACCAGCCTCCCTCACCTGCTGAACCAAAGAGCTCAAGGAATCGTCTGCGGCTGCCAGACACGCATCCAGCTGTTTTATGGCTGCAGCCTTTTCCTCGCCTCGTGATGTTTAGGAAGCTCAGAGGGGTTCGATGGGACATGTAATCCAAAGCTGACATCTAGTGGTGGATCCAGTGACTGGACAAACATATGAAGTTCTTTCACAAACTGTTTTGTATTTCCCTTTCAGACCCAAACCTGACAATGCCCCTGTGCACAAAGCCAGCTCCATTAACATCTACTTTACATGGGTTTGAAGTGTGTGGAAGATCTACAGTTATAGAGCTCCAAACCTGGTAAACACCTTTGAGGGGAATGTGAACGCTGACTGCACCCCAGGCCTCCTCACCTCACCTACATCAGTACCTGACTTTACTAACGCACTTGTGGCTGAATGTAATTCATCAATCTCCACACAAAATCTGGTGGAACATCTTCTTCCCAGAGGAATGGAACTTATAATGACAGGAAATGGAGTTTAAATGTGGAATGAGATGTTTAAAAAGAAGCACATAGCGATTTTATGGTCCGGTGTCCCCAAACCTTCAAATCTTATCCCTCTATTTCATGAATTTCTTACTGTCTGAACATTGAGGTGTATGAACTACAACAGGACCAAATCAAACAAATGTAACACACAAGAGCAAGAAAAGACAAAGACTGACACGTCCCACTTTTATTCCTTTCCATTTCTGCAGAAATTCAATCGTCTTGATTAGACCCTTGTCAGACATCCTCGGCGACGTCGCTGCTCTCCAAACGTCTGTCACAACAACTGTAGTTTAACAAGATAGCTGTCGCGCTGTTTCTGATCCCGGCATAATCGCTTCATCCGACAGGAGATCGATTCGAGACCGAGGCAAAGATCAATAGGGCAGATGATTACCGTGGCGGCGAGGGAATGCGACTTTGGGTCGTGTCCTATAACGTCACGGTGTCTCATTTTTTGGGAATAACGCTGAGGGACACAGTTACTGTCATAACCTATTAATAATTCAGTAATTACCCAGGAACTAACGGCCACCACGTCAACAAACTCTGGTTCGTCTACAAGTCCTGCTGGTGTCAATTAGTGACGGGTCGTTCATGAACAATTCCTTCAGAAGAGTCATCTCAAAGAGTGATTCTTTTATTTTCGACTGGTTAGGCATAAGCAAAGCATTGTAAAATCTCTGTAGGTTATGTAAAGGAAACAGAATTGAGTGGTTCACCTCTTGACTTTTTTAAGACTCTTCTTGACTCCCATATACGGTATGCAGTGCATTACACAGGAAACAGGATTGAGTAGTTCATCTCATGACTCCTCTGGTAAAAGGATTGAACTAAATGACTCAAAAAAAGAGTTGTTCATTCCTCTAATCATTAGTGTCAACTAATATATTGGCCCTCCCTATTTATGGTTTCCTTTCTCTCTCTCTCTCTCTCTCTCTCTCTCTCTCTCTCTCTCTCTCTCTTTCTCTCTCTCTATATCTCTCAGTCGTTCTCACTTTCTTCCTCAATCTCTCTTTTTTTGCCTTTTCTTTTTGTCAAACATTCTCTCACAGTCTCTCTCTGAGACTGTGGGGAAGAATCACATATGAAGGAATGAGTAAAGCTAACTACGCTAACTAGTACAGATTTGCCGGTGTTTTGAATACGACTGCGATTATGAACAAAACAGTTTACTGATGAACAAACAAAAATGGCCAGATGACAAGCAAAAAAAAAAAAAAGTGGCTGACTATACTAAAACTGGTCAAACAAATTTCAGCACAATGGCTAAGATAGCAAACGCTATTTTTTATTTGAATTATCTCTGTGCTAACACATCTTTCTCTGAACGTATTTAAGATGCATTTCATTTCATTTTCAACATTAACCTTATAAATTTTTTTGGTATTTGGTGCTAGCAAAGTGATTTATGTGCTCGCTTTGTTTTTACTAGCAGCGTAGTTCATGTGCTAGCGTTGTTTTTTTCACATGCTAACTGCATCTAGCCTATTTATCTATAGCGCTGATAAGAATAAAGGTATGTACATTGTTCTAGAACAAAACGATGAGTGGATCCAGAACAGTTTTTAACAATTACTGTTATTTTTTTCTGCAGTAAATCCCTATTAAAAAATATAAAATTGGTGTTTAACAACCCTCGTGGTGTCGCCTGGATGAGACATAATGTCCCGTTTTTTTGTGCTCGGTGCCACTTTGGGTGTTCTGTAACACAGCGAGACTTAAATGGAAAATTAGAGCTCTTTCTTCGGGGGCAGATTGACATCACGCTGGCACTGATATATATATATATACATACTAAAGACGGTCATTTTAACCACTTTATATCTCTTTGTGCTTTAACTCATTGAACCTCTTTTCATAAATCCTATTTCTCCATCTATCCTAAATCCTAGAGTTTAGAATATATATATATATATATTTATATATATATATATATATTCTATCTATCTATCTATCTATCTATCTATCTATCTATCTATTGAGAGTGAGATAAAAGCAAGGGAAGATACTGAAGGATGTTAGATCCGATAGATAGATAGATAGATAGATAGATAGATAGATAGATAGATAGATAGATAGATAGATAGATCTTTTATATATTTTTTTATTTATTTGTATCCTAAATTACTATGAGAAACAATGTAAATGTCATGTAAATAAACAATAGTTAGCATTAGCAAGCTATGCACTTGCTGCTGAGCCTGTTTGCAGTAGCTACAACAGATGGTAGCATTACAAGTTAGCATTAGCAAAATAATAAACATTTAGGAAGACGAGACCTGCTAGATTTACCACAGATATAATTTGATGCTTAGCCCATAAATTAACATTTAAATATATCAAATTCGCTTAAACACGTTCCACACTTTTATTTATAAGCATTTCCTTTTTTTTCTTTTATCATGAATGTTATATGAGCATGAGGTCAACAAGTCATTCATGTTTACTTCATAACAGTCTCAATCAAGAGCACGCTTCTGTGCTGAACTTTCCAGATCCGTCCTCCTGGAAAATCCACTAACGCAAACACTGCATGAACTTCAATCTAGTTGGCAGACGAGAAACAAGCTGAAAACCAGCAAAAAAAATAGAAACAACAAAAATACTGAGAACGAGTGTAGTGCTCCCCCCTTCATTATCCATCTCTTTCCTCGTACAAAATGTTCTATGTCAGTTTATTTTTTGCCGTCCGGTCATAAAACTTTCTATTCTTGTTTCTTTTTTTTTTCCTTCCTCTGTTTCGATCACTCACTCACTGTTCTCTCGTAATTACCTCACAGTGTTCTTTCCTTCTTATTATCCTATATTTTGCACCAGGCTCTTTTTTTATCCATGCTCATCGCTGCAAAACTATCTATCTATCTATCTATCTATCTATCTATCTATCTATCTATCTATCTATCTATCTATCTATCTATCTATCTATCTATCTATCTATCTATCTATCTATCTATCTATCTATCTATCTATCTATCTATCTATCTTTCTATCTATCTATCTATCTATCTATCTACTGTAGGTCAAAGGTGAATTTCGTGAACCTTCAACTGGTGACAATTTCTGAAAATGGATAAACAACCAGGAAACGACCGAACACGAAAATCTTGTCTGGTCTTTTAGCAATCAATATACTAACGAATACAGTAATGTATACATTTGTGTCATCGATGCCATGCAGAAGAAATTCAGCATTTTCGTTCATCGTGATCCAAACCGTCATTTACATCAGGAAAAACTGAAACCGTGCGCCGTCATAGCGACAACATGACCGAACATTTTGACAAATTCGTTTGCTAACAATGACAAAAGGATTTTGATGGCGATTGAGATGTTCGTTGACACGAAGACTATATTTTGAGAAATGTACTGAGGACTAATTACAGGCTTTTACTGGTTTGCAAATAAAGATTCGAGAAATACTCCAGAGAAACTTAAACCCACTGTAAGGGCCACCAGGAGGCGGTGTCAGAGTGCGGGATTAACGCTTTGAAATATCAAGCGATCAACAACTCTTTTGAAAGTCTTTTTCGCCCGAACTAACATCCTGAGACCCTGAATGCAGAGGGAGGTGGAGGAGGTGAAAGTGGTGCAGGTGATGGAGGAGCGTGTGACTCACAGAAGCTTCAAGAAGCGCCTCGATGGACAAAAGCTGTGCTGAGCGCCTTTGCCAGTCGCCATGGAGACCTTCCTCCGCTGCATGGTGCTTGCAAAAAGAACCCCCCCTCAAACCCACACACACACACAGAGAGACTCACAAAGTGTTTCACAAATGCCTCTTTATCTCGGAGGTGGTGGCAGTTTACTCGTCTGCACCTGTGCTTTAGGAACAGTGTCCCTCATGACGTAAATGACGGACAGATAAAAGCCTACCACATGAATAGGATGTACCAGATGGTAAGAAAAACAGGAATATATATTTCTGTTTTTCTCACCATCTGGTACATCTCATTCATTTGGCTTTTATCTATCCGGCTTTCACGTCATGAGGGACACTGTTCCTAAAGCACAGGTGCAGACGTGATGCTGCAGTAAAGCATGGTGGTGGAAGCACCATGGTGGAATTTAAGGCTGAGTTCACTGAAAACGCTGTTGCACAAGTGAAAGGGTCTTGCCTTGATTGTATTTGATTTCTTTTTCCAGACTTAGACATGGAAAAATCCAGAGTTCAGCTACTAGTCAATTTAGTCAACATGCATCACATATGGATAAAATGCTGTCATGGGAATGCAATCAATTCTGTACTATGTTGTCTTATACCCCAAGAAATTTACAGTCTACATTTTTTTGTATTATTTCTTTATTTATTTTTGTTTAATAATGAAACATACGTATTGGTCACTCGTTCCATCATTTTCTCTTTTTCTTCAGTGAAGATACAAGAAAGCAGATGTTCAACATTTATTCCAAACTGAATTCCATACATCATCATACATCATCATACATCATCATACATCATACACATCATGTCTCCCAGTTAAATAAATAAAAAGCAATATATTATAATTTATACAAAATACACCATTGTTTAATAAATAGAATTTGTCCAGAGGTAAATAAAATAAAAATAACAGAATTTGTGCAAAAGTGTGCTCAGAGTTCAAAATTCCAGTGTTTCTCCTATTCCTCTTCTTCAAGTTGCTGAGGGTTTCGTTCGATATCCTTTAAAGTTCCTCACCAGTTCCCTGACAGGTTTAAGGCAGGAATCCCCAAGCGATACCCCTCGTCATTAAGCTCGGGATGCGATCCAGCGCACGTGTCCTACAAACCGTGTGCAGATGTTTTGGTTCAGGGTTTGAGCTCAGAGTAGAATGCAGATTTGAGAAAGCGAGGGTAGCAGTCTTTCTCCATAAGAGTGTAGATCTTGCTCTGGGCCAGATCGAAGCACGAGCAGGTCGGCTCCTGCACGTTCTTCATCGTGATGCTTTTCGTCTCGTGGTCGAGATTCACCTGAGGTGGAGATGGAGGAACCATTAGAAATTTAAAAAAAAAATGTGGAGACACTCACAATGCAAGGGTAATGGAATTCGGTGAATGATGGATCATTACCTCTCTCGGTGCGTCAGCATCGATGAACTCCTCGTAGATCTTCTTGGCCTTGGAGCACAGCTTGGAGGACATCTTTGTTTTCTTGTAGTCCTCGCAGGCCAGGTAGAACGCAATATTTTCCTCACTATGCTCGGACTGAAGGAACGTCCGGAAGGCGCACAACCCATCTGCACGGAGGACGGGAGAACGTTTTGGGTTAGACGTGCAAAAAAATTAATAAAACATCCCTGCTATAATTTTTTGTTTGGTTGCATACTGACCTTTATGAGCCAGGAGGTTCTGGAAGGACGTTCTCCACTTGAGGGCATCTTCTGTCCTTGGCTCTTTCTTGCTGGAGAGATTGAGCTCCTGCTTGAGAAGGAAACTTCCCAAACGTGCCTTCAGCTCTTTCACTCTGGAAAGGAAGCAGAAAAGACATGTAAGAACATTCTGCACGGAACCTCATGCAATCCAATATGAGCATAAATAATTGCTCCTCACCTCTCCAGACAGGAAACCGGCAGCGATTCCAAACCTTGGCACATTTTTCTTTTCTTTCTTTTCTTTCTCTGAATGTACAATTCCCAGCTGTGTGCTTCTGTTTTCTGAGAGAGTTTCGGATTCTGGCCGAGACACGGCAGCACTCTGCTATTTATACCACAGAGCTCTGAGGTGTCCTCGCCCCTTAGCCAGTAAATACTCAGTAGGAGGAGCTTCATATTCTGGAGCTCAGCCATGATTCATTTCCAGTAGAAAGGCACTTAGTGGCTTCAAGGTTCAAGGGAAGGGGGAGGAAAAAGAAATACCGTGATTTGCCTCAGGAAATTACTGACGCGAGACAATTGTCTAAAAACAGACGTAGGAAGGGGACATAATTAATACGAGAATTTAAAATGGGAATTTAAAGAAGGGAGGACTGCTCTGAAATCGAATTACTTAAAATATATATCTAAGGCCAGATAGAATCGTTTCAGGATGGGATTTGGGGAATTCCGGTTGTAAATGAGTATAAGATGCCATAGAAGAGATTCAGCAGGAATACGATACAGAGTCTGGGGAAATTTCCTTATAAATATACAGTATATGGAAAAAAAGTCCAGCCATATTTAGTTCTTCCCCAAACTGTTACCCCAAAGTTGGAGGCACACAATTGTATAGGACGTCTTTGGATGCGGTGACATTTACCTGAAGTCAGAGACCCACACCTGTACCACAATGACTGTGTAGCCCTGTGCACAAAACCAGCATGAAGATATGCGTTACATGGGTTGGAAGTGTGTGGAAGATCTTGAGTGACCTGCTATAGCACTCGAGATGAATTGGAATGCAACCAATAATTAACATGAGCACAACTCTCCATTAATACCCTCCAAAATTTCTGGATTATTTTACAGTTTTTCTAAATTGCTTTGGAGCATTTCTCGAATCCTCCTTAATATTTGGAAATCAGTAAAGTACATTCTCAATTTTTACAGCACAACACATTGGATTTCTTGCAAAAGCCTGTACGTTTCTCAAAATCCAGTTTATCCTTCGAAAGTAAGCATTCGGGTCAATGAACATCTCATTCCCATCAGAATGGAAAGATCTTTTCTCATTGTTCACAATTGAGATTGTCAGAATGTTATGTCGTGTTGGCAGTACGACGCTGCACATTTACAGGATTTTTTTATATAAACTACAGTTTGGATTACGAAAATTGGAAATGCACACGTTCCCCCCAAAAAAAGGTTCTGACAACTGGTTTACCCATTTTGCATGGAATGAACTGATGCTGAGATGTTTTGTGGGTTAAAACTATTCAGGTGAAACCAGTATACTATTTGGTCAACATGAACATAAACAACTGATATTGTGAAACAGCAGACATTCGAACACAAACGATTAAACGAATGTACTAAAGCATTCGCAATTTCAGCAAAGCAACAAAGAAGTGTTCCTATGATGAGCACGAGTGATGTGGAGGATAATTTATTTAATCCTGTAAATAAATTAGTCAGTGGCTTTGCTGTTTCGATTGTTTAGTCTGCTTCTTTGGTGTCGCACACTATGCACACTTCTGAAGAATCAGGAGGAGCTGGAGACATATTGTAACCGTGCAGACAGGAATCGAGCACTTTAAAAAAGGCAGGCAGTAAGTAATGACTCACTCGAGTCGGCGTCCAGATCAGGAAGCTTTTCCGCACTTGCACATATTGCAATCCACATGGTGTTACATTAATGCACATTAAAATATAAGATATGTAGAGCACTTGATACTTTATTAGATTTCTGATAGATAGATAGATAGATAGATAGATAGATAGATAGATAGATAGATAGATAGATAGATAGATAGATAGATAGCTTTGCATATGGATTAGCCATATTTTTTATTTTAATAATTTATTAATTGCAATCCGGTTTTTAAAAATGTTCCTTTTTTTAAATTTTGTATTCAATTATTAATATTTTATATATTTTTAAATTATTTCACATGCAACAGCGACCAGACAAAATATGCTGTAAAATATCAATCTTTTATCAATATCAATATTCAATGCCTTCAATACTCAGCATTTTGTTGTTGCTATTTAAAAAAATAAAAAAGTAATACATCTATATGAAGGAATAAGAAGTTTAAGCAATTTATTCTGAATAAATAATGTCTATCATTCGGATGCTTTCTGTGACCCGACTAGAACAATCAACAACAGGAACATTTCTTCTCCTCGCCTGCAGTCATGCCCAGCTTGCGATGGAGCCATGCTTCCTGTAAAGTGCTACCTATAGTGGGCCGGCAGGAAGCCCCCCGTCTCGAGTGGAGACTATGATTGCTGAAGGGACAAAAAAAAGGAGTGAAAGGGTTCAGGAAGCAGGGCGGGAGACTGGGGTGGGCGATGTGGTGGGAGAGGGGGTCTTTGAAACAGTTAGGCGGAAATCCTCCTACGCTGCTCGCCTCGTCCGTCAAGGTTCTGCAGAAAAAGAATGGCATTGGAAATAAAAGAAAAAAAGACTTAATGTGTCCAAGGCCTCCTGGATTCCTGAAATCACATCAACGATTCATTGCAAGTGGTTCACACATTTCAAGAAAACTGCATCTGTGTATTTTTTTTATGTATTTATTGATTTATTTGACCATTTCTGCAATTTGTGAGTGTGTAAAAACAGGAGGTGTGGGGGTTTAAATTTCTTACCAAAAGATCCTTTTTTAATTTTTCCATAATTATGGGAATAACTCAGAGTTGGGGGGGGTCATGAGCAGACATGGGGGTCTGCTTACATTACCATTAAATAATTCTTAACACCACAAAGAACCTTTTCTGGTACCACAAATTTACAAACCGAAATATAATAAACATTTTGCAAAAAAAATGGTAGAACTTGAACAACCTGAATGAGCATTTGTTGGCAAGGTATGCAAATGAAATATTTTGCATAGGAAAATATTAATAAGTATCAAATTATTAATCAATTGTTACAATCCGTCACACAAATCGGGCTTGCTGTTGTAGGAAAAAAAACAGAGACATCCTACGCAATTGTCTGGCTCCAACTTTGTCGAAGAGCATATATAGCTGGAAAAGACAGGTGTGCCAATACTTTTGTCACATTTAGAGCCTATTAGTTGACCTAGTAGTTTAGATTCTCCCTCCTTTACCAGACAAAACATTTTGGAGAAAGACAACAAAAGAACCACAACAATCCAATTTTCTCGTCAACAATCTAAGCAGTTTCAAAAAATAAACAATTAAACCGTGGCCTGGCTCTCGCTTCTGATTGGTCAAAAGGTGTCAATGAATTGTCTATGGTATTATTGTTTCCATAGCAACAGCAAATACAGGAACTTGTAATCCACAGATACTTCATATTTACATGGATTTTTTTATTTTACAAATTTTTGGAAGGAGTCTCCAATATCAGTGATGGTAGCATGTTATCAATTGCAAGAAAGAACCAAAATAATTAGACCAAGAATTCAAGAATTCTCGTTGAGAGTTTTTCATGTAGAAGACGAGTAAAACGAGCGTAGATGCGGCACGATCGGAAAACAATCCAACAAATGTGAGCAGTAAATTTTCTTGACCTACTTTCTTGAATATAACATGACGTTGTTCGTCTTTCCGGCGCAACTCAAGCTGTTTATTTGTATTTTTTTGCCAAGTAAAACGCATCTTTTACGTCGACGATACGGAGATCAGTGACCCACTTCCTGAGCGGAAAATCGAGACGTTTACTCTGATTCAAAAAAGAAAGTGTGATTATATCATTCTGACCCAAATCTAAGTAAATAAGTAAAAAGATCATTTGATTGCATCTGAAAATGTCGCACTTTTAAGCAGTAAGAAAACTACACATTTTTGACCCAAAGCTATTTTTTTATGGTATTTAGGTCATATTGATTATACAGGAAATTAATTATTATTATATGGGAAATGATTTTTTTTTATTTTTTTTTATACTTTTCAAAGTAATTAAGTTGCAAAAAATTTTTATATACTCTTTTTGAAATGTTATTCAATTTCATTTCTTATTATATTTATTTCTATTTCTATTATATTTAATAATGTATTTGTAATTTTTGTGTAATGAATTGTAATAAAAAAATAAATTTATACAATTCAATAAAATTCAATAAAGTTTATAAATTACAACTATTAATAAAACAACACTCACATTTACAGTTAGCATCACATTATTATTATTATTATTATTATTATTATTATTGCTAATAATTAACTGTGTCAAATTACACCAATAATCCCGTAGCTGAATATTATAGTTTTCACTGCTGAGGTCATGCAAGCATTTTGCACTTCGAGGACAAATTGCATCCATTGACAGATGAACAGATCTGAGCTGTTTGTCCTACAGTGTCCTTTTTTTTTCTAGGTCAGAATTGTGTAACAGTTCGTACACCGGGAGAGCGACGGAGCCTAAACACAAGTATTACGTGAGCTGAAGACAACAATACACCTCGCAATACACCTCGGGCTAACGAGTTCTCGTTTCGCTGCCGTGCCATAATTTGATCATGATCTAAAAAATGCTTTTAAAAAAAAGTCTTATTCAGCAGAGGAGAATGTTCCCTAAGATAATTGTAATTAGATAAAGTAGGTCAGGAAAATAAATGAGACTTTACAGGACGGCGTACAATTGTGCAAAATGTATGATCGGTTTTATTGCATTCAAATTGGGACCTAGAAATAATGCAGAATCCTGGAATTAAAAGTCATGTCCTTCACCAATGGAGAAAATGTATTTAATGATGTTTACCATTGGAAAAAATTTCCTTATGATCTTCAACATTTGTGAATATGATTTGACATTCAACATTGGAAATTGTTTTCATCATTGGAGAAAATTGATTTTCTGATTGGAAAAACATTTTTATGACCTTCACCTTTGGAGAAAATGTTTTTATGACATTCAACATTGGGGAATATGAATGTTTATGACATTCCCCATTCCTCAAAAATCTAAATATATATCTTTAGTTTATCATTGGGGAAAATGCATTTTATGACCTTTATTATTGGAGAAAATGTATTTCTGACCTTCACTTTTGGAGAAAATATATTTTATGACCTTCACCATTGGTGAACATGTATAATATGAATTTTGGCATTGGAGAAAACAAATGAAATCGTGTGAAGAAATTCACCTACTGCTTACATTCCAACAGAAAGATTTGTATCTACTTGAAATTACTCTGAAATATATTTGTCACATTTCTGTGAGATTTATGCAGCAAATGTATCTCAAATCATCTCACATATCTCATTTTATTGCACTAAATGTTGCACATGTGCACTTTTGGGTTGATAGTTTAAGAGTCATGTGCACTTCTGTGTTCCTTGTGTTCCTTTTGTTGATTTATGTTGTTTGCTGTAGCACCTTGGTTCTGGGTAAACCTTGTTTCGTTTCTGCACTGTAATCGGTTGAAATGACAAACTTGCCTTGACTTAACTAATGAAAACTGGAGACTCCTTCAAAAACAGGGTCCCGAATATACACTTCCATATTGAGCACTTTCATATGTCTTTGCTTCCTTATCCGGGTTTTCCTCGGTCACTTAATCCGTCTAAGTAAATGACAAAATACATGACAAATCAGTTTTTCCCCTGTTCTTGTGGCAAGTCATGAAATCCCCCATGAAATCTGCTGTGCAGTCCGGAGGTTCGATGCTCCGAAAAGTGGACAGCAGCGAAACTTTCGGGAAAAGGAGCAGAAAGGGCTTGCAGTTCATGGGAAAGTGGCTTCCTATGCTCACTACATACTTCAAGCCTGGCACGCTTCCAAACAGATGCTGGCAAGACTTCAGTAGAGACTTTCCAGTGTTGCAGACTGCAACACATTAAAGCCTAAATGACTGAAGCTGTTGACTAAAAATAGACCCAAACCCAAACAGACAAGTACTGAAATGACTAAGGAGATCATATCTGTTGTTTCCAGAGGTGGACAATATGAGAAACGATGAAATGATACATCAGTACTGCAAATAAGTAAATCTTCTACTTTTGCATCATTTTAAGAAGCTTCACAGATGAATTGTCATTGACAAAAGTTGCATTTTAATTCATTGAAACTAATTTTGTATTTCTAATAAACCATTTTCACACCTGAGCTAGATGCCGACCCAGCAAACATCCCGTACCATCTAGAGACGTACCAGTGCCAATTGGATCCCACTTCATGTGGAGTTTTGACATTGGACCTCTTTGAGTGTTTAAAGGCTCTGGCATGGAGAAGCTGGTGTTGAATCTGTGATGATCGCAAATGTTGAGCTCAGTAGCTCCTAGTTTTATAACCATAATGACTGTATAAAACTGTAGAAAGAACATTACTTATAATCTTATACTCCGGTAATCATGTTAGTTCTCACTCTCCAGTGTTCTTTATTGTTAAATGATTTATGATCAAACTCTTGATGTCACCCAAATGAGGATGGGTTCCCCTTTTGAGTCTGGTTCCTCTCAAGGTTTCTTCCTCATTACATCTAAGGGAGTTTTTCCTTTCCACAGTCGCCACGGCTGCTCATTAGGGATAAATACACACCATTCACCTTCACTGTTGATTTCTGTAAAGCTGCTTTGAGACAATGTCTGTTGTGAAAAGCGCTATAGAAATAAACTTGACTTGACTGAGCATAAGATTGGTATGTGAACATCCTATTTCACATTTAGTCCCCATTTGCTGTTCTCATAACCTGAACTCATCTAGGAAGATGTTCCACTAGATATTTAGAGTGTGCTTGAGGAGACTCAGCCACAAGGGTGGAAGTATGAGTGTGAGGAGGCCTGTGGTGCAATTATTCCCAAAGGTGTTCAATGGGGTTCAAACACTACAGCAGGCCACGCAAGATCCTCCACACACTTTCGACTCATGTAAAGCATATCTTAATGGACTTTGCTTTGTGCACTTTGTGTTATGCCGGAACAGGTTTGCGTCTCCTAGTTCATGTGAAAGGAAAAATCAATGCTATCTCATACAAAGACTTCATATGCAATTGTGTCCGCCCAACATTTTGGTAACAGTTTGAGAAAGAACCACATATTGCTGGAAATATCAGGTGTCCCAATAATTGTGTCCATACGGTATGTCTGGTGTGTGCATGCACGTTTTTTCTTTATAATTATATATATTTTTTAATAATTTTCAAAAAGTCCCATTTTTTTTTTTTATTATTTTAGAATAAAATAAGAATATTGTTAGTAATATTCGTTATTATGTTGTTACTAATATAAAATATATATAATGTAATTGTTATTAAAATATGATCAAATACTATTCAAGTAATTACACTTTTTCTTTTTCTTCTTTTTCTTCTTTTTTTTTTATTATATTTTACTCATGGCCAAATAGTCCCACTATCTATATAAAATAAAAATAAAAAAAATTAAATTAAAAATTCTAGATTTGAGGAACCCTCCTGGAGCTTCAGGACGGACAAAAAAAAAAAAAACAGTTCCTGATTTCTAGTAAACGTTCAGTAACGTCATGCAGAAAGCGCACTCCTGAACTTTTCGACGACGTTCAATGGACGTCATGAGGACGTCATATGGTTCGCTTTGGTCAAGCTGGATGTAAGACATCTGGAAATAAATGTTCCACCAAACCAGTGGACACACAATCATCCGTTCATGCAACCGTTTCAGGACTGATGGTCTGCTAGTCACTTGGACTGCTGGACACACTGCCTTGTTTTGCACCAGGAGAAGATTCTCAGTATTCTAAGCATTTTGTGGCTCTGCATAATAAACGGTGTTATGAGATTTCAGGGAAAAGCAGCAGCATGGGGTGTATTGGTTGAGGGGAGGGGTGGTTGGGGGTATCTTTTGGTACTGTTGGTGGTGATTATGAGGAGGAGGTGGGGAAGGACAGTTTGTAAATCTGACTTTAAGATCATGCAGTACTTGGAAAAAACGAGAGCAACCCAAGCAAATGAAAATGGCCTCGGTGAGCCACGTTCTTCATAAGAAGCACCTAATTGGGAACATTGCAAAAATGAAAAACAACCACTGAAGTCGTTAATCAAGGTCACCTGACCTCGGTGTACAGGTAATGTACTTGTATTATTTGAAAAATACAAACAGAAGAGCATGTCATGGTGTCTTGAAGGGTTGATAAGTAAACAGGGCACAGTCAAGGTCACATTAACTGTGTGGTCATTAAGGTTGTTTTGAAGGTAAATGGGTACAAAGAGCATTGAAAACAAATGAACAAATCTTCCATTTCTTTTCCTCAAGTCATCATCTTGGCAATTATATACCATATAGTATATACTGGTATATGTTTGC
The DNA here is from genome assembly GCA_024362625.1 of Silurus asotus. Classification (NCBI taxonomy): domain Eukaryota; kingdom Metazoa; phylum Chordata; class Actinopteri; order Siluriformes; family Siluridae; genus Silurus; species Silurus asotus. Next base: position 1,609,721 of record MU563656.1, read on the forward strand.
TGTATCATTTGGTGTAATATACTATATTCATGAAAGAACTGGAATACCCGCTCTTGTATTGATGCTGGGTAAAGTCTTCTCAGGAACATCCCAAAATTCAGGACCCTAATTGGGTTAGGTTTGGACTCTGATGGCCGACCCATGTATAAAAATTAGCTCATGCTCTCTGACCCACGCACACAATCCAAACCCTGGCATTATTGTCGGACTGTGCCTGTGCCATCAGGGAAATCAATCCACACACCTGTACCTGGCCAGCAGAAGCAACCCTGGATCATTACACTGCCCCCACAGGTTTGTACAGGTCATGCACCAGGCATCAATTCATTCGCTTCTCTTTTTACTCTGATGTGCCCATTATTTTATTTATTTATCCTGTATATATACCAAAGAAGGTTTAACTTTTTTGGCCACTGATAACTTTAGGACCACCTGCCTAATATTGTGTTGGTCCCCCTTTTGCTGCCAAAACAGTTGTGACCCGACAGCATTAACTTCTTCACCAGTTTGAGCTACAGGATCTCGCCTGTTGGATCGGACCACACGGACCAGCCCATGACCCTGTCGCCGGTTCACCACTGTTCCTTCGTTGAAGCACTTTTGATAGATATTGACCACTGCAGACCAGAAACATCCCAAAAGAGCTGCAGTTTTTCAGACGCTCTGACCCAGTCGTCTAGACGTCAATTTGTCAAACTCGCTCGAATCCTTACACTCGCCCATTTTTCCTGCTTCCACCATCAACTTTGAGGACAAAATTTTCACCTGCTGGCTAATAAATAAATCCACCCACTAACAGGTGTCATGATGCAGAGATCATCAGTGTGATTCACTTCAGCTGTCAGTGGTCTTTATGTTATGCCTAATTGGTGTAGGTTATACTGTTGTTCAACATTTTATCTCACCAAAAATCACTGCACAGGGTTTTTTTGTAAAGCCCAATTCTTCTTCAAGGATGATGATTTTTCACTTTTTTATAATGTGTTGGATTTATAAAGTGTTGGACTGGTTTTAACCCAATTTGGGAAGATTCAGCAATCTCCTTAGTTGTTTTCTTCACTTGAATCATGCCAATATTTTGTCCATTTCCATAATATATCTTCTGACATGGTGACATTAGTTGGGGTTAAATAGCCTCTTACTTATATACTTGTGTAAATCCAGTTGGTGATAGTTTTTTGGACAATCAGTGTATAAACATCCCATAATATTAATTTCTTTTTTTTTTTTTTAAGCCAAGAATTAGTGTAATTGCATAAGTATTCACTACCACCACCACCCCAACTCAAATATATATTCATCATATTAAAAAAATTGAAAATTAGAAAAACCCCTATTAGATTTATGACATGCAAGTCTGGATGAGTAGTGTTTTTTTTGTTGTTGTTGTTTTAATGCACTCTACTTCCTCTACACTGCGACTTGTGCTGTATGAAGGGCAAAGAAAACAGCATGCACGACAGACGAGTGGGAAACTCCACAAAGAGTAATGATGTAAAAACGCTGCCCCCGCACAAGTCCTCAGGGACACGGCTGTTTTGTCATTAAACCGCTGAAAAGCATGACGGGAGAAAAGCGCTTGCAAGACGTAACTACAGAAAAATGTCAGCTGTGACTAATTCGACTACAACATTAGAGCAAATTTTACAGGTACTTCATGGAGAAAAAAAACGGGAAACCTTATAAGTGCTTCCTGCCACTTTGCAAGAGTTGATTAAATTTTCCAAATGTATGGGTTTAATGAATAGCAGGAGGGGGGCTTTTGGGTAGGGGGCAAAGTGCAAGGTGCACAGACACATACTCAAACAGGTTGGAGGTTCGATAGTTTATTTATTTATAAAAGTCAAAATAAGGAAAGTCCAAAAGGTACTAAAGTAAATCCACAACTCAAAGGAAGATAAACAAACCTAAATTTTCAAGCACTCAGGCAAATGTCTCAGTCTTTTTCCTAAAAAAAAGCAAAGCAAAGCAATAAAAGAAAAACTCAAACATGAAGGCAACTTCCGATCAGATTTACATTTATGGCGTTTGGCAGATGCCTTTATCTCGAGCAACAATTACTTTATTAATACAAGCAATTGAGGGCTAAGGGCCCAAACCTTTTAAATCAAAAGGCCAACATTTTAACCACTAAGCTAACATGCATCCATATCAACCGTAAGAGCAATAAAACACAAAAGGCAGACCACATAATGTTAACAAGTAATCTCACGCAAAGGGCGGAGCTTAAATACAGACGGGAGGTGATTAAACACAGGTGGAAACAATGGGAAATTAATGAGGGGACACAGGTACACAATGGCGACATCTGGTGGCGATAACGAAGGAAACGCAAAAAGAGGAGCAAAAGAGGGCAGAAATCAAATGCAACCTACCAAAATCCTGATTCTTGGGAATCTAATAATCTCCAAAAGTCTCACACAGAATGATACAATGAACAATAAAACATCCAGAGGGCATTAATTATTTGGGTGTCAAAACTAATGAAGGGAGAGGTTTGAATAGAAACTGGTTGAAACTGACTGGAAGGCTAACAGTAGGCTACAGTAGGTAGAACCACCATTTGGTGTAAAACATGCTGAGCTGAAAAGCATCTCAAACAGTGCAAGAAGTCAGACGGTTGAGGAAGTTTGAGTTTGGGAAAATATCACTTGGACGTTTATAGTCTTCTAAACTATAAATGTAACCATAAATGATAAAAAAAATAAAAATTAAAATCCCTAGAACAACACCCCCAGGAAATAATTAAAAAGAAAAAAACAGAACATTCCTCAAATAAGACTTATTAATGCAACTCCAAGCATCTCTTCCCAAAAGCGCTTCCCAAATTCTCTTTAATTTACAACTGGTTTGCGTTTTTCTTGTTTCATCTGGCTTTCATTACTCTAAAGCTACAGTAGAATCCTTTTAAAACTGGCAACCTCCAGCTTCCGTGGTCATTGTTCTCTTACTCAGCATTCTTCGCAGGAATGTTACAGGATTTTTGGAATAATGTGAATCATTTGTATGCTGGAAAAAGAAGCTTGTTTTTTCCTCATGTTTCCAGAGGAAGAATTCAGGCAGGAATACTGACTCAAATAATCACTTCCGGTATAATCCCTCTATTAAAATCAGGGTTCGAGTTCAAACTAGTCAAGTGCATCCTGGGGTCATGACATTAGTGACCACTAGCTTTAAACCATTAGTTAGAAATTCCAGATTCATTAATGTCTTTACTGGTCATTTGTTTGTCTTTAATTTTGAGGTGGTATGTTAACTGTGATATCTTCAAAGGCAAACAATAGACCATACAGACAGCATTAGGGTCCATGAGGACACCATTAGGCATTGAAATTCCAAACTACTGGGTACTTTGGTTTGATGCTAATGATTTAATGACATGACATAATGAAAACCACTGTTGGTTTTGCTGATGGTTTTAACAGCTGAGGATGTTTGTAATGGGATTTGTAGTGCAATCCATTAGATTCCTTCTTAATGGTTTCTATTTTTTTTCCTTTGTGATTTTTTTTTTTCAACAAAATAAGTCTCATGCTAAGAACGACGAATCAGTCAAGGAGTTTTCTGTAATTAGTATTTGACATTTTTCTTCACTACAGAACATTGCAAATTTGTATTTGTTTTTTGTTACATTAAATTAGTTCATGTTAGGACTTAATAGTAGATCCCAGTAATTAAGTAAATGTAATTTGTTACTGTAATTAAGCAGCTTTTTTTTGTGTAAATTTCCATTTAATTTAACTTCACTACATTTCAAAGTCAAATATCTTAACTCAGCTACATTTTGAGAAATCAGTTGTTCCTTTTTATTTATGAGGATAAAAAACTTAACTGGTCGAACCAATCACCAATCGGTTTAAATTCAGTGGTCGAGCACAAGCTCTGTTTTAAACTGGTTTTGATTGGCGCTTGGTGTATCTACTGATCACCAACATACAGTTCAGCATCAGTTCAACAGCAAGCAGAACATTTAGAGAGGAAGAAATGATGTTCCCTTACTTGCTCAAGCAGATAATCCTGTTGTTGTAATTTTATGAATTTTTTTTTTAAAGAACACTTCTTTGTCCAGAAGACTCCCTGATGCCGGAGAGCTGATATGTTGCCATGCCGACAACGATCAGCCTTAATTTAGAACGATTGCCTGCCAATGATGGAGAAATTGTCGTGTTGGACTTGTTGAACTCCTCATTCCAGTTAATAATATTGCCCAAGAGCAAGCATGGTGTGGCTGGGATTTGAACTCACAACCTTCACATCCGGAATCCAATAAATTACTAATATAGAAGACTAGAAGACTTTCCACCAAATCTTGGACCATAACTTTTGGGGATTGCTGTTTATTTAGATACATATGATTGTACTAGATTATGCAGATATACATTAGAGATATGAGAGTGTATTGGGATGTGTTTTTAAGCCATACACTAACATGAAAAAACCTTGTGAGAGAGAAGAATCTGAGACTCAGCCACTAGATGGCAGCAGAGTCTCACTGTAATGAATCTCAGCCTTAGGAAGCTCCAACGTTAAATGCCTGATGGAATTTAATATGCATATAAAGCTCAATTAAACATTTTAACTAGCCTCCTGTTAGAAAAATAAACACAAAGACATTAGTCATAAATAAATCTATAACTTTTATATTTATATCATTTAAATTACGTGGACAAGTTGGCCAGTAATGGACATGTCTGTTCGGTTGGATTCTCAGAGGGACGTCGCAAATTCGATCACCATTTCGTCTCAGACAGATCTCGTCACTGAGCCGTGCTGAAATGTCTTGCTCGGGAACGAGTCACTCTGAATTATTCGTTTTAACCTTTTTCACTCGAGCTCCACGTACCTGGTGTGAAGCTGCCTCGTGTGTCGTCCGCTTTGAAATAAGAAAAAGCAGTGCCCCGTGACGGCCCCTCGGTTTCCCCTGCGTGGGCCAATTCTTGTAAAGCACTCAGGTGTTAATAAAACACTGCGGCACATCAGATTGCTTTTAAGAGAGTGCTCGGGGCCGAAGAATGTATAGGTTGCAGGTTTAGGGAATGTAGGAAATGTTGTCTTTATGGAGTCATTGTGTGTTTTTTGGTGGTATGGGGTGTCAGTAACCATACGTGATGACTGTTAATATGAACAAACTTTCGCACTTTGCATTGCGATCACCTCAGTGAATTTCTTAGGAGGGCAACCAAACTCTGTGTAAAAACTCTGACAATATCTACATGATGTCTCTTCCATTAACTCAGTGGTCAAGGCTAAAGGTCAGGTTTCAAGCCCAAGTACTGCCAAGCTGCCACTCTTGGGCGTTTAAGCAAGGCTCTCAGTGCTCCAGAGGCGCCGACCCTGCGCTCCCTAACATCGATTTGATATATGAAGAAAGAATTTCACTGTGCTGTAATGTATATGTGAGTATAAGTAATAAAGCACCTTGACATTTGAATCATTATGACATAATACTACCACCACCATGCTTCATTGTGGGAGGCAAAAAAGCCACCAAAACAGTGTCGTGAAAACTACACTCACAAAAGCTTTAACACGCCATCTGAACACAGCTTTAAATCAGCCTTACCCTTGGTTATTCTCTGCCCACTAAAAATTCCAATAAAGTCTTGGCTTTTTTTTTTTGCAACAAAGTGGCTTCAAATTCATTCCAAAATAATTTTGTTGGCCAAAGATTTGCTCTTAACCCTGACCAAGTCCCTTGTCCCTGCTGCCAAAAAAAGCATCCCAACAACATGACATCCCCACCACCATGTCTCACTGTGGGGGCACTTGGCATCCTCAGGGTCCTGCACGTTGTTGGGTTTATGCCAAATGTAGTGCTTTGTGTACAAGGTCAAAGAAGTACAATTCTGGCTACAGCAGCCCAAAATATATCTCTGTCTTTCTCTCTCTCTACATACTCTCTGTCTCATTCAATCTCCCTTTTTCTCACTCCTAATTCTGTCACTTTATCACTTTGGCCTATCCTCTTCACTCTTTCATATTTTTGCACTTCCTTAACTTCTCATTCACTCTTTTTTCTCCCTTAGTTACACTATCACTTTCTTTCATATTCCCCTCTCTCATTCCATCCCCATCACTCTCTTTTATTTATTTATTTATTTATTTATTTGTTTGTTTATTTATTTATTTATTTATTTTCTTTCTTTCTTTCTTTCTTTTTTCAGTCACTCTCTGTATCACTATGTCTAATACATCTCTCTTTTTCTTTCTTATTTCATCTCTCTCTCTCTCTCTCTCTCTCTCTCTCTTTCTCT
>MU563656.1:1615981-1639748 GCA_024362625.1 Silurus asotus
TTTATTTATTTATTTATTTATTTTCTTACTTTCTTTCTTTCTTTCTTTCTTTCTTTCTTTCTTTCTTTTTCCAGTCACTCTCTGTATCACTATGTCTAATACATCTCTCTTTTTCTTTCTTATTTCATCTCTCTCTCTCTCTCTCTCTCTCTCTCCTTTCTCTCTCTCTCTCTCTCTCTCTCTCTCTCTCTCTCTCTCTCTCTCTCTTTCTTGCATTCTAATGACATCATTCTTGTTCTTTCTCTATCATCCTCTCACACTCTCCATCATTCTAATCCCATCTCTCTCTCTCTCTTTATCCCTCTCTATCTTGTTTAGTCACTCTACCCTTCTCTCTCTCCCTATCACTCTACTATCTTTCTCGTTCTTTCTTCATTTCTCACTCTATGTCCCTCCTCTTTCTCTCACTTTACCCCTCTGTTTTTTCTCCCTCTCTTTTGTTCTCCCAATTATTTTCCTATCTCAATTTCTTCCTTTCTCATTTCATCTCGCTCTTTCTCTTCATTCTCTCTCTCCTGATTGTTCATTCTTCTTACTTCCGTCATTTGTTCTCTTTCTCCAGCTCCATTTTATCCACTTGGGTGATTCTTTGCCTCATATCTGCTCTGAACCCGGACTTTGATGGACTCGCTTTGGGAGCTGTTTGCACTTTTGTTTAGGCTCGTGGGATCCTTGAAAGGTCTAATGATGGCAGAAATATATGACTGTTAAAAAAATAATTGTCTAAAAATGTTTTAATTTGTAAGAAATTATATATTATGCAGTCGCAATAGGGTCGATTTCAACACTTTTTCAGAGCTGTAATTATTATTAATGATAATAATAATAATACTAATGTTGTTCTGAATTATGAATTCCTGATCAATTATACATTAATAATGAATAGATCCAACCTTTATTTATAGACATCCCCGTTTTTTTTTTTTTACCTCTGACGTTTTTCTTCCAAATCTGGAACATCTCCAATAAGCTTTTGCCAGGAGAGTCCTGGGCATGTGCCAGGTCTGAAGTATAGAGGCTGCTGACGGGAATTCACCTCAAGGAAGTCAACAAGGGTGTGTTACAAGCCGTACTAAAATATACCAGCTTGGCTTTTGTTGTTGTAAATATTGCTCGTATTTGGCATGAAGACTTTCCCCTGGCCGGAATCCTGGTATAAAAATAAAGACTCTATTCTAGCCATCAATTCATTTCTAGCTGCTGTGATGGAAAATGAATGAATGCCAACTGACCAATCAGAATGAAGGATTTAACAAAGCAGTTGTTGTGTCGTGAGCAGTATTTAAATTTTTTGTGCTGTATGACAGAATTAATGTCTGAACTACACAAACACACACACACACACACACACACACACACACACACACACACACACACACACACACACACACACACACACTCACACCTCCATCCAGCAAGAAGATCTGGCAGCAAATCAGTTATCTGGCTCTGTTGTTTCCATGCGGCGCCAGTCGAGAATATTAACGACGCTCTTTGTCTCAACATATTGCGAATAAAAAGAGACAAGAAAACAAAAGCCACAGCAAATCATGTCTTTTTCTTTGCTTGACTTTATGAGTTGAATAAATTGAAACAGGTCCTGCCCTACATACACTCTGCACATAATTGAGTTTCCGATTGCAAAATAGATTTGATTGATACCAACATAGCCGGTATTCGTTTTTGATTGGAACAGAGCCAGTCAATAGTTTGGAAACACCTAGTCTATGTCCTTGTCTTGGACAATTTGTCTCTGTATAAGTTGGAGAAGAGGAGAGATGTTTGCAGATTTCCTCACCCCCACAGTCAAACATGGAGGTGGAAGCTTATGGTTTGGGGTAGTTTTGGAGCAGGAAAAGTTGGAAACTTATTCCAGAGGAACGGAACCAACATGGCAACCGTTCCATAATTGAACACCATGCAATTTCATCTGGACTGTGGCTCATTGGAACCGACCACCAAGCTCTGGTAAAACAGTAATCTGGAGTGATATCTATCACCGAATAGCCTGAACAGTCACCGCACCTAAAATCCTATTGAGCTGCTCTGGGATGAACTAGACCACAAAAAAATGTAATCTAGTGAAGAACACCTTTGGCAAGTTTTAGAAGAGGCATGGCAAAGTATTTCAGCTGAACGTTTGAAGAAACAAACTGTCCGGATGCCAAGAGTGTGTAAAGCTGTTATTTAAGATTAGATTAGGGCAAATGGGTTCAGACACTTTTGCCCAAGATGGCAGGATTAGACGGCCTGAGCCAGAGGCGGTTAGTTGGAAGAGTCAGATCTCATTTGTGTGCATTCCAAATCCTCACGAGTAATCGGATTCAAATCCATGCTCATAAACTAACATTTCATTCAACACTTGTTTGAAATTTGAATGCCAAAATTGAACTACATCCTGAATTAAGTGTTTTGATTTTGACTCCGGATATGAATCAGGTTTTTTTTTTTTTGGGTATATACATTACATTTTTTTTATTCAAAAGGTCTTGAAAAAAAAATAGATAAACACTTCTACTCTAAAGACTCTATTGTAGTAAGCATTGTGTTAAATTCTAAACCATTCGTGGTTAATAAACCGTGGAGCGAAGGTGGTCGACTCGGAATTGGTATACGATCGAATACGATCCGTCTCAATTTGTCTGTCGGAAGCGTCCGGAGGCCGGAGACAATCGTGTTAAGGGGTTATCAAGAGAGCCATCGAGAGAAAGAGGAGGTATGGAATGGAGGAACGGAGGATGAGGTTTGTGATGCCCACCTGAACAGTGAATAATATGTGGAGCGTGAGCCCGCGACGCCGCTTTCATCTTCAAGTGTGTCACGGATCCGGCTTTCATCCTTTCGTCTCCATCTGGAAAAAAAACGCTTACAGCGAAGAACAGAATGGACGCTTCAGTGTGAGGATGCAGCTTGAATACAGATCTTTTTTGTGGGGGGTTTTTGGGTTTCTTTTTGAAAATCCCAGTCGAGTTTATTAACCTCCACTCTTCTGGGAAGATGTTCCACTAGATTTTGGAGTGTCCTTGTGGAGATATCTTTCAGCCAAAAGGGTGGTGGTAAAGTCGTCTGTCTGTCTGTCTGTCTGTCTGTCTGTCTGTCTGTCTGTCTAGCTTTTTTCTTTTTTTCTTTCTTTCTTTTTATTCATGGAGTTGGCTTTGTTCACAGGGGCATCGTCACACTGGAACCGGTTCAGATCTCCACTAAATGAAGGGAATATTTCATGCTACCACATCCAAAGACACCAGAACAATTGTGTGCCTCCGTCTCCGTAACAGTTTGAAGAAGAACCAGATGTGGCTTGAAAAGTCAGATATCCCAATAATTTTTGACCATGTAGCTTTGCTGTGGTTTTCCGAGAGAAGGAACGGAATGAGAGCATGACTCAGCGATACAAAGACTCAGATGATGAATCAGTGAGACAGGAAATTAATATGACAGGGTTTGTGGGAAAACTCTGACAGGCTGGATAGCGATTAGCCGTAATTGGTGCTTTGACAAATTAGCATGTGGCACTCGGAGCGTCGGGTCGAAATCAATCCAAAAACCTTACGCCTGACAAGAAACAGTGTGTCTAACCAAATCTAATCAAATCCACTCTATAATACCTTAAAAATAAAAGCATCGTATGACACGATGACCTCAAAGAAAGAAGAGAATAGAAATAGTTCATGAGCTTATTAGAGTCTTTTTTTTATCTACATTTGGATTTATAACATTTTCACTGCTTTTGTGTGAAAAAAAAAAAAAAAAACAATGTTCTCTCGAAATGTAAAAAGATAAAAATGTGAATAAACCGTGGAAGTGAGAAATGAGAGAGAGAGAAAGAGTGAGGGAAATTGAGTAAGTAAAAGAGAGATGGAGTGAGAAAGAGATAGTGAGAAAATTAGAACAAGAGTGAAATAGAGTGATAAAGAGAAAGAGAAAAATAGAACAAGTGAGAAAGGAAGAGAGTTATAGAGAGAGAGTATTAGATTGAGATAGAGAGAGTGTTAGAAAGACTGAGAGAGAGCGAGAGAGAGAGAGAGAGAGAGAGAGAGAGAGAGAGAGAGACAGAATGAGAAAAAGGAAGAAAAGTAGAGTAAGAGAGAAACAAAGAAAGTAATAAAATGAGAGAAGAGTGAGAGAGAGAGTAATAAAAAGACTGAGAGAGAGTAAAATAAAGTGAGAACGAGAGAGACCGTGAGAGCATCAATATGACTAAGAGAGACAGAAAGAAAGAAAAAGTGATAGGGATATCAAGTGAGAGAGAGGGAAAGAGAGAGAGAAAGGGAGAGAGTGTGAGAGAGAGAGAAAAAGAGAATTACAGCAAGAGAGAGTGAACCACAGAGAGATTACGAAAGGGAGAGAGAGAAAGAGTATGATAGGGGGATAGCGAGAAAAAAAGAAAGATTAAGAGAAGTTAATTAAAAACAAGAATTCTTCTCTGATTTCCTCCTAATTACATTTTTTTCCAACTTTCCATCTTGATATTTGGAAAAATAATCCGATCCCTCAATCGTTCAGGATCTACAGCAGACCCTCACGTCTAATGCTAGCAGGCTTCAACCCCCACGAATCGAACCTCACGAGCCTCCTTGGAATTCCTCCACAACTCAAAGATTTACACTAATCTCGGGGTTAAATGTTGTTTCCATAGCGACAAGTTTCAAGGATGATGTAGTGTCGCTAATTAGCAGCCAGAGTTTAAGAGTATAAATGAGCATGGTGCTCTACGAGCCGGCGGGATTAAGGACTATCTATAGAGAGCCATGTGATAAGACGCGATGCGGCAGAGCTTTATTACTCCATCGGATCAGGCTTGCACTAATCCTGGACTTGATGCGATGCCTTGGCAGCCTGCTAGTCAAGCGGAGGAACTGCAGAAGCTCTTCTGTTTTTCTGATGTTCAAATTTTTCAAAATCCAGTCTAATGGACTGACTGTTCTTTGTTGAGACCTTCTTCTTCTTCAGAGATCGTTCTATCTAATGGGCTTCTTGTCCAGAGATCTCATGCTACATCTAGCAAACTCTGCACAGACCTTCATTCTGGTCTGATGGGTCAACCGGGTTTTGTTGTCGTTTCTATCTATCTATCTATCTATCTATCTATCTATCTATCTATCTATCTATCTATCTATCTATCTATCTATCTATCTGGTGTTCTGTCTCTCTGTCTAGCTATCTTGCTTTTCTTTCCTTCCTTTGTTGCTTCCACAGCACCATTTTCCCCTCCTCCTGGGTTTCTCTGAGATAATACATTGTTTAGCTCGCACTTCTGAAATAAAGCCCTCCTGGAAGACGAGTTGTTGAAAGTGCTGATGTGGAACCTGAGAGTTTTTCTGTTGTTTCTGCACCAGTCTTAATTGCACGCCTGTTTGGACTTGTGTCCTTTGGGCACGAATTTGTCAATGACTGATTTATGTTGTGTTATTTCTTTAATGGGGCTGTTCATAAACTCCGATCAACCCTCTCGCACCACCAAACATAACCCCCCCTCACACTCCTCGCTGACAATTCTTCCCCCGAGGCTGCAGCTGCACTGGGATCGTTTCTCTGTAGAACCTCGAACGCTTGGATGCTCTACTGCTTTCTCTTGCTTATTTCAGCAAAATGCCTCTAGAACCATGCTGTGATGTGATGTTCAGAGCAAAAAACATCCCTACCTATGGGGAGGTGGGAGCTCTTTATATAAGGATTGGAAGATCACAAGTTCAAATCTCAGCACCACCAAACTGCTACTGCTTGGCCCCTGACCAAGGTCCTTAAAACCCCTCAACTACTCGGTTGTAAATCATTATTGAATGTTTATAAAAATAATTCTTTATTATTTTGCATTTAATGTTTTATTCAAATAATAATTTTATTAAAAATTCTTTTTTTTATACTTCACTATTAAATAAACTTAAAAAATGTATTCCTAAATAATAAAATATAAAAAGGTTTTAATTTAAATTGCATAAAAAAAGATTTTAATTTTTTTTTTATTGATATTTTTTTCATAATTTTTTTATTCAGTATTCCTTATCATTTTTTTATTATATTCCTATGATTTTTCTTTTTACATTACATTTATTTATGTTAATCCTAATAATGTTAAAAAAAATCTATAATTCTTTATAGATTTTTTTTATAAATTAATTATTTTTTATTCCTATTTAATTCATGTTGCGTTAAAAGTAAATTATCCTTAATTTTTGAAAAGGTTTTAATCTAATTTGTTAATTTTATTCATCTTTAAAAATCATTTCATTTATTATTTATATTTCTGTAATCATTCTCTCTCTCTCTCTCTCTCTCTCTCTCTCTTTCTCTCTCTCTCTCTCTTTTTCTCTCTCTCTCTTACTCTCTTTGTCTTTTTCTTCCTCTCTCTCTCTCTCTCTCTCTCTCTCTCTCTTTTTTTTTTTCAATGTGTCTGAAACTGTTCTTTGCTCCTTCCTCAGGTCATTGTTTTGTATGTTTGCTACTTATTATAGATTTTGTTTTCTCTTGTAATCCACTTTGTTGTGTCTGTTTTATTCTATTTAGTCTCCTTCAGCAAGTCCACTGGCACCTGCCAATATAATTACACTATATAGACAAACGTTTGTGAACAGCAGAGCATAAAATGTGCTTTTTGAACATCCCATTCCACATAAATCTGTCCCACAAACTATTTTCCCCGAATGGCCTGCTACAGTGGTCCCCCTCAGTGGACTTAAAACCAAGAACTTAGAATGGTACCTCAGTGAATTCATCTAGACATTACGTCACTTTAATACAACAATGTGTTTACAAACGTTTTATGAAATTTGTTAGCGAACACATAAAATGTTATTCCTAAAGTTCATGAACATTCTGCGGATTTGCGTGAATTTTAAGATAAACCGCAACTTGCCGTTAGGTTCCAAACGAACCCGCGAATTTTCCGAGCCGCGGATTATCGTTGGTTGACTGTCTAGAGCGCGGACCTCGACCCTATTGAACACCATTGGGATGAATGTGAATGCTGAAAGTCAAGTCAATCACACTCCAAAGTCGTGTAGAACATCTTCCCAGAAGAGTGGGGGGTATATTACAGCAAATGGCGACTAATACGATCACAAATCTTATGGTCAGTTTTTGACCTCATTTTGTCTATATCTTGTATAGATGATTTACTGTTCTGTAATATCGAATCAAGTGTACGGTGACGTGAAGTCTGCTTCAATGATCTAATTCCACATATTTATTTCTATCGTATTCGATTTTGAAGAAATACTTTGTTGTTTCCATAGCAACAGGGACTCGGATGTCTGTTGGAGAAGCTTTATATTAGTTAGTAGGTTTTCCACCACATAATCCTTAAATCTTCTGTATATTCTGTATACTATCTATCTATCTATCTATCTATCTATCTATCTATCTATCTATCTATCTATCTATCTATCTATCTGTCTGTCTGTCTGTCTGTCTGTCTGTCTGTCTGTCAGTCTGTCAGTCACCAGATCTCATATTAGATTTAAATATATATTATATTAGTAGGTTTTCCACCTAATGAAAGTCTTCACATCCTGGTTTTCTGGTTTCTTATTAATAAAATTTTTCATTTTCGTGGTCATTTAAATTTTTTTGTTTTATTAGAAAAACAAAAAAATAACTTTATATTTTTTTGGCATTAAAAATAAACGTTAGCTAGCATTTTGTCTTGGTGACTTACAATTCCCGTAACTTATGGCAGGTCTGAAAGGTTCACGTCAGTGTGGTGTTTCATGAAAGCCCCCCATTTTTTTATTTTTAAATGCAGGCCTGACATTTAGTCTTTCATTCTACGTCTGCCTCTGAAGTGTAAAGGTGACAGAGGTAACTTAAAAGGCTTTGTCTCAATTTGCCCAGTGGCACCTGAAGCATGTTTCTTTTGAACATGGCAGCAGTGCGACGCCACCTCGCTCCATTTCATTTCATTTCATTCCATTTCAAGGACTCGTAGTCCTTGAAGTGTGTGTGTGCTTGCGAGGGTCTGAAGTGCCTCTCGTAAAGCCTGGTCTTATTCTCTGATTAATATGAACTATGCAATGCAAAATTATATGAAACAAAAACAAAGAAGGTCAATTAAAAAAAAAAAGATACCCCCCCCCCTCAAAAAAAGTGTTTAAAGACCCTTTTTCTTTTTGACTTGTGTTTTTTAGCCCCGCGTAGGCGTGTACCTCAGCATGTACCTCGCATATTTATGAGCGAGACTTGATTGACAGCTGCTACCTAAAGTGGAATATTCCAGGTTCGGTACCAGATTAAAGCATGGTGAAGCCGGAAAAAAAAAAAAACCCAGCATTAATCATACCTTCAGTCCATGAACTTGAAGAGAGAATTTGTTTGAAGGGAGACATAAACCTAAAGCTAAAAAATAAAACAAAATATGAATAACTCTGTGTTATGGCCAATGGACATGTCATAAAAGACCCTTGGTCATCAGGATGGGCTTTGGGGCACCCCATTATGTTTCAGCACACTCCTTGGATCTTCAGGATGTTGTTTGGGAATTTTTTTTTTCTGGACTGCAGAATTCTTTAACTGTTTTCAGGACAATGTTTTTTTTTTTTTGGTGTGTTTTTTTGGTCTTCATTCTTTGGGACACTGTTTTGGTCTTTTTTGGTCATCAGGGTGCGGATTTGGTCATCAGGACACTGTTTTTGAGTGTCCAAGGTGATGTTTTAGTCTTTAGGACACTGTTTATGTCTCCCAGACCCAAATTTGGTCATCAGGGTGCTGGTTTGGTTATTAGGACACAGTTTTCCGGTGTCCAGGGTGCTGATTTGGTCATCAGGACACTGTTTTTGAGTGTCCAAGGTGATGTTTAAGTCTTTAGGACACTGTTTATGTCTCCCAGACTTGAATTTGGTCATCAGGGTGCTGGTTTGGTTATTAGGACACAGTTTTTGGGTGTCCAGGGTGCAGATTTGGTCATCAGGACACTGTTTTTAAGTGTCCAAGGTGATGTTTTAGTCTTTAGGACACTGTTTATGTCTCCCAGACTTGAATTTGGTCATCAGGGTGCTGGTTTGGTTATTAGGACACAGTTTTCCGGTGTCCAGGGTGCTGATTTGGTCATCAGGACACTGTTTTTGAGTGTCCAAGGTGATGTTTTAGTCTTTAGGACACTGTTTATGTCTCCCAGACCCAAATTTGTTCATCAGGGTGCTGGTTTGGTTATTAGGACATAGTTTTCCGGTGTCCAGGGTGCGGATTTGGTCTTTAGGACGCTGTTTTTGGTCGCTTGAGAATGGTTTAGACATTGGTTGCTGGTGTTTCTTCAGGATTGTTTTGTTAATTTAACAGGATGCTGTTTGATTTCATGAGACACTGTTTTGGTCTTCGGGATACTGTTTGGTTTCTGTTTTATAAGAATGGTTTGGCTTTTAGGAGGTTTTTTAGGTCTTCGGGATACTGTTTTGGATAGATGGTGTTTTGGTTTCACAAGACTCTGTTTTGGCATTCAGGATGTTGTTCAGGTCTTTGAAATACTGTTTTGATTTCATAGCACGCTCTTTTTATTCCGGTACCTTCTAAGCAACAGGTGATATAATAGCTATAAATCTAGTAGTGTGTCATTTAACCAATCAGCTCCTGGCCCAGCTACAGCTACAACTTCATCTGTGTATTCTTAGGAATTCCCTGAAATGTGCTCTGCATGCACTGAAATGACAAAGGGGCATAAAAACAACAACAACAATGGAGAAATACACATTATTCCACCCTCCATCCTGTTTACATCGATCGCCGAGGCTTTTAGCGTCTCGGTCGTCCAACTCTTCATTAACAAAACCCTTTGTACAGCACCCCGGGTTGCTCACTAACCAGTGATGAGACGCATTGTGTTGAAGCCTTTCACGTTTTCAGGGCGCTTCGCTTGAGTGCCAGCCTTTTCTTTCTTGCCAGCGCTTTTATTTTTTACGACATGATTATCGACTCTAGGCTTTTTTGCCTGTTGTTAAACACTGCTTTGTGTGTACTTGCGGATTTAAGAAGAAGGATTAGCCATTTAGATTTCTTTCGCATCGAAAAATCCCTGAGGTTTTCACATGAACTAAAAACACCTAGTTATTTCAAGTTGCGAATATTAGACGCCAGTCTGGTACAAATTCTGCTACGCTCATTAAATTGTACAACTTTTCATATAATGAAGGGTGAGGTTTGGTTGAAGGAGAATCAACCTCTGCAACTGATCCTGTTTTTCCACGTCGCAACACTGCGCTCCCTCAACTGGGTTCCTGTAGCTGTTGCATCAAATTCAAAACACAGATACTCACGTTTAAAGCCAAATAAGGACCAAAAACCCTATACCATACAGCACTTATCTCACCCAGCATTGCTCTACTCATTCCTTCACCCTCTTCTACTACACCATGTTCTATCAATCCTCTACCACTCCAAGACTGATTCCTCAGTCCTCTACCACTGCGCCACTTATCCCTCCATCCTCTACCACCTCACTACTAATCCCTCCATCCTCTCCCACTGCACCACTAATCCCTCCTTCATCTACCACTGCACCACTAATCCCTCTATCCTCTACCACTGCACCACTAATCCCTCCTTTATCTACCACTGCGCCACTTATCCCTCCATCCTCTACCACTGCACCACTAATCCCTCCTTTCTTTACCACTGCACAACTAATCCCTCCTTTCTTTACCACTGCACCACTAATCCCTCCATCCTCTACCACTGGGCCACTTATCCCTCCATCCTCTATCACTGCACCACTAATCCCTCCTTTCTTTACCACTGCACCACTAATCCCTCCTTTCTTTACCACTGCACCACTAATCCCTCCATCCTCTACCACTGCACCACTAATCCCTCCATCCTCTACCACTGCACCACTAATCCCTCCTTTCTTTACCACTGCACCACTAATCCCTCCTTTCTTTACCACTGCACCACTAATCCCTCATTCCTCTACCACTGCACCACTAATCCCTCCATCCTCTACCACTGCACCACTAATCCCTCCTTACTTTACCACTGCACCACTAATCCCTCCTTTCTTTACCACTGCACCACTAATACCTCCATCCTCTACCACTGCACCACTAATCCCTCCTTTCTTTACCACTGCACCACTAATCCCTCCTTGCTTTACCACTGCACCATTAATCTCTCTATCCTCTACCACTGCACCACTAATTCCTCCATCCTCTACCACCTCACTACTAATCCCTCCATCCTCTACCACTGCACCACTAATCCCTCCTTTCTTTACCACTGCACAACTAATCCCTCCTTTCTTTACCACTGCACCACTTGTCCCTCCATCCTCTACCACTGCACCACTAATCCCTCCTTACTTTACCACTGCACCACTAATCCCTCCTTTCTTTACCACTGCACCACTAATCCCTCATTCCTCTACCACTGCACCACTAATCTCTCTATCCTCTACCACTGCACCACTAATCCCTCCATCCTCTACCACTGCACCACTAATCCTCCATCATTTATCACTGTACCACTAATTCTCCCATCCTCTACCACTGCACTGCTCAATCCTCCATAAATTAACTTGTAATTAATCCCAACCTAAACTCACATATTTAGCTTTTCTAAATTTAATTCAATTTACTTTTTTAAAAGTTTTTAATACTCTAATCAACATGGGCATGGACAAATAAGTATGCTTTACGCAAATGTACGTTTATTATAAGTAAAACCCTACTTAACACAGAGCATGAAAATTAGACGTTTCAAAGGTCATAGATGTTTTTCAAAGAACTTGTTCATGTCTATTAGACACATGAAAAAAAAGAACATAGAAATACCAGGTGAACATTACTTCTCTTTCTTTGCACTAAGCCAGTTGGTCAAACAGACAAGCCTTTGACATTTTTTAGATGACAGGGCCGCTTGTAAAAATTTTTTTTGAAATATGGGTTTTCATATTAATCTTCATTAGGACACAACATGTTTTCCACACGGACATCTTTAATTGGTGGATTTAAAACAAAAATTGAAAAATATAAAAATGTAATCTTATTTTATATATGAATTTAATATATGTAATTTTTTTTAAATCTGATTAAACAAAAGCATGTCGTGAATAAAAGTGTGTTGCATTGAAGGTAAAATTAACTATAAAACAACAAAACAGGAAAA
This sequence comes from Silurus asotus, assembly GCA_024362625.1. Taxonomy (NCBI): domain Eukaryota; kingdom Metazoa; phylum Chordata; class Actinopteri; order Siluriformes; family Siluridae; genus Silurus; species Silurus asotus. The sequence goes on from MU563656.1 coordinate 1,628,069, forward strand.
ACAGGAAAAAACATATTAAACAAAAGTGTGAAGCATGGTGGTGGAGGAATGAACTCCATTTCATGGTCGCATTTTGTTTTTAACCTGCACAAACTGGTTTTGCATTTAGAAAAATGCTTCCCCGCTCACATTCACATACCCCACCCCCACGTTTATAAAATTGTAAAAGTTACCTAAAGCACATTCATTCTCCTTTAGTGAAGTGGCTCCTCTTTCTCACTAAAAACAGCATCAACATTGATAAACACTATAGGCTAACTGTAAATATTGGCACCCCTGCTGATCTCTAGTCTGGTAGATCTTGTGGAACCTGTGCTCACTTCTGTTTGCTTTGAAATGAAGAACAACAAATGTATGCTCAACAGGCCATGGATCTGAACTAGAGGTGAAAGGCAATAGGCGATTCCGCATACCGCAGCGCTCAGAGACGCTGCGAGATTAAACACTAAGGCTTGCTGATTGATTAAGTGGACCGAAAAAGTGACAGAAAGCAGCAGCTGTGAACACAACATCACCTGCGGGTACGGAGTGAATACCGAGTGCGAGCGGTACTTGTAGAGAGCAGCAAGAAAATCTATCCATATTCGAAAGAATGGCCATAAACAAGATTGTTCTGATTCTTTCAACTCCTTAAACCACTGTGCAATTTTGGCCACGATTTGGTCGTCTCGGACAAATTTTCATCATCCTAAATGATTGCTATAATCATAGGCTAAAATCTCTAGTATTTGATCGCTAGTTTGACAGACGATTAATACGTTTTGCGATAATTTTTTCCAGATGAAATTCAGCCAATGTAAGAAAATTCCAGCCTCTTTTTCTGCAATGACGTCTCCTACGATCATTAAACCATGAACCAATAGGAGCGCCGACCCTGATGACCCAATTAGCGCGACTTCCAACCACCTCAGGGAAAAGGTTAAAATGAGTTAGGTGGACAGTACAGCAAGAAGAGAAACTTATGGATGGAAAAGGAGTGTTTGTAGGATGTTTTTATTATCAAGTCATGTCATGAACAGCGTGAAAGCTACAAATTGGTTTGTTTGCTGCTAGTTAGTGTTAGCTGTTAGTTACTGTTAGGGTCTGAAGGTGTCGATCGAAGGTAACAACTAGGATCCTGTGGTGTGACACGTGAATCATGTTCGTACAGTCTGATAAGCAACACTAGTGAGAAACAGCTCTCGTCACCGACTCGACCATTTGAAGTTTAGCCTAACTACTTGTTTCATTTGTACCATTTAAACAAGGAAAACATGATTCGAAATGGCTACACGCCGAGTCAAGCTAAACTAGTCACGTCCGATACAGCCGACTCGCCAAATCTCAACGACTTTCAGCTACTTATCAAATGAAGAATCGCTGCTTCGTCAATTCGCACTTGACTGAAAATTCCGTCTAAACAATTCCAAGAGCACAATGAGAATGTTCAAAGAGCAATCATAATGTGTGTGTGTGTGTGTGTCGCTACAGCTGTGGCCTACCGTGCAGAGAAAATGAAATAATTAAGCAAATCGTTAAGAATGTTTACGTGTCTGTATTTTTGATTGTAGGAAACGGTGGAAAAAGCAACGCGGCTTCGCATACCAACGAGGGCGGCGCTCGCTGGAGTCTTTTCTAAACCATGTAAGGCACTTTAAAACAAGATTATACCCATTTATTTACTCCTCAGAACATCATTCAGGAAAACACGTTTGCGTTTCAGGTAAAACATCTTGCATCCATGTCGGACATCGAATACAAATATGTCTACGAAGAGTAAAACGGTCTATATCAAACACCCCAGTCAACAATTCTGCCTTTAGAAAACTAGACAGGAAAAAAAAACTTCAGACTGTCAACATTTCATCAAAAACAAACAGAAAGATCAGATCCGAATGTTACTTGTTAGCTACAAAGTTTGACCACTTCGTACTCAGTGTAATATCGATGTTTGGCGCCGAAAGACTGCAGCGCGGCCAGAATTCGTGAAACCTCTGAAGTTGAGAGTTTCAGTCGGTGCCTAAGGAGACACGAGAAAAGATCCAGAGGCATTGGTCCGGCAGGAGATAAACGATTAACTCGGTATCGAATTTCCATCAACTCCTGCAGTGCCGAGTCCTGAGATCCGTGCGTGTATGGATAGTCCAGCTGCAGGATCAAATCTCGAATGGCTTCTGGGTCAAAGTTCACACTGTATCCGAATAGCTGAATCGTAGTCATTTTCATGTAGCCAGCGTTCTGTGAGGCATTTTGATTCGCCGTTTCCGACTCACCTGCTGTCTCGTTGGCTTGAGCATTCCCGTCACTCTGGATTCGGCTCCTCAAATAGAAATGGACCGTCTCGAAGAAGCTCTTCCAGCGGTTCCCCAACATTAAAGTCCAGTTGTAGCAGTCCATCGGGGAGTCTAACCTCGTTTTCTCCCAGTCGGGGTACCCATTTTGGTTCATCGGCATCGTCCAGCTCTCCGAGTGACTCCCGCCGAACGGGTTCACTGAAACCGAGAGCGTCGGTTCCAGGGTCGAGTTCTTCGTCACGCAAATTTGCGCCAAAATCCCTAGCAGCATGTGCACTCGACTTGACTTAGATTTATTGCTCTTAAGTGTCAAGAGCATCCGTTTTCTCAGTGAAGGTTCGAACCAGGTGTTAAGTTTCACATCACTGCTCACAAAGACGCCGGATATGGTTAGGTGGCTGTCGCGCTGCTCCAGGAGATCACGCAGTTCTGAGTCATGAATCTCTGTCTCAGTGCTGAGGTACTGCTTGGTGGGACTCGGGGCCGCCGGACGGCACAGTCCGTGGCTCAACGCAAAGCCGCTGTTGCAGCTTGAGCAGCGGGTTCGGTTTTCTGTAGAGCAGGATGCGCAGCGGCTTCCGGTGCCCACCGAGCAGGGGATGGAACCCTGGCAGGACAGATGGCCACCCGGGCACACACAGCTACGTGTCACCTCCGAGTAGATCCCTGTTGACTCAGCTTCACCGCAGTACAGTAGAGAAAGGGCATGTTGCAGCCAGTAACCAAGATGCCTGGAGATAAAATGAAACCAACAAAACAAGTGGAAGAGTACAACAAGAAAACAAGCAATAAACAACTATTATCATTGCGCACAAGCAAATTGCAGCCCGAAACATAATGCGGTAACAAATGACTCGATCCTTAATAGATGGCAAGTGGACGGATTTGCCTTCAGGATCGGCAATAATAGCCTTGCATTAAAGGGCAAAAAAAAGGCAGCACAATTTTCAAAAGCCCACTAGTGCCTACTAATAGCTTTAAAGGTTGCGGTATGAGGTGGAATAACATATTACGGTCATTAGTGCTCAAATGCACAGTAGGGTCCAAAGGCCTGAGTTTACAACCAGGAAAGCTTTTTCATTTCATATAGAAACCACAAGTACTTGTTTGTCTGAGAACAGCAGAGTGCAAACAAGTTTTTTGAACCCAAATGGAAAAAAAGAATCAGCACAGGTTTATTTTTCAAAGCCTCAGACGTTCATCTACGATTATGGTCCTTGATTAGAGGGTTTGGTTTTGTAGGAGATTTATCAAAGTTTATTGCACTTAAATGCAAAAGTAAAAGTAGCCACTTGGCAGACATGGGAAAAAAGACATACACTTGCAAGGGATTATTGACTTTTTCTTTGTTATAGGAAACAATCAACAAAGGGATGGCTTGATGGAGTCTAATGCAAAATATTTTGGACTTTACCTCTATACAGTAACCGTAACTAACTGTCTTCAGACACACAACTTGTTTAGGTGTATCTATATGTTTTTCTTATAAGTTTATCAATAGTCTAAGGTCATGTGGACTGCTACCTATATATAGACTATATTGTATATAACAAACACCTTTGGACCAATCAGATTTGAGACTTCTGCCAAAAGTTGTAGTGTCACAATTCGGACTAATAATGTAACGTAACACAACAACATGTTGATTAGAAACATTTTGCTGGCACACATGAGAGCAACCATCTGGAATTTGGAGCCACGTTCTTTTAAACCCTAATCGTGTTCGTCGAATGATTATAATGATTCCTTTTTATGGCGGAATGCTGGCGGAACGTTCTGTCCCATCCATTAAGCTTCACAAGATGGCTAATTGGCGTCGAGGTTAATGCCCTACCTTGAGGAAAAACTGTTTGGATGTCGAGGCCGGCAATGAAAAAACTTCCCAGTCGCGCCCATTTTGCATAATTACACCACGAAACAACTAAATGACTAAACAAGCGCAATTACGGACGCCAACGTCGACCCGGAGTCCATAAACGTAGACCCCGACCCTCCATTCCGGCGTAGCTTTACAAATGCGTACTTGCTGATGTGTGCTCATTCTTCAAAAGTGTGTGTTACTAAGGACACAAAAAAGACTGTAAGGAGAGGGTTTTTTTTCCCTCCCACAACGTCAACATTTCTTTGAGGGGGTGTCAGAAAGATGCTAACAATCAGCTTGATTGCTTAGCATGACCAAGTTGTTGTTTTTTTTGTTTCTCCTCCTCACAAAAAAACAAATTCTTGCCTTGGATTCCAAATATTCACGTACGAATGCAGTGGTGTATGTTTCCTAAATCTGATTGGTCAGACGGAATTCATTTGCAGGAAACCAGGAAGTCATTTGGGATTCGAGTTGATACAATATTTTCTGCTGATGTCTGTTCAGTCTGTAGGTTTAGGTTGTAGGTTTTTGGACACCAGAGCATAGGATCGGTTTTTGAAAATCCCATTCTACATTTAGTCATCATTTGCTGTTATAATACTTCCCACTCTTCTGGGAAGATGTTTCACTAGATTTTGTGGAGATTTGTGTGAGATTCATTTAGTCCCAATGGTGTTAGTGAAGTCGGGTATTGATGTAGGTGAGGTGAAGAGGCCTGGAGTGCAGTCTAAGGACAAAGCTGTCCTTCCAAAATAGAAAGCTAGTGTATTAGCCAGGAGTCTAGAAGTAGCTACAATCCCATTTCTTATAGCGAATCAAATATTATGTTATATTTTTGTATTTTTCATGTGTCTTGTTTTTAAACATTATTAAATCAAATCCTTTTTCCTCAGAGATTGTAAGCAGAACAGCATCAAAATCATATTATTATTATTTTTTATTTTTTTTGTTACCTTTCCCTTGGCAGGATGATTTGGGGCCGTGAGCGGCACCTTCGTCCCAGGCTGAAGAGTTTAGCGGCGCTTTCTTGCGCTTTGCTGACGAGGAATCCGGCATCGCTCTCCAACTTCCTGTAGCGCTTTTGCAGCGGCACATCGCTCCGCCATTCGCGCCACACCGACGATGAATTCAGGGCGCCGTGCGTCAACAGCCGGACCATGAATGCCTGGAACTCATCTACACACGACAACGTACATGTCAAATGTGTGATATCGAGCCTTATCTTTATTCTTCATTACATGCTCTATATTAATGGAAAGACATGGTGGCAGAATGAAACAGGTGTGTGTGTTGGGTATGCTAGCTGATAAAATAGAAAATCCGAAATAAAATAAAATGAAGCTTTGTTTACAGTCAGTTCGAACACATTAGATCTCACAGAAACATAAGAGTCAGCAGGACAACGTTCCGCATCCCGGATTGAATTATTGCTCCAGAAGCCGAGAGGAAGAAGATGCAAGGAAAATGGCAGCGCAAACAAATTGACACCGATTCTTTTTCCTATACTACTTTTCTGAGTGTATTTTTTGTTTTTCCTGGCTGCTAATGAAAATAAAACAAATATTACAATTTCAGAAGTTGTTCAGCATAAATACGGTGCAAGCGGAAGTACTTCTGGTTTCTGCTTATATTCAGTGCCATTGTGTGGTTTCTAATATAAAGAAAGAACATTTGTCTTCTTTTATTTCTATGTGTGCCAAATTTTTTCATTCCCACATGAGGATCTGTGGGTGGCAAAAGTTTTGGAAAAATTGAACACTAATGTCTAGAATTCACTACTGGACCCAACCTACTGGGACACCTGACCTTTCCAACCATCTGCGCTTCCGATTTGCTATAGAGCTTTGACTGCGCCCTAGGCCTACTCACCTCACCTACATCAGTACCTGACTTTACACCCTTGTGGCTGAATGAAATCCCATTAATCTCCACAAAATCTAGTGGAACATCTTCCCAGAAGGAGGAGTGGAGGTCATTACAGCAGCAAATGAGGACTAAATGTGGAACAGGGTCAGAAGTCAGAAAAGTATAAAAAAGCTGTATCCCATCCAAAGGAGAAACTGAATCTTGGCTCCACTGACCGGTAATTTAATCTCCAGTCGGTACTTCTGCTCGACAAAACAAGACTAAGACACAAAAACTTTGCGACCGAATTAACACTAAGTGAGGCACCTGATTGCTCAAACTCCAGGTTGGTTTGCTTCCAGGCTTGGTTAGCGTGCTCCAGGTTGGCGTGCTGTGCCCGGAGGCTGGCGTAGGGGCAGTTGCACTTCGGGTGCCCTTCGCTACACTGACACCAGCAGTCGTTGTTGCGGCATGTGAAGCGCCCTTCGCTGTTGCAGCTGATGTAACTCAGAGCCGCCTGGACAAACCGGCTCCTGAGGTACTCTGGCAAAAGCACCTGGAGGCCTGTTGAACATGAACACAAATCAAGTGATTGGTGACTAGCGTCAATTTCAGTTTTTGCTGAAGTTTTGTTGAATTCTTAACTCTGATTGGTCTGAGCACTTTCTGTACCAGCAGCTCAAACCAAAGTATTGGCTTGTTTAATATAACTAGTCATTGTTTTGTCTTCATGAAGTATGCTAGCGTTGGACTAGTGTAGAAATACATTCTTTATACGCCAATTAAGGTAGTCTAGCACAGACACAAATCATTAGCAATTTTACCAAAATACATTTCTGGGCTCCCACCAAAGAAAACAACATGCCTAATCTAAAATGGTGGATTTGAAATATTCTCACCATAATGAGGTTAAATTCTCAAATCTGATTAGACAGAAGCTGTTTGCCAAACAGGAAGTCATTTTGGGATTCAGCCTGGTTTTAACATTTAATTATAAGATTCCAGCGTCATGTTGGAGACGGCAAACACGGCAAACGTTTACGCTAGCTCATTAAGTAGCTCAGTAACTGATGAAGTGTTCACACAGACATGTTGGCATCGAAAATGATGACCTCGCATGTCACGTCTTACCTGTTAATGGTAAGATATCATTATACTGTAGAAGGTCAGGTGCTGTACCTTGGAGCTGGATTCGGTTCTCGGGGCTGTGAGCCAGGACTGAGCTGACGGAGTCGAGGTTGTCGTAGTTGCTACAGCCGAGCGGGCCGGTCCTCGTCTCAGTCACCTGAAGGTCACACACATGAGTTTTCAGACTCTATATTAGAGAGATACATACACAGTACACTTATGTTCAATAACAAAAATATAGTTACACAAATATCGCAGATGCAAAAAGAAATGTAGGCCTGTTGCTCCGTGTGTCATTATAAAAAAACATAATAATAATCTTCTTCTTTTGGCTGCTCCCATTAGGGGGCGCCACAGCAGATCATCCGTCTCAATACCCCCCTGTCCTTTACATCTGCATCTTTCAATCCAACTACCTGCATTTCTTTCCTCACCACATCCATAAACCTCCTTGTTGGTCTTCCTCTTTTCCTCCTTCCTGGTGTCTCCATCCTCAACATTCTCCTACTGATATACCCCATGTCCCTCCTCTGCACATGTCCAAACCATCTCAATCTCACCTCCCTCACCTTGTCTCCAAAACCTCCTACATGCGCTGTCCCTCTAATAAACTCATTTCTAATCCTGTCCATCGTCGTCACTCCCAACGAAAACCTCGACATCTTCAGCTCTGCTACCTCCAGCTCCACCTCCTGTCTTTTACTCAATGCCACTGTCTCTAATCCATACAACATCTCAGGTCTCACTACAGTCCTATAAACTTTCCCTTTCACTCTCACAGATACTCTTCTATAACAAATCACTCCTGCTATGACCCCAGGATTCCCAAACTCATCCACCTTATATTATAGGATAATAATGACAACAATAATAATAAACATTAATTATAATAAATAGATAAATAAATAAATAATCACAGGTTATAGATTATATAAAGAAGGTTATACATTGACATTCTAATGAATACATAGAATAAAATGAAAAAAATTAAAGAAAAAAGCTGTCATTGGGGGGCTAAATAAATAAGGAAATGAATAAATAAATAATTTTGGAAACAGTAAAAAAAAAAAAAAAAAAAAAAAAAAAAAAAAAAAAAAATAAAAAAAAAAAAAATTTTGGAAACAGAAAAAAAAAAAAAAAAAAAAAAAAGAATGCACATGATAATATATAGACCAAAAAATATCTATAAAAAAATTGGATAGACAGAATTCTATTTCATTTAGAGAAAATGTAAGTTTTTTTATTAACAAATAAAAAAACATTTGGGAGCAGGGGAAAAAAAAGAAATAAAATAATTTAAATTTCAAAAGCTGAAAAAAAAACCTAGGATAATTAATAAAACAAATAATGATTTTTTCAAGAAAAAAATTAAGGAGTGGTGGAAAGTTAAACAAAGTAAGTAATTAAATAACAAATCAATAAATTAATTAATTATAAATAAATAAATAGATTGTGCAGAAAATGATTGAAAAAATATTTCGTTCATTTTGAAACTAAGTAAACGTTAGAGAGATGAACCTCATAAATAACATAAATAATAATAATAAAAAAAAGGAACAAGAACAATAATTCTGCAATTTTATTTCAATATAAATAAATATAATAAATATAATTCTGCAAATATAAAAAAAAAGAAAAAGGTTAAGACAAGAAAGTATCATAAACAAAAACATGAATTATTTGGGGAGGAAAAAATGAAGGACACAAAAAAAAAACTGTAAGGGGAAACAAATCAAACAACCAAATAAGTAAATTAATATATTTATAACATTCTGAAGGTTAAAAAGAAATGAGATGATAAACAAAACAATAAAAAAAAAAACGATAGTTTGGGGGGAAAAAACACTCGTGTTTACTGCTACGAGGTGAACCAGAACCAGAACACACACACACACACACACACACACACACCAATATGCACACTGCAGTCCTTGGCATGCTAACAAGGGACATGCAAATGCACATTAAAATTCCAGACATCATTTACAAAATATAGATGTTTATTTGTGCCTCGCAAGCTTTTATATGGAGAATTAAATCTCGCAGTTACACTGATTTAAATTCTCTGTGAAGTGTGATTTATTTTTCCTCGAGCAAAAAAAAGTTACTCCAACTGAAAAAAAACTTTATATTTAGTCGAAATCGGACAAAAGACACCACAGTTTCACCTCAGTGTCTCACAGTCTCAAAGGTCACCACAATAGTGATGCCTTCCAGTTCCTTCTGTCCAATGAACTAAATAAAGTGGAGGTAGACAGGGGGTGTATGGCTGCTGGGTTTTCCACATCCCAATTTGGTGTTCTAATAACCTCCACTCTTCTGGGAAGATGTTCTACTAGATGTTTAGGGTCCTTGTAAAGATTTCTTTCATCCACAAAGACAGGATTTGATGTAGGTGAGGTGAGGCCTGGGGTGATGTTAGCATTCCAATGCGTTTCCCAAGGGTTGAGGTCAGGGCTCCATGTAAAGCAGAACTTCATGGATCTGGCTTTCTTCACAGCTGCATTGTCATTCTGGACCAGTTTCGGCTCTCGTAGTTCAAGTGAAAGGTAAAATTGATTATATATCAGTTGTAATGATATGTTCGGTCAAAAGGAACAGGGTGAACAGCACGTCCAAGGTGGAACCTGGAACCAGTCCAAATCTCAGGTGGATTCTCTTCACTGGTGCTGCATGAAACCATATAGGAACCAGTGAGCTAATCACAGCTAGCATAAGTGTCCTCAGGTGTCTCAGCTTCGCAATATTCTTGTATTATAATCTAGACCATTTCTCATTACTCCTTCATTTCTTCTCCTTTTATCTTGCGGCAAAGACGAAACTCTCATAGCTCATACTGTTCGGCTAGCATGTGATTGACACCGCGGTACGGCCAGGCGGAGTCCGATCGCTAAGGTAAAGAAATGTAAAAAATGTGTTTTATTTTTCGGAACTTGAGCGGAATTACTCATCAGAAAGGAGAGGATGAACCAGGATCGTCTGTCATTATGATCGATGGTCTTTGGCTGATGGTGGCGCTGCTGTTTTGTTCTCATTAACACCCTGAAATATCAGGGAGTAAATCCTTACTCGAGTCAAAAAGAACAAAAAAAAAGACCTGACATTCTTTGCTTTTAAATCACTCGGGTTTCGAGCGCTTTGAGAAACGGCTTTGGTTATAGAGGCGTGACTTTGAAGCGGAAGGGGGCGTGTCTTCGTTCCCCCAATACCACCAGCCCTGATTCAATTCTCATCACCAAAATGTAGAAACAAACAAATAAATAAATAGTGCAAAGTCATCGTTAAACCCACAAACTTAAATACACACAAACAAAACAAACAAACAAACAAACATCGTAAAAGAAACGTTAAACTCACAGTAAATAAACAGAAATATCGAATAAATAAGTAAATAAATAAATAGTACAAATGTCAAATGAATGCACAGTAAATAAACAAATCAACATTCATCTAAACAAACAAACCAATAAATAAGCACTGTTTCAACACAATAAATCAACAAAGAAAGATAGATAGATAGATAGATAGATAGATAGATAGATAGATAGATAGATAGATAGATAGATAGATAGATAGATGAAAAATAAACAAACAATTTCATAAATTACAATTGTAACATGACCGCCCCGTAAACAAATAATGCAACCGTAATATAACTGAAGTGTAAATAAATAAATCAACATTATCCTAAACAAACAAACAAATAAACAAACGAATGGTATAAAAATGAAATGTAATGAAAATTGATATAAATTGTACAATTGTAAACACGGTTAACAAATAAATCAAAAGAAAACATAAATGAATAAATAAATAAATAAATAAGGGCAGGAATGGCAAAAACGAGAATGTAAATAAATAAACAAAAACAAACAAACAAACAGAAACGGATAAATAATATACGATAATAAATAGAACACGTCAACAAATCGAGATGCAGTCCAATAAATAAATCCACAGATAAAAATCTTCAATAAATACATTTACAGGCAGAGACATAAATACAGTGATTTTTGGATAAATAAATAAACAAACAAACAGAAGTAAATAGAAAAAAAGGTTTGAAGGAAATGCGTCTATTTGTTTATTTACTCAGTAACATTGAGATTTGGTTTTATCGCCATGTGATATCCTGTGATATTTATCACAAATGAGCGTCGTGACAGAACAGAAAGCGTGAACAACACGTGGCCTGCTGTAACCCGGAGCGACGCTCGACACGTTCATCAGTCTGCTTCAGTGCCAAACGCCAAACGTGTTTCATCCCCCAGCTGATGGGATGCCATGAGAGGATTGGACATGATGAATAGGTGTATAATGCAACAAACACAACATTCACACACACACACACACACACACACACACACACACACAAAAACTTGCCTTCAGTAAATGGCCGTCAGCCAGTATATGCAAAACACACACACACACACACACACACACACACAAATATACACACAAGCTTTTTTCTTTTTCCCTGAATTGTTTAATGAGAAAGAGAGTAAGATAATTAAAGAAAGGGAACAATAGAAAGAGATTGAGAGAGAGAGAGAGAGAGAGAGGGGGGGGG
>MU563656.1:1639764-1774166 GCA_024362625.1 Silurus asotus
GGGGGTGGAGAAAAACAGGCAGAGAAACAGAGAGAGGAATAGATTTAGAGAGAAAGAAAACGAGAGATAGAGGAGGGAGAGAGAGATTTGTGTGTTTATAATTATACATACTGACTCCAAATATCAATCACTACAAGATATGCAAATAAAAGTATATGCAAAAAAATCCGCAAAAAAATCCACAAAAAAAGTCCACAAGAAAACCCCCCACATTTTCATACAGCTGTGAGAACGACTGCATTCATCATTCCATTCCCTCTCCATCTCTCCCTCCATTTATCTCTCCCTTTATTCATCTCTCCACTGCAGAGCGATCAATTTCTAGCGATAACTTTCAATAACTGAAAAATAAAACCTCAATCAATATCTCCAAACCAGTCCTCAGCAAAATGAAACAATACTGCTGAGTGCAAAAGTCTTCACCCCGTGTCTGTCTATTCATCCATCCATCCATCCATCCATCTATTCTTTAGTTGCTCGTCAGAACCTACTTCAAACCTCTCACTTCCCTCCCTGTGCACTTGATGGACAGCTCCTGGGTCCTACCTTGATGGCGGCCGAGGCGATCTGGAGGTGGTGGAGTTTCCTCAGCGTGCTGTCCCGGTCTATGAAGTAGGAGGCGGCGAGGTGATGGAGGGCCTCGAGCGTCAGCGTGCCGTTAGCCGCTTCGCTGTTCGAATGGGCCTCGCTGAGCTTTCGCTTGTCCACGAAAATAGTCAAGGACTCCTCGCCTGGATGGACCGAGACGTGTAATTTACATTTACATTGATTGTGTTTGGCAGATGCCCCCATCAGAGCAATCACAAAAGTCTTTATCGATAAATCTATTCTGATCCTGGTTCTTTAGGACAAAGAATAAGAAGTCTAGAATCTCTTAGGAGAGCATATCAGAGAAACGTTAATATAAGTAGAACTGAAAGAGATCATTGGATTACATCATTCGCAAACTACCTGCTACCCAGCTGTTTAGACATCAAGTGGAAGTTCATTCCATCACTTCAGGGCTAGAACAGACAATAGCATGCCTTCCTTGTAGGATCAATGGGACCAGTAGTGCAGTGTTTGAGAATAGGAGGTGGTCGAGTGCTAGAAGATGAAAAGATAAGTGGTCAAGTGGTAAAGGTTGGAGGGATTAGTGGAACAGTGGTAGAGAATAAAGAGATCAGGGAAGCAGTGGTGGAGGATGTAGGGTTTAGTGAAGCAGTGGAATAGAGAATATGGAAGTGAACCAGAAGTAAAAAGAGGAAGGAGACATCTGTGAATCAGAAGTGGTAGTAAATAGAAAGACCAGAGGACCTGTGGGAGAAGATTGGGGACCAGTGTTGCAGTGGTAGAGGTTGATTGGGCCAGTGGTACAGTGCTAGAAGATGAAAAGATAAGTGGTCAAGGGGTAGAGGATGAAGGCATTAGGAGGAGAGTGGTAGAGAATGAAGGGATGATTGGAACAGTGGTAGAGGATGAAGGGATCAGGGGTCTAGAGGTAAAGGATGGAGGAACTTGTTGTGCAAGATTGGATGTAGAGTTCAGTGGAGCATGATAGAAGATGTAGGGATCAGTGGGGTAGTGGTATAGGATGGAGAGATGAGTGGACCAGTGGTAAGGCATAGAGCAACCAATGGACCTGTGGTAGAAATTGGAGGTATCAGTCAACTAGTGGAAGAATATGGAAGGATGAGTGGAGTAGAGGTAAAAGATAAAAATATGAGTGGACTAGCCATTAAGGAAGGAAGGTTTGGTGGTGCAGTGGTAGAGGATGGAAGGATCAGTGAACCAGTGGCAAAAGAGGAAGTGTGGATAGAGCAGTGCAGGGTGAAACAAGTGCTGTGAGGTGGAGGGAAGCTGGTCAGTGTTTTAAATCTGATCTATCAGCTATAGGAAGCCACTGGAAAAAAAGAAATCTATGATCACCAGATCATTGCTAATGGTTCTTTTAAGTGCTTTGTAAAAAAAAAATGTGTTAATCTTTTGGTGTAGAAACCCCAGTAGTCATGTGTCGGTATATTTCTCGCTTATCTGTGAAAAGGTTGATGGAGAACAGGAGGCGGTTCGGCCCTGCCGGAGGCTCTTTTTGTTCAAGCAAGGAAAAAAATTGGTTCCAGTCAGGTACTGAATTGTCTGGAGATCTTAAATGGAGCCCAAATGAGGGCACACGAGGCTGCTCTTAGCAGCTGAGCTATCGATTGCAGGATGATCATGGAGAAAGTGCTGTAATTATTCTCTGAGGGAAGTACAGTCACTGGGTACTGACTAGCGCTACAATTAGTGTACAATATTAGAGCACAATACGAGTCACGAGACCGGCGGTGACAGATGGAGCGGCTAATGTCGGTAGCGTCGGCGGGTTGTGTGACATCACAAAACCTCAGGAGTATTTTCCCAATTATTTTTTTTTTTGTCCAAGGTAATTAGCAACATTGCAGAATTTTTTATTACAGAAAATATTTGACTGCAAAAGCTATAAATAGGAGAACAACCAGGAGACATTTGAGTGGCTTGAACAGCTATCAAAACCAGTTTATGCTAACTATGATTATGCTATGACTAATACAATAGTCATAGCATAATGATCAATGTAGAATTGTGAGATTCGAATCTAGAAATTAACAAATCGGTGTTTTTATGCAAAATACAATACGTATGCTTTCAATGCAAACTTTTGAACTGCTTTAATTTCTTCTTCTCTTTTTTTTTCTTCTTGCTAGAAACAATGTAATTTTTTGCTCAATAAAAACCTTAGCTTAGCCTTAGCAGTGGTCCCAACCCCCGGGCCGCGGACCGGCACCGGTCCTTGGGTCAATTGGTACGGGGCCGCACAGAAAGAATATATAACTTAAATTATTACCATTTTATTTATTATCTGATTCTGAAAGATTTTTTATTTAGGATATTTACCAGATTCTCTCCGCCACATCTGTCTATGATTCGGTCACATGTCTTACCGCCATCCGCTACCTTCTTAAAGGGGCTGCTCCGTTCGCTAACACATAATACATTACCGCTAAATTGAAACTTCCAAGTGGGGCAAAATGGACACAGTGGATTCACGTTTATTATAATATCTAGAAAATACAAGTTTTTATGGTCGTATCATTTTATTTTGTTGAATTTATCCGCCACACCTTTAAGGCCGGCCCGTGAAAATATTGTCTGACATTAAACCGGTCTACGGCGCAAAAAGGTTGGGGATCACTGATCTAAAGCACTTTAAGGGCACTTTTACATACAGAAACAGGAAATGTTGATAGTATTTAGTATACTATAGTATACAATATAGTAGTAAAAGAGTTTCTTGAAAAGTAGAAGGAACTGGGGTGTGAGGCTTATTTATTTGTTTGTTTGTATGCCTGAAGTACTGTAGGCATGTTCACGAATTAAAGGTAGTAATGAAGGCGCTGTTGCAACCAAAATCTACTTAAAAGTTGTGCGTAAACCGACTCTTAATACTTGCAACATTCCATACGTAGATACTAATGAAATGTATAGGCTCAAAACTCTGTAAATGGAAATCACGCCATTTTGTGATTGCCTGTTTTTTTGATTAATCAGTTCGAGCGTTTCTGACGGGTGTTAATCGCAATGACCTGATCCGTCATCCAACATGGACTGACCTCTCAGCTAATCAACTGCAGACATTTTATTTTATTTTTTTCTTGCACAGCAGGGAAAAGGTCTAAAAGAATCTGCCTGTATTTGAGCAAAATGAATGTCTGGCCTCATTTTTGTTTTTAGTCTGTTTTGTCCTAATATTTAAAGATTATGCAAATAAGGTTTCATTAAGAAAATGGGCCAACAACCCATTTATGAGAAATAAAGAAAGAAACAAATAAACAAAAAACCTCAAGAGATTATCAAGTACAATCACTGGCTTTGGTTTTGTTACAGTATACGTTATTATATATGAGCTAAAGTCCAGTAAGTAATGAACAATATGTCTAATAGTGTATTTGTAATGCGTAAAGGAGGTGGGGGGTAGCCTAGTGGTTAAGGCATTGGACTTTGGATCTGGGGGTTGTGGGTTCACTCTTGGGCCCTTCAGCAAGGTGGTTAACCCCCATGGGTGCCCAGTTAATTGAATGGGAATAAAGTACTCTGCCATAAACTTCCCGAATATGGCTGCAACCCAACCCTGTAAGAAAAACTGCTATGGAAATGGCAATTAAGCCATAAGGTCCTTGCTGCCCAATGGACCTCATGGCGTAGGGGGGGACCAGTATCCCACTTGATGTAATCCACAAGAACCACCATGCCTAAAGCTCTGTTCTCTTTCCAAGGAACAATTTCCATCACTTGCTCTGTCTAACAGCAATAGTGCCCAACACCTCCATATCTCTTCCCTATGCTTCAATACGTCCAACCCATTAAGTGCAAAGTCTATATAAGTTCCATTTTATTGTTCTGGGACATCTGTGAAACAAATGATCTCATATTACCACTTACATTAAAGCAGCTACAAACAAGCCTCAAGCTTTTTTTTCCTGAGGATAAAAATGCCTCATGCCAGGTTCACTGCTTATGAAAGCGTTGCTATTAGTGAAACGTGAACACCCAGGCTTCTAGTCTGATTTACCATTCATAAAAAGAAAACCAGATTGCCGATTCTCACCTCCGAGAGTGGCTGAGACCAAGAAGTGAGTGCCGTACTTCTTGATGATCGTGTCTGTGATCATCTGCAGGCTTGGCCGTCGTCCCAGCTGCCTGATGTTGCGTGCAAACTCTGGGTCAAAGGGCACGGATTCCTGTCTCTCCATGGCCAGGTTGTTTACCTTCCATCGACCAAACTCCCTGCAGAAGATCATACACGGTTTTATTGGAACTCGGCATGTGAGTGAGGATTTATAAGGCAAACCACCACATAGATCATGACAAATATATAAATTGATCACCTGCCTGTCAAGAAATCTTTTTCAAGGATTTTTGTGTGTTTTGGCATGTGGGTACTACTTCCTGGTTCAAGCTGCTGACACTATGCTTGTATTCTACCATATCCTAAATCAGCTTTATTTGGATTTTCTATTTTTTATTGATGGTTCGTTGATCATTCATGGAACCAAAAGCTCCAGACAACTTTGTCCTTTGTAATTGGGTGCATCATCGACCCCATATACCATTATCAGCCCCACACCATTTTACCATCCCACCAGTCTTAACAGTTGATACTAGACAGTTTAGATTAGTGCAGTTTGGGTGAACCTGTTCACTCACATCTTAATGTACATTCCTGCTCTTGGCTGACAGAAGTGGAATCTGTTGTAGTCCCCAATGTCAAGTTTAAAGCTGTCATGACTGTCAGATTTAACCTCTCTGGATGCTTTCCTCTGACCTCGACCATCAAGTCATTTCCACCCATGGAACAGCCACTTTCTTGCTTGACATGGTTTCTTATTTTGTTTTGGTTTTTTGGCAGTTTGAACCAATCTGACCCCTGACCTCTATCATCAACAAGTCCTTTCCACCTGTGGACATGCCATTTTCTGCTTCACCGGGTTGTAAAGAGGGCTTATTTGCGTCCCGATAGTCTTTGTCAGTTTGAACCAGTCCGGCCCTTGACCGCTACGATCAACAAGCCCTTTTCACCTGTGGAACTGCCACTCTTCTGCTTGACACTGTTGTAAAATAAAGGGCTTATTTGAGTTCCCATAGTCTTTCAGTTAGCTTGAATCAGTTTGGCTAGTCAGTCTTCTGACCTCTATCATCTCAACAAGTCCTTTGCACCTATGAAACTACCCCTTGCTAGTGTAAAATCTACTAGCGCCTGGAGAGGCAACAGTATCTGAAATTTTCAAATTAATGGTCCCCTTAAATCACAATTACCTCACCATATTCTGGTGTTTGATTTAAGAACTTCTTCAACTGTATCAGCATGGCAAGTGTGTGTGGATGTCTTGATGTGCCAAGTTTGGCAACATTTATCTACAAATACATAATGCATACTTGTCATGACATTTTTTGGGCTCACAGGTTTAAAAAATGACAGTGCCTATAGGAATATGACCTGATGACTGACTGCCAAATCCCGGTTTGGCAGTGCATTTGGCTCATAATCCCACATCTCTGAAAAATGTATAACTGTACAAACCAGTATCTCTAAGAAGCGACCGAGTGTGACAATGGTGTGAGATAGCGAGCAGTTAGAAATGGAGAAAAAAAAAAGCAGCGTCAGACGAGAAAAAGGCCACAAAAGCAATCAGCACACAATCTGGCTCTCCTTTCCACCTCCTCCTGTTTATACCACTTCTGCGCAACACTTCCTCTGTTCCTCTGTACTTCCACTTGGCCGACACAGACGAGAACAGTAGGTGGGATTTGATTGTGCTGGGACTTGAAAAGGCTCAGCAGGGAAGCAGGTGCTAAACACAAGGTACGGCTCTTTTTTTCCCACCTTTCCGAAACGTAATCTGCTTAGATCTAGACCTTTTCCCCCCTCACACCTCTGGTGATTCTGACATGAGAAGAATGAAATCTTCAAGGGGGTAGGTTGGAGGTCTGGGTAGAAGGTCCTTCAAGTGTTGTTTTAGAATAAGCAAGATGATAGGTGAGTACAAATGGGTGTATGCTTCAAGGGGTACTTAGCTTGCTTAGAGGTTCTTGCATCCACGGGTCACACAGAGACTTGACGAACCCTGGACCCTGAACTTGTGACCCATCAATGCCACCTCCCACACCACTTCTTTTTTTATCTTGCTAATACGCTATCACGGGAGTGTGTGTGTTAGAATTTAATCAAGGTTGAGTTATGAATGCATGCCGGCGCCCATATTCAGATGAGCTCATCAGTAAAGTGGAAAGTGTGAGCCAAACACCTGAATTCTTGTAATATATTATAAAAACACTACAGAATATATAATAAAGGAAGAGCATTTTGAAGCCATGGTGCAAGAGCAGTGGAGAGTGAAGGATTTTAGTGCTGTTGGCAGATTTCTTGGACATTGGTCTTTGTTTTGGGGGGGTGGGACATGGTCTTGAATATTCAATAGGTGTTTTTTAAGCTGATTTTATTAGCCACTGGGATGGTTTGAGGTTCGTTGAGCTTGATTTGACCATCAGTTGAGCGTTTTTTAGGCGTGTTTGAATGACTATTGAGGAAGTTTTAATGCTGGATTAGTTTGGATATTAAGACGGTGTTCAGATTAGTTTTAATTGGATATTTGGATGGTTTTAACGCTGGTTCTGACTGGTCATTGGGGTGGTTTTGAAAGTAGTTTGGATCGGCTATTAAAATGGTTTTAATGCTGGTTTTGATTGGCCATTGCGGTGGTTTTAAGACTGGTTTTAATTTTAATTGGGATGGATTTTAAAATGGTTTTGATTTTTGATTGAAATGGTTTTTAAGATGGTTTGATTGGTTCCATAGGGTGGATTTTGATCAACCATTGGCAGGATTTTTTTATAGCTGATTTTTTAAGCTAGTTTTGATTGCCAACTGGTATGGTTTTTAGACTGGTTTAGAACTACTGGTATGATTATTAACCACATTAAGTTTATTTGCCATTAAGCTGTTTGGGACTGTAATTTGGCCACGAGGCTGTTGCGAGCTGGGATTATTAGATGGTTTTAAGTCTATTTGTTTCAAATCGTTCTTTTGAATGTCCTGTGGGTTGATGTTTTAAATGGACAAAACTGTGGTTTAGGTCTATTTTTGTTTGTTTGTTGTTGTTTTCCTGCTTGTTTTGGAGTTGGTTTGGATTTGCCAATGGGGCGGCGCAACAAACAGGTGGTCTCCTACGAATGAATTTCTACTGACCAGTTCTTAGAGTGGTCAGAAAAACGAGGCAAGTGTCAAACAACCACAGAATATGAGGTTGCCCAATAAAACAAATACAGAACAATCAGAATGAAGTCATGAAGTTAGTGATTTATTGGGCTGAATATACAGTATGAACCCATGGGTTCTTGGAATGGTTTTATGGGATGGATCTGGAGTTGGCTTTGATTTGCCAGTCACTTGAAATACATTGGCATCACCGACTATTCCAAATGCATCCAACAGAGTAGAGAAGAACTTCCTAGACATGTACCTCCATGCGTTTCAATGCAATATACAAATACAGCATGCCATGCGCGTACCTGTAAATCTTGTAGCGCGTGGTGAAGCCGTGCTGGTGTCGCTCGTGGAACTCGGTGAACTCGTGCGCGCGCCGAAACGGACCCTTGTCCGCCAGTAGCCACGCGAGTCGCTCGGCGGCCCCTACGCACGTGCCCGCGGCCACGAGCATCAGCAGCGCGCGGAGAGCACCGTGCCCGGCCATGCATCCGCGCGTGCCGCATGCCCGCCGCGCTTTCCCACGTTTGCAGCAGCAGCAGCAGCAAGGTAACGTGGACGTAACCTCGCGCGTTAAGTCCGAAAACGGGCTTCACGGACCCCCGTTACGCAGGTGCACGCGCTCACGGCATCCATCCGATCTTCTCATCCCTTTCTCTCTCTCATCTCCGTGCAAACTTTTTTTTTCGGCTTGTTCTTGCAAAATGCACATCAGCGTTCCCATTTTTTATTCTCGGTCCAAACGCACACGAATCCGATGCAATGCACGCGCGAGATCCGACTTCTTATTGCTTGCATTGAACATAAAGTGTCAGATCGGATCTTTTTTTTGCTTCGTAGTCCATGTCAGCAATCCCGAACAAGTTAATTGCAAAAAGAAAAAAAAAATAATAATAATAATAATAAACGCGCGTGGAAGTGGATGAGAAAAAAAAATGACAGGGCGCGCGCGTGGAGGATTGAATCCGTGACGCGTTCGCCTTATCGCTTCATCTGCAGGGCGAGTGGAGTGCGCGCGCGCCTGCTGCACTTTTGGAAACGGTTTGCATTTTTTTAAAGGACGCTCTCTCTCTCTCTCTCTCTCTCTCTCTCTCTCTCTCTCTCTGTGTGTGTGTGGGGTGGGGTGTGTGCGTGTGCATGCGTGTATGCGCGCGTGCGTACGCGCGTCGATTTTTTTTCAATCATTGTCCTGCGTATCCCTTTCACGCGCATGCACGTGTATCATGGACAGCATCGTTTACAAGCATCTGATGATGCATTGGATGCAAATGGGGCCCCAAACGTAACAGGTAACAATAACAGTATAAAAATGTTAATATAATATAATATAATATAATATAATATAATATAATATAATATTTATTTTTCTAACTGATCCCTCAGTCTCAATTACATTGAAGTTTTCGTCTGAAATGCATAGGAAAGGTTTTTTTTTTCGTTTTGATTGGCTTTCTATCGGCCCATTATGTCGTCGTATGTCGTTAACGTTACGGAAAACGTGCACGAGCGAGCCGTGACGTTGCACTCCATTAACACGCTGAGACCTGAGCAACGCTTCGGGTAATGAAGTCGCTCGGTTCAGAATCACTGTTTGCTCTTTTTTTTTTCTTAGGTGCAAATTAAATTCCGAGGCGTCCGGAGCGGCACGTCTATTAAGTGGCGCAGAGAGGAAGATGAGGGGAGGCAGGAGGAGAGAAGGAGATAATGAAAAGCGAGCGAAAGCGGGGAGAAAAGAGACATAGCTGGAATGCAAGAGACACATAAGGGTGGGACTGCAAAGAGACAAGGACAGAGCGAGGGAGATTTGTAAGGATCGGAGGCAATAATTGTTGAGAAGACACGATTTTGAAAAATTTATATTTCTATATTATTCAACGATATGGACTAAACCTCCACTCAGATGTTTCACTTATTTTTGGAGAGTGTGAGGAGACCTGGGGTGGGTTTGGGATTCCAATTCATTCCAATGGAGTTGGAGCTCTATAGCAGGCCACTCGCACTTCCAACCCATGTAAAGCAGATCTTCCTAAAGCTAAATTGTCATGCTGGAACAGGCTTGGGCCTCCTAGTTTAAGTGTAGGGAATCTTTCCAACTACCGCGTCCAAAGACATCCTATACAACCTTGTGGACAAGTCTGGTGGCCAACGAGTGTATTAAACCCACTTATTTAAACATGAGTAAAGATCCCCTGCATACAAATACAGTATGGAAGGTACTTTACTACTTTAGGATTGATCTGACATTCGACAATAAGCACCACACTTCCACCACCATGCTTCACAGTTAGCAAGTTCTAACTGTCGTTAGGATCGTTCACGTTACTTAAACTGCTTGGCGCTAGTTCCGGGCTTGATGACTCCCCCTTGGGTCTAATTACGTAGTTATGAACAGTAAACTAAAGTCGAAACTCGAAAAGGTCTATCGTTTTTTTTCTTTCTTTCTTTGTTCCTCGAGTCATGAACGAAGTGTCTTTGTGCCCTTTAAGGAACGTTTCCACTTTGGAAGAAAAGTTCACCTCTTTCCCCTGGTCTCCGGGGTTCAGCGATATCGCCTTTTACACCGGAGTCCCTATGCCGTGAAAATGATTTGGCAACCAGCCAGCTCCATGAAGATACGCTTTACATGGTTTGGAAGTGTGTAGAAGATCTCCTGCTGTAAGGCTCTGACTTCAGTCCTATTGAACACCTTTGGGATTATTTGAAATGCTGACTGCACCCCAGGCCTCCTCACCTCACCTACATCAGTACCAGCCTTTACTTGAACTCCCTTGTGGCTGAATGAGCATAAATCTTCATAAGAACTTTTCAATATCTAGAGGAACATCTTTCCCGAAGATTAGACTATTTTACCATTTGGGTCCAACTTTGGATGAATACATGTGGAAGAGAAAAAAATGGGAAAAATGCTCCATGCTTCCACCACCATGCTTCAAAACCCCTATAGTCAGATTGTAAGATGATAGAAGATGCTGCATTTTATTCTTTTGCAGAAGAATAAAGAACAGATTCCTTCAGGATTCCTTCAACGAATAACCAGGTCCCAAGGTTGCAACCGACATCTATACCAACATACTCCCACCACCGTGCTTTACAATTGAATTAACACAGTTGGTATGGCTTGTAAGATGCAGGGTAAGAAATTAAGGCATTGGTAGATATGAAAGAAGGGAGGAGGAAAGAAGGATGGAAGAGAGCGTGAAAGATTAAAAGAGAGGTGAGGAGTAGACGGATTCTATAGAGAAAGATACAGGGTAAGTGGTAAAGAAGGAGTGTAGAAGGACAGGATGATGGAGAGGAAGATAATGTTCTGGAGGCAACAAGTGAAAGGAAGGAACAGAGAGGAAGAAAGGAGAGAGATGAAGTGAGAGAGAGAATTCCGGAATCAATACCGGAGTGTATAAAGAAAATAAAGTAGGAGAAAGAGTTTGGGGTACAATAAATAAGTGAGAAAAAGGGGAGAAAGGGAACGGAAAGGATGAAAAGGTTAAGAGAGAGAGAGAACTCAGGGAGCAAGGGAGGAGCTGAAAGGAGAAGAAGAAGGTGAGAAGGAATTCAGAAGGCAACAGATAAGTGAGTTTTTTTTGTAGAAAGATTGTGGTAGGATAAAATGAAGAAGGAGAAAGAGATATCAGGGAGCAAGAGAGGAGAAGAAGAAAATGAGAAGGAATTCAGGAAGCGACAGAGGAGTGAAGGGGGATTAAGAGCAAAAAAAGCTGACAGAAGAGGTGAGGATAAGGGAAGGAGAGAAGATGACGAGATGACAGAGAAAGAGAGATAAAGGGAATTCAGGAGACGATAGAGAATTAAAGGGGTGGGGGAGAGAAAGAGGAGGCACTGAAGAAGGAGTGAAGATGCGGACGGAAGGAGAGAAGATGATGAGATGAAAGAGAAATAGAAGAAATCCAGACAGCGAGACAGGAGGAGGGGAAGGAGAGAGAGAGAGAGAGAGAGAGAGAGAGAGAGAGAGAGAGGGGGGATGGTGGCATGTTATAGGCCGGGGTGGTGTGTGTGTGTGTGTGTGTGTGTGTGTGTGTGTGTGTGTGTGTGTGTGTGTGTGTGTTCACGCTCTTTACCCTGTGCTATCCTCCCATCCTCCTTTCCTCTATTCTTCCACTCCTCTCTTTCTCCTCACCTCCATTCTGCTCATTCTCCTCTCCTCCACTTCTCCCTTTCTCTTCTCCTCCACTTCTCCCTTTCCCCTCTCCTCCACTTCTCCCTTTCTCCTCTCCTCCTCGGCACTACAGCAGCTCCTGAGAATCAGATGAGGAATCGCTCATGTACATTTCACCTGACGTGTTGCGTGAGAGCGGCTGTGTGTGTGTGTGTGTGTGTGTGTGTGTGTGTGTGTGTGTGTGTGTGTGAGAGCTGATTGTTCTGTGTATAATGAGTAAATAAAATTCCTAAACTAAGAAACATGAATAGTAGCAATAATAAATAATACATTAAAAATAAAAGTAATTATAATAGTAAGTAAGAAAGAAATAATAATTTAATAAAAAAAGAGAAAAAAGAAAAACAGTGTGCTAAAAATAATAATACAAAATAATAGTACTAAAAATAAAAGAAATAATAATAAAAAAGCAATAAATAATAATGATACATTCAAAAAAAAACTAATAATAAAAATAGTAAGTATAAAATAAAACTATAGTAATAATAATAAAATTAAATAAATTGTTTTAAATAAAAAAAATATAATATTATGTACATCTTATCTATATATTAGTATAATAACAATAAATACTATTAATAAAAAATACAGGTATAATAAATAGAAATAAAAAATATGAAAAGAGAAAGTAAAGAAGATGATAAAACAGAGAGGGATATCTTACAAGAAACAGTCTAAAATTGTTTCCATTGTGTAAATATCATTACATTTGGACAGGAAATGACTGACCCATAATGTTCCCCTGAGGCCCGAGCACAAAAAAGGGGTCCGTCCTGTTCTTCAGACACGTTTGGTTTTTTCGTATTAAAGACATTTTTTTGGAGACGCAATAAAGACCCGCAATCGTTCGGAAAGCACCGCGTTGTCAATAATTGCATTACTGTGACATTTTGCTCTTTCATTTGTCATCTTAATGGATTTAGATGGACAGATAGATGCACTGAGTCATTGTGTGTTTCTTTGTGCTTGCAAAACGGAAACAAATATCTGCTTCTACCTTTTTTTTTGTCCTTTCTCTGATTGCTCCCAAACCTTTTTTTCAGCAAATTGAAATTCTTCAGTCTGATTGGCCAGAAGGCATAAAAGGACTGGCAGGAGCATTGGCTAGCATTCAAACCAAGAGTTTATTATGAATTAATGCTCTCGTTTTGTAGTCGTTTCTATAGTAACAACGGATCGAGAAGTCTCCCGTATCAGCAATCAATCGCCTGGATTGTTATATAAATTGTTATAAGCGAAGTTCAATTATAAACAAAAAACCAAAGCCACTTTGGGAATGAAAATCACAAAAAAATTCTCCTCAACAAAAGAAAAAAATGAAGGTCACAGAAAGTAAAAAAAAATTGCATTTGCTAAATGTATAATCTCCACTCTTCTGGAAAGAGGTTCCACCAGGTTTTTGAGTGTCAGCTATAAGGGGGTGAGGTAAGGAGGCGTTTGGTGCAGTCAGCGTTCTTATCCATCCCAGAGGTGTGGAATAGGGTTGAGATCGGAGCTCTACAGCAGACCTTTAATACAACTCATTGAAAGTATATCTTCAAATAGCTTTGTGTACAGGGGAATTGTAAAGCTGCAACAGGGTTGGGTCTCCTAGTTCCATCCAAAGGTTGTTTTATAAGTCAGAGCTCTATAGCAGGCCATTTAAGATCTTCTATTACAAACCTTGTAAAGCAGATGTTCATGGAACAGGCTTTGTGCTGGAACAGGTTTGGATCTCCTAGTTGAAATGCTGGGAAAATTTCCTGCTAGTGCCTTAAACTATGTGGTAGAACTACATATGGCTGAAAACTTTTAAAGAACTTCACGTCTCCTGAAAATCTTCTTTTTAATACGTGTCAAACAACTTCTGCAATTCATGCCGGATCTTATCAGCAATTACATTTATGGCATTTGGCAGATGCACCTTATTCAGACCGACTTACAGTTCACACCTGAGCAGTTGATCGTTCAAGGCCCCAGCAATGGAACCTTGCTTCGGTTTGGGATTTGAACTCACGACCTTCGACTATCGTCTTAACCACCGAGTAGCCGAAAGTGTCAAAAACGTATGAAATGAAGTTTGGGAGATTAAAAGTGAAGGAATTTAAATTACAAATGTGAGTCATAACGCTCAGTATTCGGTACATGACTACAGCAAGATCTATATTAAATCTGGGGTCATTTTGTAGCTCTGAGAAGATAAATTAACTCGCCTGTATGACAAGTTAATAATACCGTTCTGCATCGTTTTCATCTGCTTTGTTATGACACGTCGGGTTCAAGTGCTAGTCTTATGGTTCTAATGTTATATTTTATTGAAGAAAAAAAACACCCCAGACTGAACTTTGTTATTAAGTTTGCTCTATAACTACACTATATGGACAAACGTTTGTGGTGCTAACGTAGGTAAGGTGAGGAGGCCTGGGGTGCAGGAGATTTTTCACTCCAACCCGTGTAATGTATATCCTCATGGGTCTCCTAGGGAGAACTCTCAAGGGAAAACTTCATTCAACCACATCCAAAGGTGTTCTATACAAGTGTGTGCCTCCAACATTTTGAGAAAGAAGCACATATATCTGGAAAGGTTTGGTGTTTCAATACTTTGAACCATACATTCAACATGTTCTTTTGAATCAGTGTTTATTTGCTCTAAAATCAGATGCATCGATTATTTGATTCCATCCCAAACTCAAAACTGATACTGCGAATTGTTCATGCTAGCAGAAATGGCAGTTACTGGCTATTAAAATGAACAAAAAAACAAACAAAAAAGCTCAAAAGTGAGTCAGCAATAATAATTAATTTAAGTCTCAAAGAACGAATGAATTTTTAACTTCGACCCGCGGGTCATTTTATAACATTCAAAACAGATTAGCACACACAAAGTACCGCTAGTTAGATTATTTTGAAGCGGTAAAGCTATAGCTAGCGTTTGAAAGCTTTTAATGTTGCTAACAATAACCCAGAACATGATCATTTTATTTCGAAACATTACCAACAAATTCAGACCATGTTTGTTCTGGTGGAACTTCACACTCCAAACTAGCATCGTTTGCTAGCTAGAAAAATGGCAATATAAGCAAACACAGTGTATTATATCTGTATATACAATATTTATGCTATTTTTAAACTAATAGGAACCAGTTTAACTAAGCAGACACAGCATGAGTGATAAACCTCGACACACACACACACACACACACACACACACACACACACTTCCTGATGTAGCAGAAACAGTGACAACAGCCCTGAGGTAATTTTCACTCAATGAGTCTCTCTGAAATCACCACGAGTCCCCAGAGAGCTTTTTACATGTAATTACTATAAAATAAACACTGTTTGCCTGCAGAGCTCAGTATTTTCTCATGTGGCACGTTATCTGTAAAGCATATTGTGTAATAAATGTACAAAAAAGTACCAGAGGACACAATTTTGCAAAAAAAATTCAACATGCTGAGAGGTTACACAGGTGCAATCATGATCTTTGTTTATTCTTTTCATTTATTTAGAGGGACAAGCACAAAATTTTTAATTAATTTACCGAATAACATTTTTTTTTTACCTAAACACTATATCGTCAAAAGTATTGGGACACCTGACCTTTCCTGCCATATGTGCCTATGTTCTTCTACAAACTGTTACTGCAAAGTACGAGGCACACATTTGTACAGGACATCTTTGGGTGATGTAGCGTAAAATTTTCCATTCACTTGAGCTAGGAGACCCAAAAAATTTTCTTTGGACAAAAAATTTAGCAGTTTCTTGGACCGATATACATTCATTATTATCATTTTCTGTAATTCGCTTCCAGGTTTTTAAATCACTCACCAGCAGTTTCACTTCCACCATTGCTGATGTTTACACAGCGTTTAACATCATTAACACAACATTCTAGAAATCTATCATTCTTATTGTAATATAAATCCATAATAAAGCGACTTTCGGTTATCTGAGTAGCTAAAGGTTAACATTTGGCCCAACATTTTCATTGCTACTGGGATTTGAACTTATCTTTCGGTTCGTCTAAAAAAAAAAAATCAACATTTAAGGCAAGAATCATGTTCTTCGCTTATTAGGGACATGTTTGTGGTATGCTGTTTATACCATATGTCGTACCATCTGCTTTAAGGACATGGAAAGCGTCGCGCAATAATGAAGGATCAGCGATGCAGCTGTGTTCTGCTCATCAGCCAAATGCTGGAAATGTCAGGGTTCTGAAGTGCCACAGATTGAAGTCTGTTTTACATAAATACAATAATGGCTTATAGAATAGAATAGAAAATATACAATATATCATTTCTCACCCTATATACTACAGGATATTTAAAGTGCCTTCTGTGGATCTGTCAGGTGATTTTCACACTCCCCAATCCCATCTGACTGATCAGACAAATGAGTTTGGACACAAAGTATCTTGAGAGCTCATCTTCAATATCTATTAACTCAATGAGGGCAGACTAGATAGGATAATTGACCCACTGATTGATTTCAGGTCTTTCTACTGTGCAACCGAGGCTCACATTCTACATAAATAATTGTTTTAACTTCTATTGATGATGACGTCTGTTGGTTGAACCAATGAACCAATGCATTACATTGATCCTCATTTATCAAACAACACTCCAAAGTTCTGACTGAAGATAGTAATGAAGGTGTGCCAGGCTCCCCAATTTGGACCACCTCCAACAGTAGCTAAGTAAATGTTGACAAAGCATGTCCACCTCGGTTTTCAAAGTATTACAGCATGCTCTTAGAGGAATTCCTACCGATCCTGCCAAAATAATTTTGACCCGCTCCCAAATGAATTCTAAACAGTTCTGCTTGTTTCCTGCAGGGCCTTTGAACAGTCTGCCCCAAAAATAATGATGTTAGATGTTTCCATCCAATCCAGCCCACCTCTAAAGTAAATTTGTCCACACCTAAAGGAATTCTCACCAATTATGTCCACATGGGAAGGAATTTGACCAATCTTGTCCACTCATTGAGGAACTCTGTCCAGTCCTTCCAATTTGGACAGAACATATAAACAATCCCAAATCTTTCCAAGAAAATTCCAATGAACAGTTTTGCCAAGAAATTGTGACTGCAATGTACAGGATGAAGCCATCCAATCCCAAACGATTGATCAATATTTCTTCACCAAGAATTTCCAACTAATTCTATTTGCTCCTAAAGGAATTCTGACAAAGTAAAACCTGCAGGATCCTACATCAGGAATGTCCAGTTTTCTTCAATAAGAACTTCAAGAAGCTTCTATAAATTTGTAACTGGTGAACCTGCAAACATACTAATTTCAAGGAAATCCAGTTTGGTCAGGCTCACGATTTCGTATGACCGAGCAGCTGTCACTGCGGCGTATGCCGAACACCAACCCGGGGTTCAAAGTCATAGATGTTTCATACACTCGGGCACGTACTTCTTCTCCTGCTTCTCTTGAGAACATTTGCCTTTGGGGTTTTTTCCAGAAAACCAGCAGGAATTTTAATGCAGAAGTTTTTCAGCAGTGTAATGAGGTGAAAGAAATGAGAAATATTTAATCTAAACCCTGTTAGATTCTTGTTTCTGATTGCTTAGTACACCACATTGATACATTATACACTATACAACTGTATATAATAGTGGCTATTTTCGTATCCCGTATATTTCGTATCACATGGAGCTGAAAAGTAACAAATTCCATTTACCCACGTTACTGTAACCGAGTAGGTTTCTCTTTTGGTGTTCTTCAAATTCTTTGAAAGTAGTTTCTGTAATTTGACTTTTAATTTGTTTAGTTTGAATTTTTTTCCAGTATGTTACTGAATTGTTTATATGTATATATATATTTTTTTTTTTATTTTGTTTTTGTAGTTTAGATTGTAAAGGCATTTAATTAAAAAGAACTAGTTTACAACATTTTTTAATTAGCTACTTTTACTCTAGTAGATTTTTCGACCCATAACTTAAGTCAAATTTCATTCAAGTAACTTGAATGGAATATTAGATTAATATTTCCACTTTTTTATAAATGTATCAATATTGAGAAAAATCTGCTTAGCATTTCCACCTAGCATACTTCTTCACCATTCTTTCCACCAACGTTTGTCCCACGTCGTAAGCATTTAGCATTTTTTGTAATAGGCTACAATGTATCTCCGGTATCCATGATGTCTCATTTCAATGGATGGTCCAGTGCAGTTTCTCTTGACTAATGCATTTTTAATGATGCGTTGCTCAAAGTGCTCTGGAGATTGTTCGTCTAATAGCCCCGGCAGAGCTCTCGAGAGTCGGCGCGTCTAACTGACAGAGGTCAAAAATGGCTGCGAAGAAATTAAGTCTTGAAATATTGAACATATACCCCGTGAGAAGGGGGGTGGGGGGGGGGGGCTGGTATGATGATACATCGTATCCTAGATATCTGAAACTCTTATAGTGTTAAAGCTATGCCAGGCATGCTATGTAGGACGTATGTTGCTTTTAGCACTCTTGCTTTCTTAGCCTGGCTTATTCCGTTTCAACGTTAGCAAGATTTCACTCATAACTTGAATTAGCTCAATAACAACTGGTCGTACAAGAATCAGCGTTTTTAAAGCCGAACCAAACTTTGTGTTGTTTTTAAAAGAATTGCAAGCACTTTCAGACTACAAGCTATTTTTGATGGCATGTTGTCATATAGTAAAGTGTATTCATTTCATTGTATAATTCTTTTTTGTGTGCATGATGCAAACAGTGTGCAAGAAACTTTGTCACAACACCAGCTGCAAGGCGGATAAGGGTTTTTACCTGCGACTCAACGGAAACAAGATGTACGGTACTGAATTACACCGAAACGTTGGCCAAGTTGCAATAAACAAACCCTGAATAAGGTAAATCTTTTAGATTAGCTGCTTGTTATTCCTACTAGCACTTTTCATGACTAAACCTAGTCCTAGAATTGAGTCTCTTTTTTTGTTTACTTGCTGGTAACTTCTTCAAACAAAACTCTAAACTAGCTTGTAGAATGCTATTCTACTGTCTGTTTTGTTGAAAGGTGTCCCTTCCCGTTAAAACCTGGCACAAGAAATCGCACATACATGTATTTCCAAGATTCTATTAGGTGGTCTAGTGGTTAGGAAGCGGCGCTCTCACCGCTGCGGCCCGGGTTCGATCCTCGGTCAGGGAACCAACCCCAGCCATTAGGGTTACACAAGCCAGTGCAATCTTAGTGCCAGTCCAAAGCCTGGATAAATAGGGAAAGTTCCTTGCAGATCATGAATACGGTGATCCGCTGTGGCTACCCCTAATGAGAGAAGCCGAAAGAAAGTTTTGAAGATCCTGAAGCTTGTGGCCAAAAAAGTATGAATCTTTGAGAATCTTATATCTTTGGGTTACAACCTTTCTGGCCAAAAGCTTCAGAATCTTTAAGATTGCAATCCGTTTTTACTAATCTAATCCAATTTGGGTTTGTTAAGATTGTTCTTCCGGATATAATCTGGTACAAAAAGCATGAATAGGTGGATATTAGAAGGAAATCTAATCGAACATTTAGAATTTTGACCAATTCTACCCAATACCAAAAGGAATTCTGACCAATCCTGCCTACTCCCAAAGAAGTTTTGACAAATTCGGCCCACTTGTACAACAATTTCAAACAAATTCCATTCTGCAAAGCACATATAACCAATCAAGGTATTCCGACCACCGACTACCCCCTCCGGCAGAAACATTGTACAATACGACATGCTTTCCAAAAAATTCAGACTCTCACCTTGAACAAAAAAATGAACAAAACATATCACAAGCTTTCTAGCATGTGACCGGAGCACCCGAGGCTGATATATTCTGCATGTGAGCATTTGTTTTGCATATCGAGGTATGTAGTGTATATGTTCGCTGAAGAATTTGACTAGTACACCCTGTTCTCCAATTTATTTCATATCACGATGCTGGATATTGTAATCCCCTTTTTTTCTACCTCGATTGATTCTGAAGCCACCTGATCTCCTCTCACCAGGAAAGGTCTTATTGAGCTGCAGTCACAGGAATTAGCAGTCGTACGGTTTCTACATGCTGCTCCGAGGACAATTCATCCCGGTGATGTGTATCTGCTTTCCGTCTTTTGCTTCACGGCCTTCGCTGAGGGAACCAGAAATCATTAACGTGCCATTAACTCGCCTTGTCGAAGCGCAAGCTGCAAAAGTGCTCAGGTGCTTCATCGTTTCTAAATTAATCAGAGGAAAAAAAATCTCATTATTGATTGAAATGCGCGCGTATGTATTTTCTCACGTCATATCAACAGTAGAAGGGAGAGGGAGGTGAATACGGTTCTTTCTTTCTTCAGACCTAATAACGCCATTAAGATGTAATTAATTCGAGTGAAATATTCTCCTCGAGTCCGATTCCGCTGCTCAGGTGGAGCTGTGATCATCTTAAAAGCCTCTTCGTCCAAAGTTCCTCACTTAAGCTAATGAGGGCTTCGGCGCATCGATGCTGACGCTGTCTTCCCTGTCATCTTCTCCGTGAGACGTGAAAACTCATTTGAAAGGCCGCGTGAATAATTACCGGCGTCGTCTTCAAACCCGGTACGATGTCTTACACCTTCAAAAAGCCTTTGGCATTAACAGGCAAGGCCGAGACGACACAGGAGTCTGAAAGTCAGGCAAAATAAAAAATTCCTTAGCACTATTCCTATAAACTTATCTTTATCATCACCAAGGCAATAAAGGGAAGCTTTATTATAATCCAGCAGCTAATCTGCTTTATTATTTTTTTTTTTTAATGCAATATAGTGATGATCTGATATCATGATATTTGCACATGTAGACGTATTTCCGTCTATTATGAAATCCTGTGGGCAAAAAAAAAAAAAAGTATTGAAAAGATTATCTCTCGAGCAGGAAATTAAAGCGTTCACTAGCAACCGTGATGAGCGCATTTGCTTCAGATATCCAAAAAATAATAAATATTTTTAAAAAGCAACAGCTTAACATCATTATTTTGCAATGAGTTCATGTCCATGTGCATCTCAAGTGCGTATTTTCGACCCTTTTTAGTTTCTTCCCTCAGTTTTCGAAATACAGCGCGGCTAACTCTTTCTGACGAAACTCTGAACTAGCTTGTGAAATGCCTTCCTACATTATTGCATCAAATATATTGACAAACTAGTCATAGTATTTATATATGTGATAGCTATAGCTAGCAATAGTTTAAAATATATTCATGATTAGCAATAGTATTTACATTCATGTGACTAGCAATAGTGTTGAAATATATAACTAGCCATAGTATTTAGCTGTATAAGACTACCAATAGTGTTAAATATATTTACGACAAGTAAAAGTACAGTACATGTGACTAGCAATAGTGTTTACATATACGACTAGCAGTAGCGTTTACATACGACTAGCAATAGTGTTTACATACGACTAGCAGTAGTGTTTACATACGACTAGCAGTAGTGTTTACATACGACTAGCAATAGTGTTTACATACGACTAGCAGTAGTGTTTACATACGACTAGCAATAGTGTTTACATACGCATGACTAGCAATAGTTTGAAATATACCTGATGGAAATAGGTTAAAAATAAATACGTGACTAGCTATTAGGAACATTTCCTAATCCCCAACATGATTCATTCCTGATTTTCAACTACAATTTATTTATCTGAAAAACGTAGCCAGTGGAGATAGAGAGGTAGAGGTGAAGCCACTAAGAACAAGAGCTAAACAGTGGCTCTTTGGCAGTCCTGTGATTTTACCTTACAACCCCCCCTGGCATACACACACACACACACACACACACACACACACACACACACAGAGAACCTCAGCCATGGCCCATTATCTCAGCACTACGGGTGATTTGGCAAAGCTTTATCTCTAAACCCAGACTGTTATTAGATGCAGAAACAATCATGGCCTGACAAACTGAAGCCGCTGGATAAATGGCTTGGAATGGGAAACTCAAGCTGGTGTTCGGTTCTTCCATTGAAACAATGTCTCCTGGGGAGCTTTCAGGAGCTTAAACACAAAATCATTTTCAGCAACTCGAAAACTGTGCTTGATTTCGAAAGATCAGGATCTATTATGCACTGTTTTTTTTTAAATCATCACCGACTTTCGGATACGCGCGTACGTGTTGTCGTAGCTAGCCTAGCATGAAATGAAACTTGTTCCTATTAAGAATTTGCTTACTTTTACTTTTTAAGTTGTTTTTTTTTGTTTTTGTTTTTTTTACAGACAAAGCTATAAGGCCGTAGACTTTTTACAGAAAGATGGATGCCGATGGCACATTTCAAACGATCGATACAACTTAGCTTTGCGCCTTCTTTCTGTCTTGCATGCTGAGGCA
The DNA here is from genome assembly GCA_024362625.1 of Silurus asotus. Lineage (NCBI taxonomy): Eukaryota > Metazoa > Chordata > Actinopteri > Siluriformes > Siluridae > Silurus > Silurus asotus. Next base: position 1,661,989 of record MU563656.1, read on the forward strand.
AGTCTTTCCTTTTGAAAGTATTTTCCTTTCATTTGGGCATTTCTGTGACTGCTCCGGGGGCTGACTGAAATTGCATGTAACCTGTCCTGCTGAGCTACTTGAAAAGAATCTTCTGTTTTTCACCCTCCAGGAACCACAAGGTGGATCATGGCACTCCAGGTTCTTTTCTTGATGAATCGCTTCTGCAACAAAACAGAAACCTCTTGGTCAACACTTCTTAGGCCAACTTTCTTTTTTTTTTTTTTTGCAATGCTAAAGGTTGAAGGGAATTGAAGGATAGATGTTGGAGAGGGATTAGTGGAGTGGATTTTCCAGTAGAAGCACAGTTCCTTGTCGTAATTGTACATTAAATTGCTACTAGTTGTACCTGACCTTTTGTGAATATGGACAGAACCAATGAGTTGCTAGAACCATTTCTAGCTATTTCTTATGTTTAGGAAGTATAAATATGTGTAGTCATCCATTAAATAAAACCCCAACCTACAGGCTAAAAAAGAAAAGATTTCCCTCTGGAGGAACCCTCAGATTCATTCTTGCTGACGAACCGATAAGTTGCTTCCCTCCGGAAGAACCCCCTAAATAAAATCTTTCCTCTAAAAGAACTTCTAGGTAATGTTTTACCTCTGGAGGAACCTCCAGGTTAAGTCTTTCCCAATGGAGAAAGCTATGAGGGTTGTCTTCCTCTGGAGGAGCCTCTAGGTTAAAATTTCCTTGTGAAAGAAACCCCCAGGTTAAGTCTTCCCTCTTGAGACACCCATGAGTATCGTCTTTCTCTGAAGGAGCACCTAGGTTAAATTTTGCCTGTAATGACACCCCAAGTTAAGTCTTCCCACTTAACCCATAAGTGTAGCCTTTCCCTTGTCTTCCTCTCTGGAGGAGCCCTTAATTGTAGTCTTCCTCTAGAGGAACCCCCAGGTTAAGTCTTCCCCTCTGGAGGTCCCTCTAAAAGAACTTTATTTTCCGAAATCCGTACCTCATTTGAATAAAACGCTGTGTCAGGACATTACATCTGAAACATTCAGAAGCAGAATATTGAATTTAATGTGCAAGATAATAGGCAGCATGTGAAGCTCGAATGGAACTGGAGAAATGTTTATTACTCCAGGAAGTTCCTGGTAAGGTATTAGATGAGAATATGAGGTAATAGATAAAGCTTTCTTCATATACAATCGTTTAGGGCTTCACCGGTAGCTGGTTATATGCACACCAGGCAGTTTTTATGTAATGTATGGATGGATGTGTAGAAGTTCATCGGGCAGTAAGACACACTTTAAGGACATTATACCTGCAATCAGATTCCTCGGCCGTAAACATGACAAGAAAAGCCGTGACACTGATTTAAATTGCCAACACACACACAGATTTCTTAGCAACACTGGGAAATATTTATTATAAGCTGTTTATGATCTCGAACATGCAAATGTTTACACGTGGGATTTCAACCTGTATGATCTCACGCCAGTAAAACTTTTATGCAATCAGATCCCCAACTCCCAGATCTATAAACCCACAAAATAACAAATAAATAAATAAAGAACCAAACAAATAAATGCATTTTCTTATTGTGCTAGCTAAAGCGCATAATTGTAATGGAGCTGTCAAGGCAAATTTTCTCAAGCCGACAGCAGGATTGTATTAAACCTCTTCGTAAACTCATAATCTCTAATTTGCTGTCAAAAAAAAGGGAAAGGTTTAAAGGGATATTAGAATAACTATGCTGCAGTCCTTGAGATAATGAGCTTTCAGTATAAATAGTTGTTATGGGAGCTTAAAAAATTGACCATTTTAAAAGGTAAAGGCTTCTAACTTGCAATTGACTTTTTTTTTTGTTTTTTTTTATATAATATTAGACTTGTTTTTTTTTGTTGTTGTTTTTTTTTGACACATTTGGGTCCTATTATTATCTTTCCTTGAAATGAAATGCAAAAGTTTTTGCTTGTAATTATTTCTGTTGAATGAAATAATAAAAAAAAAAGGACAGACATTACCTAACTACTTTAACATTAAATGTAACTATAGACGGATAAAAAAGAGTACAATGAAAAACTGAGGAAATGTCAGTGAAACGTGCAATACTTCTAAATTGGAGATTAAGCTTGTTCCAGCATGACAATGCCCCTGTGCACAAAGCCAGCTTCATGAAGATCTGCTTTACATGAGTTGGAAGTGTGTGGAAGATCTCCTGCAATAGAGCTTCAACCCTATTGAAAAGCTTTGGGATCTCAAGAAAATCTCAGGTATAATTCCAAAAAATTTATAATTTTTGTATTTTTTATTTATTTAATCATTAATTCATTCTGAGCATGTAAGATTATTATGTCTAAAAGGTTATAATTACTGGGTTGAAAAAATTTATTAAATCAAATAAACTTTTAATCAGCAGGTTTTGAATTAGAATAATTTTTAATAAATTTGAATTTAAATAAATCAAGATATTCGAGATGTTTCAAACTAATACACTAAACACTAAGCAAAAAAAAATATATATATAGAAAATATTGACTACTGAATGAAACTCCTTAGTTGCCATATACAATAAAAAAGTATAAATGAAAAACTCCACATTATATTAACATATAAATCCTATTGAATCAGCAATATTTTGTCTTAAAATAAATCTATACAAAAAAATAATAAATAAATAAATAAATAATAAAAAAATGACTTGAAAAATGACTATTAAGGTCTATTAAGTGTTAAACCTAACCTGCTTGAAACTATTGGCACCCTCTGTGAGAGGAGGCTATGGATGATTACAATGCAGGAAATACCAATAAATAAAATATTTTCAATTATTTCGATTTTCAATTATTTTAATTTATTTAAAATACTGTATTCAAATTCTTAATTTCAGCTCATAATGAGAAAATAAATCACAAAAAAAGCAGACACTGCTAAGTATATATCAGCTATAATAAATAAAATATCATGTCACATATTCCTTTTTTTCGTTTTCTTTAGTTACTAAAGATTTATTTTTCATTTCTGCTTTATCCTGGGGAATAGCCAGAGCTTCCAAATCTCCAGAAAATAACAATTGCTTTTCTTTTCATTCTCAAACACATGTTCCCCTTCAATACGTACGGGATTATTTTTTTAAACAAAAAAACTAATACATTTTTGGTATTGTTTCTTTTGAGAAATCTCTCAATTCACCAAACTATAAGCGTCAATACGCTCTTAATTTCACTTCCATCGTTTCATTCCATTTTCCCAATCCAGTCACGTTCTTCTCGCAGACCTCTTGACACTCTTTTCATGGCTATTTTTTTTTTTACAGCAGAATTTGCATGTAGCATGAAAGACACAAGAAAACAATCATCAGTCATGTCAAAAAAACCCTGGGCACAGTTTACTGCCATCTGCTCGTGTATATCGCTGCACTCATTGGCCTAATCCCAATCGTAATGTTGAGTTATTTCCCCGCTCACGATGCGATTAAAATGAGATGTGGCTCGGCAAAGTGCTGACACGATGGCGGGTTTGCTCGTTAACACGCTCGCTTTTCTTTGCGTTGGAAGTGTGAACGCGGGAAACGAGGTTGAAAAAATCGGAAGATCCGTAGACAAATTCCAAAGTATTTCTGTACTGATATATTTTGTCTGTAGGGATAAAGGCGTTGAAAAGTCTTTTCAAGCCATATGTGGTTCTTCCCCCCCTTCAAAAAAACCTCCATGAAGATATGCTTTACATGAGTTGGAGTGGAAGATCTCCTGCTATTTATTGTAGATCCAAACCCTGTTGGACACCATTGGGATGAATGTGAACGCTGCATCCCAGGCCTCCTCACCTCACCGACTACACCTACACTGACTTTTACCTGACTTTATTACCACCAATGTAAAATCTCACAATTCTTCACAAAATCTAGTAGAACATCTTTAAGGAAGAGTGGAGGCAAATTGAGACTAAATATGAAATGAGATGTTCACCAACCTAATAGTCAGGTCTTCACAAACCTTTTTCCATTGAGTGTATAAACGTAAAAATTGGGCTTCTTTCCAATTATGTCTCAAATGCTATTTATTATTTTTTTTCACAACCCTGATTACTTGCTTTTCCAAATTTCCGCAATGAAGACCTTCCCCAACCCAATTTAAACAATGTTTCTTACACCAATCACATGGATTTCAGTTTAACAAACAGAACTAGCAGGAACACTGACAAGCAATATATCCCCCGTCCAGTTTTCCAATAATTAGATACTAAAAAACTAGAAAAAGTAACACAAATGAAAATGCTCAGTATTTCATGACGAGCTTTCCAAATCTCTCGAGATGGTGCGCTCCAGATTTTGTTCCACACCACTTTTTTCTTTTTCTGTCCCAACGGGGACGTTCATTAAGGAGGCACTCGACGGCGTTAGAAAGGAAGTCGATTCAGTACGCAGCCTGTCAGACGGTAAACAGCGTATAGACACAAGTAATTAAGAGATTTACGAAAGCAGACGACGGAACCCAAGTAGCCGCGGTGGGGGAACGCAATTCGATGCGACACACCCAACTGATAAGAATACGGTTCTTTTGGATTTTTTTGCTTTTTTTTATTATTATTATTCCAAGCACCAATTTGAGATGTGTTGCAGTTTTTTTCGGAACGCTGCCAAAAAGATAAAAGCGCAAGCAGGATGTTTTAAAAAAAAAAAAAAAAAAAAAAAAAAGAAAAAAATACAAGCTGCTTGAGGTGCGATTGCAGTTTGGCGTTTCAGCACACAAGCACTTCTCTTCTCATTTTCCTGTACTTTTATCTTCTCTGACTGAAAAGTTGCTTTTCTTTCACTTCTTCGCCAAAGAAGGAAAACGAACAAGGTCCCGGAACAGCGAAGGCTTGTTGGATTAATAAATATATATATTCCCTTCTTTTGTATGATGGAAAAAAAAGCGTTTCAGACGCCTCACGACTCACGAAACAGCTAACGAAATCATTCAAATGAAATGTTGCAGTGTGCGTGTGGAGATTTGTGAGCTTACTCAGGTACCGTTGTAGGGTCAGCGGTCACATTCATCCCAAATTTGTTCAATAGGGTTGAGTTCAGAGCTGAAGATGGGTGTCCTGATATTTTTGCCAATATAGTGTGAGTACAAAAAAAAAACAGTGTTGTGTTCACCAAAAAAATAAAAAATTGCACTCAGGCTAACAGGTACAAGAGTCAGTCAATAAATATCTCATTCGTCCTGATCCAAAGTTGGGAACCCAGCAAAAAAAACAAAACCTGTACATCAGCATTTTCAGAACAAACTAAATTCAATGCTCTTTGATTAAATGCACCACTGAGCAATTTCTAAGATGTAAGCGTTTAATTTCCCCTGCGCAGACCGTCAGCAAATTTTGCCGGGAGTATTCTTACATTTGCTTTCCTAATCGTCAAAAACGGTTCTTAACCCTTTTAAGGGTTAGGTTTCGAGCTAACAAGTGGATTAAATCCCATGTACCAGCACGAAGCTCTGATACTGTGCTATCAATAACGCAGAGATGTGGGAAAATGATCGGAGACAGACACGGAATTGCTTTTGCTAATTGTTGTTTCGTCCATTTAAGCAATGAAGGTATGCTTGAACCAGCACTTCATTGCTACAACGTCCAGTGTAGTTCATGAAACTGTCTGGTAAAAAATTGTGAAATTTGGCACAACTGGATGAACATTTTGACCAAAATTTGAGCCAATCTATGCCAACATTCTAGCGCCACCATCAGGTCGAATTTCTATCTACACTTTAAACATCAAATTCATTCAAAACTTCATCCCTATTTGCTCTTATAATGACTTCCATTCTTCTAGTAGGATGTTTCAATAGATTTTGTGGGATTTCCTTCAGCAACAAGGGTGTTAGTAAAGTCAGGTACTGATGTAGGTGAGGTGAGGAGGCCTGGGGTGCAGTCAGAATTTACCCCAAGGGTGTTTAATCAGCTTGAGGTCAGTGCTCTGATTATTCTTGAATCAATGGTTATAGCATATCTGTGAATGTGGCCTTAACCAAGCTTGGAGTGCTTGGCCTTCTGAAACTGCTGCTTTAATTACATTTAATGTCTAAGATTCAGGGGTCCCCAATTTACAGCCCCCATTTGGAACGGCCCTCTGAACGATGCTATCAACAGAAAAATCCATACCATACAGTTTTTCCAGCTTCCAGTCTGCTGTCATTATGAAAGTGGCCTCTTTTAATAGGCGATATATCTCTTGAAAATGAACGCTCGTTTGTCTGTACGGTGCAGAACGAATTAATAAAGTAATATAGCATTAGGAGAAAAAAAATAAAAAAATTCAAATCATAATAAACTTTCTTTCGGCTTCTCCCATTAGGGGTCGCCACTGCGGATCCTCCGCATGTTTGATTTGGCACGTTTTGATGCTGGATGCCCTTCCTAACCCAACCCTCCCCATTTATCCGGGCTTGGGACCGGCACTAAGAGTGGCTGGGGTTGGTTTCCTGACCGGGGATCAAACCCGGGCCACAGCGGTGAGAGCGCCGCATTCTAATCACTAGACCACCATAAAATCAATAATACTGGTAGTCACTCTGGCCCGTGTTACGGACCGACCCGGCCCTCCATTAAAGACGGAAAATTGATGTGGCCCTCACAGAAAAAAGTTTGGCGATCCAGTTGGTAGAACATCACGAGCGGTGACGCTGGAGACTAATCGGAAACAAGATTGACAGAACATAAAGAACTCCATTTCATTGATGGTAAATGAAACACACATTCATTATTTACAAGAAATAACCGACTCAACAATAATATATAATAAACTGAAGAAATATGGGAAACTTTGTGTCACATCGAACCCATTCTTGGTCATTTGAACACCACACACACATTTTAGACTCTAGATTTATCCTGTGATAAATGATGCATGCTCTTTTCATTCGTTTTTTTCTTTTTTCTTCATGCAATAACACCGTGTACTCACGGCGATGGGGGAAAAAAAATCATCTCCCGTTCAAACAGAGCACACTCTCGCTGTGAAACCCTAGAGATCTGCTCTCCGTACGAGACGGGTCTGCCGTTTAATATACTTCGTCATATGTTGAAAAGACGAGGACGACCTCGTACACACAGGGTCGACGCGCTCTGTTTCGCACGTTAATGTACAAACTAAGAACACATTTCACGGCTTGTTATAAATAAATCTGTATATATATATAAACATATAGATATATAAAGGTCCCCGTGTGCTTCTTAGACCTTCGGAAAACGGGACATTAAAACCACATTCAGAGCACATTCGGATGTTTTCCCTGCGCCGACACACCGGATTGAACTCCTCGGCTCGTATCGTGAAGTTAAACGAGCATGAAAACGCTATAAAGCGCAGTTTAATTGGGAGAAACGCAAACCGGGAACTCCGACGTTCTAATTAGGTTGATTCCAAGCTTGTGGGTCACATAGTTACTAATAAATAGTGTGGAAAAATTATTACGATCTTATGTGGTTCTTGACCCAAACTGTTCCCTCAAACTTGGAGACACACAGTTGTATACAGTGTCCTTGGATGTGGTGCCATTACATTTTCTTCTTCACTAAAACTAGGAGATCTAAACTTGTGCATAAATCCAGCTCCATGAAGATATGCTTTGAATGGGCTGGAAGATGTGGAAGATCTCAAGTGGCCTCCTAAGGAGCTTCGATTATCAGTACCTGAACTTTCTACCACCCTTGTGGTTGAAAGAAATCTCACAAATCTCCACAAGCACACTTCAAATTCTAGTGGAACATCTTCTCAGAAGAATGGAGGTTATTATAGCAGCAAATGTGGAATAGGATGTTTAAAAAAAAATCGTATTTTCTTCGCCAGACACAATACAGTTGCTTTCAAAGATCGTAACTTTTTGCGACAGTTTGATTGGAGCTTACTATTCATCCAACTTGAATAGCTAATGGTTAACTTTACCCACAATGCTGTTCTGATCAGTGGTAGACAGTAAGGAAGTAAATAAATTTTTTTAAGCTTTTTCGCATATCTATACTTTACTGGAGTATTTCTATTCGTGGAGACCTAAACTTCACTACATTGAAGTAAAAGTCATTACAAGTCAAATATTTGACTTTTTACTCAACTACATTTTGTGAAAGCAGCCAATCACGGTAGAGCGCTCGTTTTGAACTTGTTTTGATTGGCGCTTGTGGTATCTACTTATCAACAACATACAGTACAGCCTCAGTTTAACGTCGAGCAGAAGATTTTGAGAGAAAGAAACGAGGGAAGAAACTCCACGCTAGAAATCACCACAACACCGTGACCTTATTTCATCATTATATTAAAAGATTGGTGCGTTAAAAGTAACATTCGAGTCTGGTTCAGGGTCTGGTGACAAAAATGATAACAGGAACATTATAGCCGTAATAAATCATAGTACTTTGGAGACGTAGGTACATTTAAAGCCAAATACCTTTGTACTTTTACTCAAATGAACGTTTTAAGAGACACTTTAACTGGAGTCATATTTTAGAGTGTATCTTCACTTTTTTTTTTTTATCACACTTAAGTACATGGTTTGTGTACTTCGTCCAACACTGGTTTTGATAGATGGTTTTGGCTTTGTCTCTGCTTAAAGAGAGTGATGCAGTGGAACTTTTAGTCTGTTCAGACTGTCAGAGCGCTATCTGCCGTCTTCTGAATACATGAACCATGATTGGCTAGTCAGTGTGATTGCCAAGAGAAAGAGAGATACAGATAAATAGAGATCAGTGGCTTTGGTTTAAGAGTGTTCTTAGACAATGGGGTGAACACGTGGCAAACAGTAGCCCTACTTTGATGAATTTTGAAAAGCTTCTTAAAAAGTGCTTACATTAGAACAATAGAACAAGGACAATGGGTCAGTAGGACAATAGGATATGCCATGATATTCACAGATCTATTTCTTAGACATCTTCTACTCCACCAGCTCTATTGACTTTCGAAAAGAAAAGTCTTCCAAGTGCACTCCGATTCCTCATTTGCAGTACACTTGTGGCACAACACCAAGACCAAACAGCCGAACAAGCGCAAAAAGCAAAACGAATACGCACTCGAGTATGATAAAGCTGTGCATCAAGAGTGAGAAGGACTGCCCGAGTGAAGATCCAAAGTGCTGGCACTATTGAACTGGTCCTAATTGCAAATCCAATATGTGTCATGGTCAAAAACAGTTCAGTCAGGGGCACACACACACACAAAAACAAGAGCTATTAAACAGGAAGTGCACACAAGGCAGCGAGTCGCACTTTAATCAAGCAGGCCACTGGAGATAATTGATGCCTATGTGGGCGAATCTGAAAGGAGAATGTTTGCAGAAATGACTGAAAGTGTGATATAAAAAAACAATTGCCTCGAAAGACCGATTACTGAGAGAAAAACTGGACTTTTTGCTTCTCTGGGTGTTTCGCTTTCCCGCTACTTTGTGCTATTTATGTCTTTCTTTCTTTTCCACGGCTTTTCTTTAATGGAATTTTAAGTGCACTTAATTACACAGATTACGCTCAAGCACATATTAATGCTACTTTTGTTAAATAGCCTGCAGTGTTTTGGTGCTTCACATCCCCAGGGCTCCTTCTCGAGTTTAGTAACTTTCTGTGTGTCTGGATGTGATCATATCGGATTATAGAAAGAAAATAAGCTTTAAAAAAAAAAAGAAAGATAACGCCTTTTCCTATAATCCATCTGCTGCTGGGTACAATTTGTATTTATCACAAAAGTTTGTATTGCGGAAGCTAGCTAGTTCGGTACAGAGAGTTCTTTTTGTCCTGGCTAGGCTTTGAGAGATTAGCAATAACGCTGCTTGTTGGTTACCCTTAACCTTTTATAGTTTCTTGGAAAAAAAAAAAGGTTTTAATATGCTATCTGTGTGTTTTGACGATTTCTAAATCACCACAAGTACAGAATTTAAAGTTAAACTTTGATTTTTACCTCAGGATTTATTTAAGTTAATTACATCTGGGGCTTAGCTTGGTAGCTTCCTTCCTTTATTGCTAAGATTTGTGATATAAGATCAAGATTTTGATATTACCTATTCCTGTAACCCATCTGTTGGTGGGCACAATTTGTTTTTATCACTAAAGTCTCTTTTGCAGCAGCTAGCTAGTGTGGTACAAAGAGTTCCCTTGAAGCTAGCTAGGCTTGGAGAGATTAGCAGTAACTGTGCTTGTTGGTTATCTTTAACCTATCATGGTTTCTAAGCAAAGAAAAGGTTTTAATATACTATATGTGTTTATTCTTGAGAATTTCTGCTTTACCTCGAGTGAAGAATTTGAAATTCTACTTAAGTTTTTACCTCAGGATTCATTTAGGTAAATTATGTATGGTGCTTGAATAAGCAAACTAAAAAATGTTCCAGTATGACAATGTCCCCGTGCACAAAGCTAGCTATATAGTATGAACATATGGTTTGCATGGGTTGAAGGGGAAGATCTCCTGCTATAAAGCTTCAACCCTATTAAACACTTCCCTTTGGGAGGAATGTGAACGCTGATGGCACCCAAGGCCTCCTCACCTACATCAGTACATGGCTTTACTAATACTCTTGTGGCGGAATGAAATCGGACAAATCTCCATATAATCTAGTGGAACATTTTCCCAGAGGAGTGTAGGTTATTCTAACAGCAAATATGGACTACATGTGGAATGGGATGTTCACCAACTTTATGTTTAAACTTGTAGTCACTGGACTATGTACAGATCCTAAGAACTGAAGTTGAAAACTCAAATAATACCTGATACTTGTAGGTCAATGATGTTTTCTTTCACAGCCATTTGGAAATGTCCGAGCCTACTCACGCTGGCATATGAAGCTTGCCATATTGTGCTCCCGGTTTCTCTGTGGATCATGTACAAATTCTCAGAATTAGGATTTCACGGCGTACGTCTGTTAAATATGGATGAGCAATATCTCTGGGCAGGAGCGAGACCGAATATAAAGTGTACGGAAACCCTGGTGCCATGGTGGTCTAATAACCGCGGAGCTGACCTTTCTGATCCCAATCTCCCTCCTGACCTTTCGCTCGCACTCACATTCCTACAGAGCAGCTCCCTTGGTGATAACCTTGTCGCTTGCTTGTCCTATGGCTTTGTTTCTCTCTGTCCCACATACATACACAGTTCTCGCTGTCGCCATTTCTCAGCGTGGCGTTTTCCCTCCCTGCTGACTCATTACTGTAATACAGTTTTCGCTTTGTGTGCACCAGAAATCCTTTACCCCTGATCCCAATGCTCATCATTTCTTGCCGAAATTTTCTTCACCTACGTTGACCTCTGCGCTTTCCTTTGCATGATCCCAACATCAGAAAATACACTGTACTTGAGTCTGTATGGAGGCATTTTACTATGTAACTGATGATTATGCCTCATTATACCGGAGTGCTGCTAAGATCTACTCTACAGTTGGGTGGAATTGGGTCCAGCTTTTTCCAGGATGACTTTTCCTTCCTCTACATGACTTGCAAACCTTTTCTTTAATGAACACTTTGATGAGTTTGAAAATGGTCTAATTCATCAAAATGTCTATGGCTTTTAGGGTCACTAAATCAATCGAGCACCACTAGGAGCAATGTGTTAGACCACCATCATCAAAACAGCAAAAGATGGAATATAATTTGGTGGAACAGTGTTTCTTTGTCCACTTCACCTCCATGAATGTGAAGAAGTAATACTGTACTAAGCCTCACGGTGGCTTTTATTACAATGCTCTGGGGGGCTGAAAGACTCAAGGCAAAACTTGGCTCCTTGTAACAACCAATGATGATACAAACTCATACCCTGGTCCATCTTTTTCCAAAGCAATTATTACTTGGATACGTTTTTTTTAAATCTCTTTCTAATCGCTGAATTTGCAGTTCCTTCCCCTCGTAAAGTCCGTAAGCATTTTAAGCTGTATTTCTTGAATTCTGCCTATGATTACAGTACTTTAATACTAAATGGTGCTGAGAAAAGCAGAAGAGGTCATTTGCATATATCGATAAAACTCCCCGAGACCACGCTGACCTCCAAAACTGTTACAATTTGATATCAAAATGCTGTTTTGTGTCTTCTTTCTATTATTCCTATTATGCTACTGGGGAAATGATTGATGAAATGATCAATGGTCAACAGTCAGCATCTTTCTGTGAAGTGTAGACTGGGTTTGTGAATGAATTATTAGCTACAAGTGAAAGCAAGGGTGAGAACCAGTAACGGAATCTTTACAGCTTCTCTAAACAAGTTAATATGGGAAACACTTAACTTTGGGTGATAGCGGGGAAAGGTGCTTTCTTTCAACCAACGATTTAACACCCCCAAAGTGTTTTATTCCTTATATAACTGCTTTAATCACGTTTCCAGAGCCTTGGCACCTTGGTATCTTGGTACCATGGAATATGAGGCGGGAATACACCCCAAATTAATTTCTACTAGTGGACAATTTAAACCTTATGGTTAGCTGTAAAGCTCAGGATCAACCCCAAAGTCAGGCTCAGTTGAGGCACCAATTGATGTATTTGTACAAATTAGTTATCTCTGAAAAAACTGAGGCCTTGAGAAAGGGCCTTGTTTAGAGACCCAGCAGGGGCAATTTGGCTATGCCCAGATTTGAACTCTACTCTACAATTTTGGCCATTTAATGACAACGCCCTAAAATCTTATAAAAAACAAGATGTCCAACATCTTAAGGTCTACTGACCATCCGTTTAGATGCACAAAGTTTTAAAGTCTTTAAACTTCCAAACAGAAGTCTAAGGTCATACTGGACCCATTTGTTCGATTTTGGTTTGAGATGGCCATGCGACCTGGTCTTATTTCTGTGTGTTCTTCTAATCTGCCAGGTCAGTACTAAGATATCAGCATAGATATCAGTTTTAACTTCACCTTAGTTCTTTTTTATTGTGGTATACTTCATAAAGGCAAGATCTCAGCTTGTTCCCCTTCCCTTTCGTAACTACTTAAACCTGATCTGAAATATTCCCCTGCTAGCGTTTGGTGTCTGCATGAACAATACCAAGGTTGTGGCAGACTCGAGGACAGATGAGTGACAACTGAGGCTAAAGGCTCACCTCCCTGTACACAACGAGCAGCTGTGCTGTGGCATTATATACACCAAGATCCTCGCTCTGCAGCCAGCCAAGAGGATTCACTCCAACACCCCCTTTTTTAGTCCTATTCCCACTTGATAGGTTTCACTTGTTATGACATCCCTCCAGGTGGCACAGGCAACTGCGTCCGTGACCACACAGACCCACGTAATCCCTAGTCGTCGACCTTTCTTTAAAGTACACTGAAGTGGCAAGGGTACTTAGACAGATTGCAGCTTAAAAGGAAGGTGCCTATAGAGAGCGAGCAAGCGGTGGCTGTCAAAGCCCTGAGCTCACAGTGCCAGATGGAGAGCTAAAAGAGATGCATTTAGCTTCTGATTTCGAACGAAATGTGAAGTAAATTGGATTTGGGACAATAAATAAAATGGTCGGGAATCCATTTTAAGGCACTGAAATACTTTGCCCTTTGCTGTACACTGAAATTCTACAAAACATTGGAGAAGAAAAAGCCTTTATGTCTTTGACAGACCGCTCTCGAATCCCAGGCTGATCATATTTTGGAACTGATCTCTTTGGGGCATTAAAATCATTTTTTCTTGGAAGGGGGGTAAGTGAATATTGTAGTGTTATTTATTCGCAATTTGCAGTTTAGCGAAACGAACATTTTCATGCTGCATTTTCATTTTCATACGATACGTTGTGCGGCTGCCAGGATGTAGGCATCCTTATGCCTTACTATCGAGAGTCAGCAACAGAGTTCAGTTGTCTCTTTGTTAGTTTGTGTATTTTTTTTTATGTGTTTTTAGTGCTTTAAAGCACTTTTTATCGCTGTCACTGGACACCAAAACATCTGGCTCCGTCCTTTGGGTGCTCGTCTACGCACCAGTTGCCGCATACAAGTTTATCCATGAACTCATTACCTTCAGGTCCAAAGTCCACCACTTTAACCACTAAGCTACCCTCTCCCCAACCAAGTTAGCAGTTAAGGGGTTAAGGGCCATGCCCAGCGGTGGTTGTGCACCACTTCCTCATACATTTGTGTCAAACATCAATTCCAAAAAGGCAAGTTTACAAAACGAAAGAGGAAAAAAACCCACTTTCTAATCTTTAGGATGATAATGGTCCCTTTTAAGGAGCCCATTTTTCAAGCTATTAAAACAGACAGCTAGCACGAAATGTCAAAACGAGGCCATAGATAAAGAGAACTTGCACAAGTCACTTTGGATTAAGGCGTCCGAATGAATAATTCATAGCCATTCTTAAGGAATCACAGAAATAAAAGATATCTGGCGCACGTTTTTGATCCGAACAGCTGTTAACGTGAACGCAAAATGCATCATCCGGGCCTAGAAGGTCATTAACACGGAGCAGCAGGGTGCTAGCGGGAAAAACATCGAAGCGGTCGCTTAGTAGTTTTTATTCATTTATTATTTCGGAGAGGCCATCTGGCGGGTAGGAGTGTTAAACTCATTGAATAGGCATGACCTTGGAGCGTTGAGGATTCACAAACACGCATTTGTTGTGCTCTCGTTTCGGGAGCGTAGGTGTAGCGCTCGTGGAGTTCAGTGACGCATTTTTTCTTCTCTGTTAGTGCAGATTTTTTTATACACTGTTTAACGGCAAGGTATTTCCATCCAAGCGGATTTAAATGCCTATTATTAGGTGCAATAGTGAGAAAAACAAGTGCTCCAAATGTTTGTTTTTATGTTTAGTATTTTTTTCCTGTAACTGCGTTGTTGCTCTTTCACCTGTTTCGTGTTAATTCGTTAGTTGATTTGTTTATATCCTCTCATTTATTCCTAGTAATATTCAGTACGTTTTTAGCCCCCTTTTTGATTGTGGACCCCTGAACAAAGTGCATACCTGGTCTGCGTTCTTGCGTCCTACCGGCCCTCATTGCAACTTACACAATTAAATGATTGAATAGAGATGCAAATAAAAAATGTACGCCACAAGTCCAGCAAGTCTTCATGCATCATGTAGTATAGTTTATAATAATTTTACATGTTCAGGTTTGTGGTTGTTGAATTTTTCAATTGTTAATGGGGGAGAAAAAAAAAATCACTCTGTTGAATCAGTGGTTGTGTACAAGCGCAATGCAAAATACACATGAATGTAAATCGGTTGAATCGATGTTTGTTTTGTTTCAAATGCAGATAGGCAATTTATATTGCCATGGTTACAGTATGTTATTATGTACAGTCCCAGTCATAAGTTTGTACACACCTTCTCCTTCAGTGTTTCTTTATCTTTCTGATTTTCAACATTGTGCGGAAATAGTGAAGACGTCCAAACTATAAAAAGAACATGTACGAAATTATGTAGTAAACAAAAACAAAAAATAAGATTTTTATTTTATTTTATTTGTTCTATATTTCAGCTATAGTTTAAGAAAGAGAGTAATACAGTGCTGCATCATGTGATCTGGCCTCCACAATCACCCCCCAATCGGAATCCAGTTGAGACAGTAAAAGATTTATAATCAAACTCTTGATGTCACCCAAATGAGGATGGGTTCCCCTTTTGAGTCTGGTTCCTCACAAGGTTTCTTCCTCATAACATCTATGGAAGTTTTTCCTTGCCACAGTCGCCATGGCTGCTCATCAGGGACAAATGTGTAAAGCTGCTTTGAGACAATGTCTGTTGTGAAAAGCGCCATACAAATAAACTTGACTTGACTTGACAGTTTGGGACGAGTTGGACCAGAGAACGAAGGAAAAGCAGCCAATGAGGACTCAACAACTCTGGAAACTCCTTCATGATTGTTGGAAAAGCATTCTGGGTGATGAACTCATTAGGCTGACTGAGGGAATGGCAAGTGTTGCAAAGGTTTGGTCAAAGAAAAAGAGGACGAATTCGAAATCCTGTTATGTTTTTCTGTTTACTACATAATTCCAAACATGTTTTTTCAATAGTTTGGGAGTTCAGTATCAATGTCGCAAATAAAAAAATAAAGAAAAGGCTGAGGGAGAGGGTGTGTTCAAACTGTGTGTTATCTCTTTGGTTGTTTGTTTGCTAATTTACTAATTCAAAATGCAATTATACGATACATAAAGTTTCAGTGTGCTATTATTATACAATAATAGTTATTTATTTGTTTGCTTGCTAATTTGAATATTAAACAAAAATATAATAGGTGTGATGATTTCTTTGTTCGTTTGGTCATAAAAATACATTTTATTTATTCGCTTTATTGCTTATTTATTTAGTGCGAATGCATATATACTATTTATTCTTATTTCTTTAATTCAAAAGAATTAGTCATCTTTCTGGAGTATATTTTTTATTTAGTGATTGATTTTTATTTAAATATTTATTTATTTATTTAAGCGAACGCCAGATATGTATGTGTCCGCCTGTTTCAATTACACCGACCGGCGTCTCTGAATTCTCATGTCTGATAAGCAAAGGGAAAAAAAAATGATAACAAGATGTGGAACGAGCTGTTAAAAAAAAAGAAAAAAAAAACAGCCGCTTTGATTTCTCTCTGCTTTCTTCCCCTGACGCCGAACGCACTTGATCAGGCGAGGCACGTCTTATTTGGAAAGCATCAATCCTCCGTGCAAACTAGGAACCACGTGCCTAAATTATTCAGGGCTCCAGAGTTTGGATAACTCAATTCAAGAGTTCGGGAGCTGTTTCGAAAATAATGCCTGCATCTCTTTTTCACGGTGTATAAATCCAAACAAAATACACTATATGGACAATAGTCAATAGTTCCAGCCATTTTTGGCATGAAATATTCCCAATCCTGTTCCAGCATGACAATACTCATAAAGCATAAAGCCAGCTCCATGAAGATCTGCTTTACATGGGTTGGAGTGGATGATCTCCTGCAATAGAGTTCCTATTGAACACCCCAGACCTTAACACCTCACCTCACCTCCATCAGTACCTGTACCTTTTGTCTGTATTTTTCTCATAATGTATTCTGTATTTTTTTTAGATCTGACACTCGAGATAAAATCGTTTAAAAGCATGCAAATTTCTATTTATTTATTTATTAATTTATTTTTGCAGGAAGCCTGGCCAGATGCATGTCGCAATTCTTTCCAAAAAAAAACGAAACAAAGTGACGCTCGAAAGGCCGCTCACTTCACATCGCGAGAATCCTGTCCTCCATGACAGATGGAGCTTTTTATGGGATCATAAAAAGCAGCCTGTGCAAGCGGATTTTTATCGAGGAGTAACTGTCTTTTATGCATGCGGCCTGTGATTTTTTTCCCCCCACAATCGAGGTGGTTATTTTATTTATTTATTTATTTTCCTAAGATTGGAATGTCCTTTTTTTAAGCATCCCATTCCAAAGTTGTGGATATACCGTGGTATAGTGGTTATACCGTTGCTGATATACTGTTTTAAGCTCCACTCTGCTGGAAAGATGTTCCTCTAGATTGTTGTGGAGATTTGTGGAGATCAGTCACAGCGGTGTTCATAAAGTTACTTATATATAGGTGAGGTGAGGAGACCTGGGGTGCAGTCAGCGTTCACCTTCATCCCAATAAGGTCTGAGCTCATGCTGGAACAGATTTTGGTCTCCTAGCCAGCTCTATGAAGATCTGCTTGACATGGTTTGGAGTGGATGATCTCCTGCTATAGAGTTCTTATAGAACACCCCAGACTTTAACACCTCACCTCCATCAGTACCTGTAACTCTTTGTCTGTAAAGTAAAGTGTAAAGTGTATTCATTCAGTCACAACGGTGTTTGGAAAGTTACTTATGTAGGTGAGGTGAGGTGAGGAGACCTGGGGTGCAGTCAACATTCACCTTCATCCCGAGGTTTTGACCTCGACAGCAGGCCACTCAAGATCTTTGCGGCAGAAGTTTGTGTCATGCTGGAACAGATTTGGGTCTCCTAGTACAAAAGGGGGAAAGGTTCATGCTAGCACATCTGAAAGACCAATGTCTGGGTCAAACTCAAACAGTTTGGAGAAGAACCCTGGTGTAGCTGGAAAACTCCAGTGTCCTAAAACATTTAGCCTTTGTACTTTGTTGATGTATTTATTGTAACATCATCAGTGGGAATTTTGTCAGTTATTTATCGCAAACGCAAATGTACCGTTTGCTACGTTCCTACGGTAACAGTTACTCTGCTTTCCCCGTCACGTGCGTACATTATTGGGTTTCAGAAACGTGTGTTGTATTAAGGTCGCTAAAAACGTTCATTCGCCCCCCCAAAAGAAGCATCGCCTTTGATGTGACCGATCGAATCCGCCGCTAACACAGAGGCCCGTGACAGATGTAGTGTGCGAGGGCTGAATGAAGGACACCCGAGGCCTGGATGGAGCGACGGTAATAACTGATGACGCGTCAATCACGGAGACCCCATTTTTCATCGGATGTGGCAGGGAAAAAAAACGACATGGGAAGAAGTAGGTCACGGACGAAAGCCTTGGAGAATGACGCTCTTGGGCGTTTAGGGCTGCTTTCGAAAGTCTGCTGTTTTTGTTTCTTTTTTTCTTAGGTTTGCAGTTGGGTAGAATTTTTTTTCGGATTTTACTAAAATAAAAAGCATTCTCAGTTCTGTTTGGTCAGAAATACACAGGGAAAACTTTAGGGCTTAAAACGTCTTAAATCATTTTTAACAAGTTTTAATTTTCCGATGTCCATGTAACGCTAGCGTTGCTGCTCATTTAAACGCTTACGCAGCATTTTAAAATGTTTGTTCCCGTGCTATTTTAGTTCGTTCTTTCGCTAGCCCAAATATAATTGGCTGTTCAGTATTATGACTACAAATACGACCAACACGCAACAGCCAACATCTGTTGGTTATGTTATTAGCATGATGTACCGCAGGCGTAAAACTGACTTTATTTTTTTAGCTATGGTGAAGTACAAGTTTGGCGATATGAAAGTTCTATGAAAGTTCGCAACTCGAATGTTCGTAATTTGGGGTCATACTGTACGTTACGTTACTGTACTGTACCCTGAGGTAATTTTGGGGACGTTTTCCGCCTCAGGAAAGTCTTCAAAACGACCCTGGTGTTTGTCGTTGCTTTGGAAGTGAAAACTGGAACTAAAACTTTCTTTCGGCTTCTCCCATCAGGGGTCGCCACAGAGGATCATCCGCATGTTTGATTTGACACATGTTTTTACGCTGGATGCCCTTCCTAACGCAACCCTCCCCATTTAGCCGGCTTGGGACCTGCACTAAGAGTGCACTGGCTTGTGCAACCCTAATGGCTGGGGTTGGTTCTCTGACCGGGGATCGAACCCGGGCCACAGCGGTGAGAGTCCCGCATCCTAACCACTAGACCACCAGGGAACATCATAAATCTGCTCGAACATCTAGCGGAACATTTTCCCAGAAGAATGGAGGTTATTATAGGAACAAAGGAGGACTAACTGTCATAGCACATCATGTTTAGGTACCCATTACCCCTTTTAGTGTACTATAGATAGATGCATAGATTTCCAAGATGGCGTCCGCCGTCCGTAATCAGAATCCCGTTTTTTGTAATCGGACACTTCTGCTTCTCCGACAAGCACACAAAGCAATAACCAGTCCTATACCTTGAAGCATGAGTTGGGAAATATCGAGCTGGCTCGTGTGCTCGGAAAGCTCATTATTCAATACAGTTGTACTTTCCTGATTCGTTTGTTAATCGCCGGTCCCTTTCCTCCCCGCGGGAAGCCTAATGACCTCCCATTAGATTTGTTCGCACACTGCGATCTGCTCTGGAAAAAATATGCAAATGGGTCTGCAAATGTAAAAAAATTTTTTTTTCAACATATTAGAAAATATTGCCCATTAAGTCGAGCTGAGTTTCTGTGTTCCAGTTAGCTAGTAGGAATATTGCAATAAACAAAATTAAATAAATGAAATTCAAAAAAGGGCATATAGGATGTTGTTAGGAATTAAAACACCAGGGTCATGCTGTACTAGGAAAACAATGGGGTGGGATGCGGCCCAAAGTACATTATGTAGACCAGGGGTCTTCAACAGTTTTCAGGTCAAGGACACAATAGGAGATAGGAGAGACATGGGGCAGGGATGATAGCCACTGACAGGAAGCATTCATATTACAGTATGCTAGTTATATTATGTTAAGACAATTAGGACTATGCTTCTGTTGTATGTATATTTTCATATATTTTTAAATCTTTCCAAAAGATTTATGCATCGTAACAAACGTATATTTTGCATAAATATTTTGTATATTTTAATAAAACTTTAGTGTTTTTTTTTTTAATTAAGTATTTTAACTTTGATGTTTTTAGCCATGATTATTTCTTTAAACAAAAAACAGTGATTAGCGGAGCCCCTGCAGTACCGCCACATAACCCCTAGGGGAGCCCTGGTTAAAGACCTTTGAGGTAGAAAGAAATTGGACCGTGTCAAATTTGTGTTAATAAACATGAAACTGTCTCTTGAAAAAGTTGTGAAATTTAGTACAAACAATGAACATTTTGACCAAACACTAAGCCAAGCCCCTGTGAACACCCTAGCGCCACCATCGGGTCAAATTCTGAAGTACAGTATAATCACAAAATCTATAGACACCCGATTAAAAGATGTTGTATGTGCATTTTTAACCCCCTATTCCACATTTGCAGTTCTTATAAGCTCCACTCTTCTGGGAAGATGTTCCACTAGATTTTGTGGAGATGTGTAAGATTTTATTCAGCCACAAGGGCGGCAAGAAAGTGGGGTGGGGTTTCAATTCATCCCAAAGGTGTTTAATTAGGTTGGTGCTCTATAGCAGGGGATTACTTTTGCCTGTAGAAGCTTTTCATCATTATCCTTGCCCTATTTTTTTATATGTTCCTTCATTTCTTAATTAGCATCCCACACTTTCACAACACGCCTCAAAATTCTGCCCAAGAGATTTCTGTTTCGCCAAAAATAAGCCTTCCGTTACCTACGTCTTGTTGGTGCTAGGAACCCGAGCGACGGCGTTCTGACCCTGGTGCCATGCTAATGAATAAAACAGCATGTCAGCAGCCTATTAGCTAAGTATCCACATGGCTAATTACAAGGTTGAGGCATGTAGCTACACAAACAGGAAACTTTTTAAACAAGGTGTCCCATTAACTTGTTGTTTTTTTTTTTTTCATTTATCACATTAAACAAGTGGAGAACATTTTAGCATGTAGGAGTGAAAAGCCAGTTTCGGGTTTGTTCTATTTGTTTTGTTTTTTTTATTCCGGTGCCCCTTTTAATTAGCTTCTCTCTCCGTTCCACGGTTATTATCACGATCATTAAATGCAGCCACCAGCTACTTCTCTTGGACAGGGTTAGAAGAAAAGTGATGATGCCATACAATCGGTCAATGTGTTCAAATTTTGATAACTATGGATTAAAAAAAAAAAAGAAACAAGACATTCAAGCGCCGAAGGGATAAACATTAGCGCCGATCTGTTGAGGTTTTGAAGTCGGTCCTTGTTTTGGGGCCCCGGCCAGAGAGCGGCTTCAAAGTTTTTGTTTTTTTTGTTTTTGGAAAGCACAAATGAGAGCCTGGTGGGAAGCTGTGGTTGTAACAGAGCTCGTTAGCAGACCTGAAAAGCACTCAGAGAGAATATCACCTGACCAAGTGTGGCTCTTGTATAAAAAAAAAAAATAAAAAAAAAAAAAAAAAAAAAAAAAAAAAAACCCAGGGGAAGCTTTTAGCACACAGGGTACACGATGCTAATGAAAAATAATTGCGCGGGACCAGGTGTCGGATGTATTTCATATTCCTGAAAAAAAATTGGACTAATTGCATGGGGCTTTATCTGGTGAATTATCTGTGTTTTTCGAATGAACCTTTCAAGTAAACAAATCATCCTTTTTCAGTTTTATGTAATTCCCATGACTCATGTGATATTTACATAAACACATATACACATATATATATAACCAGTGGTGGGCCATGCATCACCCCAAGGCCTTCCGTGGTGTCCCACCTGAATCCATCCACCTGTACACACCCTCATTATGATGCCACGGCTATAAAAAAACATCAGTGTTATAGAGAAGCGCAGTATAACGAGCGCTGCATCACACACAGTGAAAACAAATGTCAATTCTAAAGCAAGAAACCCAACAAACACAATTCAACAAGTCTCCTTTCACTTTAGCCACAACTGCACCACCCTCATACACCATCTTTAGCAGAAGCATCGATATTAACCTCATACAATAACCCCAGGGTTATTCCTTTGTATTAAGTTTTTTTTCCTGAGGTTTTAAAAAACATATTTCTGGACAATGAAAAAGCTTAGCGACTGATCTGAACTGTTTTGTTCGACCTTTTACCTCACGATGTCCAGCTTTCCTTGAAAAGTCCGTAGTTTAAATGTCCTTGTAAGTGTACCTGCGACCAAATCAATCTCCTCCATCAGCCAGCTCTGTGGAAAAAACAAAAAACAAACAGCTATTACGCTTTGACGAGCTCATGCTCTGACCATCCATTTAAAGGACGTGAAAACACAGACGTTATCGGACGCCTTCTAGGTGGTCTCAGAGTGACCGAATCGCAGTCTAAATGGTTAAATCAGAGGCTTCAGGCAACATGGAGTTTATTCTAAAAACACACAGTGCTGAAATCTGACGGTTGAAATCTTATTGGATAGAAACGACAAGCTAAAATTACACGTGTGATTACATATTCAAAATATATATATATTTACATGCTAAATGCATGTTTATAATTAGTGAAACCAAACCTTTTTTTGTAACCCAAATCATAAGGACACCAAATGGAACTTTTGCTATGTTTCCACACGGACGGTTTAAATCGCCGGATTTGTGCATCATGCCGGATTTTGATGCTGATTTGAGACTTGGCGCATCAGTAAAACAAATGTTTACTGATTAAAAATTATTTTAAGATGGAAGTTTTTTTTTATATCAGAGTAAAGAAAGGACTTCGTGTATAAATTTGTGTTGCGTTGAAGGTTTTAATTTCGCCTGTTATATATTTATTTATATTTAAAAAAAGAAATGGTTAAACAATAAATGCACGTTGCAACAATCGGGCGTTAAAATAAATACGCGTTAACGCAAATTAATTTACATAACATTTTTTATTTACATTAAATCTTTGTATGTTTTTTCTCTGTGATATTATGAATATGTAACGATCTTTAATTACCTCACACAATAAACAGGACTTGCATGTTGCACCGCCATTGTGAATTGTAAATTTTGCCATTTGTTTAGTTCTCAAGTTCTCAAACACCATTTTAACAAGGTACATTTGTAACGCTTCATTAGCTCGCGATTACTGTCGTTCATGGGACGGGGCTTCGGCATCATTCACATCAGTTTGATTCCATTATTCAATTCTCCGTCTTTCTCTCCCAGCTACCGTTCGACCTCCTGCGGCCGAGGGGTCATTTTTTAAGCGAGACAACAGCAGCGCCGCCCGCTAACTCGCGTAGCGTGTAATCCGTCTTCCTTTCTCCGTCTTCCTGTAGTTAAAAAAAAACTGTGAGGGGGGTGGGGGAAGGGGTTTTTTAAAAATAAATAAATAAATAGAGCACAGCGCCTTGATCATTAAAGCTGTGCTGTCACTTTTTTTTTTTTTATGCGCTTCTGTGCTAATTACCTCATTATCGCAGATTAGGTTTTAAAATTTCATGAGTTCATTAGCGTCTGCGGCGCGCCGCTAACACGGGCGCCACGCGGAGACTCCGGAACGTGGCTCACTACTCAAACAGTGTGGGAGTGGGAGCAATGGGTATGCGTATGACCTTATGACATACACACTGGTTTCCGATTTCTTTCTCCTTTTTTTTTTTAACCAAACCGAGAGCTCCTACAGATCTAATGTGCTAATTTGCATACTATATGCTACGTCCTGCGCGGTTGTTGTTTTTTTTTGTAAGAATGATGTTTTCCGCTCAGCACAGCTGTAAAGAGTGATTATTACATTTATATCACAAAGCGACTTACAATTATTTCATTCATACAACTGAGCTGGTGAGGGTTAAGGGCCTTACTCAAGGGCCCAACAGAAGACATTAGAAAAATTCAAGTACTTTCATAAAACCTAGCGATGTTAAACCATTTTTTTATTCCACACACACTTGGACACACACACACTCTTGTTCTCCCTCTCTTTTTTTCTCACTCTCTATCATTCCCTCCGCCTCCTTCACTTCTTTTTCTTCGTCCCTCTCTCTCATACTCGATCTCCTTATCATTCTCTTTCTCATTCTTACACTCTTTCTATTTCTCTCCTTTCTCTCTTACCTTTCCTGTCATTCTCCCACCGGTTCTCCCCATCACTTTCTTTCTCTTTCTTCCCCCCCCTCGTACTCTTTCCATCACCTCTATTTCTCCTCTATCTTTCTATCTGTTTACCTCATTCTCTCCTCTCACTCTGTTTCACACACAGTCTTTCTCCTTCACCTCTCCTTCTCCTTTCTCGCCTCTTTCTCTCTTCTTTCTTCTTCACTTCTCATTTAATCTTTCTTTCCTTACTTTCTTCTTTCTCTCACTCTCTGTCTCGGTCTCTCTATCACATATATAAAACAATCATGGAATTAAACGATTATTTTCAGTGTCAGCTTTCACTTGGAAGTGGCCATAGTATAAGGTGAGAACTTTTCAGATGAGGTGTATGCAAGATCACGATTGGTGCGCCCCTCCATATACCCTCATAACCCCTTCCCAAAAAAATAAGGATAAATACAAGAATAAATACACTACACTACACTACACAATGCCCCCATCTCACCATCAGGACCCCATTTATTTTTGCACCTCTGGAAGAAACCCACGATAAGGTATGATGCCATCATAGCGTCATATCATTTCAATGCACTCGAGCGGTTCTTCGCCTCCACCTCATGTAGCGCACCGATCTCTGGATTATCATTTACATCACTGCGCTGAAGTTTTTTTCCCTATCGGATGAAGCAAGGAAGCCGGAGAGTCTTTTTGGGAAATGGTTTTTGCAAAGCGGGTAGTAAAACCGTCTAATGGCCCCGCGATCGAACGGGCTCATGTTACATAATGGAGCTCAAAGTAATGCGAGGGGGAAAAAAAAAAAGGAAAAGTGCAGCGAAGAAACATATCTTACCTGGGCTTTTTTTCCGCTGCCTGCTCACTACACATCAAACAAATATACATAATATTGATTACCAGCTTTGTGGAAAAATGGAGGCTGGGCTGAACATGAAGGGAGGAACAGTAGTAAAACCGTAGCCGCCTTCTCGTACATGGCCTTTTACTAATCTATCTATGCTAGTGTTGCGTTTCCTCCCTCATTCTTATTGAGGGAGGTGGTAGCAAAAGGTTTCTAGATGAGCTCTGTTTACAAGGAAGTATTTAATTTATCTAAAGTACGTTAACTATCGCGTGTCACGCTCCTTCTCCGCAACGGTGTCAAAACAGCGAGCAAAACCAGGAGCCGAATTTGAGGACTTTGATGACCTTCCGATCCAGAGTCCAATGCCTTAACTGACAATGTCCCCTAACTACAGACCAATGTGGGTTTTTGCGCTGTTACTGTAGAAATATTAAAGGAATACATACATTATATGGACAAAAACGTACTTTGGATCAGCCACTGGTGGGCCCTTGAGCCCACTCTTTTAATGTCTTTTTTTCCGTCACCTCTCTTGTTCCTCTCTTTCTCTCTTCTCTTCTTTCTCTCACAGTCTCTCTTTAAAGTCTTATCTTCCTGTCTTTCACTTTCTCACTTTCTCTGACACTTTTTCAATCTTCCATTCCCTCTCTTACTTGCCCTTTTTTTCTCTCTCTCTCTCTCTCTCTCTGACACTCTTTCAATCTCTCTCTAATTTGCTATCTTTCTCTCTCGATCTCTCTTTCCTTCTCTTCCACTCTCCTTGCGGAATGGGATGTTCAAAAAGGACGTATTAAATCAGGAAAGAAAGGGAAGGTCGTAGCTTAATAGTTAAGGTTTTGGACTTTGGATCCGAAGGCCATAAGCTTAGATCCGAGCCGCAACAAGATGCCAGTTCTGGGCCCTTGAGCAAGGCCCTTAATCCCCATGCTCAGCTATTAACCTCTAAATTAGATCAATGTAAGTTGCTATTTATAAGGGCTTCTGCCAAATACCATAAATGTCAATTTTACACGGAAAACTTTCTGTGGCAGGAACTGACACTGGAGAATCTTTTCAGGAACATTTATCTCCTCACAGAAAACTTTTTTACCTCAGTATTTATTGTGTGGGGGTTTTTTTTGTACTTCTCCGGCATAGAAAGTTCCTGGAAATGACTATTGCTGGGTCAAGAATGATAAAATGGTCCCAAAAAAATCGCATTTGCGAGTAATATTTCTGCCGAGCCCGCCACCTGCGACCACATAAATGAATACGTTATGACCATAAAATCTGCATGTTATGACTTTTTATGCGAGCGTTCTGAAAGGAACGACCTGTCACATGATTTGTTGACGTAATAAAACCGAGACTCATGCGCCACCTACGCTCGAGTTAAAGCGCCAAAAATGACCATCAGTTAAAGCAAAAACCCGCCTTCCCGCATCAGAAAAAACATGTCGAACCCCAAAAAAATGGACGGCGTCAATCTCTGTCCAGCTCTACTGCTGTTGATACACCTGTAAAAAGGCTCTAGTTGTGTCAGCGTTGTGGAGAGAGAGAACGCCTGAGACGGCGAGCACTGTATTGGCATAGTATTATTATGAAACCCAGAAAATGTATGAAATTGCAGGAGAAAAATTATTTCATTACTGAGACAGTAAGAAAAATGCATACACACAATCGTGTCGAGCACCATTAGCCATTAGCCGTTAGCGCTTATTGTCTCGTGCATTTGTACTGTATTGTAACTCTCTATAACTGTATTTAGTTCTTAGGTTTGTAAAAATATTCAGTTTCTACGACTTCCATGAACTCTGTATAGTTATAATTAAGTTGTAGCAAATCAGTGCAACTATGCAAATCAATTCGAATAAAGACGAGATTAATTCGGCATAATCCCCACTAGATGTTCGCTCAAACCGAGCCGAACGACTTATGATTTTTGATCGTAAGAAAAATTTGGTGTTTAAACATGTTAAAACGAGACGACGTGTGCGATCCGGGATTGCAGTCATTCCCATTTTATTTATTTATGTATTTCTTAATTACGTCTAACCACGGGGGAACACGAGGCACTTCGCGGGGAGGCCGAACCGTTTTCGGCTCCCCCTAGGTGCATAAATATATATCTAACCTCCCTCTAGTCCATTACACGGCAAAATTCGATTTATGAGTTATTACCCGACACGTTTGAAGGCAGAGGTCGGAATTATGAAATATGGATCGCTCGTCTCATCATGGAAAGACGGAGCTATTTGATCATCTCTCATGAGCCGTACCTATTGCGATATTCCCTCTCTCTCTCTCTTTACTCGACGTAAAGTAAACTGCAGCCATCAATATTTGATGAATATTTTGACAGCGCCTTTTTTCTCTCTTTTTTTTTTTTGACGATTAATAATTTGGCGGACACGCCGCCGTGGAAGCCTCCGCATAACATCACCGCGCTCCTTTCCTCGGAATATCTAATAAGGCTAGAGATGTGCGAGGTTTGTAATAGGGTTTGTAATCTCAGACACCTTCATCATGCATCTCCTTCCTGTCGACTTGCCAACCTGTTTCATTCTATAACAAAGGATTTAGAATTTTTGACACCCAGCCATTAATTTTTTTCTTTCCCTTTTTTTTTTTCGCTGGGTAGGATTTCAGTCCTTCATTCACCTTTTGGGTTGACTGGTGGTGGAGGGCACAAATTGTAAATTGTAAAAAATTGCAACCTCATATTTAAAACCCAGAAAGTAACAGGAAATAGTCGAAGCCAATGAAAGAGCGTTGGGAATTGAAATAAATGTAAAAAATTAGACATTTTTAAGTAGGGGTGCCAATAGTTATGCGTATTTTAAATTATAAAAAAAAATGATTGTATTATTATATATTTTAAAATTGTTACATTTATTTTTTTTTTTTAGATCACGTCCCTGCTAAATTGTGTTCTTCAAAATTACACATTCCTTGTTTCAGAAAAGAAATTGTTTATACCCTGGTTTTTTTTTTTTAAGATATCAGCCAACAAGCCCGGTCCTCGTGGGGGGGGTGGGGGCATGGAGGATAGAGCACTAATGATCTTTTTGTTTGATCTCGCTGGTCGTTTTTTTTTTTTTCCCTTCCTCCCCGACTTTCTCACATCGCCCTAGTTGATGTTTGAAGAGCGCACTTTGATGAGCTGCTCCTGAGATGTTCCAAAGGAGCACCGCGGTCACGGCGTGGGCCGAGTTAATTAAAACTTTATTTATGTGCGGAAGAAAGAGCAGACATATAACGCTGGTAGGCAAGTTTTTCTTTTTGGAACAGGAGACTACAAAAGTGGATCTGATATCAGTGGGAAATATTTGCGGCTTTGTTTTCTAGCAAATTGTTTAGGTTTAACTTTAACACTCCCTGCTGTGAAGCATGGTGGTGGAAGTGTCGTTTTTTAAAATGATTCTTAGAGCTTGTTAGGTGCTTCTCTAATTTTCTTCCCTGATTTTCCAGAATTTTGTCGCACTTCTTGGGAACATTCTAGAACAATCTGGACCTTAAAGGATCTTTTTGCGACGACGAGACGCCCTTGTTAGATGCAGGTTGTGTTCTTCTGATTATGCAACCTTTTAGGTTTGTGGTATAAAATCCGAGGGGTCCATATTGTTTATTCATCTTTCAATGAGTTACGCAGTATAATAAGTTAATACGCACCAATCATGAGCAAAGCATAAAAACCTAGAAACAGGAATAAGGCAGTGTTCGCTGGCTCAGTGCATCGATAATGGCGCCGCCGAAGCCGAGGTATCAATCCTTCAACCGCCTCGGCGGGAATGAGCTGTAATGTTTTATGACTGACGGGATTTATTGTTACGACCTGCTTTCCTCACATTTTAATCTTGTTTACGAGCCGGCGAACGGCAGGAGAAAGCTAAGTGATATCAAAGGTGACAGCCTCATCAAACGTTAAGAAAGTCAAACCAAGATATTACGCGGCACTAATAAGTTAGCTCGAGTACTTTTGCCATGTAGACGCTAACCGTGTCCGAGTATGTATTATTTGTATATATAAACGTACAATACACGAGGTGGTATCACAAAGGTTAAAGACTTAGCTCTGCTTAGGGGAAAGTACTTTATTTATCTAGTGATTGTTTACACACTATCACCTTCTCCTTGGACGGCAATACAGTGTTCTTCCCTGCATTCTTCTGGAAAGTCTCCTGGAAGTCTTCTTTTCGACACGTGTCAAGCACCTACTACGATTCACGCCCATTACGTTTATACTTGTATTTTCACTGTGTATGTGTACAACAACAGTTCTTACGCCAAGTGTAAACACAGCCTGTGAAAGCAAAGAAAAAAGAACGAAACAAAGATTAGAAATCGAGAAACTCAAAAATTCAGGGCATGAAACAGGTGAACACAATCAGGTAACAAGCGAGATGCAGGACTACAACAGAAGCAACAACGACAGCAACCAAAACAGCTTTTTCTGTCCTCCATGTTTGTTTTTTTTCCTTGCCATTTTGGGATACTACGTCGCTCATGGAAACTGAAAGTGCTGTTCGCACTTAAGGACAAACAGCACATGAATGGCACATCTCTGGACAAAGAAAGGAGGGTGTAATTACGATATAATTCTGCTCCTGCCAGAGACTTGAATCAATTTTTGGCCTATTTTCTGCATCTCCTTCTGTGGTTTCTGTGTTGTTTTCTATATATATTTTTTTTCCCCCAGTTCTTATGGTGGGTAAGGCATCCAGGAGGACTATATATTTATTACACAGTTCCAGCAAGACCAGTTTTAAACCACATTATAGTACTTTTAGTATATTTATATTTATGGCATTTGGCAAGTGTTCTTACAATCATCTTAGTTATCCAGCTGAGCACTTGAAAGTTAAGGGCTTTGCTCAAGGGCCCAGCAGTAGCAGATTTGAACCTATAGCCTTCCATTTAAAAGTCCAACATATTATTCACTGCGCTGGTATCAAAATGTTTTAAGACTAGATTCTTTTTCAACATACTTAAGTGTCCAGAGCATTAATATTGAGCTCTACTGCAGAGTTTTAAGATGTCCAAAAGCATCTAGAACTAAACTTTTTGCTACCAACTCGTATAATATACATAAATATATAGCGATCATCGGTGTCCAAGCACTTTCTGCTTAAAAAAACAAACAGATATTAAATTGACATGGTTTGGTCCTTCACCTAAAACTATAATGATCACACAATTTTAGTGAAGTCCAAGGAAAAAGTATTGGGACTAGCTCTGTTTACAATAAAGTACTTTATTTATCACTGTTTACACACTATCACCTTCAAAATAGTTTTATTATATTTATTTAATTGAAAAAGCAATTCAATTGGCACAAATTAAATAAAACAAAAACTCTAGTTTCTGTTTATACCCATGGCATTGTTGTGTATGTTTTCAGGTTCAATAATGATAATAAAAAATGCACTCAAAGTCCAAGGCGGAGACAAAATAAACTTGCGGTTAGCTATTTGATACGTTCCTGAGGGACGTGCACTGAAAAATTTCGGTACAAATATGCGTTCCTTCACACCCATAGCGTTTAACAAAATTAGCTCAATGGCGTCTTTATAAAAACAGAAAAGCCAACTTTTTACAGCAAATGAGTCTTGCCTGACCAGCTGCATTTTGCCTTTTTGACCAAACAACCCCTTTAACGACTATAAAAGCTGCACCTGGTCAGTGTTTTCAGCACATTTACAGTCCTTTTCATTTCCACCAGAAGCTCTTTGACCCTTTTTTTGTGTGTGTTAAGAGACTAGACATAGTTCCTATTCACATGTCCTACTGTAATCTACCATTTTACATCTGGGTTTCCACTAGGCAAAATAAAATATGACAAAAAAAGAAAGAAACTGATCCATTGAGAAGGGCCATAGTGAGAAGCCAGAAAAAAAAAGGTCAATCTTTGTAAGACAATAGTGTTCTAGACAGCTGTTTGCTAACCCTGCAAATTTGGAGCATTACAGTAATTCCTTAAAGGCATGGGCTGAACATCTTTTACAATCTTTTTGAGAGAAAGGAAATCTATGATATAATACAATAAGAAAAAACATTATTCCACCTCCGGGTGTTTAGAGAGTTGTGAAAAAAATGGTGCCAACAGCTAACAGATGTTTGGGTCAAAGGCTGGAATGCGTGGGGGCTTTTCGAACAATCTAAGCATCAAAAGATCCTTGTAATGCAGTGTTGGCATTTATGTACTGGTTTAGAAAGAGCTTTTATGGACCTGAAGTAGGGGCCAAAGTGGTGGACCTGATGTTCTACAGCCAAAGCTTCCTTTTTTTAAGGAGTTTTGAATGAATATACCTTCATGGTGATGGTTCCAGGGTTATAAATAGCACAAGGTCTGATTTCAAATGAATTTTCGGTAAAGCCAGGTGCACATTTTAGCCACGGTTTGGTCTTTTTCCTGCAGTGTGACCTTTCCTACAATGACCAACAAAACAACAACCAAGTCAGTTGCACGGTACAGCGAGAAGAAAAACCTATCGAGCTGTGAAGGGAAAAGGAGTGTTTGTAGGACGTTTTTATGTCATGGCATAAACAAAAGGACCCGCACAAATTGTTTTTGTTTGCTGATACCTACCGTTTGGATAAAATGCAGGTCTGAAGGGATTCATGACATAAAACTTGGGATGAGTCTTTTTCTTGTGTGCATCAGTTTTGGACTTGTAAAGTCCGCCATTAAGACAACTAAGATCCTACGGTGTGACATGGAGATTATGTTCAAACAGTCAGACAAGCAACAATCGCAAATGAATATTAAACTAAATTATTATGTTGGTTGCAAGTGGGTTCCGTAGTTACCCAAAACGCCAAAAGTGGTTCAAGTAGATGTTAGACTTGAAAGATCATTTTTTGCTAACTAGCCAAGACTATTGTCTGGCACAATTCTATTACTTCCAGTTTGGATTGCTTTTGACGTTATTGGAAAATGATGAGCAGGCTGAAAAGGTCTTGGCGCACACATCAGCTCCAGAATCTCTAAGTAAACCTGCCAAAATTCGTCAAGAGACACTATATTCCCAAATGTTTGCAGACACCCGAACATTCCACATTAAGTCCCAATTTGCCCTTACAATTCCTCTCACTCTTCTGGGAAGATGTTTCACTAGATTTTGGAGTTTGCTTGTGGCTATTTGAGTTAATCAGCCACAAGGGTTCTAGTAAAGTCAGGTACTGATGTAGGTGATGTAAGGAGGCCTAGGGTGTAGTCAGCATTCACATTTATTCCAAAGGTGTTCAGTAGGGTTGGGGTTAAAGCTCTATAGCAGGAGATCTTCCTATTAAAACTATACAAAGAAGATCTTGATGGAGCTGGCATTGTGCATGGGACATCACCATGCTGGAACAGGTTTTGGGCTTCCAAGTTCAAGTGTTTGTATTTTATCACATCCAAAGACAATTGTATGCCTCCAGCTTTGAGGTAACAGTTTGAAGAAGAAACACATATGGCAGGAAAGGTTCGGTGTCCCAATACATTTGGCAATAAACTGTAAGTTTTCAGAGGGTTTAGCTGTTCTGCAGCACAGTTACTTCAGTTACTTTTCCTCTTCCAAATTCTTGAATGCCGTGTAAGATTAGATTTGGTTTCTCTGAAAGGAAATGGTGTTAGCGCGAGAGAACGATTCTTCAAAGCGCAGGCAAGAAAAAGCCCATCCCACGGTCGGCGAAGTAGATACACCAAGGACATCGAGCACTCAGCGAAACTGATCTCCGCATCATCTCACGCATCTGCTCCGAAATAGTGTCATTCCTCAGCTCAAGTGGAGATTGGACCTTCAACTGAACCAATATGCCGGCTTAAGGTTAAGCAGGAAACCGCGGGTTATTACACTGTGATATAGTGTGTTATATATGCAATAAATCAATCGAAGCATGATATACACATCACAGGATGACTTTCAGCTTTCTGGATGCTAAATGTACCGAGGTAAGCTATGAAATAAATTGTACGCAGATAATAATCTGGTTTGGACCAAAAAAATATATCTAGGGAATGATATCTGTGCATATTATTAATTGCGTAACCTTGTAGTATGCGGATCCACATTTACATTCCTCACACTTGTAACTATCAGACCATGAATAATTCATGATAGTTACTGTATAATGTGCTGTAGGATGAATAACTGAATGACAAGTTGGGAATTTGTTAGGGCTTTGTAAAGAAGTACGGACTTGAATAAAAAAAAATAAGAGAAACTTTTTCCCCCGAAAACTATCAGCTGCCATTTTTTTGTTATTACTCAAATCACTACAATTATGAACTCAGAATTAATTACTAATCAGCTCCCAGTGGTACATGATTGTTAGTTATGTGGTTTTATAAACTTGTGTGTGAATGCAGGCTTGGTGGTGAATCACCCTGGATAAATACTGTACCTTCAAGTCATGGAATATAGATCATCAATCATAAATCAGCCATCTTTTCCTGAAACCTCGCCTGGATCTGAAAAATAACATGAATCCATAGTGATACTGTTTGGTTTAATACCACTTACGGCTAACTAGAAACATATTCAAAGACGACCAACAAACTTGAAAGGATGGTGTTAAGGTGGTAAAACCTGCGTGTCTTCAATTTGGTAGATCAGCCCTTTATTAGACAGAGAAGATCGCTTTGTCTTTCTTTTAAATTCAATCTATATTTATGACGTACAACAGATACCCGGCACAACAAGAAATGCGTTCGAGCTGAACGGCAAGGTCAATCGATTGATGAACAAAATACAACTGGCCCGAGTCCTCTTTTCAGCAAAGCAAGCAAGGTGAGCTTTCCAATGCTGATATGATTGGTAGCGATGTACTTTTGGAATCATGCACGGAAATGGCTCCTTCAAAAATTGAGATTCAATAGAGATTTACAACCCCTTTCCAAAGGTCAAAATGAGTTCAGAAGCCTGTAGAAGCAACATCATTGATGGTGCTTCCTTGGTTTGATTCCTGTGAATGGATTTGATGGCCACATTTTGAGGGGTTGCCCAAGCCAGGGCACTCTCATTACTGGTTCCCAAATCAAAATACAGAGAACATGTCCTGGATATATTCTTTTCGAAGCATGTCAAGCACCTTCTGCGATTCGCCCAATGGTGTCAAATTGCCAACATTTGAGCCGGATCTTCATCTTTGGGATGAACGGCGAAGTAGGCAGGCGCCAATCAGGCGGAAATCAGATCACGTAAATTGTTCATGCAATCCTCATGCACGAAATGCCGAACAGTTTTGACATTTTAAGAAGGTTGAGCTTGTTGAATGTCTTCCTCATCTCTTGTCAATTTTCAGTGATGACTCTCTCAAAACACCTCGAAAGATTCGTCGCAGCATTGCCAAGCGTATGTCATATCAAACGTCTCCGGAAGATCTGCCCAGGTTCACACAGAATTTCACGTCTGCCCTTTGTTCTATCTCACTGTCCATGATGAAATCGCAGACCTGGTAACGCACGTGGTCGGAATAGCGCCAGGTCGCACCATTTGTCTCTTTTTGATACCACCTTGTAGCTAGGAATCAATGCTCTGCAATGGTGACCCGTAACAGGAGCAACAAAATGATGACAACAGCAGTGTAGATGAAGCCTCGCCACTGTCTGGACAGACAATCTGGACACCATTTGTGGAAGAGCTTCCATTAACAGTACTCTGTGGACTAGTTGCTATTTTTCTGCAATGGGAGCAGTTTTAGATTTTTAGATGAGCTAATCCTGAACTGGTACATCCTGTTCCAGCAGTTTTGACAGGGCTGTACCACTGTAAAGACCAGATCAAGTGCTGTTAGTGAAGCTACATTTAGATAGGACCGCCTGGGGTTCTTCTGTATGAGGTGGAACAAGCTGTAAAATCTGATGTTGCCTTGACTGGCAGTCACTTCATTGATCGATCAGACCGACACATGGCAAACTTTCAGTGCAGGTACAGAAAAACTTGAAGGCATTATTAAACATTCTGATCGGGGGGTTATTTTAATGATATCCCATTCTGTCTATGCTATACCACCAAACAGGATATCATTTTAACCCCGACACAATGTGCACACCCCAGCACAGTGTGGTTTCACAATTTAAATATATACAATGCAGATTTGTTTGCTTGAGCTTCATTAGAAAACGAAATGGTCCATGACCAATTTGAAACGTCTTTTTTGTGTGTGTGTTTTTTTTTTTCTTCTTTATCTAGACTGCTAGGCTTGTAATGGTTCTCCAAATAAAAGAATATGCATGCGCTGAACAGCATGGCGTTCGCGAACGGAAATTGCCTAATCAAATTTTAATTGCTTTGTATATACAGATGGCTGCGAGCATAGCCAGGGAGACCATTTGTTTGGAATGGCTGAATAAAGGCAGCCTAGCATAAAAACGCCTATTCCAATCAAGAATTCCCCCATTAATTTTCTGACGAGCCCAAATTAACACTTCAAATGCACTGTGATCTGCGAGCGACTTGCGGTAACAATAGTCTGTCCACACCAAAAAAGAAAAAATAAACTACCCACCCACCCAAGAATCTATTCGTCCAGCTTGATTTGCGCTAAACTGAGTGACAGTTCAAGTACTATGAAAGTGGATAGACTTATCTTTTTAAGGAGAAAATGCGTATTGATCAAGGAATGCGTTCGTAAGGGGCGATCAAGCGGGGGCCTCTAGCATGAAGGAATCCATCACTATCGGCACCTGCGTCTGATTACCACTGGGACTATGAACATTTTGTAGACTTGCGATAAAAAATAAAAAAATAAAAAACGTCTCACACTCTTTACCAGTGCATCACTCAAGAGTGACAGGACGTCACTTGGTGTCAGTTTCGAGTCACCTTAGCTTAAGCTCAAGGGAGCTTGACTGCTAGCATTCCATCCTTCGATAACACCTTGCATAAGAGCACAACAGCTTTTTAGAATCTTTACTATAAAGCAGAAGCCAAATAAAATAGTGATAACGAATAAAAGCTGGCGAGGTGAGATTAGCGTCAAGGCTATTAATCAGTCTGACACTAAAATTAGTGTCCATTCATCACAAGGTAGCTTAGCATTTTTAGCTGTTAACCTCTTGATTTGCCTCAAATTCTCATAATCCAACTCAGATCCTTTGCTGCCATGGTTCATTTTTCAATGATGAAATGCAAAATGTATTCTGAGAAAGTGCTAATACAAAAATCAAGACCTAAAATTCAAAATGGAAGGCCACTGGCAGGTCTTGCAATCATGCTGAACCAAGTTCCTCAAGTTTGTCCTTCAAATTAGCATGTTTAGCATGTGAAAAGCAATTTATCAGACTTTAGTCTAGTCGAGTTTGGAAATTGAGTCAGAACTTAAAAAAGATTCTGCATGGTATATCCAATCTTCTTAATTAAACTCTAAATATGACTAGTTATGTTAGTGTTCTTTTCCCAAATAGCAATTTGGGTTAACAGTCACATATTTAAAATCTTAATTAGCATCTAGCTACATTTTATTCTGTTAGCTAACATTAGGGCCAATATTCTTTGACCATTAGCCGGGTTAGCATTTTTCAGGGAATTTTAAGTGACATTAAGCATACTTTTCATTCAGTCTTAAACTCAACCATGCTTATTGTAGCCATCAATACGGCTTGTCATCATTTTTCACTGACATAAACAGTGGGGATGTGGTAGCTTAATGGTTAAGGCGTTCTTTGGCTCCAAAAGTTGTAATTTCAAATCCCAGCCACAACAGGTTGCCACTTTTGGGCCCCTGAGCAAGGCTCTTAACTTCATATCTGCTCAGTTGTATGAATGTGATTATTGAAAGTCGTACTGGATTAGAGCATCTGCCAAATAACGGACATGTAAAGTCATCATATTACTGACAGTAAACATATATATTATACATTTACATGCTTAATCATGCTAATTATAGCTAGCATTAGGGCTAGTCTTTGTTTTATTACTGACAAAAACCATATGTTATTCAGTCATGCTAATTATTCAGTCATGCTAATCATATTGCTGACTAAATGTTAAGCTCAGCCAGCCATACATTAAGGCTAGTCTTCTTTTATTACTGACATAAACCAAAACTTTTTTAAATTCTTGATCATGCTAATTATCATGCTTACTATAGCTAACAGGGTTAGGTCATCATATTACAGTACTGCCATTAAACATATATTATACAGTTAGCAAACATTTGGGCTAGTCTTTGTTTTATCGACATGAACCATATATTTTATTCAGTCTTGAGCTCAATCATGCTAATGATTGTGAACATTAAGGCTAGTCCTGGTTTATCACTGAAATAAACAATATCATTTATTCAGTCATGCTAATTATTCAGTCATGCTAATCATATTACTGACAAAACCATACATTCTATTCAATTATAAGCTCAATCATGTTAATTAAAGCTAACATTAGGGCTTGTCATCGTTTACCACTGACAAACCATACTTGTTATTCCATGTTGCGCTCAATCTTGCTAATTACAGCTAACATTAGGTTTTAGTCGTTATTTATCACTGACATCACTTATTTAAACCATACTTTTCATTCAGTCATACACTCAATCACCAATCAGTAATAAAAGCTCCCTCATAAACCATACATTATATTAGGTCTTAAGCTCAATTATGAAAGCTAATTGAAGCTAATGTTAGAGCTAGTCATCATATTAATGGCATTAAACCATACGTTTTATTCAGTCTTGAGGTAATCATGCTAATTATAGCTAATATCAGGGTCTAATCTTTATTTATCACCCGCACAAACTATAATTTTCTTTCACTTAACAGCTTTAATATAATGATAAAAGCCTTTAGTTTAACCGGGTCTTCATGTGAATCATGCTAATTTTAGCTAGTTGTAAAGCGCCTTTAAAAAGGGCATGTTAGCATTTTTGGGGGGCTAATTATCTTAGGAGCAAAAGACAGACATTTGAGCCTCGAGCAAAGCGTTTTGCACACTTTTGCATTCTGAGTCATGAAGGTCAACAACAAAGTGGCTTGTGGTTAATTCAAGGTCAGAGGTTTTGTGTGTGTCTGTGTGTGTGTGTGTCTGTGTGTGTGTGTGTGTGTGTGTGTGTGTGTGTGTGTGTGTGTGTGTATGTTTTTTTTGGTATCTAAAATATGTACTGTAGCGCTCAATCTATCAGCCCTGTCATAAATTTGATATGCAGATTCATCACACTTTAATCAAAAATGCAATGCCATCGATCAAAACAAGCTGCAAAGGATGTGTGGATTGACTGAGCCCCCTGGGTGGAGAGAAAGAGTGAAAGAGAGTAAAAGAGAGAGAGACGTGCACACATTCTTTGCAAGCGTCAGATAAGTCCGGGTGCTAATTAACAAATGCGCCTTCATATTTAATGTCCTGATTTAATTGAAATTCTGTTACTTACCCAAAAAGCTTCAGGGGTTAGGAAAGGGGGGGCTGAGTGGATGGGGGGTTGGGGGGTTGGCGGTTGCACAGATTTCGCCTAGTATACAACAATTAAATCGAAATAACCTTAATGTTTCTTTAATAATGGTAATAACTGAGCCCATTAATGGTGCCTTTAAACGGAGTACCAGTTGTGTAACACCTACTTCTAAACAGAAGGAGGCAGCCTCGAGGCCCACTTAAACTCAAGCCGCAGTTGTTTCAGATTTTAGGGCATGCAAATTTTCTGGTTTTCAGTAGAATGTAGATTTACACTCTTCAAAGGCTTTAAAACCAAGGTTGTATCGATCAGATAAATAACCAGACATTCTTTTCCTGCTGTCTCCAGGAAGATGCAGCTCTACCTCTGCCATGATAATCCATAATCTAGGTGACTCTCAGGACATGCCTCAGTCTCCGTATCGCTGCAATACGAGCGAAAAGAAATCGATCGACAAATCAAATATGGGTCACAAATAATAGGTCACTTTCTATTTATACTTACGCCCACTTTAAAACCAAGATTGCATTCGTCAGATACAAATGATATACTTGAGGAAACATAATTATGTATGAAGCATAAATGTATAAATGTATGAACCACTAGATGCTCATGGTATGGACTCCACATTGGCTTAAAAACATCCTGGCCCTTTTGAGAATCTACTTTTTCTTCTTTTGGCTTCTCCCATTAGGGGTCGCCACAG
Source organism: Silurus asotus (assembly GCA_024362625.1). Classification (NCBI taxonomy): domain Eukaryota; kingdom Metazoa; phylum Chordata; class Actinopteri; order Siluriformes; family Siluridae; genus Silurus; species Silurus asotus. The sequence continues at coordinate 1,701,044 of MU563656.1, forward strand.
CGGATCATCCTTCTGATTCCTGATCTGCATAATTGATTTGGCACATATTTTACGCTGGATGCCCTTCATAACGTAACCCTCCCCATTTACTCAGGATTGAATTCAGGTTTTTTAGGCATGACATGCCATGGTTACTCAGCATATATTAAAATATGTTACTGTAGTTTATATGTAATGCATTCTGAGATGTGTTCTTTTGAGCTCACTACAGCTGTAAAGAGTGATGTAAAGAGCAATCCTGGTAGTTTAAAAAAGGACAAGGAGTGAAATGTGAGTTATTGCAGCAAAAAATAAAACTTCTGTTAGAATGTCATTTATGATAATGAGAGAAAATCGCCCCTTCATAACGTAACCCTCCCCATTTACTCGGGATAGAATTCAGGTTTTTTAGGCATGACATGCCATGGTTACTCAGCATATATTAAAATATGTTACTGTGGTTTATATGTAATGCATTCTGAGATGTGTTCTTTTGAGCTCACTACAGCTGTAAAGAGTGATGTAAAGAGCAATCCTAGTAGTTTAAAAAAGGACAAGGAGTGAAATGTGAGTTATTGCAGCAAAAAATAAAACTTCTGTTAGAATGTCATTTATGATAATGAGAGAAAATCGCAACTGCAGATTCAGAATTCAGACAGTGAACGTCTATCCGTCGACATCTTTCTTTCTTGTGAGTTCCGCCCCCATCATCCGATCGGTGCAATAATTTCCGAGGTGCGATTGTGTCTGATATTTTAGTATGCACCAATCAGCCATAACATCATGAGCTTTTACAGTGAGTAACACTGATTATCTCTTCATCATGACACCTGTTCATGGGTAGATATATTTATTGGGCAGCAAGTGAACATTTTGTTCTCAAAGTTGACATGTTAGAATAAGGAAAAATTAGCAAGCATACAGAGTTGAGCGACTTTGACAAATTGTGACGTCTAGACGACTGGGTCTTAGAGCATCTCCAAAACTGCAGCTCGTGTGGGCTGTTCCCGGTCTGCAGTGGTCAGTATCTATCAAAAGGGCTCCAAAGAAGGAAAAGTGGTAAACCGGCGTCATGGGGGGCCGAGGATCATTGATGCACGTGAGGAGCAAAGGCTGGTCCTTGTGGTCCGATCCAACAGACGAGTTCCTGTTTTTTTTTGGCAGCAAAAGGGGGACCAACACAGTATTAGGCAGGTGGTCATAATGTTATGCCTGATTGGTGTAATCAGATTTACAAATAAGGTAATGAAAAGAGACTTTTGGTGTTTCAGGGTTTTTTTTTGTTGGTTTGTGTAATTTTTATACAGATGTTTGCAAATTTTATCCAACATCACTAGCAGCCGTCACTACACTACACAACACTATTTACCAAACATCACACGCAGAGTACGCTATTTCCTGGCTTTGTGGTCAGAGTCCAAACCTGTTCAATGATGCATTTGTTAGGGAAATGACATCAGCTGATAACATCCTCCATTAGTATGCAGCAGGTGCTTTGTGATTTCTCACAGCCGTATGCATGAGAAGTGAAAACATGTTGCTTACAGGAAGCCCCTCGCATTCTTGTAAGCGCTTCGAGAACCAGGGAGATCCCGGGTGTAGTGGCGGCGTGCCGTCACTCGGCTGATAAACATCTCGCCGCTGCACGAGAATCAAACAGTTTAAAAGAAACGAGCGTTGGATGATCTTCAGGTGTGAATTTGCACACAGCAATACAAGGGCAGGAAGGTTCGAGGGGCGGACCGAGGGGTTGTAGGCCGGTGGTGTGTTTGCTATTTTTACTTGCTCACTGAGTAATCCGTTGATGGGGGTGAGAAGGATGTGAAATCTCGGAGCACAGCCTAGCAATTGATCAACCTCTAATTCACCCTGTAGATTGAAGGCTCCGAAAAACACGACTGCACCTGTTTTTATGGGAAAACAATCCTAAATATCACTTCAGGCCGCCCGACACAGTGTTGATTGTTTTTCAATAACGGCGCCTCAGGAACCTTCTGTTAAGAAAAGGTGCAATTTGATTCAAATCCTAGGTTTGCTTCCTGTTCTGCCGGGATGATCTTTATGCAAAAGGTCATTTTTGTTCACCAAGGAATTATACGGAACCATTTTAGGGAACCATAAGTACTCTAGACAATACGGGGCCTCGCAGGCCAGGTGTCGTAATTTCATACAACAGCTTTCCAACCACATAAACTCTCGAATATATCCTCTATCTTTTTATGATGTTTTTATTATTACTAGTGCATGAGGTGGTTTTTTTCACTTCAGACTGTTGCCTATCAACATAAAAAAAATAAAATAAAATAAAAAACGGTACAGTGAAACGTGTAATGTTTTGACTGATGAAAAAAGGGCTGCTACCCATCAAGAGGAACCATATGCGAAGCTACAAAACATGTTGCTAAGATATATAGGATACGAGATCCTGAAAAATATGTTTGGAAAAAATGGCTACAGTATAAATATATGAATGCATCAGGAGAACTCTAATTGGGCTAGAAACGATCTATGCTAGTTAGCAGATCATGTATAGATTCGAAATCACATTGAATTGTGGAGGAGACTTAACCGACATGCGGTGGATCTGCGGACTGGTCTTTAACAAGCTTAAAAGACAGGAAGTAGCAGGTTTTTTTCTTTGCGACAACACATTTCAGTTTCAATTTCTGCCTGCCGCATTTCCCCTTTCTTTAGCTCGGGGCCTCGTTTATAAGAGCACATTTGACAGCTTTAACAAATGGATCCACGGCAAAGTGACGTGCTGATGTTTGTGAGTAATGAACAAGGTCCCTCAAGGACAGCTACTCTACAAATTTTCGGGTCTCGGGGTCTGGTTAGACAATTTGCTGGGCGACAAACTGATAATGAGTGCTACAAAACAAAAAAAAAAACACTTTTGAAAGTGGTTCAGAATGAATGGGGAACTGGTTTTGAGGCAAAGAAACATCATGCAAGAAGGCAACAATCTAAACCTGCGGACTCTTTGTTAAAATTCACCTGCTGTGTAAAAATTCACCTCGTTAGCTTGATACCTGTGAAAGGAAATTGCATTAGACCCCCGGATTTTATACAGCCAGGACGGCTATTATTAACCTTTCCTTCCTCTAGTTTTTTTTTTTATGTTTTCATATTCATTGTGCATGGCCTTTCCTATCGGGCGGCATCATGATATATTTAAGCTGGGAGTGTAAAAGGTAGCAGGCATCTCGGATGGACTCAGACGAAGCTCCTGCATCTTTCAGTGATCCGTACCAGAATTGTCAAACAGGTCAAAGAGTAAAAATGGGAATGCTAAACACTTTTGCTTTGCCACATGACTACGTAGAAGTTAAAGATACATTTAAAGCATTGTCTGACTTTTAAAGCATTCACAAACAATTATGATCTTTACTTAATAAAACCAGACTTTTCTTTTTCCTTTACTGTCTCCAGGAAGATGCAGCTCTACCTCTGCCATGTTGATCTAGATTCAAATATGTTAAAATATGACGCATAGCCATATCCACGTGTATCAATGAGCCTCGGTCGCCCATGTCACCGGTTCACCACTGTTTCTTCCTTGGAACACTTTTGATAGATACTGAGCACTGGAGACCAGGAACATCCCACAAGAGCTGCAGTTTTGGAGACGCTCTGACCCAGTCGTCTAGACGTCGCAATTTGTCAAACTCCTTACACTTGACCATTTTTCCTGCTTCTAACATCAACTTTGAGGACAAAATGTTCTCTTGCTGCCTAATAAATATATCCACCCACTGACATTCGCCATGATGAAGAGAAAATCACCGTTCATAACATTATAATGTCATAATGTTGTATGTATGTATATATATATATATATATATATATATACATATAGAGAAAGAGAGAGAGAGAGAGAGAGAGAGAAAGATGCATTTCCTTTTGAAACAGGAAGTCAGGGGTAACAATGCGTTGACAGATTTACAGCCTGTAGCTTTATATACCATACCCTGTAACTGCAAACTTTAATGAAGCTAAAAAAAATAATAATCACACACTGGGAGTTGTATTTACTATCAAAAGGGGCAGGTACAACATTTTTTCTTCTTAAAAGTCTTCACCCCCGACAGTTCTATGATCATCTCAAGAAAGTTCCTCTTGCTGAGGCGTTTTGTTTTCACTTAATTTCAGTGTAAATGAAACAGTTCTGTTTCAGCGCTGGCATGTTGGAGTGTTATCAATGAAATAGTATTAGCACTACTCCAGCGCCCATCGCTATTACAACCATGATAAGTTGGTAAACATTGATTGCGACAGCAATATTACCACGTTGGCATCGAGCATATGATATATCACCCTCCATATGAGGAAGTGCAAGCTGAACTTCACACGAAAACATGGAACAGGAAAGAATTGTCGGGATTACTAACCTTTTCATGAAAAGCTGTGTAGTGCAGGCTTTTACCTAGTAACTATCTGGGAGTCATTTGACGCCTGATGTTTATGGAACAGTGGCAGCGGATTCTTGTTTTTGATTAATCAGACATTGATTAGTTCTCAGTATATTGTTAGCTCAGACAGTATAAATTTTTACATTTGCGGCATTTAGCAGACGCCCTTATCCAGAGCGAAGGTCATTAAAAATGAAATTTAAGACTTATATCCCTTTAAAAAAATCCTTGTTAGCAACTGGCCTTAGACCGAACCCTAAAGTATTATTATATTTGGTACAATCCGAGAGAAATTCGCACTAATAACAGAAAGCCAATTGGCTGTTGCGTGTTCGAATTCGAATTGATGAGCATTTCAATAGGCATTAGAGGCAGCGTTACATGGACATCCGAAAATTAAGACCCGTTTCAAATGATTTAAAACATAGAACAGCGAATTGTTAAGGCCTAAAATTTTGATTTAGACATTTTAAGGCTCAGTGGAAACCCTGATTAAAGCAATTGCATGAATGTGTTCTTATTCCCATAGTAACGACTCATCTACATATGCAACATTTAAATACATAAAAACATAAATTCCTGATCATTTATGGAAGGAGTCCCCAGTGTTCTGTACACATACGTTCTCATGAGGAGATTTCTCCATATTCCAACAAGCTGCCTTTTCCTTATTAGTCTTCTTAGTTTCTTATTAATATTTCTAGCTACTATAACATAACCTTTAACTTGTTCTGGAAAACCTGTGGAAAAACTTTCGTAAAAATTTTCGCAGGGTAAAAAATACGAGTAAGAGTTTAAGTCAGATTAGCAAACATTTCTTTAGCAGTACATTTTCTTTATAATCACGTGTGTATTGTCAATAGCACATAGCTATTAGATGCAGATAAATATAACTCCATAAAAGGTACAGGTCTGATAGAGAATTTGTGAAAATGAAAATACATTTCTTTATAAAGTGAAATTTCAATTAAAAATTATACGAGGCATTACAGTACTTGGAAAAGTAGTTCTTAAAGTTCACACAGGAAAACTTTTTCGCATATTTCTTTTGTATCACGCCGACCAAAAGATTTACAAACAAATTCGTTTGTTGATAAAACCCGTCTCATTCTGCAGACGTTACAAATCGAAGTACCTGTAAACACGCATGCCGAATGTCCCTATAATTACATCGGCCCACTGGGTCACCGCAAAGTGAAATATTTTGATTAGGATGCCGTTCTCGTCTACGCTCGAGGACGCACCTGTTCCCCGTTGACCTTTTGAAACCGTCAAAGCCGATTTGTCCGTGATTGTAATGTGACTACACGAGACGACAGACACGAAAGAGGATCCGGGACTCGTGGCACTCGTTAATTTATTCAACCTTGGGCTTTGACTGATGAAAACTCTGAAACATCAAGGGTAAATTTACTCCCTGAGTCTGCTGCTACGTTTATTTTTAAAAAAAATTTACTTTCTTTTCGAGCTGCTTAATACAATAAGTAATGCAACTGTGCATGTGACTCTTATAGTCTGTAAAAGAACTGTTCATGGACAATGCTCGATTTTCTTATAGAACCACAAATTTCGAGGCTTTTGTAAAGACGTAGAGAACGAGACAATGTAGGTGCACATCTGACAGTGCTGGAACCATAACACATGAGAATAAGAAGGGCTTTAATTTAGCAATAGGAAAAAACTGGACATTGTGAGACATGTATTGAGTTGAAAAAAATCCTGTCTGTCTGTCTGTCTGTCTGTCTGTCTGTCTGTCTGTCTGTCTGTCTGTCTGTCTGTCTGTGTAGATCTTGGTAGGTGGTGGTAGCTCAGTTTTTAAGGCATTGGACTTTGAATCGGAATGTCACAGGTTTAAATCCCACCACCAAGCTGCCACTGCTGGGCCCTTGAGCAAGGCCCTTAACCCTTCCCTGCTCAGTTGTAAGTCACTTTGGATAAGGATGTCTGCCAAATGCCATAAATATAAATGAATCTATTTATCTATATAAAATTGGTGCTGGCTTGGCATTTAGATTTGTAATATTTTGAGGGTTTTTTTTTATTTTATTTTATTATTATCTATTGTTGATAAAAAAAAAGCATCAGTATTTGTTCAGTTGTATTTATTATTATTATTATTATTATTATTTATTATATTATTATTATTTTTAATTGTTATAGTAGTAGAGAAAAAAATATACAAATAAAAAAAACGTTTTTTTTTTTTATAATTTTGGCTTTTCTGATGGCTGTATCGCTGCATGGAAGAATAAGCAAAAAGAACTTCTTACTCATAAGGCATGCGAAGGGGAACAATCCGAGGCGCCCACCAGAATGATTCAGGGGCTCAGCCGGAGATGAAGCTGCTCCGGGGAACGCGTATTATGCACCGATCCAAAATTCGTCAAATGAATGCACTGCTAACGGGCGACCAGTAACTGAAATAAAATTGGAAAAAAAACACACATTTGAAGAAATGTTCTTTGGACTCTGTAGGGGGTTTTGTGCCTTTTTGACAGTTCTGCTAAGAAATCCATGAAAGTACAGAAAGACAGGTTTCAGCTTTATCCTCGGATGCTGAATGCTCAATATTAATAGCTGTTTGTTCTTGCAGTTTGATTGGTATGCACTCAAATGCCTAAATTCATTATTGTTAAAATTTTTAATTCATGTGTATTAATATTATCAACAATATATATATGTAGACATTAGATTTAAAAACATTTAACAATATAAACATAATCGTTGACATGATGAAATCAAGCCAAAGGAGAGACCTGGAATGAAGCTGACCAGCATCTGGAAGTGGAGATATTGAATTTATAAATTAAAAAAAGATTAAGAATGGAGAAAAATCTGGATGCTTTGGAAACCCATGTTTTTTAATTCACCATTCTCCAATCCGAAACCATTTTTAAACCGTCTATCTCCACCGTTCACAACTGCTGCTTCAGCGTTCCCCATCAATCATCTACCTTACCACCATGTCTTTTCTGCCTTCGCAGAACACCTTCCTTCTCGTCAAATTTGTCATTCTTTTTCAACCCGCTTACCATCAGTTTGTTGGGGGACCAAAGGACGATAGGGGGAGATTTTGGGGTGTCAGATGAGTAGTTTCCAATTAACAGGAAGTGTTTAACGACATGTGTGGGAAATGACCTGTCAGATACCAGTCAGATTTTCTTTGAGGATTTGAGGTTAGTAAAAGCGGTGCCTGGTTCATGAAGTGAAAGAGACAGAGAAACAGAGAGGGAGAGCAAGCCAGGAGGGGGGGGGGGGAGGAAAAAAAAGAAGCATGGAGACCTTTGTCTTTATGTTTCCTCAATTCGACTTCTCTGGCCCCTAGGAGGAAGTGCGTTTCAAAATGCTCGGTGAGACTGTGTGGCGTGCTACCAGAATGAAAGACAGCAATTCGAGGTATGTTTATTTTACATTTATTTACATATATCGATAAATAAAATGACCTGTCTGTAATTACACAGGTATTACTTTATGACATGGCGTAAACTCATTCCTCAGAACACTTTAGCTTGAATCCAGATGACTCGATGTTCAAACTGTGGTGATTCATAAATGAAAAAAAAAGAAAAGTATAATTGAAATTTCTTGAGTTTTTCTTTGAGCGAATCGGTGACATCAGGGACAATCAGAACGGTTCATCAATTGACCGGCTACCAAAGAGCTTCACAGCCCTCGATTGGAAATTCTTCGGATGCTTAGGTTACAAAGAAAGAACTTTTATGGAACCGTACACATGCCGTTCTACAGTGGCAATTCTTCGTTTTTAGTCGTGATGTCGGTCTTTAAAGAATTACAAATGATTCATGCCTGAAGTCGAGCGATACTTCCCCATATTTCACGTCTTATTGTTGGTCATGTCGCAGGAAGTCAGCTTGACATGCATCGCAAACTGACTCCACGGTCTGGTTAAAACAAAGTCAGTTCGGACTGGTGCGGGTTCAGTGTTGAGCGAAGTCATTGTAGGCTGCAAGGTTCTCCGATCTTGTCCTCATGCTGATCTGTTTCAGTGGCAGTTCAGTTTGCGAATTAATGTCGTAGGCTATATTACCCGGGGTATTATAATACACTGAGCTCAAAGAATAGTCGGTGTCATTATACTTTCTTCTGTAACATCTTTTGGATCATTGAGTCCGAAAACATTTTTTTGACTACCTCCTTTTCACATCGGACCCCCATAAGGTGGTGGAACCAATGTCCCCAATGGTATTCGTTCCAGTGAACTACGTTGAAAGGAAGTGGAACAGGGTGTGATAAAACCATGAATTGCCTCAAAACCATTATTTCTCTCTCAGCTCACTCAGCTTAAACACACTCATGTTCAATATATCGCGTTTGTGCATCATGCATAATGTTAGCTAGGTTGCTCAGATAAAATAGCACTTGATACAGCACATCTTGACCATTTCTTTATTTCTTTATTTTTGTAACATTCTGACAGTTAGTTATAGTAGTGGCTTAAAGTTATTGTCCATTAAAGAACAAACACGCCTAATAAAATGGCCCTGATTTTGGTGCTTTGTTTGGATGTCCCAGGACCCCACATTCATAAAAGTAATACCTTCATTATTCATATTCATCCATGCAGGAATAAGGACAAGGTCAAAGACAAGGACAAGGACAAGGACAAGGACAAAAAGTATAGACTCAGCCTTTTGATGACCAGATCAGGATCTCATGAAAACGTGAGCCCGGATAAAAAGGCATCGTCCAAGATTCAGTAAGGCCGTTTTATTACATGCGGTACCCAGATGTGGAAATTTGTCACGGTGGACTTCATGATTAAACAAGTAACTCTTAAATCTATGACTCTAGAATTCCACCTGAGGTCGCTTTGAGCTGGAGCAGTTCCTTCGAAGATCTCCTGGCACATTCAGGTGAGAGAATGTTGACATTCATGTTAGACAATAAAGACGCACTACATCATGGATGTGTGCAGAGATCCTGTTGGGAAGGCGAAGGGTCAGCTTGATTAGAATCCCGAGAAATGTTTCTGCTAGCGTGACATTTCAGCACAGCAGCCCCAGATTTTTTATTATGCTCAACAAACAAGTGTAACCTTTACCAAAGCATGAGGAAGAACTTTCTCAATAGACACAAAAACCAAGAAGGATCACTTCTGCATTGTAGGCTTGCTCATCTCAAGTGCCTAAATGCGTTCTTGTTCCAGACACGCACCAATAAAGGATCTCTTGTTGTTGTGTCCTGATTTCAATTCCCATTCTCGTCTCTGATCCATCTTGGGCTGATCAAACGTAAAGAACCGGCTCCTTGTTCTCTTGCTTTAGATGGAGTGGAGACCTTCACGCAATTCTTGCGCTCTGAGTTCAGCGAGGAGAACATTGAGTTCTGGTTAGAGTGCGAGGACTACAAGAACTCGACGTCCCCTGCCAACCTGCAGTCCAAGGCCAGGCAAATGTATGCCGTATTTATCGATGCAGAGGCTCCCAAAGAGGTACTCAAGCAAAGACTCTTCATTAGCAGAAACACACTTTGTTTTCAGATGGGGATATGGGGGGATGGGTTGGTACTGAATCTACAATATTAGACACCAGTATTCAGATTCCAAATTTGCCTTTAATATACAATTTCTGAAACAATCCTTAGCTAATCCTTAGATGTTCCATTTTCCAGTTCAATAAGAAAGATAAAAAACGGAGAGACTGGTGAACGAATGGTTGTTCAAAGCTGCGAGATCGCATACAGGAGCGTTCCATAACAACGCAACTATTAATAGAAAACAAAACGAAATGTCTTACTTTAATTTAAAATTTATTGTTGTCATATTGCTGATGTATCAAAGGAATAAAACAAACTTCTTTTAGATATCTGTCCCAAAGACCTCCTTAATGAGGAACCGACCGAACGAAGGTTGCATTAGATTACTTCTAACCAATCAGAATAAAGCATACAACAAAGAAAAGATACTCTATTCTTTATGTGAGTGATTTGATTCGTTCGGAAAATTGTGCGGAAATTAGACTTTCTCACTCGGCGAGTGTCTCTTATGTCTGTAGCTCTGCTCAAGTGGATGCTCTTATAAACCCTCTGGAAGTAAAAAAAAACAAAAAGCCCCTCTGATGGAAACCCAGAGTCAGCTCGAGCCCAGGGGCTTGGTTTCACTTGTTTTTTTTTGGCTGGACCTTTTTTGCGTCAATGAGGCTGAAATGGAAAGGCTTCGCAACAGCCTTTTGTCTAAAGAGCAAAACGAGGCGTCTGAAAAACGCAGCGCTGCGTGGCCACAAGCCCGAAGTGGAGATGTGACCGTGTGGTTTTCCTGCTAGCATGTCACAGCTGGGCTTTGCAAACCCCCCTACTCAGCCACCCACGCAAAGCAGAAGTTACTGAGTAAAATGAACTCAGTTTGGATATTAATTGAATACGCAGTCACGGTATAATGTATGTTCAGAAAGGCCACATTTTGTAACTTTACACAGACGTAAATCAATATGAAATGGTAAAAATGGACACACTATGTAGCTACAAGCTGAATCTAATCCCTTTTGTATAGACCGTACTGGTTTTACTGGCATGGCTCGAATTGGAATGGTATTGGTTTTTAGAGCTCTTTAAGAAATTGTATTTGTTTGACTGGTTAGAACAGGGATTGTAATAGTTTTCATGGTATTCATCTAATGGTACTTATTGGTTTTAATTGGTTATAACAGAGATTGTATTGGCTTTAGTAGTACTGTTTTAATATACCTTGATTGGTTATATATTTCTATCAGGAATTGTATTGGTTTTTTCCTGGTATGGTTCTAATGCAAATTGGATTAGTTTTACTGGTAATAACAGGGTACTGGTGTTAATGGTATTCATTTGATAGTACTTGCATTGGTTTTAATGCTTATACCTGAAATTGTTTAGTTTTTACTGGCTACAACAGGAAGTGTATTAGTTGTAATGCCATGATTCTAATGGGAACTGTATTAGTTTTAATGGGTATAAGAGGGAATAAATTGGTTTTTAATGGTATTGCCTAATGATACTTGTATTGTACTATAATAAAGTATTGTATTGGTTTTATAAACATGGTTCTAATAGGAATTTAATTGTTTTTAATGGTATGGCTCTAATGGTAATTGTATTAGTTTTACTGGCTACAACAGAGATTGTATTACTGTTAATGGTATTAATCTAATGGTACTTGTATTGGTTTTAATTATAATGGGAAATGAAGAGTATTTATTGGACTTAATGGTATGATTTCAATGGTATTATTCTGTTGAGGAATAGTATTGTTTAAATGGTTCTAATGGGAGTTTTAATGGTTCTAACAGGGATTGTATTGGCCTTAATGATATGGTTCCAATGAGAATTGGTTTTAATAGCATTGTTCTTTCAAGGAATTGTTAGGGAATGGGAATTATCTGGTTTTACCGGTTTTAACAGGGATTGTATTGGTTTTAACATAAGCTATAATGGTGTAAAGCAACTGGGTCTCTACTAGTTGCCTTCTACTGGTGGCCAGTTATGATACCGTTAATGACCAGAAAAACACATTTGGCAACTTTATAGATCAAATGGTATCTACTGAACCATTAGAACGTCAATAAACCTTACAGATCCCAACTATGGCTTGTTTTGTTCATGATGGTGATTATTATTTGATGATGTCCACACAACATAATGGAAACCACTTAGTAATGGATTTTACTGGCGTGTAATCAATTTTTTTGAAAAGAGAATTTTGTCCCATTGTGATGGTTTCTGTTTTTTTTTTTTTTTTTTCCAAATTTTTTTTTTTTTTTTTCTTTTTTTGGTCCCTAATTTTTTTTTTTTTTTTTTTTGTTTTTTTTTTTTTTTTTAAACCACACTGATATACATCACAGGAAACCCAAATCTTCAAATGTTCAAAACCTGTTCTTAGACTACCACAAAAAAGGGTTTACTTTTTTTTTCTAATGTAGATCATTTGCCAATTTACACACGGGTTTAAATTGAACTTTAAATGCGTTTACACGAAAGGACTATATTTTTTTAGTTAAGGAAGGTAGCTCAGAGAACGTTCAGAGAACGCATTGAGTCACTGTGTTGCACTTCTCAAAAGCGAGAAAAAGTGCGTTAACCAGATAGTAGTGCGAGGTAACAAAGAGCCAATAGAACGAGCATCTGGTACTACGGTTCAATAGAGCTAGCGTGCCACTGTTAGCCTGACAAGAAAGTACTGGTGTTTTGCAAGATAGCATGAAAATCTTGCTTGATTCTTTGGAAATCTTCTTGGTTGCATGAACGCTGACAAATGACTATACGTGTATATGATCACATTGCATGGTAGGCATGTCTTGATACTATGTTATAACATGCTAGTTCTCAGTGGAATTATCCAGAATTTTTTTTCTCAACGAATAACCAAACACCAATCAGAATTGAGAACTCACAGATGCTCTAAGATATATAATAATTATACGTTTTAAATTGTGTTGCATTGTGTGTAACAGATTAACATCGACCACTCGACCAAACTGGACATCCAGAAGAACATCGCGCAAGCGACGCAGTCATGCTTCGATGCGGCGCAGAGCAAAATCTACGCCTTGATGAAGAAGGACTGCTACCCGCGTTTCCTCACCTCTGACATCTACCTGAGCTTGACCAAGAGGAAAGTGCCGCCGACCATGACCAGGCGAAGGTCTCGGTCTTTTGTCTTCAGCGAGCGTGAAGATAACGCCTGGATGTAGCTCCTGAACAGAATTTCGGACAGTGTCGTTTTCTGGTGCAGCGCCAATCAGACCTTAAAAACCGTCACAGAATTTGTAAAGGCATTTTTAATGGTTATTATTACAATTATATTGTTTTCAATGATAAGAAATGAAATGTGTAATGGTTTTAAACCCTGAAAAAAAGAAAAGTCTTCTATTGGTGGTTCCAATTCTGGATACCGTTAAGGACCAATTGAACATCTTGAGCAATTCGAATTTTGGTTTCTTTACTGGACACCATTAGAAGGTCATTAAGGCTCCAGATTCCAGTCTTTGGTTTGATGATAATTATACAAGGATGTTCACAATCCCACTTTGTAGCCATGGAAAGTATTTGTTTTTGTTTTTTTTTATGGTTAACAGCTGAAGGTATTTCCAGTGGAAACCACTGAAATTGCTGCAATTTTTTTGGTTATTTGTTTCTTGTTTTTTTTTTGTTTTTTTTGCGGAGATCAATTGATATTGCTTAGCTCAAATAAAAAAATATATATATTTTTTGTAATACGTTCAATATAGCTAAGTCTTACTTCATACAGGACAGTTTTTTTTGACAAATACAACTTAAATTATACTTGGACTTCATCAGCATGGCCTGTTTATATATCACGTAGCTATCCACGTTCACTGTCTAGCTAAATTTGATTAGGATCGAATAAATTTATGGTCCAACGGTGTTCATAGTAAATCCCTGAATGGCTGCAAGACAAATCTCAGGTTCGTAGTGACATGTTTTTATTTTTATACCTTATGGTTTCTATAGTAACAGCTTGTTTGCAAGGGACGATGGACATGAATGTCAAGCTAATAGCCAATGGATTCAACTTCCCGTAAGTTGATTCAAAGGAAGGAGTTTCCAGAGGCAGAGCTTTGTAGCAGCTTTTAGGTATTTTTAGTACGTTTTTGTGACTTAATTATATTTGTATGCGCTTGTAATAGTTCTATATATATATATATATATATATATATATATATATATTAATAATAGTAATATATAATGAGAGACGACGCAAAAATCGACGGCTAACTTGTTTTGCAACCAAATGATATGCAATGTCAAGCTACATGCATTACAGCACACCCCATGAGTGTTTTATCCTTGACTGCAAGCTACTTCAAGCTAATCACCAATAAAACTGACGATCAGATGATTGCAGTTGCACTTAAGCTCCGCCCCATTGGAGTCCTAGGAAACAGCGAAATCAGTGTTCCACACATATTAATTTCACGTTTAGTTTTTTTTGTTTGTTTGTAAATTCGTGTGTATAGTTGATAAGAATATCTGTTTACAGAATTGCAAGTATTAAACAATGTCCCTGTTCTATGAGAAACTATTTTTGAATGCAAATAATACAGAAATATTACAGAATAAAGCATTTCCTTTCTGTTTATACTTTCGTATTTTTCCACTCCTGACATGCACATTAGCATCGTTATTTTTTTTTTATTTCGGACGTAATCACTTTCGAGTATTATAGTGAGCCATGAATTATTTATTGACTGAAGCTTTTGCCATTTTTATAGCCAGGAATGTCATAATGCTAATCTATTTCTTGCAGCATTACAATCATTGCTTTCGTTTGTAAATTGTATATACAACCTGCGTTATTAATCCTTGTATGATAAAATTGTCCCCCCCCCCCAAAAAAAAATCGCCTGAATAAAGCAGTTGTTCATTTTTTTTACTTTTTGTCTGCCTTAAATTTTCTCGCTACCCGACTGTGTTCAGCTATATTGTGATTATTTTCTGCATTTATTCCCTGCTCTGTTTTTTTTGCACAGATTCCTCTCAATCCCCGGATTACTCGCAGTTGCTACAGAACTTTCTGGATCATCCGAACTCACATCAGGCTTCCGTCACATCCCGAAAGCAGCACTCAATCCCTTTTGCACGGAATGGCCTCTCAGCAAATATCAATTATGTATGCACATAAAAGCGCGTGGAATGCATAAGATCTGTTGTCAGATCATCTCGGTGCGGAACAAGGCCTTGAATAACAAGCATGACAGAAGTTAGTAGGTAAATCTATCCCACCCAGATATTACTTTGTCTCAAAATTAAATAAATAAAGAAAAAGGAAGGAAGGTAGTAAAGCTCCGAAGAAAATCTATATTTCATGACTGAGTGAAGCGGGCTTGAGTGAAATATTAATGGCGTAGACAAATGATGTATGTGAAACGTCTTTATAGAATCCATTACCGACAAAAATTCCATTGTTTCGATAATATCGGGACGCAAAGCCGTTAAGCTTCAGCGCCGCCCGAGATCGTGTAAAGGTGATTGATATTCCACGTCGCGTTGAGGTATTCAAATCGCGCAATTAAGGTCAGCGTTCAGGGATGTGCAAATTTCTTGTCATTTTTTTTTTTTTACTAGACTAAATTAATTAGAGAGTTTTATCAGAAATATGGGTCGGTGTTTCTGTGACCTTGGAAACCTTCAAAACATCTAAAAACAAGGTTGACATGTGCCCCCAATTTGGATAGTTTTTCAGGGTGACATCTGAAATTATCATTGTATTTATCGATAAACCTCTGGTGCTGGGATTTTTTGGAGTAAATTTAAACCTTAAAAGAATAATTAGCCTGTTGAAATGGCCCATAGGGTAACACCCTGAAAAAATGACACCAGATCTTAATACTCCTTAATCCGTTTCTCCACTCACTCTTCCAGTATTTTCTACCTGGCTGTGTTCAGCTGTTTCGTGTCACTTTGTGATTGTCGTGTATATTTTATTCCGTCTTATCATCGTTCCCCTTTTGTTTGCTCTTTACTTCCTGGTTTTCGTTGCTCAGACACTTTATGATGACGGATTACCCGTGAATCTTGTGTGATCTGACTTCCGATGTAGACTTTGAACAAACTAACACAACAATATAACTTTGTTTTGCTAGCTAATGAGCAAACCTGCTTACTCATCATTACCCACTACATTTCCATTATTAAAATCTATCACAGCAAATTTTACTTCATTTATTCGGCTAGCTAATAAACCAGCCAGCATACTTTAAGTAATTAGCACAATATCTGTACATGAAGTCTAACACAACTTCATTATCACTCTCCTAGCATGTTTAGCAAGAATGCTAGTAAATAATCATTTAACTAGCCCATTCTTTTTATACACGATACCTAATATGACTTTTATTCAGTTTATTTTGCTAGTTAGCAAGTCTGCTTTTCAACACAGCATCTGATGAGTTACCTGGTCAACATGTTCCCATCATAATTAATTAATTATTTCATAGTTAGTTAGTCAGAGCTAGTTAGCAAGACTGCTAATAAGGTTGATTTGATTAGCCATCGCTATCTATATGTGAAATCTAACACAACTTGAGCACCTGATCCTGTTAGCCTGTAATGAAGTCGGGTTTTTTTTCTAGTACATGCTAGAACTCAACTGGTTTTCTTAAACCCGCTCCCACTGAATTTCTTACCATTACAATTGGTATTGGTACATGCGATTTTTTGTTTCCACTCGTGCCCGGTACCCCAAACATTCTGTCACAGCTTATAAAGAAATAAACACAAATTCTACGATGAACTTACAAAATAATAACAGACTCAGACCATTAAACTGAGTAAAATGAAACAATGCTAACAACAAAGTAAAGCACCAAACATGACAAACACCTTGGGATTTTTTATTGATTTGTTTATTTTTTATTAACCTTCAAAAACTCTAACTTATAAATAGCTTTCGATCAAAAATTACAACTTTCGCGGGATCTGCGGGATGGTGGGACTCACGCTATGTTTGTTTGACCGCCCACTCCCACCCACCACGGTAAAACCGCCCGAGATTTGCGTTGAGTTCCGCGGCATCCCGAATCCCAACTCATCCCAAATCCCAACTCAGTCCTCTACATGGAATTGTACACAACTTTAATACTCGGTCCTGCTAGCTAGTTATTGAGACTTTTCGAGTTTCAAAAGAAGACATTTCCTGAGGTAAAACGAAGGGTACAAATGTCCAAAATGCTTTTTTTCAATACAAAAGTAAGGCTTGGGACACTTGATTTCAATTTGAAAGGCAGTATAAGGAAAGTAAAACATAAAGGGATAAAAAAAATGCGAAGGGAATTCGAATCGTGCCGAAGCAAAAACGTTAAAACTCAGCAACGGTCGCAAACAAATTCAAGGCCAGAGAAATAAGGGGTTGTGTGATCGCTGGCTGAGAAGCTCGACAGGAAATAAAGCAGTGTACGGAAAGGAAGTTGATAGAGAAAAGGAGGCACAGCGCCATCTAATGTGTGAATGAGGGTAAGAAAACTCTCTTGTGATAAGAAAAGATTGAAAATAAATGACTGGCTAAAAAATAGTGTTTTTGAATGAAAAATTGTATAAGGATCTTCCATTATTTTCTTTTTTTGTTTTCTTTATTTGTTTTTTTTTTCCAAAAGAATGACTGGTCACATCGAGTGTGTTTCCCACACACTCGCTGGTTCGATCATTCGCTCAGGCACTTACACACAGGTGGTGTAAACAAATTCCTAACCAAATAAGCTACACACAAGCTCGACGGGGTGGCGAAAGCACGACCTCCTTGCGATCTTTCCGACTAGGTTTTTGCTCAGAATCTACGAAAAGGAGCGAAATCCGTCTGATTGCGCCATTTTCGAAGACAAATTGTCAAAGCACTTCGAGACATGCCAGAGAAACGCCGTGTGCTTGATGTAGGCCGAGCCCTGGACAGTTGTAAAAAGAAGTGCTTCGTACTCAAGGTTGCGGGGAAAGAAAGAACGAAAGAGAGAGAGAGAAGGAGCGAAAGAGACAAGAGATAGAGAGAGAGAGTAAAAGAAAGAGTGTGTGACCTGCTCGGCTCGGAGCACGTCCCCACCACCTCGTTTGGAAAGCAAATTCGCAGAGCCATGTGCGGATGATTATGCATGCAAATCGCAGCCGTCCTCGCATTTTCCATCGCCTGCAGACATTTACATGGCCAGGAAGCCTGCTGAGATACGGTTAATCAGCAGAGCTCCCCGGCGAACGCCATATACGCAAGATTTCGAGTACGAAAACAAACAAACAAACTTAGAAATAAATCATTCAGGCATTTTGGATGGTGAGGAAAAGTGCACCAGACAACTACTATAAAAAGAAACGTTAAAACGGAGAGAAAACTGTGGCGTCACTTAAAAAAAAAAAAAAGATAATTCTAAGAAATTCTATGTGCAACAGGTTTACAGTCAATGTTAATGAGAGTCCTACAGTAGGAAGCGTACACATGAAACACGCCATGAATGGCATGCATCATTTTAAAAGACGCATGATGCAAAAAAAAATACATGCGGCAATCGTGCAAACGATTCGAAGCAGGATCCTTAATACCGTTTTATTTGTGCGCTTTGCAAGAACTGCATAGGAAATAAAAGGAAAATAAAGAAAACATTTTTTAATTCGAACAAATCCGATTGGTCAAAAGCTATTGAGTAAATTTGAAGTCAATCCTAGATAATTAAAAAAACACTGCAAGATATATATATATAATATATATATTTTTTTTTCCCCATATAACAATCATCATATTTTACCATCATCATGCCTTTTTTTTTTTTTTTATTTGCAATAATGCACAATATTTGTATTGTGTATTGCATTGTTAAATATTTTAAGAAATAAAATATGTTCGATGGCTGGCGATCCGCAATTGTACACCAACACTATGCAAATATTATCAAAGTGGCCTTAGAAATCAGATAAATCGCAAGCGTGAAGGTTTGTGACGGGATGCGTGCGTGTTGTGCGTATAGCGAGACGTTCTATAAAAAAAAAATAAACTAACCAACATGTAGAGATGAAATTTGAATCAAGTTCCATTCATGCATTATGCCCGAGTGTGTATTTGGAAACAGAATTAAATAAAAAAAATAATTAACCATGAAATCTAATGAACTTTGTACAATTTGGATTTTTTTTTTTCTATCGTTAAGAGATTGTGAGTTTGGGATCGTTTAAGGGTTGAAGTCAATGGGAATGGGAATCATAGGAATTGTAAATGTCAATTATGTGATGCATCAAAAAAAAAAGTGAATAATACAAAAATTCTAATTAAACTTTCACGTCCCAAAGTGGGAAATGCTAACTCAGTGGTTAAGGTTCTGATCAGAAGGTCAGGGGTTCAAACCCCAGTATTGCCAAGCTGCAACTTTTGGGCCCTTGAGGAAGGCCCTTAACCCTTTGTGTTCTAGGGGGGCTGTATCATGGCTGACCCTGTGCATTGGGATATACGAAGAAAGAATTTCCCTGTTCTCTAAAGTACATCTGACAAGTATAAGGACACTTTCACCTAGAAGCTTACGAACAAAAGTTTAATGCGATCCAATAAAAACACTATAATTTATGCATATCCCAAAAACTGCATGGTTTAGGATGATTTTGGGTTTTGCGTGAAAGAGTGGATGTAAATGAATTGCATTGAATAATGAATAATAATATTAAGAAATGAATGGAAGACAGAACCTTAAACTATTAACCTGTGTTGATATGGAAGAAGCAGGCGACTGGCGGAAAGTGGAAAATATGACCTCGGCGATCGGCTGCAGGTTTACGCACAACGAGCCGAAGCCGATGTTGAACAACAGGCAAATCTGAGGAGACGTGATGATTTCAACCACAATCCATTTGCTTGCGACCAGATTTCCATTATATCATTTTAATGTCACGGTTTTTTGATTCAATCGTTTGGCTTTTAGGGTACACTGGTACAGCCAAATCAGACCATCGAATTAGTGTTGGGCAAAATGATTTCAAAGAATAAAATCCTGTAGTCAAATAAATACACTATATTTTTGTATATACCTTCATATTAATTATGTTCCTTTTGTGCATCCGATTCCACATTTGTTCACCGTTTGCTGCTCTCATAACCTCCAGTCTTCTTCGTAGATTTTGTGAAATTTTCTTCAGCTACAACTGTGTTAGCAAAACCAAGTTCTGATGAGGTGTGGTGGCCTGGGGTGCAGTCAGCCTTCATTCCAAAGGTGTTCAAAAGTGGTTGAGATGAGAGCTTTATAGCAGGAGATCTTCCACTCCAACCACTTAAAGCATATCTTCATGGAGGGCACAGAGACATTGCCATGCTGGAACAGGGTAGTTCAAATTAAAATTTAATGCCAACCATTCAAATATATTCTATACAATTGTGTGTCTCCAATGTTGTAACAGTTTGGGCAAAAAAACATTTATTGTTGGAAAAGTCCTGTTGAATATTGAATAGTCAATCCACTGCTCAAAGTTCCCCCTAATGGCAGACGTTTGTGTGTTCGAGTGAATTAGAGCTTTAAGGAAATTTACAAAGGTGACGCGAGTCACGTACTCAAAGATCTACCAAATAATACAGTTTTTACCGGGTGATCACGAAGTTACAATATAAGACATTACCATATGTTTTTAGTCTATACACTTTCATTGTTTATAGTTTACATTCGCTCTCTGCACACAGGAATAAACGTATTAATTGTTATATTGCGTCTTCAATGCAACTGTATTTTTTGTGTCAATTTTGCATTAACCAATCAGGATCTTTGCATCATCCGAAGCACAAGATTTGCCTTTCTTATCAAGCTACGTTATTGCCTTGGAATAATACCAATAATACCAAAAACTCATACTAGCACAAAAAAAATTATTTTATGCAGAATATTTTTCAATGTAAGTAAGAAAATGTAAAAAAAAAAATTATTATGTTGCAAAAACAAAAATATGTAAAAAATAAATAAATAAATAAATAAAATTATATATATATATATATATATATATATTAGGACTGTCAAAACTGTTTCGCATCGCAAATATAATTTTTAATAAGTGTATCAACACGCAATTATTGCAGCACGCATTTCCATAAAAAGATTTTTAACAAATAAATATATAAGAGGCCAATTTAAAACCTTTAACGCCACATACACAGTGTCCTTTCTTTACTCAGATATAAAAATAATAATAAACTTCAAAAAAAGTTTAAAAAAATTATTTTTAATCGCTAAACTTTTGTTTTACTGATGCGCCAAAGCTCAAATCGGCACCACAATCCGCCATGATGCACAAATCCGGCAATTAAAACCGTCTGTGTGGAAACAAGCAAAGGTTTCATTAGGTATCCTTGTGATTTACGTCATTTAAAACCAAAATTTAATATTTTGTCTTCATGCTCTATGTTGAGTTTGGTTTTACTAACAATTAACATACATTTGCATAAAGCATCAATATGTCCATGTTGATTTGAGTATTAAAACTTGAAAATTATTCATTTAAGGTACATTTAGAACAGATAGAAATGTGTGTTTAAGTCTATATGATACATCAAAAAAATATTTAATCGTGATTAATCGCATGATTGTCGTGAGTTAACTCGTGATTAATCGCGATGAAATATTTTAATCGGTTGATATATCTAATATGTTTCAGGTTTGTGGCCCGTTTCTTTGAAAAAATAAGCTGAAAATGTATTTTATTGGAAAGAAAAAGAGAGGAAATGATATCACAGGTCTGTAACAGACCTGAAATTTCATCCCGAATTCTTTTTTGATAAATGACATAACTGCAGTAAGCAACAGCTCCTTAGTTTTATTTTATTTTTTTCCCCTGAGCAGTTGATCACCACATACATTTAAATATCTCGACTTTATTTATCAAATCGCTATGACATCCAACCGCCAACCCCCTACCACAGAACAACCACCACCATGGACCGAATGGAAGTCCTGGTGTTAGGCATGGCGTCATCTAGGCGTTTAAGTCAGATCGGAAGAGGCTTCCCCACAGCACCTGTGGTGAGGTGACCCTCCCAAATGGAGCTTTGCATCTTCATTTCCATGCATTCTATTCATGGAGGTAGTCCTGCTCAGACCCCCTTTTGACAGTCCCACACTGGCAGAGTGCACATCAAGCCGATCCTGAGCACCGGAGTGGCAACCATGGCCATAAAGTGAGTTCGTTTAGGATTCAATTTCTACACTGGACATGTAATAGTATTTGAGTGCAGTAATTCCGTGTTGTTTATCTATTTACAAAAAAAAAAAAAGATTGGTAGTACTAATATTTCTTGCTGGTTCAATATGAAGAGAAATTCCATAACAAATGTTCTTGCTGAATGTGTTCGGGGTTGTAAGGTGATCCTGGTTTTGTAACCTATGTGACTAGTGAAAGATCTAATTGTAATTTTGAAGGGTAGATTTTGTTGCTTTGTCAAGGAACCTGTTGAAGATGTTACAGTTTGGAGCGAGTCGATCGAAAAGCTACTGGAGTCCACAGGTAAGGAGCTACGTTCAAGAGTTTATTAAGTGTTCTGTTGAGTTTTTGAGTACAATTCTTATTCTTTTCCTTTTTTTAAAATGATTGTAAGATATAAAAAACAAACCCTTAATATCTGAGTAATGAACGTAGCTCCCGTAAAAGGGGGCTGTCTTCACAAGAGTGGCTCAACGTCCAAGTAACGGATATAATATCTGTTCAATTTGCCGTATTGTGCATTAAAAGAATATATATTGTTTCGTGATTTTAGAAATAAATCATTAGAAAAAAGAAAAAGGTTTGAAAAAGATTTGAAGGTTTTCAGTTTTAAGGTACTTTGGATAATTCAAATCTGTGCGTCAGCATTCAAATCGGCGCTTTGTGTCTTCTCAACGACAAGCTCACACCCTGAATTTATTTGTCAAAATAAATTTATCTTAGAAAAGCCCAGTTGGGGTCATGATTTTGTGCTGTTCTGGATTTCTATTTAATTATGTTTTTGTAGCTGGGATGCATGCCTTTACGGAGTTCCTGAAGTCCGAGTACAGTGAGGAAAACATTCTGTTTTGGCAAGCATGCAAGGAATACAAGAAGATCTCGTGCAGGACGGAAATGACGTGCGAGGCCAATAGGATCTATTCGGAGTTTGTGCAAACGGAGGCTCCCAGGCAGGTAGGTTGGATCTCGGGTTGGAAATCGAATGGTTCAGATGTAGGAATAATGACTATGCCATCATTTGACTAAAGCGTTAAGTCTACAAAACAAAAGCCAGGCTAAAAAATATAAAAATGAAAACAATCATGCCCCCACTTATGTTTTCCAGATTAACATCGACTGTAAGACTCGAGCGACAATATCAAAAAACATCTCAGACCCAGACATTGCCACTTTCGATATGGCCCAGGCCCAGATCTACCGGCTCATGACGAGGGATTCTTACCCACGGTTTTTAAAATCTGACATCTACCAAGCATTGTTGCAGAAATGAGGCCACACCCGACTTCTCAATAGGATAAAAAAAAATGTCTCTCTTTAAAGAATGCGCTTGGTTCCCAGGTAAATAAATGTACATCTTCTGAACCGCCGAGTTCCCATGGAGTTCTACCACAATAAAGGCTGCTCTTAATAGGCCATTTGGAACTGAGGAACGAACATATTATAGTGATGAAACCAAACGCAAAAAAAAAAAAAAAAGCAACCACAGACACACTTATTAGAGGCCTAGATAAACTACTACTCATTGAGATATGTAACAGAATCAGATTTTATACAAGCTACATTGTTTTCCTTAGGATATTGTTCTTGTTGTTAATTAAATAAAACAATAAAAACTTGACCCGTACCACTCAATGTATATAACTCTAAATATACTATGATGTGCACTTTCTTGTGTACTCATATGGACTAAATTCAAATTCAGTATTTAGAAGTCAACTCAAAATGACTTTAAAAGCACTTAAAAAATTCTAACACAACTTCCTTTTACGCAGTCAGGAACAAGCCTGCAAAATTTGGCAAAACATTTTAGCTAGGTTTTGCGAGATTGACATAAATAAATGATTAAAGACCTTTTAATCATAAATGATTCAATAAATGATTTAAGCCTTTAGCATAATTATGTACACTTGAAATTTCTCCACAATACTTAAAAATTGTTTTAGGTTAAAAAAAGAACAAGTAACACCCACTTTCTAGCTCAAATTTTCTAGCTTCTAGGTCTCTAACAAGTGTAGCCCAAAAGAATGATCAATTGGATCAACAACAATAATGCCAACATAAAACAATCCCCTGCTTAATAGCACCATTACCTGGTAACTAGCGCATTTTAACATAAATGTAATCAAGAGCGTATCGAGACAAACATCGGCAAACATTGTTCTGTGGACCTTGTAATAATGTACAGAAACTTGCAGACTGCTGCACACTGTATTAGTTTGCAACATAGAATATGGGAGTAGTCAAAGTTGTGGTGTGGTCATCTTTTAAGTCTAATAAGTGTGAAGGTTTTTTTTTTTGTAAACATGCTGTTGTTTGCATAAAAATACCTTTTTTCTAAGAAGTATGTATATATAAATATATATGTGTGGTGGCCTGAGAAAATGCTTTAAATTTTTTTTTATTCCACCAAAAGTGACAACATTTTTTTAAATAGCTTTTTTTATAGTTTGAATGTACCCCATAAGAGTGACTATAACAAAGACATTTAGACAGGCAAGACAAAAAAATGATTCAAAAGAAAGTTTTTAAAAAATAAAAAAATGCAAAAAATGTAACTACATTTCAGGTTGGTAAAAAAACAAAATAAAAATGTAAAAAATAAAAAATAGCCAGCGGATGGGTTTTCCCAGACCACCACACATACGTTAAACTATTTATTGGTGTGAATACAGTACACATGCTTGAACGTCATCAACGTATTGTATGCAAACTTATCCCATTTTATTTTTTCAATTCAAATTATTATAAGATAATTGTAAAACATCAAATGTTGTCTTGCCAGGAATGATAGCAATGCATCATTTCATCTTGGACAAAAAATAAATAAAATGGATTACAATAAAAAGATTTACAGCTCATTTTTCCAAGAAAACCATGTGCTTTTTATGTCAGAATTTCATTTTCCTTTTACACTGGGATACTTTTTTGTTTTATATATTTTCCCCAATAACCTGGAGCTTAATTGCTTAATGGACAGCTGTTGGTTAAATCTATTAGCCTGTGTAAATAAAAGTACAGCATAACAAAGAGCATCTATTTTTAATTTGGTGCATTTAAATGATTGCTCTTTCATTCTGTTGGTTGGGAAAGTCTGCTGGATGGACGTTAGGTGGCAATACCATGCTACAAAATGGTGTGGTAACTTCCTGCCTTCCTGCCTCATGGTATTTGCATTTATTGATGGTGGACAAAGTACAGTTTCTTGTACTTAGAAAAGTGGCACAAGCTTCAACATTACTCCAGGAAAAGCCAAACCTATCTGGTGACACTACTTTCTTAGTGTCCACCAGTTCCTAAATAAGATACACATCCTCATGGTCAAAAAAACCCAGCAGCTGCTTTCTGTCAGCCATTAAGCCACACTGCTTTACGACTAACTTTGTTTTAAATAAATAAGCACCATCATTTTACCTGAATTGCCTGAAAATGACGCTAATATAATTAACAATGCAGAAACTTTTTTTTCCAATGTTTACTTTTAGTTCTTCCCATTTTTTTGTGTCAATTTTTATTCAAAACAAAGAAACAAACTCAATTCATTGTGATTCTGTACTCTAGAGTTCCAACTTGCAGATTTTTAAGTTGCTTGATCACCAAATAAATCGATTTGTAGTGCAAATTTTCTGTATTTATTACATTGCGACAAAATGCATCAACTGGACAATGAAAAACTATTAAAAAATGATTGTTTAATTTTTAATTTTTTTTAAAGGTAAAAACTGTGTATAAAATACTTGCCAACATTGGATAGTGGTTATTGCGTTCATTAAGATTTTATGTGCTGCAAAACATTGTACCTACAAAATGCATTGTTGGGTAAATTTCTTGCATTGTTTGCCAATAAATTTACCCAGGCAAAAAGTTTCCTCATAGGTTCTTCCATCAGCCAAAATTTCAAGACTTCTACTCCATTTTTTTCACCGAAGCTTCCAAAATGGGAAAACTTGTTTTGTCTGCTTATCATCTAAAAATAGTTAAAAAGCTCTTGGGAAAGCAACAAAGAACTGATCTCAAGGAAAGTTAGATAGGGGCCTGACCACCTTGAAGAACTCAACTTCACAACTGCAACACTATAAGAATGTTACAAACCCAAATAACTTAAAAAATTTGGCAAGAAACTATAAATAAAATGTATTCAATTTCCTTACAAACTACAACAACAACACAAAAAAAACAAGTGGATGCAATATTACCATGGAACGAGAGTTTTATTAGCTTTTTTACTTCTGGTATAATGTTTGTAATTAAAAACTGCCATCATTCTGCTATACTGGATACTTTCCTATTTCTGCTTGCTTATGATAGTAAAATAAGCTCCTCTTTCACAGAGCAGCTCCGAGGTAAGTGCATCCAGTGCAGTCACATGGTCCAGTGTCAATATTACGGTAGAAACATTCAACAATAACTGCATAGCAGACTCCGAAAGTGAAATGATAGCAGATGAAACATGATATTTTTGTTATCTTATTACATTTGAATATGACATCAAAGAGCGAGCTGTCTGCTGTTTATTTTTTTAGATAGAATTTTCCCATTCTATTGAACAAATCTGCTTTTTTTTAACAATAAAAATAAAAAATCTGTAAAAAGTAGTTTTCTTGGACAAAATGTGTGGGCACCAGATCATACGTGCTTTTTTGAAAATGACATCACAACAAAATAGTCCCCAGGTATAATTTATTCTATAATATATACATCATTTTATTGTTTAAGTCCAATTTTACCTAAGTTCTATTGAAATGTGATCACTTCAGACATTCAGTAACAAAGCCATAAAAAAACCATGCAATATATAGATCTTGGATGACCACATGACTCCTTTTGGTATTTACTATAAATGCAAAGTTGTGTACCTCGATAAGCTAAGCGCGAAAAGAAAAAAAAAAATTTGTTTGCATGCTCATCTTATGTCGGTAAACTGACGCTTATTAAAGATGTATGCTTTGCGGTCATTGGAGGCTTCTGACGATGTAAACATTTTCTGCACTGATGCCATTTTCTTTTTGTTTCAGTTGCAGGTTGAATTTCTTCCAAGTGCTTATAGTAATGCACTTAAGAGCAATGCACCAACGATTTTTAGTTCCAAAATAAGATGCCATTATGGGTTTCTGCCTTATAATATTCATTATGCACATGGTAATGTAGCCATGCAAGCCTTTACAACATAAGCCGAAACAATAAAAGCACCATCAATGGTGTCTATGTGCAAAGAACAAACGTGCAAATAATACAATAGGATATTTGTTGCAGCTTTTGAATGGCTTAAAAAATTGTTGTTGTTGTTGTTTATCTCACACTGTTCCTTATTTGTCGTCTGCACATTTTGTTCTCAACGGTTGGGCGCTGGCATACAACCGTAACGACAAGCTCGGCTTCCTCTTCCTCTTGAAATGCTTTCATTTCTGCACATTCGTATCCCGTCGCGTAAGTCACATGTCTCCTCAGTGTGTTTTTGTTCGAAATGAGGGACTTCTCCGAGTGCTTATTAGACTCGCCTATGAATTTATGAGAAATGCTGTCATTGACACTATACCATGCCAGACAAACAGACAAGCAAAAAAAAGGGAAAAAACACAGGAAGTTGCAAGCACAGTCAAAGCCTTGCAATGCAAGCTTTGTGTAAGATCTCACAAAAAATTACATTTACCATACAAAATAGGTTCCTCAGGGATTCTTTGAATAGTTGTTACTATGCTGAAATGTTCTACATGGGAATCTCTCAGAAAGGGAATCCAAACTCAACTCAAGACTTGACTTTATAAATGGAAGTGGGTAAGACGTTGAGCAAGTCCCTTAACCCTGAACAGAAAACACCCAAAGTTGGTTTGATTCTTACTCATACCACAGTGACTTTAAATTCCTAAATCCGACATTCAAATACATTACTGTTTCTATACTTTTACATGGAGTTGTATGGCAGACCAATGATACACACAATAAATAGGGCAATATTAGTGAGTAAATGTTGATCTGGTCAGAAAATATTCTCTTAAAAGTTATAGAAGGGGTTTTCCTCCAAGAGAAAGTCTACAGGACAAAAAAAAAAAGTATTTTCTTCATTTCCTGTAAAAAAAGCATCTTGCAGCATAACATGCCGTTTTGGTGTTTTGTGGGTTTTTTTCTTTCACTTATTCATTTTCTGGATCAGACAAGGTCAGGCATCCTCAGAAAGGTCCTGGGTTCTCTTATTTACTTTGCAAATTAAGATCATTAAAAAGTGATAGACAGATTACAGATTATTTATAATGGAACTAAAGCAAGAGGTTATGTCTCGTGGGTGTCTGAAAACATTACATGTAGCTATAAATGTCAAAAAAATATGATTTGAAATGTCTGGTATGAAAAAGAAAAAAAAACTGTAATGCAACACCTCATGTGACTCTACACCACACACCATTGCTCCTCTGAAGACCCAAACCTGAACCTATTTTGTTCGTTAATTACACAACATGTCTTATGTTTTATCTTGAATGCAACATCTGTAACTCACAGGGCCTCCGTTAATTCAACCATGCTGTCATACACCCTAGACGTCAGTGTGAAACCAAACAAGTGGGCTGAGGGTTTCCTGTCTGACACACATATATCCTTAGACACATCCGTTTCGTCATTCTTAAACATATCCTTGAAAAATCACAGGACCTAGATCTACAGATCTCGGGGTGTAGAATAACATTTGTATGTACAAAACCCATTCATCACCAAGCTGACAAATTATTTGGTCATTTAAACTGCGAAAGATTTTCCGTTCCTCCCTTGGTCTAAAGTTCAAGATTACTACTTCTTCCTAGGAGGCCTGCTGGTGTACATTCCTACAAGGAAATTAGGTTTATAAAAGGTTTCCTTAGATGTGCTACCAAGCTTCCAAAATGGTGGTTCAGCTCAATGACTATTAACTTGACCAACCAACAAAATCAAAATTTTAATTGAATTGGAAAGCTCTTGGGAAAGCTACAAAGAACTGATCTGATCTCAAGGACAATTTAATACCTACCTGGCCCACTGGAAGACCTCAACATGGCTGTGAATTGTCAGAAGGAGTAAACCCTGAAGGACAAACAGAACAGCCCTCTAGGGGGCTAAATAATGTAGGTCCTTAAAATGTTGGGAAAGACTACTTAGACTTGGGCAGAATCTACCATTCTATACGGCACAATTCAAATTTAACAGAAGGCTTCTTAAGCTCTTGGGAAATCTAAAAAGAAATGATCTCATGAATATATTGACATACCCTTGGCACGTTTGATGGAACTTGTCGACACAACCTTAGAAAAAAAAAACACTACAAGAGAGGTTAAAAAAACCTCTGTATGAAAGAGAATCTCTTTTTTAGAGGGCTCTATAGAAAACCATTAAGGGCTACCACAGAAGGCCAAACCAAACGATACCAAAGGGTGTACCAATACAACAACAAAATAATTACATAACTGGCAAACCTCAGAAGGTCATTTGGAATTGAGCCAAGATTAAATGGTTCCTAAAATGTAGGTGTAGCCTAGTAAATGGAGTGTTTCTCAAAGCAAGAACATTTCAAGAAACACTTTTTATTTAATGAAATCTGCTAAGATTCTTATTCCCCTAAGAATGTAACAGTGTAGTTAACTATATTAACTAATTTGGGACAATAGGCACCAGTAATTTAACCCACTCAATATGATTTAACACTGAAAGGCCAAACAGGTTCCCTTTTTTTGGGAGCAGAATGGAAAACAAACTATTCTAGTCTTGCTATTACAATCTGGCTCACCACAAACAATGATGACATCATGTGCCTGCTCCCACAGGTGTATCTTGCTTCCCTAAATGTTAACAGTTTGTGACTTCATGTGACCTTTTTGATCCAAATGCATTTTAGATTATTCCGTAATTGTTCTGTGCTGTGCTCAATGATATTCCAAACGTGGGCATGGAATAGTGGAATGACTGCAGCTCAAAAATGTTAACGCCTTGGATCCAACCCTGAGCTCAGGTTACTGCCTGTGTGGATTGTTTTCCAATGTTCTCCAGGTACTTATAGTCCCACCCAGCTTTTAAAAGACCACTGGTTACTTTACATCATGTATTTCATGTATGAATGGTTGTTTCTGGTCCTCCATGATAAAAAAAATCTACAGTGCATCTGGAGAGTATTTACAGCACTTCCCTTTTTCCACATTTTGTTGTTATAGCCTTATTCCAAAATAGGTTCAATTCATTTTTTTTTCTTAAAATTTTACAAACAATACCACATGAAAGAAGTTGGTTAGAAATCATGATGCTACAAGCTTGACACACCTACTTTTAGGCAGTTTCTCCCATTCTTTCTTGCAGAACCTCTCAAGCACCATGAGGCTGGATGAGGAACATAGGTGCAATGCCATTTTCAGATCTCTCCAGAGATGTTCAATCGGGTTTAAGTCTGTGATCTGGCTGGGCCACTCAAGGACATTTACAGAGTCGTCCCGTAGCCACTCCTTTGTTAACTTGGCTGTGTGTTTAGGGTTGTTGTCCTTTTGGCAAACTCTGAGCATGCTGTCATTGCCTGGCTTCCATCTGGCCACTCGACTATACAGGCCTGATTGGTGGAGTGCTGCAGAGATGGTTGTTCTTCTGGAAGGTTCACCTTTCTTCACAGAGAAATGCTGGCGCTCGTTCAGAGACTTTCAATTTTTCTGTTCCCTTCTCCAGATCTGTGCCTCGATACAATCCTGTCTTAGACAATCTGGTCTACAGATAATTCCTTGGACTTCTTGGCTTGGTTTGTGCTCTGATATGCACTGTTAACTGTCAGACCTCATATAGACAGGTGTGTGCCTTTCCAAATCATGTCCAATCAACCTGATTTTCCACAGGTGGACTCCAAACAAGTTGTAGAAACATTTTAAGGATGATCAGTGGAAACATGATGCAACTGAGATCGATTTTGAGTGTCATGGAAAAGGCTGTGAATACTAATGTAGATGTGATTTTCAAACAAACCTCTTTCATGTTGTCATTATGGGCTATTGTTTGTAGAATTCTGAGGAATATAAATAATTTAATCCATTATGGAATAAATATGTAACATTACAAAATGTGGAAAAAGTGAGCCGTGTTGAATGAATATTCAGTGCCTCATGCATTGTGCCACCACTTCCACATTAATGGCAACCAATTAAAAAAAAAAAAAGTAAATAAATAAATAAAAAAAATTGGATATGGGTAGAAGAGAAAAAAAAAAAGGTATCATGCTTTTTCTACTTAAAATACCAATACTTGTGAGAATACACAAAGTAGAAGTGAAACTTTCAACAAGAACGGGGCTTTCAGAATACTGTCTGGTGACCTCCTCAAGATGCAGTTGCAATTCTGTTTCTCTTTACAGAGAAAGTCCTCAAGCTTTGTGACTGTCCTCAAACACATTGCAGGCAAAACCCCCTGCAACTCCAGTGAATTTCTACTTATTCAGCTGTGCTGTAGAATGATCTCTTGCATGATTTTCTCCAAGAACTGCTAGGCTTAGCTTTTAGCCTCTAGTGTGAACAAGCAGGTTTTTAAGCCCTACTAAGGTAAATCAAAAGGACTCTATACCATTGTGACTTTTTACTACCATACTAATTTTAACCTTCAAAAGTATGGGCAACCATGAACCACTTATTTGTTATTTAATCAGGGTTATGGGAATTGTTTGAAGTTTGCAACGATTGCAACTCAAAACCAATGGCTATACCTATAGTACACTTATTATTCCAATCTCAAAATAAAATACAGTAGGCTAACTTGATACGAAGTCAGGTTTAAAACTTTATACTATAAAATGGAAACTTTAGCTGTTTAGCTGTGGGGCAGGATCTCAAAATGATGTGCGTTAACAAGCATTGTTTAGTCAAATAACTAGCTAAAAATAGTCAATTCTATTTAGTTTAGCACTGATCGTTGTGCTAACGCGGACAAAGAGCTCACTGAAAAGCTGTGAGGTAAAAGTCAGCATTTGCTTATCGGCTGCTGAAGTTTCCACTGGCCGGATTTGCATCTGTCAAAGAGAGAAACAAAGCTCGCTGCAAATTCACCTGGTCCTAGCAACGAGCGTCAGTTGAAACTTCCTCTTGCTTTCTGTGGTTAGGCATGTCTGAGCTGATGACGTGCCACAACAGTCTCGATGATGCAAAGCCTATATAAAACCGATTTGCGTAGAATCCTGCTTTCAGACCCTGTGTTAACCAACTAACGGTAGAGACGCACACACAAGCACGCTTCAGTGCTACAAACACGTTTGAGAGAAACATGCCAAGCTTGCCTCGAACCACAAACGAACTGGACAACATGACCAGGGAAGAGAGACCAGAACAATCACAGTGAGTTAAATTTTTATTATCTGTAATTATTTTATAATTTTGAGCATACCTCAAATATATGAAACTCTTTTTCCCATTAAAGGAGGAAAGACTTCAAGTGGAGGCTCCAGCGCAAACTCCTGAGAAGCCCAATGTCAGAGAAGTGAGTGAAATTTATTTGTTTTCTTATGGGATTTCTCCTGTGTACACTATCTGCATGTATTATATGTTTTTATGCTAATTATGTTGTACTCCCTTCAACCAGACCTAAACCTGGGGAAAGTCTGCTCTGGTCACAGTCTCTTGAAACTCTACTTCGATCAAATAGTAAGTAGAAGAACTACACACTACTGCACTGTATAATACAAAATTATATTAATATAATACATATGAGTAAAAAACTAGAGCTTTATGGCTAAGCATTTCTAGAGATACTAGAAGTAGGTATGAGAGCAAATGTGAATTGTCCTTAAAACTACACAGGGTAACTCTTGCGCTCTCATCTCTCGCAGCTGGTAAATCAATATTCCAGGCCTTTCTCAAGTCAGAGTTCAGCGATGAGAATATTGAATTCTGGTTGAGATGTGAGGACTTCAAGAAAATCAAGTGCAGCCGGAGGCTGACCTCAAGAGCCAAGAAGATATTTGAACGGTACATCCAGCCTGAAGCTCCAAAAGAGGTAAAAACAAAAAACTGTCACTTTCTTTATGTTCCCAGTGTTTAAAAATGGCAAATAGCTGCAGATACTTTCAAATACACGTAATTGACGTAGTTAAAAAATGTTGATCTGCCCCACAGATCAACATTGACCACAAAACCAGGGAGATCATCAAACAGAACGTGCAGACCCCAAACAAGTATTGCTTTGACGAGGCCCAGAAGACTGTTTTTAGCCTTATGGAAAAGGACTCGTACCCCAGGTTCCTTCGTTCTGACTACTACAGGACCTTTCTGGAACCAGTCTGCTAAGGGCCAAGATTTGAAGGAAAAGACTTGATGTGGAGACCTGGATAACCAGGTGGCTTATCTTTAAGGACTACAGCAGAGCTTGCCAAGGACAATGGCAAGGGCTGGAATTTACCCCGGGCTCGACTTCTATGGACTGGACAGCTGGACTGAAATGGTTGCGTGGAACTCAGACATTGGCCACTTCTGCCATTGGACTGGCATCAACTACTTACATCTGCTGTTCTGATACACTACAGATGTAGATGAGGAACCAACCCACAAAGCTATAAAAAACTGTCATTGGGACTACAGTGCCAAGTTTATTAGCTAGTTGGTAATTTTTGTATGATGGGGGAAAAGTCCCAATTATTATCTTTGCATACCACATTCACTGATAAGTTGCTCTCATAAGCCGTTTTTATAGCAGTCTTTTGAGATTACTACTTCTTACAAAAGTACAAGATGATGCAAGTCTAGTCTGGGTTACATTTATTAAAACAAGAACCTGCTCATTAGGTTCTGCTTGCATCACCCACCAGTGTGATCTGGGGTCATGGAGAAAGTCCTCCTCTTTGTGGCTTTTAGATATGCTTCTTAGCAAGTCTTACACACAGACATTGAGTAAAAATTTCCGATACTGTTAGACGTCTGTGGTGAACCGTCTTTGGTCACAGCGAAATTGAACTGTCTACCGGGAGCCACCTGAATTGGTCGATTGTGATGGGTTTTCTCTACATGTAAACTGCATGTTAACATGCCAATGACGTTCATTAGATCCTTCATAGAGTGTGTTGTTGCATGTTGCATTTTATAAAACAAATGGCTTGTGCACTGTATATATGTATGTGTTTGTCTACACTGTTTATTGTTTTAAATTATGGACTCCTTTTCGGGCACTTTTTTAAGTTGGACGTTGGACTTGTAAGGGATTTTCGAATCTCCAAACATGGCTGAAGGTCATCTGAAGGGTCAACCTGTCTCCTAATACTGTACATTATGTTAAGATTATATGCAGTAACCTATTTTTTTTTAATATATAATTTAATGTAAAACATGACTTTTATGTACTGTTTAAAAATATATGATGTCCTATTGTTTTTTTATTAATTGTTTTAAATTATGATTGCATTACAAATATTTGGGATGTTCACTGGTTGAAATTCCCCAGTAAATATCTATCAAACTCGTACGTAGATGTAGTGAATAAATACTGTAGAAGAACTTTCGTCTCTCTT
Organism: Silurus asotus; assembly: GCA_024362625.1. Lineage (NCBI taxonomy): Eukaryota > Metazoa > Chordata > Actinopteri > Siluriformes > Siluridae > Silurus > Silurus asotus. Next base: position 1,735,562 of record MU563656.1, read on the forward strand.
GTGCTCAATTCGACGTCAAACGCGATTCTGCACTTTGGCGCTGGTTTGATTTTTTTGGCTGATAAACGCATGACTGAAAATGCTACTGTAGATCTTGGATATCCCCTAAAATTTACTCAACCGAGTAACTGAATGTTTGACACCACATCACACGCGTTAGTGACAGAACTTCCCTGTTCGCTCGGCTGTCATGCGCTTCGGGTCAGGTGATGGTAAGTTGGTGTAAATTCAACGCCTACATGGGTTGAGTCCCTGCCACTTTAGGAAATTCAGAAGTTTTGAAGGTAATCACAGATGTACTGTACATCACGTTGCACATAGGAACTAAAACATGTGACATGATGCATTGTATTTCAGTTCCTAAAGCGTTATCATCATCTGAAAGCCAACTATTCATCTAAAATATCAGCGAGATTTTATCTTTTATCTCGGGGATGTAGGATAGAGATATCTCCGGTGAAGGTTTTCAGAAAGCAAATGTATTTTGACTTAAAAACAGACCATGTTTGGGTTGAAAAATGTTTGTTTTGTCTGGAATGCATTAAAAGATAAACAGTCCACGCTCGTCAACTCCGACCTAGTGACACATGGAGAAAGAAAAAATTATAAGGGAACATGAAATGGCTCGATGATGATACAGATGTAAAAAAAAAAAAAAAAAAAGTGGAAGCAATAAATATTGGCACCCTTTTCAAAAGGTGACCATGATCTGATCTGGATCCACTTAAGAATAAAAACTGTTTTCCTTGTAGTTACAGTAATACAATCATCAGAACATAAAACGACCCCATGGAAAAACATGCTTATGCTTCTGAGGAAATTAGATACGAATCAAACAGTAAACAGCCTCTAAAGCAGAAAACCTACATCCAAAAGCAGTGCTGACAATTTGCCGTTTCGTCAAAAAGCCTGTGTTAAATCAGAAGGTTACTAAGCAGATATAAGGATGTGCGGTTTATCAACATTGAAGCATACAGTCATCGAAAATGTAAGGCATCTACATTGGTTATGCGTTGGGGCATTCCTGTGTAAAGACAGATGAGTCTGCATTTTGCAGATGAGTCTGCATTTTGCCGTTTCTTAGCTGACACATTGGCAGTTTAATCTGAAAACAAAGCACTGGTTCACGTTACAAATTGGCAAAAGCTGGCATGCAGACCAGAAAGCACAGCATGGTACCGAACCTTCCTGTAGGTGGTGTTCTGAGTTGAGCTGCACAAAAATGGTGCACCGATTTCTTTTGAATGTAAATGCAACTCGAACATAAAACAGCTTGGGCATGTTTTATTAGAACACTATTATTACATCATTATATATAATATTACATAATCCCAAAATAATAATTTTTGCTCTTTTGGTTTTCCTGCTCATGTCTGATGGGGTATAACGAACATGGATGCAATAAGGTTCGAAAAATTAGGTAAGTGTCATTTCAGATCATCAGTTTTTACTGTAAATATTAGTAATTGAGCAGTTGAGGGTTAAGGGTCTTGCTGAAGGGCCCAGAAGTGCTGCGATTGGAACCTGCCTGCCAATCAAAAATCTAATGTGTCTTCTTTCCACTGGCTGCTCCAAACTACACTGCTAGGACACTGATGGCTACTTTTTTCCCACACTTTGAACCCCGTGGCTTGAACAACGAAGTGGCTAATTTATGGATTTTTCCTGTGTTTTTCCCGGTTTCACAAGCTTCAAGCTAAAAAACTGAGCCCCATAACAATAGACCAATGAAATTGCCGAACGGGTTCAGGTGAACCAATGAAACTCTTTATATTAAATCAGATGCGCTCCCACTGAATCGGGCCGCACCACATCATAAATATGATGATGTTCCTCTGACGTTTGACCTGCCGCTCACTCGGACTGTCTACAGGAAATACGAATCATTCGTCACGCTGAAAACAACGGGGCATGAAAACACACTTCACCTGTGTTCTGAGCTGCACGGCATCAGGAGAAAAGCTTCACCGATGGTAATTTTTAAAAGGACGACGATGCCAAAAGAAAAACTCCCAAGAGAAATTGTTGTGAAAGGAAGGAGGAAGACAGTGAACAATGACTTTCTTGGTAGGCTACTGTTAAGATACAAACCGTGTAACAGACATTGTCTTTCATTAAAGCCTGTGTAAAGTTTATTAGTTTTAATGTAGACACGGCTTATAGACAGGTGCGGCTTATAGACAGCTTATTTATGTTCAAAATAAAATTCTTTGTAAAATTTATTGGGTGCGGCTTATATTTGGGTGCACTTAATAGTCCGGAAAATACAGTGTATATATTATATATATATATATATATATATATGTATATTCACTTATATATTACACGCTGTACAAACATTTGCACTTCTCAATTTGCACAATTGCTACTATTTGTATAAGTTAATCATTGTTCGATGGACATTACTCATTTAACAGTGTTCCCTGGTGTGATTTGTTCGTTGTACATGACACAAAATCTTAGTAGCATGGCCACCTCACACCACAACATCCGTTAACCGAGCTGCACAAAACTAGACAAGAGTGGAAAAAACTAGTCCTTGACTACAGTGACCATGACCACGAGTCGAAGTAGTGAAATGCCTTGAGTGCTGACTGTTGAACGTATCAGAAGGGGAAGCAGCAACACCTCAAATTTTATGTGGGAACTTTCAGTTCTGTTTGGTTCTTTTAATTCTGCTAGTCAGAGTGTCATCATACTTTCAGGATGAACACTGCGGTTGTCACGGATGACCTGAACTACCTCTGAGAAACACAAAATTCTACAAAACTCATAATCTGTAGTGCAAGCTGACCGGGTTTCCGCTCACATGGACTTTTAAGGTTAGATGTTTCACCATTAAAAGTAGCTGGTGTATTGAAAAAAAAAAAACATATACTGTTATCTGCAAAAGGATTGAGGCCACCACATGCAATGGAACAATAAGATAAAGGTTGAGATCAATACCAGAAGATTTAAGATCTTCCACTCAAACCTATATAAAGCATACTGAATCTTCCAAGAGCTAGCTTTATACACACTAGTATAGCCATGCTGGAACAGGTTTGGGTCTCCAATTTCAAGTAAAAGCCAATGCTACCACTTCCTAAAACATCCACATACGAGCCGACAAATTTGTGTTTTAACAGTTTGCCAAAAAAGCACATATTTTTGGAAATGTCCGATGTCTCAGTACTTTTGTCCATTTAGTGTATATACGTTTAATAATATATAATAGGCACTAGTTTATATGTATATATGGAAGGTGTATGTACTTTTTAAAACATTTGATCTGTATTTAAGACTGATTAACTGCTAACGATCTACCGTTTATCTTTGCGTTTCCTTTATACGATGGATAGACCGTAAATAGACCAGCTATATAGTTTGGGTTTGCAGATTACTAAAGTTTACCTTTATTACAGCAGCATTCTTGTTTCTTCTTTTCTTGTATTTTAGAAAAAAAATCACAGACCTACCAGACACTGCTTGGTCAAGCTGGCTAAGACAAACCAACCAGCTACTGCTAACTAGCCATCACTATAAAATGACATTCAGATGTTTCTCATTTACTCGTCCAATGACAATGAATGTTTTCCCTGTGGAGGTTTGAAGCGTTCGCGCTAATTGCGTCGTCAGGTTCGGCGCTCCCATTGGTTCTTGGTTTGACGATTATCGTAGGAGAAGTCACGCTGCAGAAAAGAGTCTGAAAGACTCACACTATTTAATCAGAGGAAAAAAAGATCGTTATTCGGCTGTTGGTGAACAACTTGTCCAACCGGCGAACAAAAACCACCGATTTTAGCCTCAGATTATAGAAATCTTTTCAGAATTTGTTTTAGACAACTAAATTGTAGCCAAAATCGCACAGTGTGCACCTGGCTTTAGTCGTGAAGACATATGGCGAGACTCTGTATAGACACTTAGACAAAACCAGGTATAAATAAGCAAAATAATTAGGGATTAACATAGGACCGATGAACACAACCAACCAATGTGCCGCACAAATGGAAATCCATGCTGGGTTCAAGAGTATATTGGTGTTGAGTTGATTTGTTTTTATCCTAGTCCTTACACAGGTCAGGAGATTTTATATTTTTTTTGTTGTTGTTAGCAGTTCAACTTCCAATTTCCAGTGACCTGGTGTGTCATTTAAGCCCAAACAAACCTGGTTCCAGGTTGGAAATTCCGCTGAATCTTACAACAACGTTTTGTTCTGTTGGAAATAATAAAAATACCAAAGAACAGCTAGTTGAAGTGATGTAACATTAAGTTTCCATCCCTATGAAGCAGCATGAGACATCCAACAGAACAAGCAGAAAGCAGAACTTTCATTTTGTCTTCTTTATGTTGTCAAATGTTTACACTTGACCAGCCAGCATGTTAACTAGTCCTTTGATTTACCTGCTACAGGTCTTGCAAATGGTATGTAATCAAGGTTTGGTGGATCCATGACAAGGTATTAGATGGAGTGAGCCTACACCTAGGATTAAAAGAGGAACATCATGAGAGGGAGCAAATAAGCAGTGATACTCCAGCTCTATTACACCCAAGTGGAAAAGAATTGGGCCTTCTTACCACAAAGACGTTGCAGATCATGCAAATGTACCACCCACTTCATGTTAAAACGCCCAACACAAATTTACGTAGGAGGCCGTTCAAGCTAAACGGAACAACGTGGTGTAAAAGGTTGCGCTGCATGACCTGAAAACTTCTTAGACCAAAGTGTATCCTGTGTACTTTGCACTCGATCACTTTGCCATTCACTTTGTTTTCAGGTGGTCTGATGGATACTTACGTCTTAAAAAAGGCCCGATGACGGAATCGGATTCTGCCTCACTCGCAAGTCACTTTGGATAAAAGCGTCTGCCAAATAAATATCTGTAAATGTAAATGTGAATGTAAATCAATGCCAGCATATGCAAATGAGGCGTATGACATTAAAGAAAGACAGCAGAGGTTACGAGGGCTACCTTTTCTTTTGCATGCATCTTGCAACCCTCCACCCCGAAATAAGAAAAAGTGCATTGACAGCTTAAGCTTCAGCCTTAATGTATAAACAAATCTTTGATCTTAATTTCAGAGCAAAACAACTCCAGGGCTTTGGGCAACCTTATGGGGGAAAGTGGCGTAGCCTTCACTTTCCGACGTCCTTGCGTTGCCGACCACGAAGGATAAATGCCATTGAATGATGCTGACTTACCAGCAGCCTGGCCGTTTTAGAGCAGCTATAACACACACACACACACACACCCCAAAAAAGGACATCTCTAAGAAAATATAAAAAAATTTAAATAAAGCAATATAGTGAATTCCAAACACATGCAAACGTAAATTTTAAAACATGCAAAGTATTCACCAGAAGGTGTTTCACCCCCCGAAAAAACCCTCAAGCAAGAAATATTTTGGTCCATTGGTCTTGAATTGAATGTAGTTCTTGAAGCTCATGAAGTAACAGAGGTTCCTTTTTTTAATATATACTTCCGAATACACAATTTCAGCAGGACGCAAACTCAAACATGGGATTTACATACATACTGAAAATATTTTGAGTACAAGAGGGAAGCTGAATAGTCTGATAAATGCACCTAGTGTTCACCTGTAGTTTCTTGAGAACTTTACTGACAGCTATGTTGACCCAAGAGGGCCAAAAGAGGAAGTCAGGTGGCTTCCGAGGAATTTTCCTGATCTGAGTACAAGTTCAACAAATCAGTCATGCTTTAAAACTCCAATTCGTTCTTAGTATCTGTGGTTAAAAACTAAAAACCATTGTATTTAATAGCCAGGGTAGTCCCCTACAGCGTTTAGCAGAATTATGGACAGTTGTAGAAACCATGAAACCGAGTTTCTGCCCTGTTTTTAATCCTTCTTTACAGCAGAATGTCTGAAGGCAATTGTTTTATTTTATTTTATATTAATAATCTAAAAAACACACTGGACACTCTTTTCACAATTGAATTGCCAGACTCCCTGAGGAATACCTCTATCAAAGAGGAATTTCACTATTGCTGTAGACAAGGGAAATCTACACACCCTTGACTTCATAGTGGCTTTCGCTTGTTTAGACCATTTAGAAGTTTGGCATGGGTCAGTCTTATATCCAGGATCTGTTTATCCAATGGTTGGACAATAACAAGGAAAGATACAGAAAAAAGCGCTCCAAGTTCAATTCCAAGCTTAGTTGCTGCTCATTATTTCTTGGACTGTCTTTCTCTGAATGCTTTATTCGTTCCTGGATCAATTCCTACTCAACCATTGGTCCTACAGAGAAGCCACAAGGAGTAAATAATGCTCATTTGGCATCAACTGAAAGGCAACTCAGGCAACTAACCGACTCTCCACTAACTCCTGTTCACTCCTCACTCGGAAATAAGGGGCCTCCGCCAAAGGTTTGCCGAATACTGCAAAGCAAGCCTCCTACAATATTGGACGAAGTATCCGAACATGCAGATTTGCTGGTTGTTATTTAATTGTGCTGTCTAAGCAATTATTCCGGCACCATGGGGCCCAAAATGGTGAATAATTATAGATGTAAGCAAACTAAACGAAGCCATACTATTCACCGGGGATGATAATGTGACATGCATGCTGGAGCGTATAAACGAAGTCAAATGTCAAGGAATTGTAATTAGGAGGCACTAATTACCATCATGTCAAGATCGTCCTACCTGTTTGGAAAGTGGAAATAAATGGAGCAAATGGAGTGTGGGCTGTTGAGATAACGACTGTCCACCTTGGACCTGCCAGATCCATGCTGATGTCTTACTACTGGATGTCTTTCTAATCAGGGGGAAACCTGCTGAAGATGGTTCTACATGGACAATCTTAAGAACCGTGAAAATGGCTTTGTACGCTAATGAGCATGAACAGTCTTAGAGCTACAGTTGCCATAAACAGTTTTGCACTCAAGAGTCATTGAACAGGTAATAGCCTCAACAACCTCGATACTTTTAATGAATGGACCTTCAATGTAAACCCAGATGCGAACAGGTTGCCTCTAGAATCTGGTTCCATTTTAAGGTTTCCTTCTCATGTTGTCTCAAGAGAGTCTAGCTTTTTTTAATAGAATACTTTATTGGTCACATATACAGAACATTACAGCAGAGTGAAATTATTTTCTTTTTGCAAATCACAGTTTGTTTGGAAGCTGGAGTCAAAGCTGGGGTTAGCCATGATACACGCCCCTGGAGCACTGAAGAGTTAAGGGCCTTGCTCAAGGGTCCATGAGTGGCAGCATGGCCGCCATATCACACCACTCTAAACGATAAACAGTATTTTATTCATATATAAATGAAAAGGAAGCTTTGCATGAAATTCAATCATCATCATTAAGGTAACTATTTACGAAGCTATTGGAGGCGCTCTTTTATAAGCAAAAATAAACCCCCTCCCCCCAAAAAAACAAACAAAAAAAAGAAAAGAGCAAAGAAAACATGGAGGAGAAAACACTTTGAATATGGTAAAAAGGACTTCGGAATGGATCATGCACGTTGTTTTGACTGGACGAATGTTTACTTAGTCGAAGTTTCCATTGTAGAGGCGATATATTGTTTTTCTTTTTCTATTTTGTTTTGGGGAAAAAATTCTGTTCTGATCTCCTCCAAGGGTCCAGTTGTATTTCAAATTCACCGAACCACGTTAAATATACAACATGCAAACGCTTCTAGTGTGTTTTGACAGTCTGAACGCTTTCAGACCAATGGCGACCTCTAGTGGTTGAAATAGCGTTAAAGAACTAAGAATGCAGGAGCAGACGATGGAATGTTGTTGAGGCTTTTTATTGTTTTTTGGGGTTTTTTTGGGGGGGTTGGGGTATTCAGTCATTAGTGATTTGCAACCATAGACCACTGCATTGTATTCGTGTTTAAAACATGAATATATACAAACTGTTACCACAAAGCTGGAGGCACACAGACTTGGGTTTGGTTCCCAGAAGAATAAAGTTTATTAATCACATACAAGTCAGGTGTCCACAAACTTTTGTCGAAGCTTTATTGTAAAGCTACTCGGATTCCTCACTGGGAAAAATCTCTATGGTCTCGCTGTTCTTGAGCTGCAAAGCCACTCGCTGGAGCCGCCACCTGCAAGGAACAGAAAAGGGTCCAGGAAAGAAAAAAGACAAACGCTATATGTTGGAATTCCTGGGATTCCTGGGCTCTAAACTCTGTAACAAAAGGGTAAATGTGTGTATATAAGTGGATGTGTGTGTAGCATTCAGGAAAAATGGCACAGCTGAAACCGTATATACATATTACCAAAAACTAATGTCCGTACACGTGCTTGGATCAGGATTTCGAACAAACATGAGTCTAATTTGAATTCCATTCAAAATGGCCGACATTTCTCCCATCATCATCATTGAAACAGAGGAGGGCATTTATACAATTTAACATTTTTTTTCTGCACATATTTTTGCTGTGGAATTCTCAGAAAGCAACCGACTCCACACTCACACGTACACACGCCGCCGGTATTTCAAACGGAGCCCCCGGTTTTACATCGCGGACTCAGGTTTCGTTCTTGCTGCTTTTTGCCGAAAGTACCTGCCTAAAGATTTACATACAGTCAGAAAAGTGGGGAGGGGAAAAACGTTTGCATCTCGAAAGTTTGAATGGGGGGAAAAAAGTAAAATGAAATGCAAATTTCAAGCTGTTCAACACGAAGTGTGGGTTGAGCCTCGCGTCGAGAGAGCGATTCGAAACAAGGGAAATAACAAATAAATAAATAAATGTTTTACATTTTCCTCCACGTTCTGATCTAATCATGAAGGTGCACCTTCAACATTTCTAATACCAGTGATATCAAAGGAACCTCTTAGAAACCTATCCTTGGTATGAGTTGGATTGTCGGAATGGTGTACAAACTTTTACACTTAACTGTAATGATCCACTTTTTCGCAGTATTTAAGTATCCTAAGAGGTCAATGTGGTGAAGGTTTTTTTTTTTTAACTTGTCACCTGTACTTTACAGCACAGTGAAATTATTCGGTCAGAGTGCAGAACAGCGCCCCCTGGAGCACAGGTTCATTAAGGGCCTTGGTCAAGAACCCAGAGCCTTAATCACTGAGCTTTGTGTCTCCTCTAGTGACGGGTCGTTTATGAACGATTCGCTCATCTTTAACGTGACTCAGAAGAACTTGTCATCTCAAAGTGTGATGTAGAGACGTGTATGTGGACGTGTCAGGGAAATCTGTTCGTTTCTCAAAGAAAGTTTCAATGATAAAGTCACTAAAATGAACCGAACTTCTAACCTAAACGGTTTGTCAATATATTTGCTTACCTGGAATTTGTTATGACTTCTGTCTGTTTTGTTTATTTTTTTCCCCCCTAGGTGTTGTGTCTACTTACATTAACACAAACTATCACAGTCATCATTAATTACACATCTATTACCCCACCAGTGGTTTGGGAATTGTGATCTGAAGACGTACCTGTTCATCGTGGCGTCTCTGTTGGAGGTCGTGTAGAGGTAGCCTCCAGTCTTTGTTCCAGTCACTGGGATTTTGAGCTGAAAAAAAAAATTGGTACAAGCGGCCCTTCAGATACAATTATGGGACACCTGACTTCTCCTGCAAATGTTGCCTATAAGGGCTGGAAACACACATTTGTAAAGGAAATTTTCCCTTGACTTGAGCGAGGAGATCCAAACTTGACAATACACAAAGCCAGCTCCATGAAGATATGCTTTCCATGGGTTGTAGTAGACGATCTCCTGCTATAGAGCTCTAACCTCAACCCTATTACTAAACTGTACTCATAAAAATACAAGATTGAAACAGAAAAACAAGCACCTGGGCGACGTTGTGATCGACGCGGTTATACCGATCAGTGAGATGGATGTTGTGGATCTTTAAGGGAGGAGCTCCCAGATTGGCCATCGCCGTGGAGTGATCGTTTAGCCGCTCAACCGCCGAGCGGTAGTACTCCGATTTGGCGAAGTTTTCTAAATAAAAACAGACGCGTCAGAAATTGATTTTGAGCCGATTCCCGACACTGGAGACTCCTTCCAAAAATACAACACATTTAACGATTACGGCGGAAAACACGATCTTCGGACACTCACTCTGCATGAGGTAGTACATCATCCCGCAGCCTCCACCGGTAACCATGGTGACAAAGATAGTCATCTGCTGAAGGAGATTGGTGGAGCGGCTCATCCTAAAACTTCTTGATTGCTCAGAGAACCTGGAAAAAAAAAAGAGCGAGAAATTTCAAGTTTCTGGAACCGTTCGATGGGAACTTGAGCAGGGGGATTTTGGGAAATTTTCCAAGTTGGAAATAAAGTGGGAATTTATAGGAATTTATTAGAAATCTGGGGAAATGTATATAACTATAATTACCAAAACTAGAAATACAAAGTATCCCAGTGCGATTGTCAATATCTATTTATACTCTATTATATATATATATGATGCTTCACCTCCATGTAAGAGAAAAAAACTTATGATCTTATTAATTCCTTTTCACAGAAGCTGTCGACTCCAAAGTGTTTGATTTTTTGTGTCATTTATAAGCGATAAAATCCCAAAAAGGGGCTTTAATTAAATTTAAATTAAGGAAATTAGTTGAGTCGTTAAAAGGTTTTATGTCGGGCGCAGTGATAAAACAATGTCCAGGAGGATGCTGGGGTTAATTGTGCTGGGTGACCATGTGCAAAACAAGTCACTGCAATATCTACATGAGCTTTGTGTATAATGGCACTGGTGCATTAGTGATGGAAATTGCTTTATGACTTTGTGAGTAGCGATTACCAATATTTGAGACACTGGTCTTTGGTAGTTACACCATTTTCTGTTTCTTCCCAATCAAACTGCATTGGACTAATGCATAATCCAAATATAATTACATATTTTAAATGTTTAGAGACAGTGGCATTGAGTAAAAGACAGGAGGTGGAGCTGGAGGTAGCACAGCTGAAGATGTTGAGGTTTTCATTGGGAGTGATGACGATGGACAGGATTAGATTTCAGTTAATCAGAGGGACAGCGCATGAAGGACATTTTGGAGACAAAGTGAGGGAGGTGAGATTGAGATGGTTTGGACATGTGCAGAGGAGGGACATGGGGTATATCAGTAGGAGAATGCTGAGGATGGAGACACCAGGAAGGAGGAAAAGAGAAAGATCGAGGAGGAGGTTTTTGGATGTGGTGAGGGAAGACATGCAGGTAGTTGGGTTGAAAGAGGCAGATGTAGAGGACAGGGGGGGTATGAAGACGGATGATCCGCTGTGGCGCCCCCTAATGGGAGAAGCCGAAAGAAGAAGAAGAAATGGATTGAAATGGAAGTTTGATGGTTATTTGTACATTATTGTACAATAGAATATTATAAAATATTTGCTTATGCTTATATATGTTATTAAAAGCCTTATTATTTTATCATTCCCCATGGAATATTTCCAATCTTGAAAATTCCCAGAAATTTCCAACCCTATGTTATCTAGATTTAATTCCTTGGGTTGTGTGTGTTGTTTTTCTTTTTTTTTTCTTTTTAAAGGCATTACATACTGTATGCTGTTGACTGTGGCCAGTTTGGATTGTTTAACCATGAGAACCAATCCTTTATTACTGGTTTATATATGAAATCAAACAGATTAAAGATGTGCAAGGCACAAATATTTCCCCTTTCCTACATTTGGAAAAAAATCCACCACTATATCAATTCCATGTATTTAAGCTACAGTACGATCATTTATACCAAATGCTATGTTTTTGTCACTTTATAATAGCATAATAAAATTACATATTTCCATTAAGAGGAGGAATGATATACAAAAGTATACTACACCTTGTATTCCATGGGGGCGGCCATCTTTGTTTTGAATCCACCAAACTTTATTGAACGATTGAGACGCTTTGGTAATATGAAAATATTACATTATACTTCACTAAGCTAAAAAATAATAATAATACAATCATACAATTATATATTCAGGTAAAACAGGAGACTTTGTATAAGTAGATTCTCCTGCCTTATTAATACTTGCACTCATGCTTTCGGCCACTAGATGTCACTAGAATGCAGAAGAGTAACTGGAGTGCGCTTCATTTGCGCATGCGTCATTAAATATTTTTGCGAAGAGCCCTCCTATAGTTACAGTAGTCATTGAAGCCAGATATTACCGCGGTAAGTGAACGTCTTTCGTTTTCGACGATTTATTTTAAAGGCTTTATTTGTTTATTTATTTTGGTGTGGGGGGGTGTTAGTGTGCTATAATGTGTCCTAGTAAGTTGTTATAAAACGATTATTGTCATACTTGTTCCAAACACTGTAATCAACCTGTTCTATAGCAGTGAATATTTTCTGGATTGTGCAATAATATTGATGTCGTAATAATAATAAAAAAAATATTTTGTAATGAAACTGGGCTTCATTTGGTAACTAAGGTTCAGTGGGTTCTTGTCTGGTGTTCTCAGAAAAGTGGGAGTTGAATGTGAATCTTTTGCCAAGCTGCCACTGTGGGGGTCCTTCAGCAAGACCCTTAAACGAGAGTCACACTGAAAAGGGCGTTTGCCGAATTCCAGAGATGGAAACGCAACCTGCTGACTGACATTCACAGGAGATTCACTTCTCTTTCCTCTCTTTACTTCTGTCTTTATTGAACTATTAGTTGACTCTGCAAATTCACTCTCCCCATGGGTGGTGAAGGATAACGTCTTATCAAGCAAACACATGACAAGACCAAACCCCCAAAAAAGTGTCCCAACCCTATTTGAACGTTTTCTCACTTTTAGTCATTACTTCCCAGAAGTCGGTTCCCATACTAAACTTCATTGACGTTTACATTTTTCACTTCCTCAGAACATGTTTGGCTGTGTGGTCGTAGGCGTCGGCATGGCGGGTCGCGCCCGCATCCGAGACCTTCTAACACCACTGCCGTCCAGCGCTGCAGAAATCTTCACTCTTAAGGGATTGGTGTCTAGGTCAGTGGCGTCATTTGAAATAAGACTGAACGGGAATTGTCCTGGTATGTAACTGGAAGCTTGAGCAGATTTTTGATGTGCAGGAGGTCACTGGAGGAGCAGCAGGGACTCCAGCAGGTCTCTTTGGAGGAGGCACTGAGCCGTAGCGACATACAGGTGGCCTTCTTGTGCACAGAAAATGCCAGCCATGAAGAATATATCAGGTAAAACACCACAATGTTTGGTCCTGGGTCCATTTACACTAACAAACTCTTTTGGAACCTGTATCATACACCAGCCAGGCATAACTTTATGAGCACTTGCGTATTGTGTCTGTCCTGTTTTTGCTGCCAAAACAGTCGTGACACTTTAAACATTCACAGCATTAACTTCTTTAGCAGTTTGAGCCACAGGAGCTCGTACTGGCCAGCCTTCGCCCCCCCACATGCATCAATTAGCCTCGGCCGCACACAACCCTGTCACCGGTTCTCCACTGTTTCTTCCTTGGACCACTTTTGATAGATACCAACCACTGCAGACCGGGAACAATTTGGCCCTTGTTTATTCCTGCTTCTAACACATCAGTTTTGGGGACAAAATGTTCATGTAATATACATTATCTGTGGTTTAATTTTCCCACAGCCGGTTACTTGAAGCAGGGAAACATGTGTGTGTGGAGTATCCCATTGCCCTCAGCTACCGCGCTGCAGCTGATCTGTGGGACTCGGCGAAACAGAAGGGTGAGAGGTTTTTAAAATTGTTTGACCACATTTTCAAGACGTAAAATCGCGGTGGTGCAAATTGAAGGCCTTAGACAGCAGCACAAAATACACAATTCTTACCCATTACCTCCGCACCTCTTCAGGTTTGGTCCTGCACGAAGAACACATCGAGCTCCTCACCCCCGACTTCAAGCAGCTGAAGAAGGACATCACCGGCAAACAGCTCGAAGAGGGAAGCCTGCATTTCACAGGTGCGCTAGCATCCACACACTTTAGATCTATGAAGTCACGACACTGACCACTTTTCCTATCCCGTCCTTGCCCAGGGGGTCCTCTTAAGAGCGGATTCGGTTTCCCGTCGTTCAGCGGCATCGCCCGCCTCACCTGGCTGGTGGATCTCTTTGGGGAGCTTAGCGTCAAATCGGCGTCGCTGCTCGAAGAGCCGGAGACGAAGCATGTGAAGATGACAGTCCACTTGCTGACCAGGGAGCAGAAGTAAGTTCAGGATACACGTTTGGTGCAGGTCATCAGAATTGGGGATCCGATGGCAATTTGAGATTTTTATACTTTGCGTAGGCCCTTGACCTGGACTGAGGAGCGTGCTGAAGGCCTGAGTCGTGCCAAGCGCATCAACCTGCGCTTTAGCACCGGCATGATTACCGCCATGCCATCCGGAGTCCCAGAGCCTGTGGGTCTCTTCATGCAGGACCTGGTGCTGTTCGGAAAGAAGCTGCAGGGCGCCGTGCCGCCCGACCAACTCCAGGCAGAGAGGAATCGAATCCTTCACTGCTTCAAGCTGGCAGAGGACATCAGGAGACTCTGCCAGGACACCACATCCTAAAACAATTTAGCAACACAGGAACAGGGACCAGGACGGGGATTTGTTTTAACCCATAGATTTTGCTCTGTCGGTCCAACATGTATGTAGCAAGCCTTTGTAATGAAGATGTAACCTATTTTTATTATTGCAATGTAAAAAAGTACAAATAATATTCTCATCACAGAACAAATTTCTGACACACACACACAAATTCAGTGCACAGTATTCTATATTTAGATCAATTACATAATATAACATAACATCCATCTAGCTATAATACAAAATATACAATATTTATATGGTTTCTATTGAGCCTCATTGGTGCTGTTCAACATTCCTTTGAGCGGAAGTCCGGCCGTGGAGTGTCGGGTCGGAGAGTGAGGCACGGTGCGATTTCCTGACAATACACACCTTATAGATTGGACAGGAAGTTAGCAGTTTTTAATATCAGCCAATCGGTGACGTGTGTTAGAGCCACAATGTTCTCACCCAGGGAAACATCCCTATACAGCTACGCAATATAGTACGATGCTCAGGGAGACCAATACCCCAGACCACATCTACTCCGTCTTTGCTTTGGGATTAGAAGGTCTGATACCATTTGCACACTTTTCTGGGCACAAGCTCCAAGATCATGTCGATGGTCCTCACTTCTGCAGATGTGTATTTCCAGATGCTGATTTTGAAATAAGAGTTTTGTAGAAGATTAACGCAATCTCTAGAGGACGTTGAAGTGGGTACAACCCCTGAGATCGAACCCTCAATGGTCTTGAAGCTTGTGGCCAGAAAAGTGCACCAAACAGATCAAAGGCTCCATGAGGACTATGTGGAAAAAAAAAAAGTCTTCCACGATTGATCTGAGGTGAAGAAGAGGCGAGTCCCTGAATTACGAGCGAGGAGGTGTGGAAATACTGACGAATAAAATGCTCTCTTATTTTCATTAGTGGGTAAAACTTGTACAGAGGCTTTGCACCTTTACACATTTTTCTCCCCTGGTTGAGTTTTTTTTTTTTCTTTTTACCAAAATACTGCTTGTAAATTCGGGATAAAAATTTAACAGAGCTATTTAACAGACCGAACTTTCTTTGAACAAAAAACGTTCACCAGTACTGGCTTTATTTATTACAGTTGAATGAGAAAACTCTCAAAGATTCAGGAATGGCGTTTAAAAAAAATACCCCTGGACGAAAAATTTGAATGCTCAAGACCTTCAGAGCGTTGGTGGATATTTGAAAAGCCGCCAGGACGAGCGACGTATAACAGGAATGTGAAATGTGGGTCCCGGGTTTGCACCAAGACCGCATCGACCAACATCTTAAGAGTTTTGAGATTCGTCAGTGGTTTTTCATGTTCATATAGAACAACAAACTACCCATTTTTATGTTTTTCTGACGTTTGGCCCAGGGGTACTTCAACAGGATAGTCGGCAGGAAGTACGGACCCTGCGTCTTATCAACCAGACAAAAAATATATATTTGAAACGAACAAATAAAAATAAAAAAAAGTCTTGAATTAGTATACTGTACAGTCACGTTCCAGTCTCACGGTGAGACGAAGGGGAATGGTGCTGAACGTTCTCAACGAGCAATCGGGGAAAAAAAGGGCGCTGGAATCGTCCTCACGTCGACTTCTGTCTGTAGTGAAGAGTCAGGTCTCCGCCGCTCTTCCAGATAAAATACTTTACTGTTCTCAAATCCATGTTTGGATCCAGAACCTAAGCAAGAGGTAAAAATAAATAAATGCAAGTTTGTATTGCTATAAAAGTACTACATGCATGAAAGCAATAGTGTGTGTGTGGAGACCTGATCCTGGCACATGAGTTCAATCTTCTCCTCGGCGAGCATGGCCATGTCCTCCTCCTTCTCCTGCTCCCCGGGCTTCTCTGTTCCCGATGAGCTCGTGGTCTGAGACTCCGTGTCCAGGTTGATGATCTTCTCGTAGACGTGCTCCATCACCTTCCTCACCTGCAGCATGTCGCTGGCCGACAGCCTGTCCCTGAACGTGCACCAGGGAAAGCGTTAATGCGCTATTACGTTATAGCGAAATGTCTCAGAGCGGATCGAGGGTCCTGGAATTTGTAGCTTAGCTACATCTCCTAGCGGTGGAGTGTGTTCTAAGTGTTGCTGTAGCTGCTCTGATAGAACATGTCAAACCTCTCGTACAGAAAGTCTCTCACACACAGCGCAGTACAAACAAAATACAAACGTAGTCGTGGACAAAAAAAATTTTAACCCAAGATAAAAAAAATCTTACAAATAACGAGATAATGACTCACTGATGCACGTTAAAATAACGAGATATCCCATTTACATAGCCCGAAATAACGAGATAACCGTCTTGAAACGATACAATGAAACAATGAGATAACTCGGAATATAAACTTGTAACAGGACGACAAAAAACGAGATAGTTCTTCAACCGGCTAATAACACAAACTAGCTATTTTATACTGCAATAGCAAGATGAATATCATCATGAAATGATGAGATAACAACTCAAACATGATGAAATAATGAGATAGCCCCTTTAGATCTGAAATAGCAAGATAATCCATTTCCATATCCCGAAATAATGAGATGGGGCAAAATATTATCTTGAAAAAAAAATGATACAATGACATAACGCATGCTGAAATAACGAGATAACTCAAAATATAAAACTTGCAGTATATAAAGAGGACTCGAAATATCTTGAAACAACAAGATAATGACTCAAATGGCTCAGAACGCATGCTGAAATAACCAAATATTCAATTGGCATATCCCGAAATAATGAGATAACTCAAAATATCTCGGAATGGCGAGATAATGATTTAAACAGCTCGTAAAGAACGCCGAAATTACAACATAACCCAGTTAATAAAAACTCAAAATGACCTTGAAATAGGCAGATACATTAAAATATTATCGCGAGATAACGAATCAACATAACACATCGGAATAAAAGGATAACGAAATAACTTTCTTGGAATAACGAGATAATTTGAAATAGCAACATTCTATACAGTGATAAAATGCATGAGGTAAATCTTACTTCTTGAGCGTTTTCGCGCCGGAAGACGAGTGCGGCTGCAGGTAGAATGGGATCTTGTTGAATTTGGGCATGTTTTTCTACAACATGAGACGAAAAAAAAAAAACTATCAATTTTGTAAATATGGAGATGATTAAAAAAATATCCAATCATATATACAAATCCTTAAAGCTTCATACACTATACGGCTGAATGTTTGTGGACACCTGACCCAATAAAGTCCACTCTTCTGTGAAGTTGTTTCACAAGATTCAACCACAAGGTCTTAGTAAGGTCAAGTACTGATGTGGGTGACGTGAGGAGGCCTGGAGTGCAACTGATGTTCCAATTCATCCCAAAGGTGTTCAGTAGGGGTTTAGTTCAGAGCTCTACAGCAGAAGATCTTTCACTCCAGGCCATGCTGGAAAAGGTTTGGGTCTCCTAGTAGTGAAAATGTCCTGCCCCCACATCAAAAACAATTATGTGCCTCCAACTTTGTGGGAACAGTTTGGAGGAAGAACCACAAATAGCTGGAAAAGTCAGGTGTCCCATCATATTTTTCCATATAGTGTATGTAAACTTGTGAGGACGAGAGAATGAGCGAACTTACGTCCACAGTAATGTCAATGACCCACTGTGGAACGGTTTCATTCAGCAACATGGATTCGGTTTCTCCACCGGAGTCTCGACATAATAACCTACGGAGACACAAGCGGAAGTCGTTCATCGGATTGTTCAAACAAAATGCGTGTATATTATATGGAGGTTGCCAGATCTTTCTTGAGTAAACGTACAAACGGAAAAAACTTACCTGAACAGCGTCCTTCCACCTGCCTCGCTGAAGATCACCGGAGTGTGTGGCGGCACCTGGAAATAACCGTTCCCTTTCTGGAGCCGGTTCTCCTGCTCCCCGTTTACTAGAAAAGCAAAGAGAAAGCGCCGTTACCAATGAAAAGCCAGCAGGACCTTCAGGGAACGTTGATGAGATGAGAGCCTTTACCATGATTAACATCTCCTTCTTCTTCTTCCATCGGATTGATGTGTGTTCGAGGCCAAAACTCGAGCAGAGCCTGGAGCAGAAGCCCGCCCAGATTCACTGGCGGGAAAACGATTTTTAAAATGTATTTAATGAAAAAAAAACAACAACAGGAACTAATAAATAGTCCGCAATTTTAGGAACGCCTACACTTTGGATCCGATCCATCCGGACTTGTGAATCCGGCGTCTTTGGCGGACACCCAGGCAGCAAAGCAGTCGCTCTCATCCAAAGTGATGGTCAGCATCTAAGCAACAACAACAACAAAGAAAAAAAATTAGCTATACATATACTCCAATTTGCTTCTAGTTAGCGACGCGACCACTCACTCCAGTTTTGAGGTCCACCGAAAACCAGTTGGGCACGTAGACCATCTTGAAGTGCTTCTTTATCTCCTCGTCGAACTCCACTTTCCCGAGGTCTTCGCCTTTACACGCCTGCCAAAAAAACGCACATGTCGTCAGCCTTGAAAAACAACATGCCTTCTAGGATTTTCCAAAAAAATCAGGAGGAGCCGTGCCAACCTTGAGGACGTCCCAGAACGCCACGTTGTTGTTGGTGTCTTTGGTCAGGATGTGCCTCTTGTCGTTCAGGATGTGACACTGAATTATGCTGGCACCACCTAAAAAAAACAACAACGAATAAAACATGTCCCCCAACTTTGTCCTCCATGTTTGATGTTCTTGCTTGTCCTTTAAACTTTTGCTTTTGGTGGGAAAAGTGTACCTTTAATGGCTTGCTCAGACTGTGTACACAGCGGGGTCAGCGGGGCGCTGCAGTCGTTGTCGTAGTCTCCTGACGCTCGGAAGTTGTGCATTCCTTTCAAAGACTGGTGAAGAACAAGCAAGTGGACCATCATTTGCTTCTATAGAGACAGCATATTCGCAAAAAGATTCAGCGGTGTACAAAGAATTCAGCAAGAATATCAGTACCCATTTGTTCACACAGGATTTGGTTGTGGACACCCAAATGGCAGGAGCAGGGTCTGCAGAGCGGTCCAGCTCCATCTGAACATGGAGATGAGAAAAGGTTCAAAATAAAAAAAACACACAAACAGACTTCGCTTCAAGAAGTTGCTCGGTTGCAGATTTGATTCGTTCAATCGGCCACCAGGTGACAGTAAAGTGCGAACGTTTTCTCAGTCAAAATTCCAGCTGAATTTGACCTTCGCCCTGTCACTCACTCTCAATACAGGCGCCTTCTCTTCGCATATGAGCACTCGGATGTCCGGGTTGCGTAGGTCCGTGCAGTAGACCTTGCGGTCGCGACCTCCAGAGTAGACGTGCGTGAAGGCTTCGTTGGCCTGCAGAGCCCACACGCCCTCGTCGTGGACGCGGTACGTTGCGATGCATCGCTGCTGACCCAGAGACCACAGTCGAATCGTACCGTCCGAGCTCCCGGACAGACACTGGATATACGGACGGAGACGACACGGCAGTTTAACGCTGTACAAAAGTAAAAGACAAGTTCATGACAGCACGAACACAAAACATACCTGAGTACCGTCTCTGTTTAACAGTAACGACTTGACGTTGTCCGTGTGTCCTTTCAGCTTCATCAGTTTTGCGCACGTCCGCGGATCCCAGACCCTCAAGACCTGAAATCACAAATCAAAATTTGACATTCCTCCAAAGATGTTGGTGTACATTGTTGACCCTAAAAAGTTAGCGAAGTCAACAAAAAGGTAACTCTTGTAGGCTATAATACGGTAAAATTACAGTGCTTGGCCCCCTACAGTGACCCTCCCCCCGATTAGTGCCTATGGAAAACCTGAAGCCGTTTCTCAAGACCTTTTCTGTGGACCCCGAGACGATGACTGTGCCCAGCTGGTTCATTGCAAGGCTGTAGATGGAGTCTTTGTTCCCGCTCAGAGAGGAAGCTGCCAAAGGTCAAGACGGTCAAATGAGATCAAGTGGAACTGAACTCCGACGTGTTCAAACTGTCTGAAAAGCAATGAGCAAAATTCCCAAGAGGACGTTGACTCACTGGTGACTGTGTTATTGGAGGCGGTCAGAGCCGTGAGTGTGTTTACGTCCCACAAAAAGATCTGCCTGTCCAGTCCAGCGGAAGCCACCAGCTCCTTGTCTTTCGCATACGCCAGAGCCTTGACGTAGTCCTGGAGCACAAAATCATCATCATCCCAAACATCGTCGAAATAATGCGTGGTTTCTATGAACAGGACTTGGCTCTAGTTCAACATCCTACCTTATGAGTTCTTAAGGTGGACATGCAGAAGCCTTTGTGTGCGTTCCACACTTTCACTGTAGTATCTGACGAGGCTGAAATTACTGCGGAAGGGGAAAAAAAAACGATCACGTCAGGGGACTTGATCAAGTAGTGAATGTTAGTCTGGAAATTGGTTGATTGTTACGGCAGAAGGTACTCAATGATACGTCATTGTTTCGGTAGATAATGAAGTCAACCATTAAGTCAGTAAGTAGCTGACAGGAAGACAGGTAGCACAGTAATTAACTATCAAGTAGGTCGATAGAATGGACAATCTAGAAGATGGACAGAGTCATTAAATTAGTTACAGGTCAGTAAATAATTGTCAGTCAGCCAATTAGTACAATCAGATAAGTACTCAGTCTCACCTCACCTACCTGACTTTACTACATCTTCCCAGAAGAGTGGAGGTGATTATAACAACAAATTGGTACTGGGGTGTACAAAAAGCATGTCTCTTATCTTCAGGTGACAAACTTTTGCCCATATAGTGTAGATTAACAAGTCAGTGGATGGAAAAAACAGTCATTTGGTCAGGCAGTTAATCAGTAGTAAGTCAGTAGTTAAATTAGTCAGTAATTAGTCAGTGGGTAAGTCAGTAAATCAGTAATAAGTCAGTAGTTATATAAACAGAAGATTAAAGAAAAAAAAATCAAGCTTCAGTTTAGACTTACGAGTCTTCCCATTACAGCAGAGCACTATATCATTCACCCAATCTGTGTGGTGCTCCATCGAAGCTATATAGAGATCCTGCTGTAAGAAAACAGTGTCATTTATTGTTAAAGTTCAAACTTCCACACACTGTATTAAAAAAACGCATTTGTACATTAGTTTATAGTCCAAGAACTGTATTCTAAATTTAATACAACTCAGTTCTGTCCTGATAAATACTCTATTGTGTTGTAGTGTAGTGGTGTTGCAGTGTAGTGTAGTGTAGCGGTGTTGCAGTGTAGTGTAGTGTAGTTGCAGTGTAGTGTAGTGGTGTTGCAGTGTAGTGTAGTTGCAGTGTAGTGTAGTGTAGCGGTGTTGCAGTGTAGTGTAGTGGTGTTGCAGTGTAGTGTAGTGTAGTGGTGTTGCAGTGTAGTGTAGTCATGTTCGAGTAGTGTTGCAGTGTAGTGTAGTGGTGTTGCAGTGTAGTGTAGTGGTGTTGCAGTGTAGTGTAGTGGTGTTGGGGTGGTGATGTAATGTAGTTGTGTAGTTGTGTTCCAGTGTAGAGTAGTGTAGTGTAGTGGTGTTGCAGTGTAGTGCTATTGGGGTGGTAATGTAGTGTAGTGGTGTTCCAGTGTAGAGTAGTGTAGTGTAGTGGTGTTGCAGTGTAGTGTAGTGGTGTTGGGGTGGTGATGTAGTATAGTGGTGTTGCAGTGTAGTGTAGCAATGTTGGCGTGGTGTTGTGGTGCAGTTGGACTGTAGTGTATTGGAGTGATGTGGTGTAGTTATGTTGGAGTGATGTAGTGTTGTGAAGTGGAGTGATACTGGAGGGGTGTAATGTAATAGTGTTGCATAGAGATGTCGTAGTGTAGTGCAGTTGGACTGTAGTGTACTGGATTGGTGTTTACTGTAATCTACTGATGTTGGGGTGGTGCTGAAGTGTAGTTGGACTGTAGTGTAGTGCAATGGGGTGGTATTAAAGCGGTTGTTGTAGTGTAGATGGACTGGCGTTGTAGTAATAGATGTACTTTGTGCTGATTGACGCTCCATATGCGGATGATGGAGTCTCTCCCCGCAGTAAAGAGCCGGTTGAGGGCAGGATCCAGCTGCAGGGCGTTCACTCCGTTCCGATTGTACTTCTCAACCTCATCTCTTATCACATAGGAGACCTGAAAGCACACATTCCCACCACATCTCCCTCCTTTATTATATCAGGTCCCTTACTCCATCACTTCTACTACACACCCTTACTCAAGCTCACACAAACTCCTCCCACTCAGCTGTCCATCAGGCCTGGGCAACACCCCCATCCCCAGTTCTCCCCAAAGTGCTAGCCTGCTAACTAGCTCTGTAAGAAGAATGTATTTCAAACCAATTCAATTCAAACCCTTTTTTACATAAACACACATTCATAACACACACTAAAATATGCGTAGCATTTTATTATCTTTGAATAATAATGCATATTGTTTTAGTTCCTTGCTAGCGTCCTAGCAAACGATACGCCTTTTTTTAATCCAACCCGTATTCCGACAAACTTCTATTCTTGTACGAGGGTTGGTTGAACCCATCCCACCCACTGCAACACGATTGGCAAAAAGAGTTATCAATCTGTAGGATTGCGCCTGACCAGCCAATCACCGTGCAGGAAGCCGGCTTTGACCCAAAACGGGTAGGAAAAACGAACCCAAGCATGGTGTTAGCCGTGCATTGCACTTTGATTAGGTTTCACTTTGATTCCAGATATCTTCATTTACACGCGACTGAAAAAATTTAACGCGTTAAACAATTAAAAACTAGTACGTAAAATGAATTAGAATGTGTACCTGGACTTTTCTCCGGCCAGCAGCGTTTTGCCTGTGATGCGTCGCCATCTTTCATGTTGACAGTCAACTTAAAAAAAAACCCACACAAAACACATCCGGGAAATTAGAGGAACAACTTCCGGTATCCCGTAACTTCGATATATACGTCACCGGGTCAACCATATTGGTAGGGGTCTATTACGTGGTTCTTAAGTTTCCACTGTTGAACCAGTGTCCAAAAAAATGTGTTTCATTTCACGTGAAATGGAATAACGAGCATCAAATCCCATCATAGTGAACCTTTAATAGCACAATAAAAAAAAACTGATCAAATAACATGAACATAATTGTGGGACCTGTTTTTTTTTTTTTTAACATCTCGTTTCACAT
Source organism: Silurus asotus (assembly GCA_024362625.1). Taxonomy (NCBI): domain Eukaryota; kingdom Metazoa; phylum Chordata; class Actinopteri; order Siluriformes; family Siluridae; genus Silurus; species Silurus asotus. Next base: position 1,759,096 of record MU563656.1, read on the forward strand.
TTGGTCTCCGTTTACTCGTATAATGATCTATGGAAATTGACGTAATCCTAAACCCTGTCAACCGGCTCTGGAAGCAGGAGTGACACTTGTCAGTTGTTTTATAGGAATTATGAATACACCGATCTCGAGTCCGAGCCGACAAACGAATCGAAATCGAATCTTGGAGCATGCTGCATTTTATTCTTCAGACAAACAAGAACACTGGTTTAATTGTCTTCTCGATACCACTATCACCAAAAGATTTATAAACCGAACGTCAGAAAATGTGCTGATTTCATTTGTTAACCAAGTCAAAGTTTTGTATTGAGTTTAATAATGTTGAACTATAAACAAAACCTAGAGCTTATAGGGGAACTTGAAGCATATAGGGTAGCTTGGTGCACATTGGGGATCTGGGTGCATTTAGGGTAACTTAGTGCACATAGGGTAACAGTGCACATAGGGGATCTTGGTGTATATAGGGTAGCTTGGCGCACATGGGGAACTTGGTGTATATAGGGTAGCTTGGCGCACATAGGGTAACTTGTATATAGGGTAGCTTGGCACACATAGGGGAACTTGTTGTATATAGGGTAGCTTGGTGCACATAGGGGACCTTGGTGTATATAGGGGACCTTGGTGTATATGGGGTAGCTTGGTGCACAAAGGGAATCTTGGTGTATATAGGGGAACTTGGTGTATATAGGGTAGCTTGGCGCACATAGGGAAACTTGTATATAGGGTAGCTTGGCACACATAGGGGAACTTGTATATAGGGTAGCTTGGTGCACATAGGGGAACTTGGTGTATATGGGGTAGCTTGGTGCACAAAGGGAATCTTGGTGTATATAGGGGAACTTGGTGTATATAGGGTAGCTTGGCGCACATAGGGTAACTTGTATATAGGGTAGCTTGGCGCACATAGGGGAACTTGTATATAGGGTAGCTTGGTGCACATAGGGAACCTTGGTGTATATAGGGGAACTTGGTGTATATGGGGTAGCTTGGTGCACAAAGGGAACCTTGGTGTATATAGGGGAACTTGGTGTATATGGGGTAGCTTGGTGCACAAAGGGGAAAGTGAAGCATATAGGGGAGCAAAAAATGTATATATATAAAATTTGAAACACGTTCCAGAATTGTGTCATTAACAAATTTAGGGACTTGTAATCAGTCCTGCAAAAAAAGTTAATGATTCTCTAAAGGACCAGTATGAATGCAGGTTGCTTTCTAATCCAATCAGCCACACCTGATCTAGAACGTCTGGTGTGGCAGTAGGTTTTTTTTTTCCAACCAACCAAGTACCAGACAGGATTGCAGGTGGTCTTTCTAACCTTCCAGAACCTCCAGTACGGCTACAGTTTTTTTCTTCTTACAGCCAATCAGGAGCCACCCCTAGTACAAAACCTGCAAACCCCTGTTGAGATGGCTGAAGAATTTCATTGCATCCAATTCACAAGCCACAACAGAGATTCTGCAGGTTCTGCACTTAGTTCTTGGTTTGGCGAAAGGAAACCTGAAGCCACAAAGGCCATTTGTGTATAAGCGTAGACACACCCTGTTTCAGTGCTCGAATTGAGGAGGGGGCTGGGGGGAATAAGGCATTAGGGACCCCTATGACAAGTTACACAACAACTGCGGTCCCCCATAAGACTTGACTCAATTCGAACACTGCCCTGTTCACTACAGGTATAATTTAAACTAAGACTGGTATAAGACCAACTTGGATACTTCTTTTACTTGGGGTCACAAAGCTTGATATCATTTGCCCTGGACTTGTGATTATTTATTTTTGGTAACTCCAGGTTGAATTAGAGGAGTTCAACTTGGAGGAACGAGATGAACCACAGGACGATTAGGAAATATAAATGCATGAGACTTCATCATCAGAGGGACAGGATGAGGACCAGTTGGAAGTTGTATCAGAGTCAAATCCAGGCGGGGAGAAGGAAAGATCTGAGGAACGAGAAGAGGAGCAATAGACGGGTGAATCAGGGTCGAAAGAGGCATCTTCTTTCATGGGCTCGTTCAACACCGATCTATAGCTGTTAGTAGATGGTTTGATGGTCTCTTTTGGTCCACTGGGGAGCCAGTGATCTTTCCTCCAAATGCACTTAAAACAAGAGTGGCACAGGATGGAACTGTTCACGTCACGCTTCCATGAATGAGAGACATCGGTGTTGCATTTTGCACAGGTGTATGGATCTTTGGGAAGGGTTGCTGGAACAGCAACAGCAGAAATAGGAAACCTCTTTGGCCTTCCTGAACAGCAAAAGTAGAACAAAACAAATATTAAAAACCGTTTGTGAACATCCTTTCACTGTCCTATACAGTATATAATGGGATTTGATTATGGAGATCAGACCCCGATGTAGGAAAGAGAAGGTCTGGGGTGCAATCGGCATTCCAGTTCATCCCAAATGTGCTCAGTGGGGTTGAGGTCAGAGCTCTACTTCGACTTTGACAAACCATGTCTTCGCCGTTCTTGCTTGAGCATTGCCATGCTGGAACAGGTTCAAGTCTCTTTGCCAATGAGACTTTTAATGGCAGATGCTCCACACCAAAGGACGACCATCATTGTTTATAATATTAAAGACTTTAGTGTGCTAACGTCTATATTGCTGGCAGCCATTAAATTGAACCAAAGTACTGGACCACCTGACTTGTCCAGCCATATGTGGCTTCTCCCTTCGATGTCTTTGAATGTGGTCGCATGAATTTTCCCTACACTCGAACTAGGAGACCCCAAACCTGTTCCAGCATGGCAATGACCCCTGTGCACAAAGCCAGTTCCATGGAAGATCTTTGGAATGGATGAGCTCCTGCTGTAGAGCTCTGACTTGGAAGGTTGCATCCCAGAATTCTTCACCTCACCCACATCTTTACATTGCTAACGCCCATGTGGCCGAATAGAATCTCACAAATCTCCATAAAACTGAAAATGGAACATCTAACCAGAAGTTATTATAACCGCAAATGGGGACTGAATGTGGAATCGGATAAAAAAAACGATCAGGTCTCCACAAAGGTTTGTCCATCAAGTGTAGTATTATATCTGAGGAGGCCAAACCTTTGGTTTTATGTTTGTTAGGCGCAGTGTGTACGTTTTTTGTGTGCGGCCAATCCAAGCGAAACTGGACCACTTCTTCCAGACCAATCAGACGCACAAACTCTTTGTTCCATGACGGAATGATGCTGAAGTCAGTCGATGGATCGTGCTGTCAACAAAGAAGAAAAAAGACACAACCAAACCATAGCGCTGTTAATAACAAAAGAATATATATATATTTATAAACTTGGCTACTTTTTTGTGTAGACAGAAAATCCAAAAAGTGTTAGATGATAAAAAAAAAGTCAAATGTGAAGTCATATGGAAAGCATCACCATATTCTTGATATGGTAGGACACTTTTTATTCATGTTTTATAAAATTATATTAGTAAATAAATATTTATCTTCCACATCTTTCCTCAATATACAATACCTAAAGATCACGTTGGCACAGTTCCAAATAGCGCCGCGCTCCCTCTACATGTGCACTACCCCGCCTTGTAAAAGAGGCGACTTGCACCCTACTTAGTGCACTACATCTCCATCCACGAGGTCGTTTGGAAACCAACAATATCAACTTTTTTTTGCACGTATAACAGTCAATTTAAATACATTTTCTTTCGTCAAAAACATGCAAAAATCGAATACATCTGCTTCACCTTGGACTTAATAGTATTATATATTTTTTTAGCTAGCTAATAATTTGCTAATAATAAGCTAATAAGACATAAATTCACCCTTAAAGCCTCAAGTCATATTTCAAAGAAGAAATACTCAACTAGGCTATCTTGTTTTTTAGAAATTAAACAAATACTCATAATTTAACACCCTTACCATATTTTCTTTTTTCATTTCAAATTGAAAATAGTCTTTAATGCTAACATTATATTTGGTGCCCAACATGGTGCCTTTTCTTCAATTAGAAAGCTGGAGCAGGTTAGGATGCGGGTTGCCAGATTGACGGGATTCACGTCAGAGATGAAGAGTTGCCTTAATAAATAAATAAATAAATAAATAAATCTATTTAATTAAACTATTATAAGGTTACATTTAAAAACAAACAAAACAAATATATATTAAAAAACGAATATAATATTATATACATAATATTATGAAATATATATTCCTAAAATCAAACAAAAAAATACCAAAATGTAACCTTATAATAGTTTACTTTAATATACTACATAAATAATTAAACTATTATAATGTTACATTTAAAAACAAACAAAACAAATATATATTAAAAAACGAATATAATATTATATACATAATATTATGAAATATATATTCCTAAAATCAAACAAAAAAATACCAAAATGTAACCTTATAATAGTTTACTTTAATATACTACATATATATGTAGTATATTATGAGGATTCATGAGGATCTTGGCGATAATGGGGGAAAAAAAGGAAATACCGCCATCTTGAGGCCATTACAGGCATGACACACAGAAGTGCCCATATGAACATAAAATACAACCCGTTTAATATTGACAGAAATCAACAAGAGGCCTTTTCATTTGAAACATGACTCATCAGACATGTTGAGAAATCATGATAGAGACGCCTCTTGGCCCCTTTAATAATAATGATCTCGTGCAAAGGTTGTTTGCACTTTTTTATCTAATAAGTTAAACATCTATCAGTTTTATTACAAAAACTGTCACTATAAACCAGAGGGGCCCAAACGTTTCCATATCAAACTCGATTAAAGGCTGTAAATAAAAATAAAAAGAAAGTTCTGAAAATCCCTACTTGACATGTTTGGCATGGTGGGCCAAAATCAAGTCAACACGGGCCAAAGTTTGACCCTATTTGACTTTTAGACTTTGGAAATGATTTGAACACGCAATACTTGAGGCAACCAAAATGTGATAGATAGATCAATAAAAAGGGATAAAACAATACAAGAATTCGATATTAAAGGACGTATCACTGAACCATCCTGTTTCTCTCTTCCCATTAAAGGGTCAATACACGAGGCGGGTCTACAGCATTATTTAAAGATACCCACATTATTTACAATGCCACCCAGAAGAACTTGGTTATCCTCGACATCTGTGATCTTTTTTTTTTTTGCACTTGTTTATTGCTTTAATGTTAATTTGGCGACATGGGACGCCAACATTGTCATCCCGAAAATCACACACGACACCTTTGAAGAATTATCTCCGGCCCGAAATCGCGATCCCACGTTTTTTCTTCGAAGTGTGGTCGTTTTTAAGTTCGTCGTGTGCGATCTCGCAGCTAGAGCATTTGAACACTCATTTCCAACAAGTACCACGTGCTAAGAAGGATTGTCTTAGAAAAAGGATCCACTTGATATAGTAAAATTCCTGTTACTATTCCTAATAGTCCTATTTCACTCTGCACATTTGATGCACTCTTGGGCAAGTGTGTTTACTAACTAATGATTAACAAAGAAAGATCTTTTCCTGACCCAAAGGTTGATTTTGAAATCATTAGTCTTCTCCCGCATTAACAATGCGCCTGGAATGTTCTTTATATACGTTCTCGATTTTTGTTTTGCTCTTTCCCCAAAGCTGGAATCTTCAAGAAACATTCTCTGAGACAAAGGGTAAGGAGAACATGTTTTGAGCATGCACAGGTTTACGATATGTTCTTTATTTGAAGATCTATAATTATCCAAAAAATATTGGAGTAACCAGAAATGGATGAAAGTCAATATAAAACTGCCGTAGACCAATTGATTAATATGAGAGGAATAAAACACACGCTGTTGTTGTCAGATCTTTCCATTGTCCTTGGATCTTCTGTCGAGTTGCCATGTATGAACGGATCAGAATGGAGACATAATGGATCATTCCTAGTCTTGAGTCCTGCTCTCCACTTGCACAACACCAGCCTTGACGATCAGGGCTTCTACACGTGCCACAACTCAAACGGAGAAGTCCTCAAAACAGTACAACTGCAGCTGGGCTGTGAGTAGAGATGGACTTTGGAGACTTCCTCCCTACTCCAAAAGTGTCTCCTTAAAAACTCCTTAAAAACCATAACCATAGCAACACTTTTGCTTACTTTATGTTCGCAATATTAACGAATGGTGCCTGTTACTATAGAAATAATAATGTAAGTTGATATCTTAGTGGCCATTGTAGAAAAACAAATTGACATGCTCTGACCAATCAGATTTGAGATTTCAACATGGCTATAATCTACAACTTTACGTTTTAGTCCATAGAACATTTATTTGTCCTGGCAATGCGTTGATACAATATTTTTGTATACAATAGTGTTTTTTACCAGCTCATTGAATAAAAAAACACACATTGGGCACGAGTTTATGTTTAGAAAAAAATTGAACCTTTTCTACAGTTACATTTGTAACTTGATTATAGCAAATCCTAGTTGCTAGAATAGATGTGGGTTCATATGGTCTTCTATGGCCTTTGCAGATCCTCCGTCCAAACCAGACGTCCACTGCTGGTCACCGAGTTACCCCATGAAAGCACTGTGCTCATGGACTCTGCCTCACGACCCGATACTGCCGACCTATTACATCTCCACCTATGGGTAGCGTACTGAAACTTGCAGAAGTGTTGCTCGATTCTACCATTGTATAAAATTCCCATCAGATATCAGACTTGCTTATGAATTTGGCCAGGCGTCTTGACGACACCTATTCGTGCCAGAGACCAAGCGAACACGACAGGCAATGTGTTCTGGAGGACCTGGAGCTCTACTCCAATTTGCCATACCTGGTTAACATCACAGCTGTCAACGCTCTTGGGAGCTCAAGCCGCCTCCTGCCTGTCATTTTCGAGGACATTGGTAAGATTTGTCTTCAATTTCAGCTAGTCCTTATAGTTTCCAAGACAACCACCTCCTGTAAATGGATTAATTTGCGTTCAATGCATCAGGTACAGACTTTAAAAGTAAGTCAGAATGAGATCTGAAACATACCTGTAGACCTGTATAGCTACTCTTCGAAAACGTGTCGAGAAGAAAAGTATTTCTGAACAAAGAACATTTTCAAACAAATGACCTACTTCCAAATCAATTTCCACTAAACAGGTATTTAATGATAAAGGCTGAACCTCATTTTGTATTCCTATTAATCCTCAACCTATTCCTCTGCTAAATTGCTGCTCTAGGAATATTTTCTAGCCTATTCCTCTCATTTCACCTCTGCGAACTTCATTCATAGTGAAGCCTGACCCCCCTGTCGACGTGAAGGCGACGGCTTTACCAGGCAAAAAGCTTCACGTGCAGTGGGCTCCTCCGCCATCATGGCCAGATCCTGTAAACTTCCCCCTGAAATACAAAGTGCAGTTCCAGTGGGGAGACACGAATACAGCTAATATTGTAAGTCACACACAACTACACCCCCAGCAGGCTAACACTGCTAATAAATAAAACCCATAGCACTATCTGACCCCTGAATATCAGGTAACAGTGTAACATACAGTATATCCATACTTCTGACAAGAAATGATTTAGCGTTTTCCATTTTAGTAACTGATACTGATGATTTATGTGAAAAAGTACAGAGAAATCCAAAGCCTGTTGGTGAGGTGTAGGATTTTTCCTCAGGTACTTATTTAATTTAATGGCTAAAAGCTAAAGGCTAGTTAGCATACGCTTTCAAAACAAACAGTACTTTTTTCATGATGCTACTGTTAGAGTAACAAGGGAAAGACAAGTTCGGTAGCTTTATTACTTTTGAATTCCTAAGATTCGAACATAGCTTCAAACTAGCTTTTCTGTAGCATTGTTAGCATCCTTGGATGATGTTATGTGGTAAAACTTTGATATCTTTCGTTACAGATGGGTCCTATCGAGTTGGAAAGTATGGTTCGGAGTGGAGTAATGCCTGGACGGACGTATCATATCAGCGTATCTGTTATGGACCTCCTGGGTAACGGTCAGAGCAGCGAGTGGAGTGACACCGTCAACATAACTATGCCCAGGAGTTGACACTAAACCCTATTTAGATACAAAATACATCAACAAAGAATGTTACACCAGAAGTTTGAATTTCCTGATCGCACAAGATCTGTTTAAAGCTATACAATCGAATAATGCTTTATCAGATCGGCAAATTTGTGTAAAATAAATGAATTTCAATGAAAAAAGAAAGTTCTTGCAGCACTCCTTCTTCAGCCAGTTACACCACGAAATAAAATGAAGCTGTACAGTTGTTACAATTTTAGGCAAAAAGAAATTATACAATAATATAACAATAATTCAACACACTCAACTATGAAAGTTATATATAATAATTCCAATAAGAACAATCACATAGTATATCATTTGTATTGTAAAAACATACAAGTGACAATGAGATTGTGTATCCTCATAGGGGTTATAAGGTCCAACAAGTCATTTTCTCCCCTCAATCAGTTTACTCGATGACTAAAGGGGTGACAAACTCTGAATGGCGCACCCCCATGGTAAAAGACGGCGCCTTCGGTAAGTGTGCCGTGACTTTCTCTGGAAAGTGAGTGCCTGGTCCAGGTTTGCGCGTGGCATCGCTGGGGATGTTATGGCGGCTTTGGATGGAAAAAGATGGCTGCCTGTTCATGTAGATGCTTGGTTCTGTTCTATTGTAGTAAGCCGGCCCGGGAGTCATCGCCAGGTCCTCGGAAGGCGCCCCGACTTTCATGCGGCGGGACATAGAGTAGCAGGCACTTGAAGGCTTGTTGGGAATATGCGAGCCCAATAGGTTGGGCAGGGTGTAGCGGTTTGGGGGAGGAACAGCATCTACGATCCTGTAGCGTGTCCGAGAACCCATGGTGTAGGAGGGTGGGCGGTAATGGCAGTTTAGTGGAGGCGCCTTCTCCGGACTGTAGGATCCTGGCCCGGGAGTTTGGAACGTAACAGCTGGTAAAAGAGAGACAGGTTTGATTTTAAACAGTTCTTGAAAGACATGATTTTTTTTTTTACTTCCTGTCTGAAAACAAACAGATAAGCACATTAATGACTCATATAACCCGATCAACGCTCTCACCTCCGGCCTTCTTTCTACCCAACATCGAATACGACGGAGTGCCGTCTCTTCCAAAGCGAGTGATCTTGCTGTCCACGTGGTACTGAGGCCCAGGGCTGGAGTCTTCAAACAGCACTATCGACAATGCATTGAGAGAATGTGGAGGTAAACAACAAATGTTAAAAATTGAGCCTGTTGGATTCTGGTTTGTTTGTTTGGATGCTGGTGGTCCATATACATTTTTTTTCAATTGATGTTACTGTTGTTTTCGGCCAGGGTGTAGTTATAGCTAAATAAATAAATATATATCTCTGCACTCTTAATGGAATTTCTAAATAATAATAATAATAATAAATAAATAAATCTACGGATGCAAAATGTTAATATTTAAGTAGGTATAAAACAATAAATCAATAAATAAATACTAAACAAAACTGGAAAAAAAATGTGACTGTCAGTAGACCTAAAATAAGTTAAGCTAAATCCATATTGAAACATTTTTATTGAAGTTTTAGAAATATATTATAATAGATTACTTAAAAGAATGAAAACAAAAATTTATTAAAATGTTTTTTTTAAAACTGACCCGAATCTGAAAATATTTCACATTTGACAAAAAAATAAAAGCAATCCCTACACTGCCAAAGTCGCTATAACGCAGAAACGACAGCGCTGACAAGCCTGTGCTAGCTTTATTTTATTATTCCGGGCAATGCAACAAGAATATGCTGAAAGAATTTTACTACTGCCTGTTTTGATGTCTAAAAGTCCACAGTTTCACAGTTGTAAAACATTTTCTTTCCTGTTTCGGTGCCTCACTGCAAGCTGATATTACAATCGCCGTCATTGTGTGATTATTGTATTACGCCGTAAAGCATAAACATACCAGCATGATGTGCACTGTTTCATTTGCAACAGCCCCTCCCCCCCTTCTCCCCCTCCCCACCAACCACCTCTCTATTATAAGCAAGGTTATAACGACAGTTTAGATATCGGATGCCGCAACGGTGTAGTAATCCATCTCCATGGTTTACGCGGGGGAAAGTCCGAACATGCCCAGCAGTTATGATGAGCAGGAAGCTCTTAGCTCAACCCCATATAAATAGAAATGTGATGGCGATGACGATGACGTGAGGTCTGATTCCACTTACTTTTGCTGCTCATACGGCGGTGGAACGAGTACGCCGGACTGCTGGGCTTGGTGTAGTCATGGTTCATGTAGCCGATGGTAGGGGGCAGAGCATAGTGCCCAGGTCCGGGCCCTAGTAAAAATAAATAAATAAATAATACAACTATAATAATAACAAGCATGCCGAGAGACTGAGGTCTTATCATAGCAGTGGCTCTACAGTGGTCATAGAAACTCAAAAACCCCCCTAGAACAGCAAAAGATCTATTGTAAAAAGAATAATAATAACAGATGGTTGAATAATAATTGGGTACTTAAGAAACTTTGATCTTTGGACCCTAATAATACAGTATACAAACAAATATTATTATGCTTCTCAGATTCAAAAAGATTGGTATGTGCTTAGTATTGAGAATCCCAATCCCATGTTATAATAACCTCTACCTTTCTACACTAGATTTTCGACACTTTTTTTTGCGCCAGATTTTGAAGTGTATGCTTGTAAAAGTTTAAGATATTCGAGAGATTTTATTCAGCCACAAGGGCGTTGGTAAAGTCAGTTACTGATGTAGGATGAGGAGGCTTTGGAAATGGTTTTAGAAAACAATCCTTTCAATTCTAGGACACATAAGAGTAAATGTATTTCGAGGTGAAAAATTCAGCCACATGTGCACAACACATTGCCTGAGTCTTGAAGGGAAGCTGTAAAAGGCTCGTTTAAATCCTCAGAGTTCAAGAAGGCTGTGAAATTTCATACTGCTTTAAAGAAGTCGAGAAAAAGAAAAAAAAAACCCAACAAAGTCAGCCTAGGGGACAGGCAGGTGTCCCCCTGCAGACTTGTTTTTTAGTGCTGCTAAGGTTTCTTATGAGTTTCCGTTTGTTTTAGATTTTGAAGTATGCCATTGCACCAAGTTTGTGTTAAACAGGTCCACACAGGGACACTTGATTTTTCCAGCCACAAGCTGGCATAAAAAATTTGCCTTTTTTTGAACTAGGACACCCAAACCCTGTTGCATGACAATTCCCCTGTGAAACAAAACCAGCTCCATGAAGATCTGCTTTACATGGGTTGGAGTGGAAGATCTCCTGCTATAGAGCAGGCTTTACTAACCTGGCTTTACTAACTTACTGCGGAATGGGATGTTCAAAATCCGATACCAATCTTATGGTCTTATGGTCAGGGGTCCACAGACTTACACATATCATTTCTTTCTTTCTGCAGTGCTCTAAATGAGATTACTTCCTAAAACAATACCGTAACTTTTTATTCCGTCCTACTTTGGAATTCCCATCGTCTGACCAATCAGAAGTTATGGTGTATGGACTTGTGTGTAATTGTTGGCATAAGGACATTTTCTGTAGGGATTTTTGGAAGAAGTCTCCAGTATCAGCTGAGGACTTATTTTTTGCTTGACATCCCATTTTTTTCATCTTAGATGGATTCCCGAATGGAAGGACTGTTTATAGCAGAAGGTCTGCAATAATTTGTGTATAAGAAGAATTACACTGGAAAAATATGTTCAGGATGCTACTTTGGAGTGGTGACTGTAACTCTGCATTGCTTTAACTTTAATTAGTTTGATCTGACAGCACATGCCAAAGTGAATGACTATAGAATGATTATATAGAAGTCCATACAGTGAAATTAGAGGGCCTTTATTTGATATTAAGGCTTACCACAGTTGTCCACACCACCAACTTTGGGAAATTCCTTCAGGAACGGCGTAGACCTACACAGCAGGGTCCTCATTAAACACGACACGGACTCAAGATTAAACCCTGATGCACATCGCAAGTCTACGACACTTAGCCATTTATTGTTATTTCGACCCAGCTAATGTTTCTCTTACACACATGGTTTTTAAAACCCCCTTACACACTATTACCTATTAGTATGTTATATTTTACAGAAAACAAAGGAAAAACCCTGCTTCATGAAACAAAAGGTGCACTTTTTAAATAATTATACTACAAAGTAAATTTTTCGTCAGATGATTTTCCCAGAACGGAAAACCAACCTTCGAAAAAAGAGATCGAATCCAAGGACTCACCCTGCACCCGGGCAGCGATAAGAGGACGCCTTCTCGTCACTTCTTCCTCCATGGAGAACTCGGACTCGACTCACACAGGCACCGAGGTCCTCTTGTTTAGGTCTGGCACTGTTTGAGAATTCAGTCTTCCACACGCATTCACAAGGGAGGGCCAACTACGTCGTGAATTATAGATAATCATTACAAGGATGAGAAACCTTATCCTCGTCCGAGTGACACACACACACATCCAGGAGCAACCAAGGAGCAGAGGAATTGTTGGCAAGAATTAAATTTGCAGGATGCAGTGCTAGGCAATTAATCAAGAGCTACAAGGTGTGAAAAGAAAATCACAATTTAACCAAACAAAAAAGTGTTCAAGAATCCTTTTAATAAAAGGTACATTTTCTAATGTGTATTAATTTTTTAAGTTTAGTGTCTAATTGTAAACAGTTCCTACAATATTAATAAAAAAAAAAAATAATTAAAATGTATAAAATCTGAAAAACTTTGGACACATTAACAAGTATTAAAATTCCGTGTTGTCTTACTTACAAGCCGTTTTTTTTTTTCTTCTAAATATCTTCTTGTATTTTCTTAGTATTTTTTTCCCGGTTGCTGTGTGGACACACACTTGGTCGCTGTGGATTCAGATTCCAGCTCACAAGCATCTCTCGGCTCGAGTATCGCTCAAAGGAGTACTTTGTTTGCGGCTCTGGGGTACGGAATTGCATAAAAAACATGGGTTTCTTTGAGGAAGGGAAAAGAATACTTCTACACAAAAAAACAAAAAAACTAAAAAAAAAAAAGACCAATGAAATATTACATTTGTCTGATTTAAATAATTATTCCAACACTCAGATTAATCAAATTCTTTTGAAAATTTGATTACAGTATTGGAAATCGAAGAATAATTTTGGCTGAAATAAAGTTTCTTATTAAAAAAATTTACGGAACAAGTTAATAAACGGAGACATTAAAATACATTTTTCAATACATTTTTAAATACATGTCCTAAATAAATTTTTTTTTAAGTTTGCAAATTTAATCTATAGTAATAAGTGGCCATTTTATTTAAAATTGTACATTATTTATTTGGTTTTTTTTACTTTTTTTTTTTAACTTTTACCATGAACTCTTGGTAAAAAAAAAAAATTCTTATACAAATATGCTTACTCCATATAATTGTATTCTTTATTTTATTGTTAAATATAATTTATATTTGTTAAATATAATTTAATATATTTAAATATAATGTTAAATATAATTTATATTTAACTCCCTGAGTTAATTTATATTTAACTCCCTGAGCTAGCTGATAGAAATAATATTATTAATACCATTAACACTGAGTAAAGAAAGTAGATATATGTTTGAAATCAAATCCAAATTTAAAATGTAATAAAAAATTATAATTCTATTAACAGCATCATCCAAAACACTTAATCAGGTTTAAACAAAAACTGGGGAAACTACATTTTCCACCAATTTATTCTTTTTTTACAACATTGGAGGCACACAATTGTACAAGATGTCTTTGGATATGGAAGCATAAAACTGTTCCAGCATCACAATGCCAATGGGATGTGACTTTATTACTTTATTATTAAGACGTTATTATTTTAGTGACATCCATTCGGTGCTTGGCCCGCTTACGATTTACCAAATACGGACTTCATATAAAGTGTTACACAATATTGCATGCAATTTAGGAGACGAGGCACCAGGGCAGTCCAGCGGAGTGTGTATAGTGATGGTGGAACAACAGGATGGACCCCAGCAGAGCATTAAACATTAAAAGCCACTCCAAAGACAGACTCGTTCCAGTAAAATGGTGGGCTCCTTTTACGCAAAATGGAAACAGTGATGACATGCAAGATAAAAACACTCCCAGATAGCGGATGAGTGACGGCACAGCGCCAGTCAGTGTAAATTATTGCTTTCATCTGGCTGGCATACCAGCAGGGAACGACTCATGGCAATAGTGGAGCCCTGATGAAACCACATCTCAGGCATGATACAGATCACAGAGTAACATCTGAGGCCACAATACATTTGCAGTCACCATCAAGACTGACCCTAATCTACCTAAACTCAACCAGATTTGGTCTGAAAATGGGTGATTTTTTTTTTTTTTATTTGACTTATTTTTTACTATCTTTTGGGTTAACTTCAATTCAAAGAGGTGCTATTACTTTTCTAAACATAATCAATATATTCCACATAATATATGTGTGCATAAAGCTTAGTGTTTTAAATATTTTAATCCAGACAGATTCCTGCCCAGTATTCCCAGTAAAGGCTCCAGATCCAACAGAACCTGACCAGGATAAAGCACTTACTGGTGATCTAAAGACATTTTAAATAGAAAAAGCTTAAGAAGATTCAGATTAGTTTTTCTTTTTGGAACATCTTCCCTTTGCAAACCAACCTCAAAATCAAAGCCTCCATTACATCAACGTGTGTCTAATTCCAGACTCTTTCCACTCATGGCTCTGTGGCAGATGAACAAGTTCCACAACCTTGAAGAAGGTCTTTTTGGCCATTGATGCACAAGGACCCTCACAAAATTTGTCTGTTCTGGATTTCTCAGATTATGCACAATCTTTCTGCGCTTTAACACGCTTGTGTGTTGTTGCTATTTCCATGAATTGTTTTTTGCCAAAACCTTGTATTGCTTGTATGTTTCGTCGAACGCCGTTTAGTTGGATAGCTCTTTTTTTCCCTCAGTCGTCTTTAATTCCATCTTGCTGGATTTCTGCCATCGGATTGGATTCACTTGTAAGTTTTGCAATAATAAGTATGAGTATGAGTAATATTTAACATTTTGTATTTTTACACACACACACACACACACACACACACACACACACACACACACACACACACACACACACACACACACACACACACACACACACACACACA
>MU563656.1:1774231-1810403 GCA_024362625.1 Silurus asotus
TATATAAATATATTTCAACCCACCAGGATCAGTATATAAACCAAATAAAATCTAATCATTATAAAATATTTTACCTTAAAATTTGTTCCTGTAATAAACATGATAATATATACAATATAATATAATATATAATATCTAAAATATGATAGTTCTAATATGTATAAATATGTTTAATTCTGTTATATTACTAAAACCAGTGATGTACTTTTTATGTGACAGTTCTGTGTATCAAGCAAATAGTTTTTGTGTTTGTTTGTCCTTGAAATAAACTTAAGCTAAAAAATTTATTTGATTGACCAAATCATTTTACTGTTCAAATGCTTTTCCTTTGGAAACCTATAGTTCTATAATATAATCAGGCCACAATGATCTAATGGGATCTGAAAGGTATGTTTATTTAAAACAATATACATATCTTTGTTTAATATTTCATTTTGTCTATCAAACTACAGGTCAAAATGTCTAAAAGGACAAAACAACATAAGTAGTTTTTCTCTCTCTTTATTTCAATACAACTTTTTTTATTATCACAAATTATACTATGAGACATAACTGGAGAAAAATTTAGAATCTTAGAACACTGACATGGAAACCTGACGATCTGTGTTAGAAAATGTTTTGTTCATTTATTTAGAACATTTATTGCACAATGGAGAGAATATAAATGAAATTATGCTGAAATTTCAACATACAAATTCTGCCAAAATCTGGCCCAAATTGTGACCCAGAAATAGTGAAGAATATTGAATAATTATGATTTATTCATGCCGATTTTGTATGCTTTCTGTTCTTCGAAATTGTTAAATATAAAACTAATTTCAGTGTAGAATTTCATGTGTATATGAACTATAATATCATAAATTGGGTAGTGTAAAATGTATCAAAATTCTAATGGTTTAGAAAATTATTTTCAATTTGCTGGTTGTTGATTTTAAATCAAAAGCAAACATTTGTGTGAAATTCACAGACATTTTTAATGTATCGCAGTCATATGGAAGATGTGTGTGTGTGTGTATGATATAAAACAAAAATGAAAACATATTAACATGAAATACAGTGAAATCGGACTACATCTTTAGATATTAATAACAGTCTACTAGTCTACTAGGACAAAATCTAAATTAACTAGCTGGCTAATTAACCAGGTTCCTCTAGAAAACTGGACTTGTAGGATAATTTAAAAAACTTAATCATAACTATTACTTAATTTAAAAATATCATGAATGAAGAAAATGTTTTATTTCTCACTGTTGTGTAAAATGTTGATAAAGTAAATAAAAATTAACTAGTTTTAAACATTATTCTATTGTCACATAATTTAGTTTCTTACTTAAAATAAATGCTTCAAAAAAAGCTGAATGATTTGCAAATAAAATAAGACAATTTCAAGCACAAAATAAGTAAAACCTATATTACATACCTATATATAAAATATAAAAATCAATTTAAAAATAGTCCCAAACTCAGCTAGCTAAATGAACAAGCTATTTGAGAAAATGTATGTAACAATTAAGCAAACTAACCACAAAAATAACTAGAGTTGTGGATAGATATCTACATAGATCTAATCCACAATATGCAACTAGCTAGCTAATTCAATACCTAACGTACAATATTTAACCAGCTAGCAAATTGAACACCTACTGTACATTATGTAACTAGCTAGCTAATTTAATACCTCATTTACCAATATGTAATTAGCTAGCTTTTTAACTAGCCAAGGAACAAATTTCAAACATGACTTACCATATTTACATTCTTTACATTTAAAAGAAAAATGACATAGGAGTCCTCCTCCTTCTCCTCCTGTGTGAATTATTAATGATAAAAAAAACCCACACAAAATCTCCTAAAAGTACAAAATATAACTATATATTTTTACACCAGAAATACAAAACTGCAGACAATGGTGATGTACGTGATGTTCAATATTACAGTTTAATAATTCAGTCAGTCATATTATAAACTACCTACTTATAACTTAAGAGCCAGAAACTTTACACTTGTGTGTTTTTTTTTTAAATACGCTGATACAATTCGGTACAAAAAAAATAAAAAGCAGTACAATTGTACATAACATTACATACAATTATTTACTAACAGTCCCAATGCTGCAGAGCTCCATTGCAGTTTATGTTTTTGGAGGGATAGGTGGTTGGTGGTTCTTTGGAATTTCAGCCACGAAGGCGGAAAATAGAGGAAAAGGATGAATCCACTGCTGAATAAACAAAAACGATGAGCCAGTCAGTCCCGGCCGCTTGTGATGTTTAGCTTGAGTCCCGATGCAACAGAAGTAGAAAAATTGAACTGGGTAATTACGACAAAGGTGAGCATCAATTAAAAAAAACATTGGGTTACGCAACAAAATACTTCACCTATTTTTGACAGCTACATACTGAGAATTAAATATCAAAAATTAACAAAAAACCCATTATTGAAAACTTGCTTGGAAATGTTTTGAATTTGTGAATGAGCTCATCTGCATATTTCAAGCTGCGAGGTATTTCAAGCTTCGAGGTACTGCAAAGAAGTAGACACTCGTGCCTGGTTGAAAGTAGGAAGAGAATATCACAATATTTTTTGCAATTTTCTTTGGCAGTAGTTACATAGTAACAAGCATCTGACTGTTCAATTTTTTAAATAGCTGCTGAATGTTATGGTTTCGTTTCATTTCACTCATGCAAACACCTGCAAAAATAGATACACTATAGGAACAAAAGTACTGGAACAACTGAATTTTCAGCCTATATGTGGTTCTTCCTAAAACCTTTAACACACTGTTGGAGGCACAGAATTGTATAGGATGTCTTTAGATGTGGTAGCATGAAATTTTCCCTTTAGTTGAACTAGGAGGCCCAAACCTGCATAACACAAAGTGCACAAATCCAACAATGTAGATCTGCTTTAAAGTGAAAGATCTTGTCTGTAGAACTCTGACCTCAACCCTTTTGAACACCTTTGGGATGAACTGGATGGTAGATAAATGATCGCAAATTTCCACAAGCACACTCGAAAACCTAGTGGAAAATCCTCCCAGAAAAGTGGAGGGGATTAGAACAGCAAATTGGGAATAAATGTGGAATAGGGAATGGGCACATAACAACCTTAAGCTCAGGTGTTCACACACTTTTGTCCATATATCTGATTCATCATTACATTGTTAAGAATATATTCCCCTTCATATGTAAAAAATGTGGAATGGTTCATTTTTTCTTAAAATTATGAAGGAATATTCCAACCATATGACCCACAGCAAGATTACAGGTATCTTTGGTGAAACACTTGTGAATAGAATATCATAAAACATTAAGGCACCGGTTATAGATATCTTATGTGATGTCATAATATCATGGAGTGTCGTCATTCTCGGGAAACAAAAAATGTGCAAAATCCCCCAGCCTAAAGATATCCTCCATATCTGTCATGGGTTATCAAACAAATGTTACAAAAACACGGCTGGTTTTCTGTAGAGATCATAAAAAAAAGGCACTTTTGTAAATATATAAAGTGTCCAGTGGAATTGAAATCTCGTGTTGTTCCTTCTGAAGTCGGTTTCCGCAGCAGGACTAACAGCTAGCGTGTCAGGAACAAGAAAACTAGCTGTCCCTTCCCGGTCCACCTCACCAATCCACCATCTTGTCCACTGATTTAAGCAGCCAAGGGCGTGACATCGCTACGATTTGTCTCCTTGAAGAACCTGAATAGAACAAAAAAAAAAGTGATGAGTAAATCGCAGGTACTGAGACTCAAAGGTTTGTGACCGACTGATTGGCGGGCGAGCTTTAGAAAAAAGGAATGCACTGATCAAAATACTTTAGGGGGGGTCAAGATGCATTTTTAATCACAAGGCTGCATTTTAAAGGCTTTGCATTTGGGTGGTATAATTGCTCAAAGGTTCTGGAAAACTTCATGCTGCGCTGGAAGATTAGAGGCAGCCGTCCCGGTTCAAAAGTTCCTCGGTCGCACGGACAAACGTTTAGCATGTGTCCTTGCTCAAACTCAGAGACCACAGCGTACACAAGGGGGATGGTGGGTGGGGGGGGGTAGACGGTTAGGAAAAGTGGCTAATGATCTGTCGGTCATGTTCTTCGCGTGCACTTGTGAGCGCAGACCTGTTGCGAGACAAACCCTTTAGCCATTACCAAACAAAGAATTACCACAGAATCGTAAAAAGAAAGAAAGAAAGAAAGAAAGAAATAGATGCGAGTGGCAATTTTGTTGGGGATTACGACTAGAAATTACCACTAAAGATGACTACTACTACAATACTAACAACAACAATAACAATAATAATATAAAAATGTATATAAAAAAATTACAGTAATAAAATACAATTAAAAATGATGCTAAAATAAATCAATATAAATACTATTAACATGAAAATTACAATAAAATACAAATATTCATCAATAAATACATACATTAAATAAATGGAACAAATGAACGAAATGTATGTAAATAATGGTGAATGATAAATAGAAAAAAAATCATTAACTATAAATAGGTGAATAAATAAATAATATGGAAATTATAACACAATTCTAAATTAGAAATATTAATGAATTTAATTATATACTATAGAAATAAATGAATAAAAATAAAAATGAAAAATATTAAGAATAATAATACTCATTTATAATAATGCCACATCAATACACAACTTATTTATATCCTAGGGTCCATTATTAGGACCCAAAATCAATTTTGTAATAATTATATTAGTATATAATAATATATTGTCATTGACTTTTTTCGTATTAAATTAACTCTACAGTTAAAAGGTATAAAGTTCTTTCTAATCCTAAACTAGCGCTTCTGGAATATTCCGTGTTTCTGTCATTCCTGTCACACACAAAAAAAAGGAATTGAAAAGCTTTTCTTACGGCTCACACTGCGTTAGAGCTGGGAGCGATTATCTAAAACACCAAAAATGAAAAAAAAAGGAAGAAAAAAAAAAAAAAAACAAGACGAGGGTTAAAGACTCAGTATTTGTAGACTCATCGCTTCGAGTTAAGCTGAAGAAAAAAAACACACTTTGGAACTGACCCCGAATTTTCTACTTTGTGAGTGTGTAATTCTGAGCTGGCCGTCTCTCCCCCGGGCCCTGCAGAGATCACTGAACACACACCTGGATCTAATATTCAGACGCTACTGTCCGACGTTTATTTATTTTGTTCTCTATTATGCGCTCGGCCCTGTATTAATAGGAAAAAAGGAGTCTAGACAGCACAGAATGTCTGCTTGCTCACTTCAATATTAAAGGATTTCGTCTGTATTTATTGTTTTGTCTGAGAAGTTTGTCTTAACTATTAATTTCTTTTGCCCCTAAATAGTTTATATGCACTTATTATTTACCCAGAATATTTTGTCATGAGTCTTAGGGTATATTTGTTTACCTATTTTGACTGTATCTATTGTTTTGTCTGGAATATTTGCTTTCTGTTTTTATACTGTTTGTTTGTTGCTTATTGTTAGTATGTATATTATTGTTTTGTCTGAACAGACCACAAGATTGGTATGTGCTTCCCTTTTTCCTATTATTACCTCCACTTTTTTGGGAAGACGAACTAAATTTTGGGGTGTGCTTGTGAAGATTTGTGCTCATTTCGTTTCTTGTTTTTGCCTGTTTATTTTGAAAGATTTTGTCTGTATCTGTTGTTCGGTCAAAATATTTTGTCATAATAATTGTTCGAATTGGGTGTTTTGGCATGTTTTTTTTATTATTATTATTATTATTATTATTATACAGCATTATTGTTTTGCCCGAATAAGATGTCAGTATGGATTGTTTTGTCTGTTTCTAATTGTTTTGTATTTTATTATTTTTGTCTGCTTGCTTATTATTATAAATAATATGGTTATTCTACTGTGTTTGAGCAGAATACGATGTCTTGGTTTCGTTTGCATTTATACTTTTGTATTTTGCCTTTACTTTTCATCTGAATCTTTTTGTCTGGATTATTTTGTCTATACTTAACGTTAAAAGTATAAATATTTTTTCCGCATCTTGTTTTAGTATTTTGTTTGTACATTTTGCATGTACATTGTACGTGTCAGAAATTCGTCTGCATATTTTGTTTTGTAAATTGTTTGTAATATTAATAGTAGACTTTTTGTTTATGTCAGAGCTAATAATGGACTGTTTTATTTTAGTAATATGTGTGCATTTATTAGGATTTTGCCAAATGCTCTGTTTGTGGCTATTGTTTAGAACATATGTGATTGGGTGAAAATGAGGTAAGAATTATCTCTCAGTGGTTAAGATGTTGGACTTCCGATTGGGAAATGTGTAAGTTCTAATCCCAGCACCACCAAGCTGCCGCTGCAAGACTCTTTAGGAAAGACAGTAAGTAAAGCCCTTAACCCTTAACTGCTTAGCTGTAACCAAATAAAAAAGAGATATTTACAAGTCTCTGCCAAATGCTATATCACATGTACCTGGTTTCGGGTTTTGTGAGACTTTTGCAGCCAGACGCGCCACTGGTCGTACTGTTTGATGCTCATAGCACTGCAGTCGGAGACGCGTTTGCGCACCCAGCTGAAGAACTGCTTCAAGTCCTGACGTAGCGTCGAGTTCTGCCGGGCCGCTTTGGAGTCGCACGAACCCACCATTGAGCGTTCTGAATAACAGATACAAATACAAAAATGTCAACGGTGATTTACTTATGACGATCAGCTTGGCCTCCTCCCCAAATTACCAAAGATCCATAAGTACCTCACTACCAAGAGCCTAACTCTTACTTGTATTCGGGGGTTGCATGGGTTAGGTACTAGTTTTAAAATAAGGGGACTGCTTTAAACTTGTGTCATTGTAGGGTCCGGAAGGGACAAACCAAACCAAGTCTATATAATGTACAAAGTGTAACCTATAAGCAGGTATCATCAATTTACTTCCTTTTAATTCTCACCTAAGTTCATTTGTTCATTAATAAAAAATGTCTATGCATCACGTCCTAATTTTGCTAACTTTTTTTATTGTTCAATCTGCACCATCGAAGGAGTTTCAGTTACTTCTGCAACGTGTGCAAGAGTAGGTAATTTCATTGGGTTGAAAATTCATACTGTGACGTGAATTGTTGAACTTTCCCAGCAGGATAGCTTGTTCTGCCAGGCCCTGATTGGAGTTGGATGATAGACAATGATTGTTTGGGTCCAAGCTATTTTCAAAACCTTGGCCCAGCAAAAAATCCCAAAAATGATGCACGAGTACCAGAAGCTATGGAAACATTGTAGAACGGGGAAAAGAAAGGCAAACGGTCACAGCAGGCAGCGAAGTAAACCTGGGCTTTAATGAGATAATAGCTGTAAGTGGGTACAGAAAACTTACAGCCAACACTAATCATGGCAATAGGAGGTATTTCTATGGAGTTTATCCTGGAACTGTAAAATAAAATGACAAGGCAAGTTAGCCTTGTTAAAAAAAACACCACCTGGGTCTTAAACAAACACTAGACGTTTTATATCTAGGTTACTGGCTCAAGTCCGTTCATGGACCTAAGACCAATTCAAATGGTTGGACATTTCAACCAAACTCCCTATACCGTTTCCCTACCATCCACAATGTTACTGTTATCGTATCGCACCGGTTGTCTCCCGAATTACCTCTGGGTTTTCTTTCAGTTTTGGGCCGAATATCGAAACCCAGGGACGGCGCAAAAAAATAAATTCAGCTTCACTTTAAATAAATAGCGTCTTTAGTCGCTCCAGATGCGGCGTGTGAGTTACAGGAAGCGGCGGAACGTGGTGGGGAGCTAATCTGTTAATCTTCAGAAAACAGCCTTTCGAAACAAATGTATCAAATGCTCCCTGCGGCCACTTTCTGGCGAGCCGCAAAGTGGGAAGAGATGTGTGGGACGTGTAATCTGTTTCATGTGCGGCAACGGGTTTTTTTAGCTGCCGGATTTAGCACTGTCTCGAATGTGTCTCCCATTAAACCACGGACTGCAGGACACGTACAATATGTGGCGACGTGATGAAGGACGAATGGTGTCTCAATCCTGCCGAGGCCTTTCTTTCGTTGTGTTTTTTGACATTTCACTCGATGTCTGCTAGCCATCAATTTTTTCCCCGCTCATTATGTCATTATTTTATGTTACGCTGGTTTGGTGTTGTCAATTACCAACATGTAAATATTCCGTTTCGACCACTAGAGGTTTCTGGTCAGGATCGTTTAAATCCACAGTGCAAATCTCAATTTGCTTCTAATCCACTTTCTACACATTACACATGAAGTGGTTCATTTGCAAATCGAACTGACTTTTATTTATTTCTTTAGACTGAGGTGTGCATATCTAATTTGCATTTTACGACGCCCACGTTATGCCAACATGCACACAATCTGGATTTTTGCCATCTTAAAATATACATCCTCTCCCAGATCAGTCCTCAATACCAATTGCAACAATCCAGAAATTCAAGCTAAAGCATCTCTTACCACTGTGTGGAGTGGATGCTGCTGTTGGGTGACTCCAGTCACTCCAAATGCCTGCCTTCCTTGATCCAAGGATGCCCACTGGATTACACCGCACCTGTACGAAGTATACGGTCCCCGGCCTGAGCCCAGCCAACCTGCAGGACGTCTGGTTTCCCATGTCATCAACCACCTACACCAAGAGAGAGAAACCCAAACAAAAAACGTCACATCAAAGATACACCACACACATACACACACACACACACACACACACACACACACAACACACACACACAAACACACTCACACAGACTTGACTGATAGGCCCCTGTTTACGTTCCTAAAAACCAGACCATTCATGCTAGAATCCACAAAGCAAGCTGGCACAGGCTCGAGTGTTAAGCAGAATACAATAATCTCTCGGAGAGAGGATCTGACATGTATCCTCGAAAGAAGTTAACACACACATACACATAACACAAACACGCACACGTCAGCCTGAGACAGTAAACGATACAGTCAAACACACGCTTCATGCTGTTCTTAGCCATGCACGCCTACTTCGCCCCGAGAGGAAAATCTGTTATCTATTACTTATTACAGAATGAGTAATTGGACGGGTGAAGACGGCACCAACAGCTTACAAGCGGCAGCCGAAACCCAAGCCAAGACAGAATCCTTTCGTTCTCCTCCTAATTTGCTTTTCTAAATATTCCATATTTGAGAGGAGGGGACGACTTCCAAATGCAGGAATTCCTGTGCCTCGGAGCAGCATAATAAGCACCAGGGCCCCATGTAATTATTTACAACCGCGACCGTCCTGATTCGGCCCGTGTCCGCCGTCTCCCTTTTCCTTTACAAAAAAAGCAACAAACATTCGAGCATGCCGCAACCCGGCGCGATCAAAAGTGTCATGCCGTGCTCCAATTCGTCACGAGGCCATCATTTACAACCGAACTCTTGAATGCTAACAGACTCGCTGGGTCAGCAGCGTAGCCCAGGGAATAGGACAGGGAAACACCTTACAGCGTTTTTAAAAGGAAATTAAATGCATAAAAAACGTATAATCGCGCATTGGTCAATTTTGAGGAAGAGTCGGATCTCCTAGCAAAAGGAAAAATAAATTCCGGTACGTGGTGTTACGTGTAACCTAATCTCTCGGGCCTGCTTGAGAGAGAACCTGTCTGCTGATTGAAACCATACGAAAGAACACAAAGAACGGTGAAAGCTTATTTCAAGGCTGTGTTTTGGGACGACACAACAACCGGAAACCTCGTAGCTTCCTGTTCCTCCTGTTGTCATGAAACCGACTATAGAAACTGTGTACTCGGTGTACCATGAGTTAGCCAGATTAGCCAAGTACTTTAAATAAAAATAAAACGCAACCTCTAACATCTCCAATTATACAGTATATATTATATATACAGTCCTATCCATAGGTATTAGATTGACAAGGCCAATTCATTGATTATAAGGCAAGAATTTTTTTGTTAAATAATTAATTATTTGACCACTTTGGGGGCAAATCATGCCTCTTTTAGGTGAGCAAAAATTATGGAACGGATCAAGCAAATTAAAATGAATAACACCTTGATTGCATATATAATTTTGTCCAATAGACTCTGTTCCTCATCTTGGCTTTTCCTTTCGTTGTTAAAAAAATGCAGACTATTTAAGCAAAATCCAAGGCTCAACCCAAGAATAGTTGTCCAGAGTTATTATTTGACAGTGTATGATTTGTCAGTAGACGTCAATTACATCTTCCATTGTTTCTGATTACTTGAAAAATGGATATATTTCAAGAAAAAAGTCAATCCCAAATAACAAATCCAGACAATTATCTCTCATAATTGTTCAGACTCATCAAGCAACATTATGTAACAAGAGCAGCCATTAAACACCACAACAAAACAAACCATAATGCCACAAAAGCATTTTTTTCTAAAAAATATCTAGTTTGGCTAACTGTTAGCAGTAACAGTATTGCTAGGAGTAATATTTTTATTCATATATTATGTGGTAATTTCTACACATTTATGTGTTGAGTTTGTTTGGAATTCATGAACGCAAACTGATGTATTTATAGCAAGTAAGCGAGCAAGGGGTTAAAGATCTTGGTCGAAAGCCTAGCAGTGGTTCTCTGGAAAAGTCTGGGATTTATTCTCACAAAATTTGTTCTTGGATTCTTAACTCACTGGGGCACAGTTTAAAGCCAATATGCTTTCAAGCTCAATCCTGTAACACAAAGCCAAAAAGTATCCTTCAAAGAATCCTGCTAACAAATGCTTCCAACGACAGCTAGCATACCGGTGACAATTAGCACAACGCAAACAAATCATACAATCTGGTCGACCGCTTGGGTGAAGTGGACTCAACTAATGACGCCTTCCTTATCCTTTCCTTCCAATTCCTAACTTTTATGTGTTTTCTTTCCCATTTAGAGCAGATTCTTGGCACAAGTGGTGACGTTTTTACAAGGTGCACCGCAATAAATCTTTCCCTTATTTCCCTCTATAATGGAAACCATTGTAACTTTAACCAAGGATATTCCTATCACCCTTAGGACAAGATTCACATACCTGGGTGCCATGATTCATTGGGAAGCCGATGGTAAGCATGTGTGTTTGATTCCTATGTGGGAGATTAGCATTATGCCTTATGTTAGGGGTTGAACATTTTTTCCCCGATAAAACGTGGTGGTGGTAGTATCTCTGCAGTCACTAAATTCCAAGCTTTGCTATTAAGTTCACTTGGAAAGCCAAACAACAACAAGATGGTCTAGGTTTTATTTCTGCATTACTACACTTTCATACAGAAGCTCCACAAGTCAGGGAGAATGATGGATCTCTGACTCTGGCAGAGGAAAAAAAGCAAAGAAAAAGAAACACTAAAGCAGCGTTAGTTAAAACTGTTAAAGCTCTAGGATATCCAGTTTCGGCCTAATAAATCTAAACCCCTCTTGCACAAAAATCTGATATCATCATGAATCACTGAAGCTAGGTGTCTGCTCAAGATCCTGTAAAAATATCCTTAAATCTCTAAACTCCCACATGGCAAGGTTCCTGCTCGTGCAAAGAAAAGCCAGAGGCGTCCTCAGCCATTCGGGCCGACCTCTAATATAAACCTCGGCTTTCGCTAATAAAAATACTGCAGTGAAAATCAATCGGCCATCAAATAAACGGCGCTGTCAATCATCCGATGAACTCGGCGAGCGGTTCAAGCTAGATGGATGGATAAAGAGGCAAAGGAGTTTCGTCCAAGAGAAAAGGTCCAAAATAACAGGCTAGTTACCTTCCACTCGGTGCTGTCTTCAAGCCTGTAGCGGATCTGATACTTGGCCTGGAAGAGATAGTCCTTGAGAGCAGGCGGAGTACCCCAGCGAACGGTCAGCTGGTCATCCAAATCACCAACGCGACTCACATGCACGTCTGCCGGAGGATCCGTTGTCACTGGACAGGATAAGAAACTATAGTTTATATACAGTACGCTGCATAGACACTACATAGGCAAATGTTTGTCGAAATCTGACAATTAGATTCATGTGTATTTTGTGAACACCCCATTCCACATTTAGTCCTCATTTGCAGTAATAATATCCTCCACTCTGCAGGGAAGATGTTTCACTAGATTTTGGATGGTGCTTGTGGAGATTTTGCAAATTCAGCCACAAGGGTGTTAGCGAAGTCAGGTACTGATGTAGGATAAATAGGTCTCTGATGCAGTCAGTGTTCCAATTCATCCCAAAAATTTTCAGTAGGATTGAGGTCAGAGCTCTTTATCAGGCCACTCAAGATCTTTCACTCTAATCCATGGAAAGCATATCTTCATGAAGATGGAATTGTGCACAGAAGTGCACAACGGTGCAGGAACTGATCTCCTAGTTCTAGTAAGGGGGGAATTTGGATCTACTGCATCCAAAGGCCTTCATTTACAATTGTGAAATCACACAGATAACTGGAAAAGTCAGGTGACCCAATTTGTGTCCATGTAATGTATATTCTTTCACTTCCCAGGGAAATCTGAGTTCTTGAATCTGATTGGTTAAAAGGTTTTGGCTTTAAATCCTTGATGCTGGACTTGTATGGTGAACATTCTAGAAAATCCAAAGCACAATAATAAATGTTAAAATAACAGATGTCTTTCCTTTTAAAACAGCATTTATGGAAGGAGTTTAATGTGTCTGTAAATTTGCATGTGTACATATGTGATGAGCATAAACCAATAAATAACAAAGTAGTGGAGGAGAAATAAATTGCTGGCTGTTCCACGTCGCCTTGGAAACGTTTATTTTGCTAGCATGGCCGCTTGTTTTTCTTAGTAGAATGACGAGTTGACGGAGGATGAAAAAAATGATGCAAATCAGATGCTTCGGGCTTCACACTTCATCACCACATCTCGGCCTAATTGAACACTTATGGGTGGTTTGAGAGCGGTGGGTCTAGTGAGAAAGAGCAACAGCGGCAGCACTCTCGACCTTCGTGGATGAAGAAATGACATTGGAAAGAGAAACTCTTCATGGGTACGATATGTGTAGAATACAAATGGGGAGCAAAGTCACTTTGTGCTGTTTCTACTGTACTGAATGTGTGTTCCTTCACCACATATCATGTGCAACACTCACTTTACATTTCCTTCTGGGATTTGCTCCTAGGTTGCGCACGTGGCTGATAACATCACGAAAAATGCAAAGAAGCCTTCAATTGTGTAGTAAACGTGGAGGCGTTTGGGTGTGACGAGTGCGTCATGCTTCTGGTATCACCACTGCAACACCCACCTTCCTGTTCCAGCTGTTTGCTCACCTCTGTTCCTTTGCTTTCCAGGTGTCAGACATGCATAGGATCCAAGATCCAAGTCGTAAACTGGAGCCTCTTTAAAGAGCTCTATGATGAATAACCCTTTAACCCTTCCACCCCCTTCCTCCCTAGGTCTGATTCTAAATGGTAGATATGGTAGAGGTAATGAGGGGAAAAGTCAGCTGAAGGTCAATGATAAAGGATATTAACATGCAAAAGTCCTTTTAGAGACTTGCCTTTAATGTCACATGGACATTTAGTCGTAGCCCCAAAGCAACCGTGGGTCCAAAAACATCCATTCTTACATGTTGACACAAAACCCCCCAGGGTCAATGAGACGACACTATCAAAGGAACAAGGTAGGTGTGGGACAATCTATCACACACTTTTTTTTGTCCCTCTTTCCTCTAGTCGCCCCGAGTGACACTGATGGATCAGAGGTTACACACATTCAAAATAGTCGAGCCACTCGAGACACTTACCCACGTCCAGGATGTCTAGGTTGATGACGTCTGAGGTGGCACTCCCAAGTTGGTTGGAAGCCTCCACCCAGATTTCATAGGGCGTGAAGAGGGCGAGATCGCGTGGGATGTAGCATGTGTATGGCTGTCCTCCGCTATAGTCATCACACTCTTTTTCCTGGCCGTACCATCTGTGCAAAAACAACCACCACAACAATGGGTTGTCCATCAGAACGCATTTCCACACTAAGATTCCGCTCTTTCGATGGCTGGTTTCAGGCATAATTTCAAAAACTTCTAAAAAAAAAAAAACCAACAGTTTTTTTGACCACCAACCAATAAACGGACGAGATATACCGTACGGCTGATGCGATTTGTTGGAACTTGAGCGAATTCTCTCTGGCTCAATAAAAAATAAAACGTAAATGTAAAGCTTGCAGCATCCTGTGGAATCGTAAAAGCGTGAATAAGTGCCTCCCGCATTCTTTTCTTTCCGTCTTTTTGAATAACCTCCCTTTTTTTTTTTTTTTTTTTTGCTCATCAAAAGGATTAGTGCAGATCCGGTCTGAGAGCTTCTCAAACACCCACAAAAACGCCTTCGGGGCTAAAAAGAATAATTCGTGCAAGAAAAAAGCGCTAATAATAAACGGTTCACTGCAAATGGCTGGAGGGTTGTAAGTTCAAATCCTGGACTAAATGTAAATATAAATAAAAGATAAAACAGCCATCGAAGACAAATCAATAAATTCATGTATGTGTTTGAGTGTGGTGTGGGCACTTACTTCAGCTTGTATTTGAGGGTGTATTTGGTCTTAATGAAGGTCTCGCCCTGACCCCCAGGAGCCCATTTGCAGGTAAGATCTTTTGTGTTTCTCGACCAGCACGTGAGGTTCACGGGTTTCTCCGGCGGCACTAAAAGAACCCAAACGGAGAGAAAAACAAAAAACAAACAGAAAGAGCTTTACTGATTTCATCCTGCAATGTTCAACCTCAACACTGCAAAACAGGCTAATCCAAACACAGACGATGTCTCCTGAAATCTTCGTATGGAAGCTAAACTACTGATTGTAATCTGCGTCCGCGAAACATACGTTACATTAAGAAGAAGAAGGAGGACACGAAAAAGCAGATCTTCATCGAGATCCTGAAAATAATGGCCCGGGCTTTAAATATTTTCAACAGCGGATGAGCTTTTTCAGCTGCCATCCTCGATTAAGTTCGGGAAAGGCGCCAAGATTCCATTCAACTGAGAACAAAAGGCAGGCGGTGGAAGTGTCAGAGGCTGATTAAGGCTAAAAGACACCGAGGACGAGACCTTGGGAGCTCAGGAAAGAACGGAACATAGTACTTTAACAAGCGTACACAGCGCGTCTCCGTCCCGCGATGTCCGTCTGAGAGGACGCGAGGAATTTTCCATATTGTGGACTTTTTCCGGCAAACTTGACATTCCATCTTTGGGAGATGCCGATCGGCCGGAGCGAACTCACGGGTGCCAATTGCAGCGGGAAACCCAGAAAGTGTCTTAAACCCGTAGGTCGAAAGCTTCAAATACTTGCAACAACTGCACTGACCAGAAGTCTGATTCCACTGTCAGTCCTAAATAAACTTTTGAAACTGAAAAGAAAAAAAACGACCCCAAATTCTATTTGAAGTCCCAAAGCTTTATTGGAAGAGTAAAAACAAAACATCGAAGGTCTAGCACAAAGTCTTGACATTTAATTTTTCCTGACACAATTTGTCGGGGCCAATAACCCCTCGCAGCTGCGAGTTAATATCACTTAGCAGTAATAATTGTTTTCATGCAGCATGCCTGACTTTAAAAGGCAACAGCTGGGCCAATCGTTTTGCTCGTCGGACACTACCAAGCATCTCCGACCGCTTGAGCTTACAACATTTCCGACACTCTTCATTTAAGGATGTTGAACCCTAACACAGAGTCCCAGAATCCCCCCAAAAAACAAGCATCCTAGTGATCGTTTCGGCAAATGTTTGCTCGCCTTACAGAAAGCAAAGAAAAATTTTACGTTACGGCAACATTCGTGGGTTCGGTTTCAATTGGGTGTAATCTCATGATCGCGGTGTTCCAAAGGGAATCCAAGAAAGGGCGCGAACTTTTGTATGCGATGCATAGCAATATACTTAAATGCCCAATTTGTGCCCCCCTCTTGGATTTTGAACGGGAAACCGCAGTTTTTATTTTACAATCTACACACCTATGAGTTTCAGAGTCATTCATTTGCCATTCACGATGCATCTGGAACATCCGTGGTATATAACAAGTGCTCACAATTGCTAATGTCGTTAAAAAAAAACAAAAAACAAAAATGACGTACTTCGAGCCTCTATTCAGTCTCTTAAAAGCGTTTCCAGTCACGCCATTATGAAACGTCTAATAGCGGTAAATCAAGTTAAGAAGTAAATGCCTATGCCTAGTCATTTTGACTTGTTCCTACTAGCTGTAGCATTATAGACCTTCTTTTTTTTATGGCCAAACACCTCTACTCTCTCCTGATGTGCCTCTCTTTTGTTTCACTTGAGTCCATACCTAACATTTTGACAAGATTACAAAATTACACGCCCCAGTCCACTCACCTTGACTCACTTGCCAGTCTAATCACAGATATTTGACGTCTCAGAAATGAAAGACTAACCGAAATGATGGTCCGTTTCCTTTCAGGGTGGAATTCATTCTCGGATGTGACTCAGAAAAGTCCAATGGCCGATCAAAACCAGCTTAAAAAAAGAACCAACTACCAGCACCGAAAGAAAAAAAAAAAATGCAACGTTCCACCTGTCTATTCGCCTAATAAAAAAATGCAGAATATACAGACAGGTAAAGAAAATTGAGGGACAAACATGTGGCAAAGATTTTGTAATAATTTTTAAAATGATCCAATATTCGGTGAACCTTCATGGACTTGTCGGTAGGGGGTGGGCTCATCCCAGAGGCGGTTTTAAGATATAACGATGTAATGACAATGCTGAAATCATGGTTCGACGAGGTCACCAATAATATAGTGCACAGCTGAAGCAGGGACTGGATTTCCGGGACTATTACAATGACTTGTAGCTATTGTTAGCTATATTTTAAACAGGCCACGCCCACAATTTCTCATTAGTCTTGTGCATACAGCCGTCAACGGTATTCCAGAGTATTCGACACCACCCTGCTCATGATAAACCATGCAACAAGACTTACTGCCCACGTAGAGACAGGACCCGGCAAGCACGTGCCCCCCGCCGCTGTGACACACCAGGTTGTCGCCCGAGCGCTGCCGCGAGCCGCTCAAGTTGCTCAATGTGACGCTGACGACGCTGGGGCTGAGCACGCTGTAGGTGTTGCTGGGAAGCCGTCGGCCGTTCAGCGTCCAGTACAGCGAGCTGGCATGTAGTCCGTGGTCCGTTCCGACAGAACACGTGGCGGTCAAGCTTGCACCAATCCGAAGGGCTGGGTCCTGAGGGTGCACGCTTGCCATCGCTGGAAGGACGGATACAGGACAAAAGGACAAAGAGCGTCCACAAAGAAAGGTACATTAGGTCCTGATATTGGTGTTATTACCACTAACATCATCAGCAACTTTTGTTCTCGGACTAGAAAACGCAGCTGGTCACATCAAGAGAAAACTGGAAGCGAAACATCCTTCGTCCTTATTGACTGTTCCGGAGGGCTGACGCTGCAGACTGCTTCCATGACCTCACCACATCAATGATGCAATGTTTTTTCTTCCTTCCTACTAATCTCCATAAAGAAGCTGACACTAGAGAAATGATCGATTCATAAATAGAGATTATGCTTGAATTACGTGGGTAGCCATTTTGTTCGTACGGTATCCGAATATGAGGCGCTCCGGATATCAATTATTGTCAATACCAACTTTAATGTTGATTCACATGCACTAATGTCAGCGCAGAAATCATCTTCGAAATTACTTATACACGCTCACAGCAGCGATCACCAGTTTTCTCCTGAGCCCGAACAGGAAAACTCAAGCACATCGTTTCGGGAAAAAAGATTCGGAAACAAAATCTAAAAAGGTCCCGTGGGGTTAGCATTAAGCAAGACGTTCTAAAACCAAAGCAAACATGCGGCAGCTCCGGTTAAATCCCTCGGATTAAGCACAATTCAGAATGGTGCGAAAAAAAAGGGGAGCTACCTCTGACGCCGTCATTCAGCATTCAGCATCGGTGCATTAAAAGGATACGATCAGGCCTACGGTCTTTCGCCTACACATGCGTTTGTGTCTGTTTATGTTAAACTGAGGCCAGGGGAAAACCACTTTGGCTTACAAAAAAAAAAAAAAAAAAAAAAAACGTCTTTTGCCACATTCTGAAGTGCTGTTAAGTCTCGCACCTGATGAAGAGGGTGTGAATGCAGTCAGGCTTAATTAGCCGTAATTAGTCTTTTTTTTGTTTTTTTTGTTTTCACACCTGCACACGACACAAAACGGCTGGAAAGGCGGCACAAGTGCGGAATCCCTTATGCGAAATTAACGGCTTAGAAGCGGGATTAACACCTGTGGCGGCGGGAGGGAGGCAAAATCCTGCTGGGCCCAAATAAACACTGGGGAGAGTCTGGGGAAATCATTTGATATATATATATATATATACGGTATATATATTTGGACAGGTTTTGATGTTAAAGTCCTTATGGGCAAGTACTAAATAAACGGCTTCCGTTCCTTCTCTCGAATGCTGCAACGTTCCGAATTTTCCAAGGCCGTTCCCATGAAATCACGTACGGAATTTATCCTCGTGCCGGCCCAAAATTTCAAATTTTTAAACCCAAAAAAATATGACAGCAAATTCAACTCTTGTACGTCAACACATAGACTCGTATAACGTACTAATATTACTGTATTAACGGATGCAAAAGGACCATGAAACTTGGATGAAATGGACCATTGGGTGGGAATGAGACGAATCCTGATTGTGCTTTAGATCATTTGCTGTCGGATATTATGGAAATCTGCATGCACACTTTCACACACTCAAACACACACACACACACACACACACACACACAGAGAGAGAACTGTCAGTTGGGCTGAATATTAGTGTGACCTACTGAGACCTTGAACTCATCACCACTTTTTTTTTTTTTTCCCTCTCCCACTTTTGCATTGTTTTGCAAAATGAGAAGCTGATGCTGAGTTGACAAAAATGTCATTTTTTTTCTTTTTTTTTATTGTTATTTATTTATTTTATTATTATTTTGTTGATGTACAGATATACAAACACTGTCTCAAAAGTTTTTTGGAAGGGTCCTAAGACAGAATACGCACGCACGCACGCAGGCGCGCGCGCGCACACACACACACACACGCACACGCACACGAGCACACACGAATACACGCAAAGGCATACACGCACACGCGCGCGCATACCAAAAAAAAAAATCTCTCCTACTCCTACTCACGGGTGGAAGGGAGCGCGCAGTGTGCGCCGGGAGCGCGCAGCATGAAAAACAATAAGACGATCATGTCCCGGGACGCGCTTCTTCTCCGCGTGATCATTCCCTTCATTCCCTGGAAGCCTGAGATCCTTGACTTCGGGACTGATAGAGAACTCCTCCTGGGATTTCGAGATCTTCTGGAGCTTGTAGAGGACGCCTCTGATCTGCTTCTCCCCTCTGAGGTGTTGCTACCGCAGTCTGGACTTTCTATCTGTCTCTTTTTTCATAAGTTCTCCCCAATTGCTATTTTTTCTTTGGGGGAAAAAAGATGATGATGAGGATGAAGGGGGTAAGGATTTATCCAGCGCGCGCTGACGCGACACGATGGCTCGCTCGTGCTCCTTCGTGCCGTTTGGTCATCGTTCAGCAGGACGCGTCCAAGTTTATGAGAAGCCAGTAGAAGCACCAGTGGGCGGGGAGCTCGGGCTTTACAAGCTCCTCCCACTCCGCCCTCCACCTTCTTCCTCCTCCTCCTCCTCCAACTTCCAACCTCCTGCTGTTTTTTTTTTTGTTTTTTTTTTTCACTCCTCTCACTCTATGTTTTCTGGGGGCCATGGGAAGCACACTGAAGGTACATCATGGACTGATGGGATTTCTTCCTGCCACATCAAGTTCTCAGCTTCTGTAGTTCAGATTTTTTTTTAAATGGTCAGAGGTACGTGATTAGACCAAGTAAAAGTGATGGACGGAGTACTCCATCCCTCTTTTACAACAAACAAACAACAAAAAAACAGTATCAAAGTACCAATTCACAAGTCAGTTGAATTTTTTACACTTCTGAACTTCAGTAAGTTCTGTATCCTGGTCAGTGTTGAAGGATCCCAGGACACAACTAATGCTGCCAATCCACCTACTGGTACGTCTTGCTAGTTAGGAGAATTCCAGAGAATACGAAGGGAACCCATGTGGAAAATTGGAAAAGAGAGTAACCCAAGCCCAGGATCTGAGGAACCGAGATGGCAAAGCTCCACTACCACTGCATTAATTGACCCACTTTGCTAGATTTTAACACGGCCGGTCCCTGGTGGTCTAGTGGTTAGGATGCGGCGCTCTCACCCCGGGTTTGATCCTCGGTCATGGAACCAACCCCAGCCGTTAGGGTTGCACAAGCCTTAGTGCCAGTCCCAAGCCCGGACAAATAGGGAGGGTTGCATTAAAAAGGGCATCCAGCGTAAAAACATGTGCCAAAACAAACATGCGGATGATCCGCTGTGGCGCCCCCTAATGGGAGAAGCCGGAAAAAAAAATTAGTTTGCAAACTAGCTGTAAAGGAAAGTATATGTGGAAACCACGTGAAAACGAATCAACTTGGCCTCCAGGAGCAGTAAACTTGACTTGAACATTTTTCACTCTTGCGTAGGCGTGAACTTAATACCGCGGTTTGACCCCCGAGTGCTGAAGCTTTTTCACCTTTTAAACAATTGTAGCCATTTTAATAGAAGACGCGCATTCGCGATTCCAGGCTTCATCCGAAACAACAAGGCGGGAACGAGACGTCCTCTTCTTTCCCCCCTCCGGAAATTAACCCCCGCTCTTGGGTCATATTTAAAAAGTTAACGTATAATTTAATGTAGCCCATCATAATTTAATAGGATATGAAAACAACGCAGTCTCCGGGGTTGTACACAAGCTTTAGGAGTTTCGTCTCGAGATTCATCTGGAGGACATCTGCTTGTCTTTTTATCCAGTCAGTTGTAATTGTTAAGTTATGTAAATGACACTAAAAGGGATAGGGGGGGACTTTTGCGGAAATAGGAAAACCTATTACATGGCATTTAAGGGGAAAAAAATGCATGTTCAGTTATGCTAGTAAAGTTAGATGTGGGGCATGACCCGAGTATGATAATATGCAAATGAAAAAAAGCCATGAAGGATTATATGCAAATTGAATACAAAGTCAAATATTTTCCTCTACTGTGTCCCATTTATTTTGTGAAGGACACAGACCTTTTATTTTGTCGCTTGTAATTATTAGGTTTTGTCAAATTACAGACCAGAGGGAAGCGAATGTTGTCTGTCTGTCTCGGAATCTAACATGAAAAAAAAAGGAGACAGAGAGAGAGAGAGAAGCAGGCCTAAATGAAAATCAGGTTCATCAGTGGAAACAGAGCCGCTAGCCTCGGTAGATGTCATGACCACAGTTTGACTAATGGCAGCTGCGGGTATTCTGAGTTGGACGCCTTGGACAGTGACTCACATGCCAGTGAAAGTGTATGCGTGCTGAAACAATAACCGTAGCGGTCAGAGTGTCCGAGGGTCAGCAAGACACAATGCGGCGCATTATATGTAGCAGACAAGCCTTTTATTTGGCTTATGTTTTACCGCTCGTCTCGTGTCCGTCGTGTCTGGTAAATGAGTGAGTAGTCTTCCTGTCCTGTTACTTTCCAAAGTAAGAACATTGCTATTCGAGGTCCTTGAATGGGCCAAGCACAATACATTACGCAGAGTTATAGTTCTTCAGGGAAATGTCATCTCAAAAATGAATGGCACAAATCTGGATGACCAAATGGTCCTTTGTTCCAAGTATTTACAGACTGTATAAAGGTCTTTCAAATGGAAAGTTCTTTAATAGAAAGTTTCTTAAAATCTCTGTCCAGAGCTTCTAAATCTATAGCTCGGTCAGGCATTTGTAGGACGTTAAGCAACACAACTATAGACTAGCCAAGACCAGGTCAGGATGGGGTCTTGAAGGGGTCAAGTCCAAATCAAGTCAAGTACAAGCCCAAATCAAAGGAAAAATAAGATCTATTGTTAATTCCATGTCCAAGGCAAACCAAGATCAGGTCAGGTTGGGGTCTTAAGTGGGTCAAGTCCAAGTCAAGTCTAGCTCAAGCCCATATTAAAACAAGATTAAGTCAAGATCAAGTCTTAATTAGGTCAAATACAAGGTTAGTCAATGGATAAAAGCAACAAAAATTCAAGATCAAATCCTAAGAAGTTCAAGGCCAAGACCAGTTAAGCCCAAGCCCAAATTAAAGCAAGACCAAAGACCCCAAAATTCTTCTCAGGATCAAGTATCAACTTCAAAATTCAGCTTGTTGCCTTCATTAACGCACTGCACCAATGATTACACCATTATCCGTGCATCTGTCGGAGAAGACCATATTTAGCAAGACCATTGTCCAAAGGTAAATCCAAATCCAAGACATCACTTAAGTCCTACAGGTGTAGAAATGTGCATTACGATTGGCCAGACTACATTGTCTGTCTGTCTTTTTTTTATTTTTTTTTTTATGATTACTACTTAGTTGAAATAATGGTCACATGGACTTGGTTCAACTCTGATATAAGCTCTTGGCTGGTTAAGATCCGACATATCTTTTTAATATTCTGAACCATTATAACCCATTTTCAATACATTATTAATCAAGGCAGGTTTGGGGGTCTCTATTTAGGATTAGTTGTAGCTTAGTCTGTGGTAGATTTTGTGTTTTTTCTCATATATCCACAAAATCTTTAGCATCCACAAGCCTTTCACAATATTTAAAAGTAATTGACTTTGAATTAAAAGTGCTATATAAATAAATACCATCATTTATACTGTAATTTGTACATGGAAAGCTTGATAGATTTTATTGTTAATCTCTGTCTACTTGAGGCTTTTCCACAGATTCCCAGAAGAACCTCAACTTAAATCGCTGGCTTTGGAAAATGGCATACTGTCTGTTTAGCACAGCAGATTTTGTTGATTGGGACAGATGTAAGTGGGTTAAGCTTGTTATGCAGAACATAATGATCTCGCTGTCAGGTAAGCGTTCAAGCACAAAAAAACCCTCACTAGCAATCTTGCATTATTTGACTTGACAGATTTCTGGAAAACCTTCTACCAGCCCCTTTTCCTTTTTTCTTTCTTTAAAAACGCTGTCTCTACCTTTGAATGTTAACTGATTAATGTCCATTCAGCACTATAGTGTGCTTCAGGAAAAGTCGTTTTTATTTCCGAGTCTTTAAAAAAGCACCTAGCGGGGACTAAGATGGTAAACCCAAATTGGAAGGTTTTACATCCCAATTTGGTGACGTTCAAACGGATGGAAGTTATTCTACGAAGACCCGACAGAATATGATTAGAAGGCTGACGAAGTACCTCATTACAGAACCCAATGGGAGGCCAACAATGTACCCAATTACGTGGTCCTGAGATACGCCAACCCGATTGCATCCAAGTATGAGACTTTTTAATAGTGTTCATACTTGTTCAAACTTTCCCCGTAAACAAGTTAGAATCTACGAGCCAATCCATTCTCCAGAAGTCCTTCTTCGAGACAGCCGACATGAACGTAATGAGATGGGGGGGGATTGGCTATTTGGGATGCAGTGATTTAGTGGGTGAACACTAGCATGTGGAACGCATTATCCCACCGTAAAGTTTTCAGAGGCAGGCGGGGAGATGAGGGGATCAGGAAGGGTGGGGATTTTTTTTTTTTTTTTAGATTTTCTCCAGGATCTCAAGCTCAGTCCTGGATTTGAGTGTGAAAGTCTGGCTTCTCCATTTTTTTTAATCACTTGGCGCAACATGAAGCCGATATGACAGAACGACAGTAACCACGATCATCCAGCTCAGACTGAACCTCAATCTGAACCCAGACCGGGAATTATTTTTCCAATAAACATCAACAGGGACTTTTTAAATTAACCAGAAAGACTCCAGTGCTAAATCCTAAATCAGACCATTTCCTTTCTAATGCGAGACGACAGTTAGTGAACCCAGTGGAGCAATCCACATTGATTGGGAGAAAGTGTTTGTTTAAAATAAAGTAGAGGAGTTTCCAGGATGTAGCTATGCTGCATCTACACACCACGGAGTTTTGATACATGATATTAGTTACGGGGTTATCTATAAGGGACAGAGAGAAGCCAACGAGGCAGTAGTCAGACTGGGATTTGCAGAGGATCTATCCCTTGCATAGTTTCAAAAGCCAGCTTTGGCATTCTCTGCAATAATGCGTGACAGATGCACTTCGATCATGTACTGGCTGCTGGTGGTTTTGAGCAAATGTATAGACAGGAAGTGAATTTGTGTATTATGGATTGGATTCTCCATTCTCTATGAGTATTTTTCCTAACAGAATACTGTTTAAAACCAGCTTAAAACTGTGATACATAACGCAATGTTTGTTATGTAACATTACATTACATTCTTACATTATGTTATATAATGTATTACGTTGTTATATGTTGCTTCAACTTGTTACATTATGCTATGCAATGTTGCATTACATTGAATGCTGTATTATGTTGTTACATTACACTGTGCAGTGTGACATTTCATCGTCATTCATTACATTGCTATATGTTACACTGTTATATAGTATGTTGCATCATATTATGTTACACTGTTACATTGCGCTAGGTAACGTTGCCTCATATCGTTAAACATCGCATTATGTTACATTACACTGCGTAAAGTTATATTACATTATCTTATAACTTACATTGTTATATGCTGCATTTTTCTACGTTACATTATGCTGTGTAATGTTACATAGTTATATTACTTTGTTGTTTTACATTATTTGATGCACCATGTTATGTTACACTGTTACATTATGCTTCATAATGTTCCACTACATTATGCTACTTTACATTGTTATATCTTGTATTATGCTCTGCTACATTATATTACATTAAGTTGTATAAGGTTACATTACTTTGTGTGATGTTACATTATATTTTACCTTAAGTTACAATATGCTATGTTGCATCCTGTTACATTGTGTTATGTTATGCTGTTGTTACATTACACTGTGTAGTGTTACATTGCATTATGTCATTCATTACATTGTTACATGTTACACTGTTACATAGTATGTTGCATCATATTATGTTACACTGTTACATCACGCTAGGTAATGTTGCGTTATATCGGTAAACATTGCATTGTTACATTACACTGCATAAAGTTATATTACATTATCTTAGAACTTACATTGTTATATGTTGCATTTTACTATGTTACATTTTGTTACATTATGCTGCGTAATGTGACATAGTTATGTTACTTTGTTGTTTTACATTGTTATATGATGCACCATGTTATGTTACACTGTTACATTATGCTACGTTACTTTGTTATATCTTGTATTATGCTCTCCTTCATTATATTACATTAAGGTATGTAAGGTTACATTACTTTGTGTGATGTTACATTATATTTGACCTTATGTTACATTGATATGGGATGTCAAATTGTATGTTACATGTTATATGTTCTGTTGCGTCATGTTACATTGGCATGTTATGCTGTTGTTACATGGTCCAAATCTGAATGGTCTAAAGGTCTTGATTCCTTCTGTAACTATTTTTTTTTATGTCCTAATGTTACCTTTACAATAGTAACAGCTAGTACAAGATCTTGTTATTTAACTTACAGTTAATGATGTGGAGAGGTTTATGTATGGAGTCTCCATTTTCAGCATAGTTATGAAGTACAGGTATGTTACAATAAGAACATTTGATTTCAATAAAATAAGGGAGATAATAGAGAGATTGGTTCGAGAATGACTGTTTATAGGTGCCTTATATAAGAATAACAAGACCTAACATGATTCACAAATGTTCTACTAACCTGTACCTGTAAATGGCAAATAAAAAAGTACGATACTCCACCATTTGTAAAGGCATTTTTGTCATTTGCCCATGAACGGTGTTGCTATTTTACATTTCCCTAACATGGCGTACTTTTACTTTAAGGCTACGCATTAACTTTCTTTCTTTGTTCTCTATTGTTCCATAGTGCTATCGTCTAAACAGGAAATCTTCAAAACGTCGCACAGTTTTTATTCAGTAGATATGTTGTCCGGGGATTCACCAAGCTAACTTCCTCCTTCGTTTTCGCCCGAGCTGTTCCTTGTTGCCGTTTGCTAGGCACCGCTAATGCATATGTAACGTAAGCATTTTTGTTATTAAAAAAATTGATGACCTCGACATTTAAAGGGCATCTAACCACAATTGCACATATTTTATTTACAATATGGTTGAGGTGAAATGCAAGGTGAAATGAAACGGTCTACATTGTAACCCTGATTATACCTTGCACTGAGAAGAGCCTTCCATTTGGCCACTCTGCCAAAAAAAAGCCCAGTTCAGATCAGTGGAGTGTTTCAGTGATGGTTGACCTTTTGCAAGTTTCTTAGTCTCCACACTTAGCCTTGACCAGAGTGACCTGAAAGTTCTTGGTCACCTCTCGTACCGAGCCCCTTCACCCCTGATTGCTCAATTTGGTCTTTTGGCCAGCCTTAGGAAGATTGAAGGTTGTTCCAATCTTCTTCCGTTAAAGAATTACAGAGGCCACTGTGCTCCTGGAAACCTGTAATAAAGCAGACATTGTTTCGTTGCCTTCCTCAGATCTGTTCCTCCACAATCCTGTCTCTGAGCTCTGCAAGGTGACAGTTCCTTTGACCTGAACTCAAGGCTTGGTTTTTGCTCTGATCTGCAGTTTCTGCTGTTATACCTTAGATAGATGGGAGCCTGCTTTTCCAAATGATGTCCATTCAAGTTCAGTTTGCCACAGGTGCACTCCAATGAAACATTGGTGCATATCAAAGACAATCCAGAGATATGGGGGGCACCTGAGCTAAATTCGCAATTGTCACAGCAAAGGGTGAAAATATAGTGTATATGTCAATTTGGTGTCACAAATCTGTTTTTTGCTGTGTCATTATAAGGGGTGGAGTGTAAACTGATCTGAAAATAAAACACGTAAAGCATTTTTGGAGAACAATGTGAAAAATATGAAGAGGTCTGAATACTCGCATTTCATTTAATCAGCCAAAACCTTTTGACTTTGTTTTCTACTGAAGTACCTACATTCCACTTGTGACATATCACCTTTGACCAAAGTATCATTTATTAGTATTTATTTAGCCACAATGAAATGGGACTACCCTATACCAGATACGTAGTTGTGAGAGCCAACTGAGCCAACTGATCTCCATGCAAAAAGTGATTTGGTTTTCAAATGTAACGGAAGAATTACACTAATAATGGCTGTAATCCTCTGAGAAAACATGGCCACGCAGACAACAACTCATTGCCGTTAGAGGGCAGCAGGAGCATAGTGAATTACCCCCAGCTGGCATCACCATTCATCTCAGCCCTAGGAGGGAGAATGAAACATTTCAGGGCTTCCAGGAACTCGGTGAACCATTAACATGCATGATTGAACACTTTTAAAATGGGGACTAAGACTCAGGCAGGCTGCGAAAAGACAACACTGACGCTTTCGCATTGTAATACCGCAGTGTCACGTTTTCACCAAGGAGCGTGACAGAGCGGCAAGAACAGACCTGCACACATGCTATGCACGGTATGCCGTCTCTACAACATTGCATTCGATCGATTACATAATACCACAGGGTTTGACAAGGCGAGATCCGAGATCTTGTTTTGTTCTTATCTCATTAAACAAAGTGGATCATCCACTTGCCTTGTCTGTGGGGTGTGTCTTAAGTGTGCTTAGAATCATCCAATGTTTGTCTGTTTACTTTGTTTCTCTATCGCTACATTCTTTTTGTTTTGTTTTGGAGTCCTGCCCTTTCCAGATGCCTCAGGATTGCGATGCAAAAAACAATGATCCTCTTCAAGTTCCTCGCGACCGTGACAAGGCAGAAATCAACAAAAACAGCCCTCGCCAAAACCACACGAGGCAGGGTCTGAGGGCTGGGTGGAACCCCAGCGAGTAATAAGGAAAGTTCTTCCAAGAAACATACCGGATGTTCAGTAAAAAAAAAGGGTCTTGAATTGTTGCATGCATTTGTAATGCAATGAATGAATTCAGTGGCTGACAAGCTGTAATGACATCTTTAATCTGAACGCGTGGTGGGTTTTTTTCTTTTCCAAACACGTTGACATTTCATACCTGATAGTGATCGGCCAGATGAGGGTTTGGGTTTCAATTTCATAAGCGGCGTACCATTGTGCGCGGCTATTCCAGTAGACACTATGTGTCATCATATACACAATGTGCCCTATGATAAACCCGTCCGTTTCTATGAATGCACTCTGACTCAGTGCGTTTTCAATGTGTGAACTGTAAACTCTGACAAGTCGAAACACTGACGCTACACCCTGAAAGGAGACAAGGGCTTTCCCAAGGGCGGTATATTTACTTTTATTAGTCCCTGAAGGCAAAGAGGGTCTCTTATTACCCAGTCAATCTGTAGATTGTTTCCACATCTGGTTTCCTTTGGTGTGATATATGGTTTTCTACATGCAGTTACCCCTATACGTTCAAACCAACTCTTTAGGACAATCATAATAATGATTTTCAAGCTGTGGGAACTTTCCAACGATTTTCAATTCCAATTACCACCATACAACTTTCTGAACTCTGAGGTCAGAACACCATCTAGGCGCCCCCAAAAAGGGATCTGTCAAGTTCTATCAAGTTGAGGGAGTTTTCTTTTTTTTAAATAATATTCCAAGTGCATTCAGGATTCTGGTATATTGGGCCACCTACAACCAATACACCAATCAGCCATAATATTACAACCTTTGCCTGGATAAATAAACTACATAAATTAGTTTGTTACATTAGAATCTGGCATATGGGTGGGTTGTATAAGGCAGCAAGTTCTTGAAGTTGATGTGTTGGAAGCAGAAAAAATGGGCAACCACTCCACATCCCTTAATGTTGACGCTATTCCCTAATGGAAGCACTGTGGACTCCCACTTCAAAAGATTGTTTGAAATTGGTGTTTACTTGATTTCCTAATTTTCTGGTTTAATGTAGTGTACAAACAAGCCTTTTGCATGGAGGCACCACCTTTCCAACTTGGAGAGGTCTCGTCAAGAGGGTCTGAGCTGTTTTTGGCGCCACAAAGTGGACCTTCCACAATAATAGGCAGGCGTTTTTAACACAGGGTGGCGGATCGTTTTTTTGAAGATCAACAAGTCACTCGAGGGATTTTTCTTCGAGAGTTCTTCTTGGTAAAATGAGCGACGTGAAAATAACTGAAGAGATTTCGGCGTGATTGTCATGTTCACCCAACTCCACTAACTTAAAGAAGGTCTACAGGTTGCACTGGTACCGTCATTCCAAGCAGTCAGAGAATGTACTACGGAGGCTGATGGAATCTAACAACCGTACCGTGAAGCACCGCACCACATCCAGTGGCAAAAAAGGGGGTTTGATTAGGTTCGGGTTTCTCATGGGGGAATCTTCTCAAACCGGTATTAGTATATCCGAACAACCACCAACCTAACCTGAGCGATGCAGGTGCACTCGTGTCACTTGTTGTTTTGTTACACTTGGAGGTTTATTTCATTTCAATTTGAGATCATAGCTTCCATTTGCATGCTCAGACTCTTCTTGTTAAGGCTTGCTTTGACATGAACAAAGATATTTATATGCAGGACACATTACCTAGGAAAACTTCAACCGCACCCAGTTTCAAACGCTTGACGCCCCTGGTGGGACAAGTCCAAAACGTCTGCTTGTTGCACTAGGTAGTGAACAGAAGCTCTTATAGTGCACTCATCTAGGGATCCCGGAGTTATTCTGGATAGGGTATTCGGAATGATCTTAAAATAAAGTCCAGAATTTGGCTCGGATTTGCATTTGGATCCTAATTTGTTCCCAAAACTGAAACAAACATTTACTTTAGAGTTGTCAATGTTAAAGCTTTACTTCCGGGTTTTGTAAA
The DNA here is from genome assembly GCA_024362625.1 of Silurus asotus. NCBI lineage: Eukaryota > Metazoa > Chordata > Actinopteri > Siluriformes > Siluridae > Silurus > Silurus asotus. Next base: position 1,803,994 of record MU563656.1, read on the forward strand.
GTAGTGGTGGTGGTGGTGGTGGAGGAGGAGGCTGTGGAGATGGTGCTGGAGGAAGGACGAACAGAAGAGCGCGCGCGCGTGAGTGTGTGTGTGTGCGCGCGCTGACGCAGCTGAACACGGCCGAGTTGCACAGTCATGCTGATGTGGATCGGATCAATGGCACGCCACTAAACAGCTGGACGTGGAAAAAAAATAGAGCGCGCGCTTTGTTTTGTTCGGCTATTTTGTTTCCTTGTTGTGTCGCGGTGTTAAAAAAAAAAAAAAGGCTTCACTTCCGGAAGTTTTAGCATTGCCAGGACCGGATTAAAAGAGAACTTCTTCACGATGTTCTTCACACTTTAGTGCTTCTGGATCATAGAAACCCTCTGGACTCTGAATGGAAATAACTCTAGAGATCTTTTTTTTCTGGATCATGGTGAGTTCAAGAACTCTATATTGCATAGACAATGGTGTAGTCCTTCAAAAATGGGCATCTTTTACAGAAAGAAAGATTGCAAAAAAAAAAAAAATCATATTCTAATGAAATATAGACGCCCAAATAGCACGTGAGGTGTTTGCACGAGCGCATAACGTTTGTTTGCGTCTCGTGTTGAAAAGCATTACAAAACAAAAAGTGGGGGTTCTTTGCATGTTTGTTTGCTTTGGCATGCACTTGCTTGCACTGGCTTTCTCACTATGCCTTTTGCTGACTAAGGCCTGGTTTGCACTTTAGCTTGAACAACTAATCCTACCTGACATGTTTATATAAAACAGTAGGATTGTTTCTTTTCTTTTCTTTTTTTTTTTGTGTGTGTGTCTAATCCCAAAATAATGATTTATTCAACTTACATTACATTTGGTATTTTTATGGTGCATTTTTTGTATACATTTGGATAGAAAATACTTCCAAAATGGCCTTTTATGCACTGGTCATGATCAAAAACAAACATAAGAAATGCTTAAAAAATGCACCAGTTTTGAAATACAACAGGAAGCATATGTAATAAATAAATAACCACAATACAGCCACAAAAATCAGTTTCAAACCGAATTGAAGGATAGGTGTCTCTGTAAAAACGTCTTTAAAAAAGCACAAAAGTACCGTAATCCATCTTAATTTCCATTTCGCACAGTTATTCCTTCCTTCTCACTAATGTACCCGGAACGATTCATTCCTTTAAAGTAGCTAATTACATTACATGACCAAGAGGGTGCCAATATTTTTGGACAACCTGATGTAGGTTAGGAAAGTATCGGTATCGATATTGTGTACACATCGTAAAAAGGATTTATATAAATTGTGATTTTGCTTTTATATTGCTTTAGTTTGCGATTGGCTTGAAAACTCATAATCACATGATGGACTTTTTCATATCATGACTAACTTCTTAAGAACTTTCTAGTCAGACATCATTTCCAGGAGGATGAGTGATTCATTCATGAGCATTACAACGGCTTATAATGCTGAGTCGCAGATATCGGATATTATATTATCCTTTGCCGGTTTGTTATCAGGTCAACTTGCAAATAAATTAAACCCCATGGTAAAGGAGTGTTTTTTAAAACGTTCTCGGTTTCAAACACAAGATGATGAAGCAATGTTCTGAACCTTTCCTTAAATACTAAAGGAACCTTGCACACCTAATTCCATAATGACTGGTTCTTGCGGAGACTCGCGCAGGTCTTCTGAGTCATCGATGTTACTCTTCAGCATAGTTACTTGATTAATCAGTTATTGCTGGCATTGGGGGGTAAAATATCTGGACAAAAGTATATATTGGGACATCTGGGACATCATTTTTTCACCATATGTGGTTCTTCACCAAAATAGGAGAACTAGGAAGACCCAAACCTGTTCCATCATGACAATGCAGCTGTCCACAAAGTCAGCTCTATGAAGATATGCTTTTGTTTGGAGTGGAAGATTTTGAGTGGCCTGCTATAGAGCTTTGACCTCACCTGTGGGATGAATTGCAATGCTGACTGCACCCCAGGCCTTCTCACATCACCTACATCAGTACCTGACATTACAAATTTCCAAAAGCAGAATCTAGTGGAACATCTTCCCAGAAGAGTGGACATGTGAATCTTATGGTCATGTGTCTACAAACTATTGTTTATATTAGTATACTGTTTTATTGTCATGGTCAGTGAGGATGGATAATTCAAGTTCAAGCTTATTTGTCTCCTTTTAATTTGATCTCTATGTGTCTCTGTATGAAATATCACACTTTAAGACTAAAGGTTTGGGAAAACTGGCCCTTCTGCACAATGTTGAAGCACACAATTATTTAGTGTGTGCTGAAGTATTACAATTCCCTTTTGATCAAACTAAGAGGCCTGTTCCGGTGCTCTTGAGTACAACTGTGTACCTTGAAGACGTGGTTTGCCTGACCTTCACCTGAATGAATGCTTTTGGGAACATTTGGAAACTGATTGCTCCACTGGCCTTCTCACCAGGCATCAGTGCCAAACCTGTTGTGGTTGAATGAACAGAATTCTCAACAGTCCTACTTCAAGATCTAGAAAGCCTTCCCAGAAGAGCGGAGATAATCTAGGGGTAGAGTACATCTGGAATGGGATGCTTAAAATGTATGTATGGTACAGGGTGCACAAACATCTGGCCCTATAGTGTTTTTCCACTTTTCCTCTAATATAAATACATTACATACATAAAGATCTGTTGTGGCTTGACTAGATTTCAATAATCAGTATATTGTGATCATTTTCTAGAACATTACCACAGTATTAAGGTGACCGGCAGGTAGTTAATAATAATCTACGCACGCCCTGCTATTCTTCACGTATCAATGTAGCTTTTTAACTTTATGCACATGTGACACAGTGATTTTTTACATTAAGCCTACGGCGAGTGGCCTCGTCTCATGATAAGCCTGCTTCAAGGCAAATATTGCTCAACCAAACATTCCAAGTGCAATAACACGGGATGCAAAGTCTCTTCAGCCCTGATGTTCTGCAAATAAGTTCTGCAACCTAGTAGAACAAATAAAATTACTGCTAATTAAAAACGACACGCAGCCATGAAAACTTTAGTATTCATTGCAAGGTTAATAGTGGTGTTTTTTTCTTTTTTGAGGGGGTGGGGTAGCTTTTTGGAAGGCTTTGATACTTAGATAGGAAAAAGGAAGTGAAAGATGATTCAGCAAAGTATATGTGGCTATTTGCATTCACAATTTGTAGGCCATTTGGGCTCTACTCAAGCATAAAAAAGATCTTTGTGCAGTTCTTTATAGATCATCTGTGAGGCAAGTCACCATGTCTAATTTAACTTGCCAACTTGGAGACATTGCAAACTGGTAAATTTCTTGCTATTTTTTTTTCTTTCTGTTTCAGCACACCTAATCAGAGGGCATAACATCACAGAACCACACGTAAAGAAAATGAGCCAAAACCAAGAAGACTTTTTGCGGATTTAGTATATGTGACATCTAGTTATTTTTCTTTGGTATCTATGTGATATTCACACAGTATTTGGTCTGGATCGTTAAACAATGCCTTTTTGGTCTGAGAGAGACCCCAGTCATGATGGATTTCGAGTCAGACAAAAAAAGAATGGCTTCCTATCTCCCAATGACTACCAATTGTGTCTGTATTATTTCATGACACGTGGTTGGATCTAGACTATTTTGCCTCTTTAGACTCTAGACCCTATATCCTGTAAAACCGAATTACAACCCAGGCTTGGAGAATGATATGTCCAAGAAAGAAGAGGCCTACCAAAGATGAGGATTTCTCAGCCATCGTGGTGCCTTCAATGAGAGGCCATGGCTATCTGGACTACACCATTGAGAGTTACCCTTCCAGAGCTCTTCAATTCATCGATGAGTTGCGGCAACACGGACTGCTCTGTGACCTGGTACTTCGAGTGACGTACAAAGATACGATAGTGGATTTCAAGGTGAGAGTTGTGAGTTGTGAGGGGTAAGTCCACAGGAAAGATGAGAGTCAGCATGATAAGCGATCAGCCTAAGTCAGCACAGTTTATCTTAGGGTAGCAGTGCTCCAAAAGGGCACAACTTGTTCTGGAAAGTTTGATGTGTAGGGTTCTTAGTATTACTAAATAAAAAATATTTTGCCCAAATTATCTAGTTTACTAAGGGTAGTTGCTCCTAGTCATCATTCATTTGTGAGGTATAATATATGTAAACTTCAAAACTGTAATACTTGATGGGAAGTATATATATTTATCATTATATATATACTTCTAAGGTTTCTTTCTAAGCTATTGCTTCTTGCGTTTATATATTATACATTAGTAGGACTAACATGGCACACATTCATTAGCAGATTTACCACCAGCCAAGTTTGGCAAACATTTAGGCAGAACATGCATGAGTCTTGAAACTGGGAGGGTCATGTTTGGGTCATCTTTTATTTGTCCACTTTGATCTTGTTATGCCTGTCACAGACGTGGGTCTATATTTTTTCCAGGTCCACAAACTGGTTCTGGCAGCCTGCAGCCCATACTTTAAAGCCATGTTTACCAGCAACTTCAAGGAGTGCCAGGCCTCAGAGGTGACTCTCAAGGATGTTTGCCCTCAGGTGATCAGCAGGCTAGTGGACTATGCATATACCTCTCGCATCACAGTAGGGGAAAAGTGTGTGCTGCATGTCCTGTTGGCTGCCATGCGCTTCCAAATGGAGGATGTGGCAAAAGCATGCTGTGACTTCCTGATCAAGAACCTAGAGCCCTCAAACGTTATTGGAATTGCACGATTTGCAGAGGAGATTGGCTGTGTTGAGCTGCATCAACGCTGTCGAGAATATATCAACAGTCACTTCAGTGAGGTATATGCTTCTATACATTGCAAGAATTTTCCCGATTTTCACAATTGTTTGGTATCTGTGGTAAACCGAGACACATCTAAGCTCTTTCTCCCAGGTGACCAAAGAAGAAGAGTTCTTCAGCCTGACACACTGCCAGCTGTCGGAGCTGATCAGTCAAGACAGTCTGAAGGTTCTGTGTGAGACTGAAGTCTACAAAGCCTGCATTGACTGGGTGCGTTGGGATGCAGAGGCTCGCTCCCAATACTTCCATGCTCTGCTAAATGCTGTTCATATCTATGCCTTGCCTGCCAAGTTCCTTAAGAGGCAACTGCAGTCATGCCCCATCTTGAGCAAGGCCAACTCCTGCAAAGACTTCCTCTCCAAAATCTTCCACGATATGACCCTCCGCAAGTACCTGCCCCCGACTCCATACCGAGGCACTAAGTTAATCTACGTGTCTGGAGGTTACAAGCAGCACTCGTTAGACTCCATGGAGGCCTTTGACCCACGGAACAACACCTGGCTGAAACTGGCACCGATGGAGCAACCCTGCAGTGGCTTGGGGGCATCTGTACTATTTGGACTCTTTTACACTGTGGGGGGTCGAAACCTCTCACTGCAGAGCAATACAGACTCTGCAACGCTGTCCTGCTACAACCCCATGACCAATCAGTGGACCCGGCTGGCTTCACTTAACACAGCTAGAAATAGAGTGGGGACTGGGGAGCTCGATGGAAGCATTTATGCTTTTGGAGGCTCCCATGGCTCCACACATCACAACACAGTGGAGAGGTGAGTGTACAGAATCCTTGTAGTGTCATAATCATCATTGATAATTTATAAAGCATTTGGTTCATTTAGGGGCTTGGCAGTAAAAGGTTAAAAGGGGACACTACTTCTGTTTCACCAATTATTCTGTAATTTTGGTTTATTTATTCTTTCATTCTATTTTATTCTCTTTCTTTTGGAGAACTAATTATATTTGCTTGTGTTACTAAAATGTAATTAAAAACATTTTTCAATTGTGAAATCAAATGTTTGGCCAGTAGCACCATGACTAGTTGGTTACTAAAAATGAATTAAAGAACTAAAGCATATCATATGTTTGAATGAAAGTTCTAACATGACAGTTCTAACATATAGCTCTAATTCCAATGAGAATGCACATGCCATCCCCCACCCTCAGAATTTCTTATGTCGTTCTTGAACACATGATCTGTTCTTTCTAAACAATGTATTTGTATTCACTATCATCCCTGCCATGTACATTACAGGATTAAATTTGCCATGGGGGAACGTGTTTTCACAAACGCCTTGGCATTTGGCCTTGTGGTGTTGCATGTGAACGACGGACGGTGGTTAAGTGGTGTACAATGTTTTGACTTGGCATGTGCATCTCTCTAACAACAGGCAAAATCTGTTCTGATTCAGTGAAGTCACTTAGGATGAACAAACTCCATGCCATAGCTAATAGCAAGCTTTCGAAGAGCACTGCCAGTTCTAATACCATTCCTAATAGGTGCAATAACAGGAATCATATTAGTCACTCTTACCAGCCTTCTCGCTTGCCTCTAGTCTTCTGTTCTTTTTTTTTGAGTGTCACAGGAAGGAAAAAAACAGCATTGGTTTGTGTTTGCTTGGGC
>MU563656.1:1810491-1838215 GCA_024362625.1 Silurus asotus
CCCAGCATTCCATGCAGTTTGACCCAATATTGATGCAACATTGCTCTAATGTGGGTATTAGCGTGTGCAGTGCAGGTTTTTCCATAGTAAAAAAAAAAGAACAGAATGCCCAAGTTAGCGCCATTAACAAATCAAAAATGTGCATCTTACTGCCAGAACAGTATGTATTTCGAGCTAAAATAACAACAATGAAAATATATTTTGCGTCTAGTCGCCTGAGAGAGTCAAAGTCAGAGATGCACTTGGCTTGTTTGGCAAGTCCAAATCTAAATTATTTTTGTTTGTTTGCTATTTGCCTTTCAGGGGACATTTTAGGCTTAGAACTCTTTCATTCATAGGTCAGAAATGTGGCAATGGAAGACCTTTAACAAGGGTGCACAGAACAAAAATCACAGAAGCTCTGACAACATGGATCTAGTATCTACACTCAAATAATACATGGCAAGTTTGGTCCACTTCCTGCAGCTGAGTCAGTGCAGGATCAAGTCCCTTTCTCACAGCAATTGAATCTCTCTAGAATTTACTTGGACCAGAACCATGACCTTGTAAATGAACCGAAAACGCAGAAACCATCTGCTTATGGGCGTGTGGTAAGGGGTGAGGCTGAAAACATTCTCGTAAAACGCTTTTTATTTTAAATACAGCAACTTTGGTCTTAATCTTCTCAGTGTTTGCACGTTTGGCTTGGTACATGCAGTTGTGTCCCAATTCGAAGCCGCCACACTTGGTTGCTCTGATCTGCCTAAATAAAACTCATTGGGGGATGTCACTAGAACAAGAGTAAAACTTCAATGGACTAAACTCTGTCTATGTGAAAGCACTCTCACACTGAGGAACTTTTAATTATGTCCCTTGTTTGGCACCTGATCAATCCAAAGCCTCTGAAAACCTTTATATAAGGAAGTGGCGTGTACATCCATGTTGTTGAAAGACTTTGTTTGAGTTGGACCGTTTTTCTGTGGATCACATAACATAGCTGCAAGCTATAGTAATCCCAGGGTTGGGTATCAAGTTCTGTGAGAAAGTATTTCAGGTCAGGACACAGTTTTACGACACCAGGATATTGGTTGTATGGATCCTATTATGTAGTAGACGTTTTCTTTCATACATAAAAATATATAGTGTACAATACACAGTCTGTATAGTTTGCATTACAACTATAGGTATGAGACTATGAGAGGATAAATAGTCCTGCCTGTGGGTAGAAGTTAGCCCTCTCAATGGTTTTCAAATACAGACTCATCTGTTCAAACAAGAACATGAAAATGAAAGAGAAAGAAGGTAGTAATGATGACCTGTACACTAGCACTGTGGCCACACAGTTCCAGGATCCTTGGTTTGATCCTAAGCTCGGGTTACTGTCTGTGTGGATTCTTCGGTTTCCACCTATCTCTCGAAAATGTTCCATTGGATATGCAACATTGGCCATAAACTCAAATGTGCTTGTATTTGAATGTCTAGCAAAGTAGATTTCCACTTTGGTGTTTCTGAAGTTGAATAAATGAGTTCTGAATCTTCTTTTATACAGGTACGATCCGGAGACAAACAGGTGGACGTATGTGGCACCAATGTCAGTAGCACGACTGGGAGCTGGTGTAGCAGCGTGTGGGGGAGCTCTGTATGTGGTGGGGGGCTTTGATGGCCAAAACCGTTGGAGAACAGCGGAACGTTACCAACCAGACACCAACACTTGGCACCATGTAGCACCTATGCACACTTCACGAAGTGGTTTAGGTAAATATTAACTAGCTGGCAGCTTTTGTATTATTTTTGCAAACCCATTGATGTTTTTCACCAACACTGGAGCAGAGCCAATTTGGGGAAAGGTTGCCATCCCATTCCATTGCCAGCAGCAGCATATTTAAACTAACACACAGTGTTAATAACACTAAGGGATAGTTAATTGTTTGAATTGTCTGAAGCTCTTTATTTCTACTAACATGACTATGCATTTGACTGCTGCCACATGATTGGTTAATTGAATCAATAAATAATTGGAACTGAATATTTTATTAGTACTTGGATAATGCCACTGATTCAACAGGGCTGGTATTATGATTAAACTGTATGTAATGCACATACTGAAAAAAACAAAAATTCTGTTGGAAGGCGGTTAATGGAAATTTACTGAATGAAATTTTTTTATTTTTTATTCCTAAACCATGCAGGTGTGGCGTCTATAGATTCTTACCTCTACGCAGTGGGTGGTTATGATGGCCAAAGGCAACTTAACACTATGGAGAGATACAACGTAGCTAGAGATGTTTGGGAGCCCGTGGCATCCATGGTCCACAGTCGAAGTGCCCACGGAATCACGGTCTACCATGACAAAATCTTCGTGTTCGGTGAGCACGCAACACTTCTCCTGATAGTTCCTTCTCTAGCCACCTATGTGTGCAACAGCGAGCGACAGAAGTACAATGTGTTTCATCGCCGGTTATTTACTAGAAAAATGGATGCTTTGTGTCTTCATTGTATTTGCCTGTCGAAGAGGCAGGGCTCTCATTACAGGGCCATTTCCGTATTAGTGGGAACACAATGAGGAGTCATTCACAAGTTAATCAGCACTTACACGCAATAAACCAGCACTTTGCTTCTGTTTTGTACGTGGCATCTCGACACGATTTAGAGGACACAAAATCAGTTTTCTGACTGGGACTTGATCGCAATAAACGTCTTTTCAACATTTGGTAGCATCAACAATTCTACTCTTCTACCAAGAGCTATTTATATTTCCTCCTCCACGACACCAGCGAATTCAGTGATCTGCTCACACAAGTATTCTCTTTATACATTGCGTTAATTGATGGCACCTTTTAACCTGATAATTACTTAATTACTACAGTACATCCTTGCTCGGGAAATCCGCTAGTAAGGACCAAATCACTTCAGGTTGGTTTGTTACAATGGAAGAAGGAACTGTGGCGTCATATGATATGGCCCAAAGCAAAGTCGTTTTTTTAACCGTATATAGAACGTCCAAGGAAACCGTTTTTTGCAGGCACTTATGATATAGCAGCTATAAACACTTGTTCATTTATAAGCCTGTTTTTTTTTTCCACTAGACAGTCCAAAGTCTTTCATGACATTCTAAAGAAATATAAAGCAAGTTTTCCATGTGTTGATTAAACGCTGGAGAATCTTTTCAAAAAATGCAAGAAAAACAAACAACATCTCACTGAAAAGTCATAGCAATATATTTTTATATGGACGGTCCAAAATACATGCATTACATCATACCTATAGAAATGAGCTTCTGAGCAAATCAAGCATGTAACATGGTTACTTTTGAGAATTAAAATGTAAATCAATGTTTTCTTTTGCTGCCTTTAAGGTGGTTTCAACCAGAGTGGCTTCCTGTCCAGTGTGGAGAGTTACTGCCCTGGAAGTAACCAGTGGACGTACGTGACTGACATGCCAGTGGGACGGAGTGGGATGGGAGTGGGTGTAACCATGGAGCCGTGCCCGGGCTGTCTTCCTGAGGAGGAAGACGATGAATGAAGTGGACTTTAAACCTTGCAACCTCATCAGAGTTTAGTGCCTGGCCCCTTGAAGTCAGGCATATTCGAGACTCCCAGCTTTTGTTCAGTGGCAGTATTTGAAAACGTAGACCGTGTTGGTTTGTGTGTTATGGAGATCACTGGACTGCAAACTTGTCCTAATTAGCTGGGATTCCTGTGTGATTAAAATAAGAATTAAAGTTGTGGTCTGTATATTTGCAGATTTTTTTATAATAAAAATGTGTAATCTATCAGATAAATATTTTGACTGCTTTGTCATTTATTTTAAATTTTTATTTAAATTGTACATCTGATTTCGGTTGTAACCTTAAGCATGGCCACTAGGTGGAGGAATTTATCTTCCGCAGAAAGGGGAATGCATTCCACTGTGGGATATGTCCAGTTCTTCAGTGTGGGTTTTTCTTTAACTGATAATACTAATAATTGTATTTATTTTGGCATTTTGACACCTAACGGGGCAGTACAAACAAATATATAACAAAAAAAGAGTAAACATTGAGACGCACTGGAAATCATTAATAGACAAGCAAACATTAGCGGTCATGAATTATCGAAAGCGACGAACGAACGAGCAGGCCTGCTGAGTAACGTGATTAAGTGGTGGAAAATGGAGGAGGATGTTTGCGTGACATAATGAGATATAAAATGTAATTTAAATATGTTGAAGTGAACAGATGCATTCTGACTACTGCCTGCATGCGAAAAAGGATCAAAGTAAATTGATCATTTATTCAATAAAATATATTTACCCACTTAATATTTGCCAAGATAATGACGTGTAGCATTATGAGTCACGTCTATTTAAAATATATATATATATTATGTGTACAGATTTAATTGAGTTCAAATCTGATGATTGTCAGCCTGCCACAGCTGCTTGGATAGCATTTATTATTTTAAAGCCTTTTAAATAAAGCTAATCAAAATATTAGCAAAAAGGTAACAAGTGAACACAAAATGCAGTTTTTAAATGAAGGTTTTTATTATGGGGGGTTCCCAAAATACACGGCCCCCCTGTTTGCCCCCTTGTCAAAACTACGGTTTATCACACCTGAGTTCAATTTGTGTAGCCACACCTGTTCACAATCAAGAAATATCTTAAATAGGACCTGCCTGGTGAAGTAGACCAAAAGATCCTCAAAACCTAGACATCATGCTGAGATCCAAAGAAATTCTGAAACAAATGAGAAAGAAAGTAATGGAAATCTATCAGTCTGGAAAAGGTTAGAAAGCCATTTCTAAAGCTTTGGGACGCCAGCGAACCACAGTGAGAGCCGTTATTTACAAATGGCAAAAACATGGAACAATGAAGAACCTTCCCAGGACTGGCCGACCAAAATTATCCCAAGAGCACAGCGACGACTCATTCAAGAGGTCACAAAACCCCCATAACAACATCCAAAGAACTGCAGGCCTCACTTGCCTCAGTTAAGGTCAGTGTTCATGACTCCACCATAACAAAGAGACCCGGCAAAAATGGTCTGCATGGAAGAGTTCCAAGACCAAAACCGCTGCTGAGCAAAAAGAACATAAAGGCTTGTCTCAGTTTTGGCAGAAAACATCTTGATCACCAAGACTTTTGGGAAAATACTCCCACTGAGTCCCACTCGTCATGTGGACTGACGAGATAAAGGTTAAACATTTTGGAAGGTGTGTGTCCCATTACGTCTGGCGTAAAAGTAACACCGCATTTCAGAAAAAAAGAACATCATACCAACAGTGAAATATGGTGGTGGTAGTGTGATGGTCTGGTGCTGTTTTGCTGCTTCAGGGCCTGAAAGATTGCTGTGATCAATGGAACTATGAATTCAGCTGTTTACTAAAAAATCCTGAAGGAGAATGTCCGGCCATCTGCTCATGACCTCAAGCTGAAGGAAACTTAGGTTCTGCAGCAGGACAATGATCCAAAACACACCAGCAAGTCCACCTCTGAATGGCTGAAGAAAAACAAAATGGAGACTTTGGAGTGGCCTAGTCAAAGTCCTGACTAAAATCCCATTGAGATGCTGTGGCATGACCTTAAGAATTCGGTTCATGCTTGAAAAGACTCCAATGTGGGTGAATTACAACAATTCTGCATAGATGAGTGGACCAACATTCCTCTGCAGCACTGTAACAGACTCATTGCAAGTTATTGCAAATGCTTGAATGTAGTTGCTGCTGCTAAGGGAGGCCCAACCAGTTATTAGGTTTAGGGACAAACACTTTTTCACACAGGGCCATGTAGGTTTGGATTTTGTTTTCCCTTAATAATAAAAGCCTTTATTTAAAAGCTGCATTTTGTGTTGACGTGTTATATTTTACTAATATTTTAAATAGTTTGATGATCTGAAACATTAGTGTGACAAACAAAAATATGAAATCAAACACTTTTTCCACACCACTGTGTGCGTGTGTGTGTGTGTAATATATATATACATATATATATATATATATATATACACACACACACACACACACACACACACACAGGTATGTTGAAGACTTGAATTGTCAGTCCTAACTTATTATTGCTAATTTGATTATTTTTTATTCAAGATTTGAATATTCCAGTGTCACACTTGCACACAACAATTACAGCCATCTTATGAACGTTTTTAGGACAAAAGGCTGGCGAGGGAACAACTGGTTGGCGCTTGAGGAATAACCGTTTCAGGCACTTTCCATAACATTAATTGTAATAATAATCCGTGAAAAAGTACAAAGTTGCAGATGAGGAATAAAGCATGTCCGGAAGTGTTTATTTTTAAAGTTGATGCATAGTTATAGTTATGTTGTGAACTCAAATCTTGTTCATCTTTTTCCAGGCTCCGAGAAATCTACATGCAATATTGCCTTATCACCACTGTGCTAGTTTGGTGTTCCCATGAGCACTTGCCAACATGCCCTTATTCCCTTGATGCTACATAGAGATCAGTTTCTCACGTGACGTCATGGCATTAGTCACCCGGCACACGTCAATATGTTGTTCGTCTCTGTTGGTTCTGGCCTGGTGCCCCTTTCAGAAATAATATGCTTCTTAGGAGAATCAGCGTCTATATCAATGGTGCAATTAAGATTGGCGATTTGGTGGAAATTCGAACTTATTTTGGGTACAATAGCAGTTCTCAGTAGTCTCACCGTGTTTCCTGTGATTCAGTTTTCCACATAGCGCTAAATAAAAATGGTTAAATGTATAATTGTGGCTTCTTCTACAAAAAAAAAAGAGGTTTTATGGAAACCCCACCTGTTGTAGAGTATAAGGATGTCTCCAGAGAAACAATGGATATCTGGCACATAGGCCCAACAGTCCATTAAGTGGGAAAGATTTTCCCAATGTATACTTTGGTAAAATTGTGAAAAAACAATCTCTCAGACACACACTTCGAGATGGATGGCTTGTGTGCATGAAAGCCCTGAAGGCTTCTTGTGCTTGACATATCTGATTGGTAGGGAAGGGTGGGGCTGCTCATCGTCAAGCTTTTTCTGGAATGACTCACATAGCAAAACATATGACGCACCGGTGCTTTCTCGCTGTTTATCTCTCTTTTTCTCTTGCAAGTCTCTCTGTACGTGGTGCGTCATGCCGGCAACCTCAGAACTTAGCAAAGCAGAATGTATTCCCAAACTCTGGAGCATCTAAGCATGATTGCGATCATTTTTTTTCATGCAACATACAGTAACGTTACTTCAAAATAGTCGTTGTCGGCTCTTAAAACCTGCTTTCAAGGTCCTCCGAGCAAATCTCTTCACCGGTGGAGAATAAATGTTTAAAGGACTGCTGCACGTACCGAGGACTACCAAGCTTACGTTTTCATTAACATTTGGATCAACGTTCGTATTTAAATGAACATGTATTAAAATGCTACTGAACAAGAACAGATGTTTGAGGGGTTTTTTTTTTTACCCGTCGAAACAATACAGTCGTAATACACAATTTACAATGAGTTCATTACAATGCTATAAAATTTGTTATATTGGAACAAGCCTAAAGGCATCAGCAACATGCAAACACCTTTTCTCTCTGGGGAAAAAAAAAAAGAAAAGAAAGAAAGAGAGGAATAATAGCCTCTGCTGACTGATGAGCCATTCTAGATGTCTCATACCGGAAATGACACACTCCACCGTGACCAAGATAGGAATAACTCGTTATTTGTTACAGTTTATCAGCAAGCTTTCCAAGCACAAGCTGTATTTCAAATGCAGAATGCGCAGGCAAGGTTGAGCTCTACAAATATTTTATTTAAAAATATATATTTTTCATCCTTATCAATCCCTATTCTTTTCCTATCAACTGTTAGGAGTTAACAATCAGGGTATAAGGATGACATAAAGGGTTAGAGATGGAGCAACTTATGTTTGTTTCTTGTATATAATCAAAAAGAGTTTAAGAACAATACAGCAGTGCTCAGATGAGACAGTGATTCGAGGAAACAAGGTGGTCATTGGTTTGTTGTTGGGAAAGACGCAATGGTGTTTAGCAATAGGTTTGTAGTAAATAAAAGTAATTGCTCAAAAAATGAACGATGAGCGAACATCATTGGTAACATTGAGGCTCAGAGATGGTTTATTGGTAAGAGTGGTGATTAGTTCACAGGGAACACTGGTGATTGGCTATTGGATAAAATGGCGATCAGTGATTGGTCATGGGATAAAAATGGTGTTCAGTGATTTGGCATTGAATAAAATGATCAGAAATGATTGGATAAAAATTATCAGGGATTGGTTTAATCTATAAAACTGGTGATTCGTGTTTGGTCATTGAATAAAAATTGTAAATCAGTGGTTTGATGGATACCAAATTATCATCATTGATTAGTTACTGAATAAAATGGTGATCAGTTTGTTTCTTTGGCATTTACATGTGTATTTCAGGTTGTAATCACTGGTGGTGACCCCATCAAACTTGTTCTCAAGTTGCTGTGATGAGAACTGAAGAAATATATAGAGTGGGACAGTTGCTTTATGTTCTTGGTGCAGCATAAGTCAATGTATGAAAGGCATCACGGCAAACGGGATGAAATGCTTGTTTAAAATGAAAGTGTATCTGTTGCATGTGCTCTGAGGAAACATTTCAGAAATGTGGGGGCCTCACGTATTCATCAGCCCCAGGCCAGGCATTAGCGTAATGCTGCCCCGTCTACCACAGAAGTTCTCAATCCCAGTTCTGGAGACTCTAATCAACTGCACATTTTTGTTTCCTCTGATCTAACACGAACGACTGAGGTCATGAAGGCTTTGTTAAGTACCTGATGAGTACGGTCTTGTGTGCTGAAGGGGTCGTGTTTTATTCCGTAGACATTTTTCCGGCCGAGATTCTAAATCAAGTAGCTTGCAGTTAATCTACTCTTGAGTTACTCTTGTTTGCAATTAGGAGATGGATTTGTGTTTAAATACCCTACTGTAGGTTTGCTGCAGTCGGGATGCATCGTTGATATGAAACGACATTTTTATCCAAAGGTGTTTATCCGATGGTGTGCGTGGCTGCAGCGTTCAATTTTGGCCTTCGATTCGAGCGCACTTAACTAAACGCAGTTCGAGTGACACCTGGTGAAGTTTAGGCACTGCATTCTAAGCAATTCTTTCATGAAACGCTTCCAAACAGCTTGCTGTTTTAAAACTTGACAAGCCCATGAATCCCCAAGAGGCTTAATTGTTGTTTCAACTGCCCATATAATTCTTTATATTCATTACCCAACTTGTGCCGGTCAACAACCATCTGTCTCTTTTATGTTAAAGCCCAATTTCATAATTAGCTTCTTACTGGTGTCTATTGCTCCTGTGGTGAATTTACCACTGACTATGAAACAAAGAACACCCGTTAAAAGATTTTTTTTTCCTCTGGTCGTCGAATCGAGTCAGGGTGGGACTATACATGGATCGATGCCAAATCAACAATCAGAATCGGCCGTTTGCTTACATCAGCAGCACTTTTTCCTGCTTTCCTCAACCACACAATCTGCACTGCCTTATTTCCTGAGCAAATTAGCAATTTTTTCCCATTTTATATACACTGGTTAAGTATGGAGTGGCACGATGGGTAGCGTTGGTGTATTGCAGCTTTCCGTTTCCTGGTTGCGTCCTAAATTGGGTTTAATGTCTATGTGGATCTTGGTGTCTGTATGGGTTCCGTCCAGGTTCTCCGGTTTCCTCCCACCCTCCGTGGTGCGTTCTCAGCTGGCAAAACCCAGTGTCCCTGGGATTCATCGCAATGCTGACTAGAATAAATCCTTCACTACGGCTGAACAAATGAACACTTTTGTATTCGTATTAAACACGTATTGACCACGTCAGTTTCTGACGTGTCTACATAAAACCTCACCGGATAACTACCAGAACTCTCTTTCCTAGCTTCGCCATCAAAACTCGTGATTGGTCCTTCAGCTCCTCGTTGACGACAAGTCGCCGAGTACGACCATGAGAACGCTTTGTAATTGGAATGTTTCACTAAACCAGGTGTGATGTCTGCTGGCTTGGCTAAAACAGCTGAGAGAAGGATGTAGCAGTGGTGTGAACGCAAACTGCAATCTTACCTTTTTGTTTTTCCAACACTCACAGACACCAAGCACACACTATTGGCTTTATATGATCTTCTGTACGGGTTCCCGCAGACCTCATCTTTTGTCAATCGCACTCAATCCATTTGTTTCGCTTTATCCGACTAAATGTTTACAAACAACTTACCTAATGGATGTCTGGAAAAAAAGATTTGAAATGGTACATGTGATAAATATATAAATATTTACAGAGCTTCCTTCACCTTTCCACCATTCACCATGAGCTTCACAGTGTAGATGGCATGTCATACCGTTGTTTTCACACAGAGGGAGCTAAGTAACTTCACTTTGGTAGTTTGGGGAGACTTTTGGAGAGGACGCTTAGATCCCAGAAGTGATACCCAAAATAAAAAAAAAACTAAAGGTCTCCAGTTCCACATGACTAAAAGGAAACAAAAATAGTTATTGATTAAATAGAAATCATCATTGATAACCAGAGATATTTTCTTTTCTTTTTTTTAAACAACATATCGCAACCATCCTTATTGCCTCGTATTATCCGTACCTCAAAACCCGTCTGTGTGACCTGCATTACCTGTAACCTTTCGGACCTCTTCCACACACCTGACCGACCTTGAAAGCTGTCGGTGTTTGGGCAAATTTCATGATTTCCACATACATTGTGGTGAATTTCGGTCCTTCGAGGAGGAACTGTTGGGAAATAAACCTTCGTGAACGCTTTCAGGATATGAGGATATTCTTTTATAAGACTTTACAGTGTTTGTACCCAGAGTTCATTGCAGACAAGCTTTTAATTCATGCCTTTTTTTCACCTAGGATATTATTTAGTCCAAACTTCTAGGCCTTTGGGGTTTTTTGGTTTGCTTTGCTAATAGCCAAATCTTCAGGTTCCTTTATAATATAGAAAATAATGTGTGTGTGTGTGTGTGTGTGTGTATATATATATATATATATATATATATATATATATATATATATGCGCGTGTGTGATATTGGAACATCAAGCTTGCGCGTGCGGGACGAAGGCGGGATATTTGGCTCCTGAGGCGTCCAAAAACAGACCGCAAATCAGCTCATTATCGGGCTAAAGCTATATTATTCGACTTGTACGACCGTGTAAACGTTTTTAAAAAAGTATTTATAGGTATACTGTTAGATACTGTTCGGTTAGTTTACTAAGCGTGAGAGACACACGACGGCGAAATCTAAACTGTGCTCAACACTTCTTTCTCTCCAAACTCACCTCAGCAGCGCGACTGACCTGTTTCAAGCTCCCCACTCGGTGAATTGATTCTACTACAGGTCCGCCTGAAAGCGGGCTCCAGGCAGCGGGGGTGTTTACTTCTCTCCGCTTGTGTTTATTCCCCCAAACACCGTAAAATCTGCATCGAAACGCGTTCGCACCATAATGCAAACAACTAATAATCGAACCAGTATTTAAATACACAGGTCAATTTGCGCGCGCACCTTTCGTACGCGGAAGAACGCTTTCTGTGTCCCCCCGCAATGAAAATGAAACATTCCACAATTTATTCCAGGGAAAGACTGACAGTTTTTTGGGTCATGAAGCAGCTGTTCAAGTCAGCGTCCTGCCCTCCCTCCGCAGGAATAAGAAATGAGTACATTTTAAATTAGATAAGTAAATTTTTTTCCTTTTCTTTTTTCTTTTTTTTTCTCCGTAGAAAATGCATCGAGTTTTTATTTTAATAAAAGGGTAAGTTTAATGAGATAGTGTATACGTGAAGGAAATTAGGTTTTTTAATGCATTTGGTAAACATTAGTATACCAGTTTTTGCTCACAGGCATACAAAGTTTTAGGATTATATTGACTACTTAACACACTATATATACACACACACACACACACACACACACACACACACACACACACACACACACGCACTGATGACAATTTTGTACACTTTCTCATTCTCATCAGATTGTCACCTGGAATCGTTTTCCAACAATCTTGAAGAGGTGTTGAGTGCTTGTTGGCTGCTTTTCCTTCGCTCTCCGATCCAACTCATTCCAAACCATCTCAGGTGATTGTTGAGGCCAGGTCATCTAATCTCCTTCTCCATCACTCTCCTTCTTGGATTACATAACCTGGTGGTGCGATGTGGTCATTGTCCTGTTGGACGCACTAAGTGCATACCAAATGCGACGGCATGCCGCTGCAAAATGCTGTGGTAACCATTGCTGGTTGTGTGCCCTAAGTTATGAGAAAGTCACCAACAGTGTCACCAGAAAATCCCCTTACACCATCATACCTCCTCCTACAAGGTTCACAGTGGGAACCACACATTCAGGAACCGTCCATTCACCCTCAGTATATCTAACCAAGACGTGACAGCATTAAAAACTCAAATTTGGTCAAATGTATAGTTTTTAACTGATTTAATTCTCTTCGGCTGGTTGTTCTTATGGACATTTGGTGCAACCCAGATGAGGTTGGGTTCCCTCTTGAGTCTGGTTCCTCTTAAGGTTTCTTCCTTATGCCATCGCGGGGATTTTTCCTTGCCACAGTTGCTCATCAGGGACAAACATACTTACAAAGAACATATTTACGTTTAATCGCCAGATTATCTGTGTAAAGCTGCTTTGAGACAATGTTCATTGTTAAAAGCGCTATACAAATAAAAATGAATTGAATTGAATTGAATTGTTCTTCCGAAATAATAATGTCTTTGATGCAGTTTGACCATGACTTGTGCAGTTTCCAATAATCAGTAGATGTGGAAATATGTCTGCTATTTGGTTGGTAATTACAATAATGGTAATTATAATAAACTTATCCCCTGCAGCAGAGGTAGCTTTCCTTTCCTTGGATGGTCTTCATGAGATCCTGTCTCCTCATAGCTTTTGATGGTTTTGGCAAGTGCACTTCGAGATACATTTAAAGATATGAGATGTTAAGGATATCTTCAGTATTATTTACAATGTTGAGAATATATGTATATATGCAAAAAATATATATGCATGTAATTTATGAGGTATGCATAGATTACATACATTGCTGCTCACCTTTGTTAAAAAGTTATCAATTATTAAGATCAGATTGACTTCCATTTGCTAGATTATCAGTTTCTTCATGCCTGTGGGACTTGCAGTGTGAGTCATTACAGTACAAAAAAAATAACCACAGAATAGGACTATTTATATTACAGCTAAGGTTCAGTTCAGTGTGTTCACGTCTCAGATGCTTTGCATCTCTTTGCCTCTTTGCCACATGGTGTGCTCAATAGTCTAGAAGTCCTGTTTGTGGAGAAAAGTGGCGAGACGCAATGCTCTTTGATCTTATAGGTCTGGGTCGGACGTGTCGGATTCCAGGCGTGGAGGGTGAGGGGGACAACAGAGGGTCTGTAGAGATTTAATGTGAGCCATTCAACATACCGGTGGCCTACGGGAGCTTTGTGACAAATTCTATCCCACAATATACCACATAAATTCTTCTTCTCTTTTTTTTTATTAGTCTAGCCATTGTGTTGGTCTGAACATGAAAGGTTTAGGGGAAATGTGAAATCTGAAACATTTAAAATCAAGTGATGTAAATTGCAAGTTGATATTTGTTAGCTAACTAACGTTCACGCTATCAATGTGTTTCTTAAGTCCCCGTGTCAGTACGTTATTTAAATTTTATACGCAAAGAAAATGGAAAACATTGAATCTTATCCAGTAATATACAGTACATTTGAGTCGATGCGTACTGAAGCATTACAAAGAAATTTTAAGCTTGTTAGGATGATGCAAAGATGGTTGGTGCATTTGGTTGATGTGTGTAGCTTGTACATTTAGGCTTGTTTTGCTAATCCCCCAATTTAGCTAGTACAAAATCTAGCATGTGACATGGATTAATCAAACAAATACATATTAAACCAACTTGATCTATGTTAATCACATAGTTAAAAATAGGCTATCAATTCTGGCTACATACACAATGAGGAAGTTGTTGATTTCTAGTTTAAACATAGGGTTAATGGAATAAAACAAGACCACCTAATTGATACCATTTTCGAATTACAGTAGCTCAGATGTAATTGATGAGCCAGTGCATGATGTTTAGTGCTTACCTTTTTTTTCCACTGGTGCTACAAGGCTAACTGTATTTGTGTCTTTTAAAGCGAATTATATGGTAATATGGGTGTGAATTATTGGAAAAGATTCTGTTAGATATGAGATTTCCAAGGACAGCGGGTTGTGTTGCTGCCTGACAGCTCCACAGGCTGTTTCACATGTTTTCCCTCTTAGCTTGTGAGGTTTTCCTCTGGGTTCGCAGTTTTTTTTCCCCAGCTCCTGGAAAACAAGGTGGATTTCTCCTGAGTGTGCCAATGTGTGATGGACTGGGATGTCACTCAGATTCCCATTCTTAGGATTAGCTCTGCATTGACAAAGACCCTAATAAGGCAAAAATGCTTACTGAAGAAACAAATGTATGAATAAAACTTCTATTAAAGTTTGTAGATTTAGTGCAAAAATTAAGAACGTTTTCTATTACCAATAATTTACATAACAGTGGTCCCCAACCCCCGGGTCAATTGGTGCAGGGCCGCAGAGAGAATACATAACTTACATTATTTCCGTTTAATTTATTAGCTGATTCTGAACGATGTTTTATTTTGGAAAATTACCGGATTCTCTCTGCCACATCTGTCTATGACTCACTCTTGATGCTGGTCACATGTCTTACCTACATCTGCTAACTTCTTAAAGGGGCTGCTCTGGCCGCTAACACATAATACATTACCGCTAAATCGAAACCCGCAAGCTAGCAAAACGAACAAAAAAACAACACAGTGGATTCACGTTTATTATTATATTTAGAAAATACCAGTTTTTATGCCGGTCGTATTATTTTATTTTGTTGTATTTATCCGCCACACCTTAAAGGCCGGTCCGTGAAAATATTGTCTGACATGAAACCGGTTTGTGGCGCAAAAGAATGTTGGGGACCTCTGCTATATAATATATGTATTTCACAATTTATAGTTCTTTGAAGTTATTAATACAATTTTAGACACAGCTCTTGCTATGTCTTAATGAGTTTAATCCAGTGTGGCAGAGAAGGAGAACTACAAATCTTCGGGTCAAACTACCGGCCTAGATCCTGACAAATACAATTTGCAGGCTATTTTTTATTGCACTCAGGTTAGCACTTCAAAGTTTTGGGTCTAAAAAAGGCATTTTGTTTTAGCTGAATCACAAATGGATAAAATGGGTGCACAATGAAAGAAGTAATGGTTTGAACAATTAAAGTTAGTAATAATATTAAACCATTAGAACGTCCCACCATCAGAAATTCGACTTGCATTTACATAATAAATGGCATCACTAGGAAGCACTATGGTAAAATGTAAGGAAGTCATAACTGACATTTACCACCCACTGCAAATCAGCCCCTGCCAATCCAAAAAACAGCATCCAATGTCCATCCACAGTAAGAAGCAAGCACCCGTATCTTGTTTGAACATCACAGGGCAGCTGCACACAGCTGGATAAAAGTGCGCATACATGAGCTCAGAGACGCCCAAGTTTGGTCAGTGTAACACACGACGTGAGACGTAGTAATGCTATCCTTACAGAGGCCATGTCTAGTTGAAAAATGGTGGAACATTGAAAATGGTTTTAAGGACTATATAAATTGGACTATATAAGGACTAAATTGGACACCTTAAACTACTAAACTATGGCAGCCCAATCTATGTGTCACTTTTAAAGCAAACAAGAACAAACCCATTTATTAGATCTTGCTGTGAAGAGAGCAATGAAATCCAGATATTATTTGACAATGCATTGTGCTTCTGTCTGCCTTGCAGTGCATCAGCTGCAGATGTCCACTCTACATCTGAAAAAAAAAAAAACGAATTGCCGCTACAGAGATGGGAACTAATGAAGTACAAATACTTTGTTACTGTACTTAAGTTGTTTTGATGGAATCAGTACTTTACTCCACTATTTTTATTTTTACTTTCGCTCATAAAATTTTTTGCACAAACATCTGTTCTTTTTACTTTTTACATTTTAAAACCAGACTCGTAATCGATTTGGTGATCTCTTTTCATTGCTTGCTGTTTTTTAGCCCATCAACCTATTTCCTGTCATTGCGTGGCTTTTTCAACCTACCACTGGCGTATAATTTTCTGGCTATCACACACCACAGATCTTGGCTAGCCTACGAAGCTAACAAAGAGCAAG
Source organism: Silurus asotus (assembly GCA_024362625.1). Taxonomy (NCBI): domain Eukaryota; kingdom Metazoa; phylum Chordata; class Actinopteri; order Siluriformes; family Siluridae; genus Silurus; species Silurus asotus. Next base: position 1,826,702 of record MU563656.1, read on the forward strand.
GCAACAAAGAAATATGGTTATCATGGATGAGAAAAAAGTGAGTCATGTAAACACGACTGAAAACAGAGACATCACCTGTTCATCATCTTTTTTCTGCTTGTGTTATACATGGTGGATGTTCAGCCTGGATACATTCATTAGATAACAAAATGTGAAATTCTTTTGTATTAATATAATAATATGATGTCAGGGCCAGTTACCAGCATGCCACTAAAACAGGTAGTAGTAATTGCTACTATTTACTTAAGTATATGTCAGAGCCCAAACTTTGTTTACTTTAAGGTGTAGTCAGTACTTCAACTATCAAAACATGAGAATCTGTACTTTTACTTGAGTGAAGTACATTTGCCATCTCTGTACAGCTATAATGTGAGCAGTCCTCATTGGCATGGGGACATTGGTCAATCACTGCAGTTTAGATGAAGATTTAGGCCAGGCAATTGCTGTCATCCCTTGTCATTTCCTTCCAGTTGAACCGTGCAGGAACTCTACTTTTGTCACTGTTTACCTTCCATAAATTAAGTCAGCAACTTTAAACAAAAGCAGCTGCGAAGGAGGTTCCACTGGAATTGTAAATATCTGAAAGATCCGGTGGGTATGTTTACTTAGGGCCTTGAGTCCTAATCCATTCAGTTCACTTTTTTGTTGTGTTCCCAAAAGGACTGCCAGCACACCTTGACAACCTGACCCAATCCCGTTTGGCGAATGACTGCGTTCATATTTACACAAGCGTGAGGGCTTGACAAACCTTTATTGTCAATATGGAAATTATGTACACCTTACGCTATATTTAGCCTTCCCACTTACCAGGTGTTCATCGATTATAATGTGTTTGTAAGGTGCATAACGCTATTCTGGTGTCTCCAAGAACATCAAGTCATCTGTATATTAACAAAACTTTCAAAGGCCTCACAGACAGTAAGGAAATATCAGAAGCTACACCATGATGCAGATTTGGCTTAGCTCAATTCAAATCAATTTTATTTCCTTCAAAGCTTATTACAGTGAACAATATAACATCACAGCTACGAAGGTCCAGATTCAGCCAGCATAAAATAACTCCTCAGGAATGCATGAAGAAGAAACACTTTTGTGAATGGAATATTCAAAATAAACTTCCCATAGGCAGCAATAAAATAATAAAAAGAATGCTTAATGACATCGTAGAAGCCAGAGTATGCAGCTACTTACAAAAAATTCTTAGTATAGTATATAACTCCAAGGAATCTCCAACCCTTGCATTGTCACTTTACTAACGGAAACGCCCACTTTGGAATGCTGATGCCGCTGCTGGAACGGTCTCTATTAACACTTAAGTCAGCCCTGTGTTCCCAGAATTCCCCACACCATTTGGTTAAGAGCCACGGGCTCCAACTGGGTCTTAATATGCATCATATGTGAAGTCAGTGTGGAGTCCCAACCCAAGACCTCTGCCTTGGCAAAAGAACCCAGCAAAGCAAATAGGGCTTACAGGGCAAAGGTTTGATTTGATGATCCAGTACTTCTGGGTTCACTTTGCACATTTTTTGTTTTCTGGTGCCACGTAGGAATGTGGTCTTGTTCTGATTTTGAGCTAAAGGACATTGTGGTTTCCTTAACATTCCTCAATATCCAGTCTTAAAGTGTTGACATTCTATTTATTAGTTATTAGATGATGAAAGATTTAATAAGACACCATTTAGGCAGTGTTTGCTCTTAATCAAAGGAAGTTTTTACTAAAGACTGTGACTACCAAGTTTCTTCACTCCCAAACCAGATTTCTAGCAAGAGCATATGGAACATTCAGTTAATAAATGTGGCCAAGATCCACCCACAGAAAAGCACAATTTCACTGATATGGCAGCTGACCAACCACAGACATTGTTTTTCAATCAAGTCATTATATGTTGCTTTGAAATGCTTATTGTGTTGCAATGTTTTTACCTGGAATTCAGCACATAAAAGTGTAGGGAACCAATAAGAATGCAACTATCCAAATTCTGAAGTTTGCGGCCATAAAAGTGTACAAAGATTGTGGCTGGAAGGACTTTTAGAGTCAACTGTAACTTTTATACTAGTGTACGTTATTACAAATTTGCATTCATGAGACTGTCTCTCTCTCTCTCTCTCTCTCTCTCTCTCTCTCTCTCTCTCTCTCTCTCAATTATAAGGGTTCTTTGTATGCAGAACTAGTTCTGAACTTATCCGCAGTATTCATGCTCTTCACTTCTCAAACAGAGGGAGACACAGCAAAGCTGAGTGCTTTGATACAGGAAGCTCGTTTGATTTAATGTATTGTGTGTGATAAAATTTAAACTAGCATAGATTGGCTATGTCTTTTTACCAGAGTATGGTTCTGTTTTCTCTCTCTCTCTCTCTCTCTCTCTCTCTCTCTCTCTTTCCTCTCTCTCTCTCTCTCTCTCTCTCTCTCTCTCTCTCTCTCTCTCTCTCTCTCTCTTTCTTTTTTTTTTTTTTTAAACATTTTACTCCATTTGGTCATTTGCCAATTTCCACAACAGCTACCAGACAGTGAGGGTAAAGGGTAAAGGGCTTCCTTTGGAGGACAGCGCTAACGCCCTCTAAACTACACAGACACCCAAGATTGGTTAGCGTTGCTCTGATTGACAGGGGAGAGAGTATGTCATTCCACCCACTCAGACAGCACAGCCAATTTTGCTGTCTTGTATTCTCAGTCATGGATGCAGCATCGGTGATCTCCTGACAATAGGGTGAATGTGTTACTGTTGAACCACTTGGAAAAATATCTAATTTTATAGTTTTAGTCATTCAGAGATTGAGAGATCTGGATTTAAATTGACAAGCTAAGCTTCCTCTACCACTTCCTCGATCCAACCCCCCTCCCCACCAACACCACTGAAAGGTTTCTCCTCCTGTGTGTGGTATCTTAATGGATGGTTCAGAGGCCACTGGCGAGGCTGGTAATACATAAATCAATTTGTAAAGACATTTCTTCTTGGGTGCTCAAGGGAGCTAGTTTTTTTTTTTGCTTGACTCAGCGTACCTCCAGCATGTAAACCCAATGGTGGGGACCGAGGCTCCTGCTTTTTGAGTGGTATCAGCAGTGCACATTCCATAGTCCTGAAGGAACCTGTTGTTTGTGAAACGGTACCTGTCGGATGCCATCAGGTTTACTGGTGTCTTCATAAGTTAAAGGATCAACAGAGGTTCTCCAGGGTCATCAAACCTGATCACACCTGATTGATGTGAATTTAGAATTCCTGCCCCACCAAGCACATCAAAAATTTTAAAAAGAACACGTTCTCCATGAATACCCGTGTATTGCCGTTGCTCTTTTTATTACGTCACCTTGTCAGACTCAGTTCCATTACCCAGTAATTCATGGAAATGCAACGATTCTTGCCAACCTTTCCAGAAATTTGCTTAATATTTGCAAAACATTTGGATAAAAGCATATCTATTCTCTCATGTGCTATCCTTCACTTTCTGTTTCTCTCTCTCTCTCTTTCTCTCTCTCTCTCTCTCACTCTCTCTCTCCCTCGCTCTCTCTCACTACACCTTATAATGTCTTCTAATTGAGCTAAATCTCATTATTCCTCGCCAGGCTAATGGCACTGTCACTATATGCAAGACTGCACATCTTAAAACAGATCAAGCAGTACTTTATGTCTGAGATTAACACCGTCTAGATGATGAGATCTGTTTGATTTCCTATGCTCTCCTTTTTGTCTATCTCTCTGTATCTCTCTCTGTCTCTCTCTCTCTCTCTCTCTCTCTCTCTCTCTCTCTTTCTCTTTTTACCACAACATATTTTCTAATTGGAATCATATTATTCTTGGATATCTTCATACAAATCAGCCAAAATGTTGTAAAAGGAGTTAACATCATTTACGTATAAAAGCAGACTGTTTGGTTTAATCTGTGCTCTACCTCTTTCATCGCTTTCTCTTTCTATCTCTCTCTCTTTCTCTCTTTCTCTCTCCTGTCCTCCACTGAGACGTCTCGCTTTTCTTCTCAATGGCTTCTTTTCCTTCCACATTCCATTGAGAGTACGCCTCTTAACACACGCAAGGCATGCTCTTAATACTCGACTGTTTTACTCGGTAAACCGAGACACCCCTTGATGCACAATTTGCATGGAACCGTGGCAAGATCTGGTTAGCCGTTGACAGCATTGCGGAGAGAGACTTTATAAAAAAAGGGCCCAAAGTTGCAAGCAGAAATTTGCCAATGGAAGAATTGTTGGTACAAGTGCCAAAGAGTTTTATATATTTTGCGCATGGAGAAGAAATGTTAAAAAGCAGGATTTATGAATGAATTAAAACACACACACACACACACACACAGAGAAAACTGCAAGGTTTATCTAATTTGTGGGGGAGAATAATAGAAGCCATGCTTCTTCACCATAAAGAAAAACTAAAGAACGAAGCCCTGGCCCTTTGTACCTCCCTGTGTCTGTAGTTTGTACACATGCTGTGTGTGTGTGTGTGTGTGTGTGTGTGTGTGTGTGTGTGTGTGTGTACGTAAAGGAATGGGGGGGAGGGGGGAATCATGGAGGCCCCGCAAAGAGACATGAGAGGCTCTGCAGGCTTGGCCTGGGGCACGACTGTCAACAATATATGCCTCCATCACTCAGACAAAAGCAGAACTGCAGGAAGACTTGCGAAAAGAAAGACACCAGGTTGGGATTTATCACCACGTGTTCTACCGGGTTATGTAAAACACAACTGGCGTGGAATAACTGGAGAGAGGTCTGTAGGGCCTTTCTTCCGGGTTTGGCTGATGTGTATTTCATCCATGGGTCCAATGGATACAAGGATTTGGCATAAGAACATCTCATTCCATATTTCTTATTTCATCTGTTGGAAATAAATATGGAAATTATTATAATATACATCTTCACTGTATCAATCACTACCAGTAGTCATTATTGAAAAGCTTTTACTACAGCTAGGCCAGTTTGGGTCTTTGTTTTATAATCTACACACACACACAAATATACCTTCCCTCCCTCCTACATTCTCTTTCTAACCCCCGTCCATCATCTTCATCCTCCTAACAATATCTTCCCTTTTTCTTTTCGTTCCAGATTCCGGCTCCACGTTTTCCTCGCCGCTGCTTCATCCTGACTCATTGTGGTCACATTTGCAAAGATGCACAGCGCTCGCCAGGCGCGTTACACACTCGATGACCTCACTGAATCTTCTAATGCAGCCGAGCCTGTGGAACTGATTACTGTGGACTGGAGTTGCTCATTTATGCCCAATACGTAACCTCAGGAGAATTTAAATGTCTCTTTTTTATGGGTCTGGTCTGGCAAGACACATTTTTATCGGTGGCACTGTTCCAAATCGGCTTGTTGCAAGCAAATGGTGTTTTTTTGTTTTTTTTGTCCCCCTCTGAAATGTGGAGGGGAAAAAAAAGACGGGATCATATACAGACCATGTGGATAAAAGCAAAGAATTGAATTAATTGTATTAATAATTAATCTTTTTTTCTATACTACGTCTTGGGGGATTTTATATGTTCATTCTATTGCATTTTTCTGAACTCTAATCAGTTAAGTGGCAGGCTTGAATAGAAGTAGAGTGTCGGAGGTGTGGGTCAGTGTAATTGACCGGACTGACCCCATCCCCCTTAGCTCATGATGGAGGAGCTGGAGGTTTGTGTGGCTCGAGGAACAATTAAAGCTGTACTGCATTAATAAATCCAGCAGACGACAGCCTCCAGCTTAAGGCGACTTTAATCTCTAATTAACGAGGCCCCTCCTCTAGAAACCCTGTTAGCTATGCTAATTAACCCACTGCTAACGAGGAATCTGCCAAAACAGGCTTCCTGCAGAGTAACCATGGCAAAACTGGGAATGGTTCTATGTTCTTGGTTCGAACGAATTGGTTCGAACCAATTTTAAATGCAATTGATTTTCCACTCAGAACAGCGAGTAATGTTGGGATTAATATGTACAAATTTTCACAGTTACACTCTTGACCAGATGAAAAAACGAGACATTACAGACAATATTAGCACATAACCAATTCCAATAAAAAAAATAGGAGGTTTAAGGTTTCCTTTTGTGCCTGGTGTAGATTGCCAGAAAATTGACCCTATCAGTGATTTTGCTTCTTGTGTCCCCTAGATAATTCTTACCTACAGACATCCAGACATTTTGTAGTTATGGTGGTGGTGGTGGGGTGGGTTTTCCTCTGTTTGTGTGCTGGAAAAATCCCGGAATTTCTCATTAGGCCGTGGAGTGAAGATACGGCGTGCTCGCATTTCATTTGCATGTCGTTAACTTGCTTCACCGGCGTCAAGACAGCCAGCAAGCCTAGAAAAAAAAACCTGTTTTCTCCACTTCTTTTCTCGCAGACATGCCTGTGCCTCTCCTCGAGCTTGAAAAAAAAAAGAAAAAACAGCCTGCTTTTCATCCCAGATGTGTGGAAAGGGTCATAAACTCTTCCTGGGCTTTAGCTAGCCCCCCTTTTTTCCCCATCTGTAATTGGATGCAACAGCGCTTGCTCAAAAAAAGGGTGTCTTTTTCCGTCCTAGGTGCCTGGGACCACATTCAATTAAAAAAAAAAAAGAACCAGATGAAAAAAATGGTGGCTGTAGAGGTTGTGTGGCAGAGCTGGAGATATACGCTTTAGAAACGTAGCAGAGGACAGCGACAAAAAAAGGTGTCTGAAAATAAGTAAATGTCTGATTAGAAATCTAAAAGAAAATAAACAACGTAACAGATGATGCATAGCGTTAATGATCGACTAGGCCTATTTTCACTGTGTTTAGGTGCAATCATACCTAGAAGAGGTCTGATTATTCAGCACTCAGATGGAGATCCATCTGGAACGGCAAGGCTTGTTTTCTATGCTAATTTTGCAGGTGCTTCTGGGATGGCGAAGGTAAACATCACCAAACCCAAACTGGTCACAGGGACCTGCTTTTTGCACTGATCCGTACCAATACAAGAGGTATTAAATAATTTTTTTGGATATGTATGGGGAAATATTATAGAAAGAGAAGTGTGCAAGGGAACAAGGGCTAGAGAGGGTAGTGTGAGTGTGTGAATGTGTGTGTGTGTGAGACACAAAGTGTTTGTGTGTGCTTCTTGAGCCAGCACAGCAGGTTATTTCTGTATGCATGGTGCATCTACTCATTCCGTGAGGAACATCTATCATTTTAGCCGGTGATTAATGGCCATCCCGAGCTTGGCTGGTGCGAAAGCGAAAAAGCCTCGAAAAAAAAAAGGGGGGGGGGGGGGTATACCCTGAATGGGTATACACTGAATGGTGGAGGTGGAGGGGGGCGAGAACGAGAAATGCCACTGCGAATGCGGCAAGTCGAGCCCTCACAACAAACTCGCAGCAGAGTCTAATTCCCAAAGAACCAACACAAAGCCTTTGTCTTTTTATTCATGGCAGTGTTATCCCAGGCCTGACTGTTCGGTCCGAATTTTGCGGCGGAAGAATCATCTTATCGCGGTCTTGTTATCTTTTAAGGGTATGCGAAAACAACATCATTCGTTCAATCCAATGGGCACGTAGAGTCAACAGGATAAACCAAAAATGAGATGCTTGAAGACAAAGCTGTCCAATTCATAGTATTATAAAAAAAAATCTATTTTACATTGGTGGGGATGGATGGATGGATGGATGGATGGATGGATAGATAGATAGATAGATAGATAAATAGATAGATAGATTTAGCAGTTTAGCATCTACCAGAAGTGCTAATGGAAGCACATATGCAAATTGACATGGGTGCTGATTAATATGTGAGTATATGTACAGCATGTAATTATATATAAACATATGACCAGTGAATAAATATAAAGGCTATGGCAGTGAAAAATGTGCAGACACTTTCAAAGGTACAACAGGTAGAAGGTTATAAGGCTATGGCATTGAAAAAAAAAACTGTGCAAAAGCTGAATAACAAGTACACTAAATATATATATATGTAAATGTGAAATATTAGGCAGGATGTTCAGTAAGGTATATATAGATCCACATAAATAAAACAGTAGTGCAGATTTATTCAAGGCACAATATGTGTAGAGAAACGGGGGTATAAAAAGTACAGTATGCAAAATGTACAATTGTAAAGAAGTTACATACAGTGTTTATACAGTGATCTAAAGGTGTAGTGTAAAGTTCATTAGGGTGATGGTGGATGGAAAAAAAGCTGTCTCTGAACCCGCTGGTTCTGGCGCGTAAGTCCTGTATCTCCTTTTTGATGGAAAGAGGTTAAACACTTTGTGACTGGGATGTCTAAAGTCCTTGATGATGTCTTGAGCTCATCACAGCATCTGCTGTGGTGAAGGTGTTCAATGGCAGGTAGTTTGGTGCCAGTGATGCGTTGGGCGGTATTGACCACCCTTTGAGGGCTTTGTGTTCACACACAGTGGAGCCTCCTTACCATACAGTGATGTAGATGGTCAGGATGCTCCGATGATACAGCTGTAAACATTCTGAATCCCTGGGGACAGATCAACTTTCTTAGGACTTCTCAAGAAGTACAGGTTAGAGTAAAAGTGGACTGTTAGCAGTAGTAGAGTCAGCAGTTGAGGTGAAATATCCTATGCTTTGATTGAAACGAGCAAAAAAGTGATTGAGGTTGTTTGGTAGGAAGGCACTGCTGGTTGGTAGAGATCGTGGTGTCGGTTTGTTGGATACCTTTTCACATGCGTGTGGGTTCAGAGTTGTGGAATGCTCTTTAATGTGAAGTTTGTATGGTTGTCTGCCTCTCCTAACACCTCTTTTCAGGTTGGCCCTGGCTCTTTTGCAGTCCTCTGCATTGTCATATTTAAGAGCAGCATCTCTTGCTTTCAACAGGAGACGGACCTCAGAGTTTATCCACAGAAACTGATTGGATGAACTGATCATGTGTTTGACGGTAGTGACATTGTCAATGCACATGTTGATATGGTCTAAAACAGATGATGTGTAGATGTCCATGTTTGTGTGAGAATCTAGTGTGACCTGTGAGGCAAACATGTTCCAGTCAGTATCCTGAAAATGTTGCTGTAGAGAAGAAATGCCCCCCTCTGGCCATACCTTTACTGTCCTCACAGCTGGTTTCACTCGTTTGATCAGTAGTGTGTATTTGGGTAGCAGAAACAAAGAGAGGCGATCAGACTGACCCAAGTGGGGGAGGGGAATAGCCGTGTATGCCTCAGCTATGTTTGTGTATACCTAATCCAGTGTGTTGTTCCCTCTGGTAGTGCAGGAGACATTATGGTGAAATTTATCAGTACAGACAGTACAGTAGTACAGATCTCAGGTTGGAGTGGTTGAAGTCTTCAGCAAGGATTCTGGGTGAATAAACATGCAGTTAGTGAAGAAATTACTACCAAATCCGAAATCTGGGGAGAAGCTGGGCCTTGCGTTGTGCACGTGCCGCCAAGATGGTTATCTGACATGGGGTCCAAGTCGTTTCAGTTAAACCACCAAGGTTAAACGAGTATCCCGAGTGGGCCACCCAGCTCTGGTTTCATCAAATAATTACCCCTGATTTTGAGCCAGCTAGTGGTGGTATAAATCAAGTGAAAGGGCATCTCCTGATATGCAAGAAGAAAAAATAGGGGTGCTTAAACAAGTAGAGGGATGGGTTGAAATAAACAATGGGTTGTGATGGGAAGATGCCTGTATGGTAATGAGGAGAAATGCGGACACATACTGTAGGTCATGTTTTTTTCTTGTTAGTCCTGGCTTGCAGCTCAGGCATTACGTTTGCTTCAGCAAGATGTAAAGCAATCAAGGCCAAGAAAGGTGGCATAGTGAACAACTGGTATTTTTTTATTAATTAAATAGAAGAGGGATACTAGTCAATTAAAACAATGACCACTTTGTTCACTGTAGCTTTAGATTCTTTGACAGGAGTTTACCATGATACTTTGGTCCTTGGCTGCTTTGACATATTGTGCATTCTGAGATGCTTTTCTGCTTGGCACGGTTGCAAAGAGTGGTTGATTGCTTGACTGCACTTTCCTGTAGGCTTGAACCTGTCTATCCTTTCTGCGTTGACCTTCCTTATTACAACACGCTTTCACCTGTAGCATTGGATTTTTTTTTGTTTTTCCACACCATTCCGGAGAGTGGTTGGATGGGTGAAATACTCAGCCACAGTCTAAATCCTATTTGCATAATTTTTACGAACTGTGCTGCTGCCGTGTGATTGGCTGACTGGATAACGGTCAGTGTACAGTTGCTCCCATTAAAATGGTAGGTGCATGTATTGTAAAATTCATACCGAATCCCAAATCCTTATGTTTGGGGTTCTAGGTTTGCCGTACCTTTGCTTCCGATTTCTTTCCTTCTAAATTTGTTGGAGATCAGGTTGAGTGACTCCGGTATCTCTCTCGCAGTCCTCTCTGCATTTCCATTCTCTTCTCCTTCCCCGCACACACACACTCACACACACACACACACACACACACACGCACACAGAGAGCTCTACGCTCTATTCAACCCCCACCCCCCATTGCTCCAACACCCACAACACGCAGCCCAGAGCAAAGAGGATTTCTTCCTGGCACTAATAATGAGATTTTTTTTCCTTGAAGCCTGCCTCCACCGATATAATTCAACAGGGGAACCAGAAATACACGTACATTATACATGTACGGTCCTGCGTTAAAAGGGGGAGCGACTTCAGCATGTCGTTCCCTAACATCCGTGTTCATTTTCGTGCTGTTTAGTTTTCTGAATGGAGAAGGCACGACGATTGATATGGACGGTGCGATAAGGCAGTGATAAAGTTTGGGGTCTAGCGCTAGATCTACTTCAGTGCCTCAGAGGTTGACATGATAGAGTGAAAGAGAGAGAGAGTGAGCGAGAGAAAGAGAGAGAGAGAGAGTGTGTGTCTGAGGTATGCTCTATGTGAATTTGCCATGGTTGAAACGAGTGAATTTTTGAGGTTTGGTGCATGTTTGTACCATGATGCAATTCGCCACAACTTGTTTGCAGTGCTGTTTTTCTTTTTCTTTTCTTTTCCCTCGTCACCCACAGATGCATGTTGCACATAAGACTGTACAATTTCATGCACTGAAAATACTAACATTTACTGCGATTAATCGCCATGCACTCATCATCATAACACACTGTACATGATTGAAACAAGCATTATCAGATGGGTCAGGGTTGGGGAGCAATAATATATATATAGTAATATATGGATATGTATGATATCTACTGTGTACAAGGTGCAGTGGAGAAGATTTCTTGGTTGTGCAGCAGTGGTGGGGGAAAAAAGCGAGTATTTACTATTCTCGGAGTGTCTCGTCAAGTCTCTCTCCATCCCTCACTATCTTCCTCGTCCTCTCTTCTCCATTTCTTTCTCTCTCTCTCTCTCTCTCTCTCTCTCTCTCTCTCTCTCTCTCTCTCTCACACTCTCTTTCCCTCGCTTTCTACCTCACTCATTGGAAGATAGCTCTGAATTATAGGCGTCAATGTGAATTTTTTGGGCTCCTTTCTGGAAGAAGCTGAACCTGAAGCACAGAACACTCACACACACACACACACACACACACACACACACACACACACACACACACACACA
>MU563656.1:1848374-2007268 GCA_024362625.1 Silurus asotus
GCACCCCCAACACCCCCCCACCCCTATCCGTCCCACATCCACACATATGGAACTCCCAGCAGTTACATTTTGATCACTACCCCTCTCTTGAAAATCAGTGGTTTAAGTTATACATTTTGAGTAGGCTTGGCGGTCAGGCCTGCAAATTGCCTCCAGAATGCACTGCTGCTGAACAAAAAGTGTAGTCTTTAATAGTTCATAGCGTTACAGTTTTCGGAGTTTCTTTGGATTCCAGCTCTAGTGCACATCTTGTCGTTACATGATTATTGTGTTAACCCTTTATTCATATTTGTTATACATCTCAGATTCACTCAGTCAGACTTTTGCCCAGTCGGGTCTATTGCTCAGTCCAGCATGCGATTGTCCATTAGCCCATTTTGTAATTTATGAGATTGTGCAGATACAGGTCAAGATTTTTCATTTAGTATTCACATTAAACTTAAGAACGGGGTGAAACATGATCTCCATGACTTTCACGATGACGTGATGTAGTTGTTGGTGCCAGACTGGCGGGTTGATCATGAAAAATCCTAGAGATTACACAAATTGGTGCAAAAATAAGTGTGCCAGTATTCTTTGGACTAATGGTTTGATAACTGATGCTTCCAACTATGGTAAGAAGGTAGGATGGGCTTCAACTGTAGATTACCAAATTGTGCACCAGTCCTATCAGCCAAGAACATGAGGCTACAGTGGGTATGGTATCTCCAAAACTGGACAGTTCATTTTCAAAAGGTGATGGTTTTCAGTTATCTAACTCTGCTGTCTTTTGCTAATAGTAGTGGACTCTGATGTGGACTTCTGCTGTTGCATTCAATATGTATTCGATATTGTAGTCTAACAAATTAGTTTGTGTCTTTGCTGGACTAGGACACATGTATACAGCTTAGATTACCTGGAGTCCTTTTACGACACACATTGTTCTTGACACTACTTTCTTTCATCAAACAATGGTCTCTAAAACGCAACTCCCCCCATTGCAGAAGCTACTCACTAACAACAGAACTTTTTAGAAAGGGTTTTTGGGTTTTGTTAGAAACCATCATACTTGTGTTTATGGCTGTCGTTGTTTTTTTCCCCCCTTTTCCCACATCTCTCAGCAGGAGGCGTTTGCCATTCTGCTCACTCTCTTGAGCTTTTGCTAGAGTTGTGTGTATGTGTAAATCTCCTTCTTGTCTGTTGTCTTCTAGCTTATCACACAGCCAGTGACCGACAGATCTGAGGATTCTTTCTAGTTATTTATGACATGCTATCAACAAGGGGGAGGTCTTCCGCCCCAAAACTCCCCAAACCTATATGCGCAACTCGGCATCCACACGTCCTCGGACTTCCAACTGTATTTTAAAAAGACACAGTGTACTTTCAAGCAGTAATGGTGATTGCTTGGGGTCACAGTAATTTTTCTTTCATTAATTACACGTGAACTCGAGCCGTATGACACACTTGCTGGGCAACAAAACCGAAGTACGTCTGTGGACTTACATGTGCTCGATGAGGCTTGCAAAAATCTGCTCTGACTATTCTAAACGCAGTCTGAGGACCTCAGCTATAGAGCTTCACCCCTTCCGCAGTTTCCCTCTCGGCCGAACGTGAACAGATAAAAAGCACTGTTTTTCCAGAATTGTGAAGAAATACACACAAGAAAACACACCAACATTTTTTTGCCAAGAGAGCCAGGGCTTATTTTTGTGAGTATTTGGAAGTGGAGAGTATTGAGGAACGTTTCAGCCATGGTACTTGTCTAGCTGGTTTGGAGACAATGGGTTGGTTGGTGTCATTGCGCATCCTTATAAGGCATTGGGGTAAAAGTTTAAACAGGATTTAAACGTTCGACTGAAACAGACAAGGTCCATCCCCAGAGATGCGCATTTTGTGCACGTAATTTTTCTTTAATTTGTAGCTGCAGTCATCACCGATGAAAATGTCTTGCTGACTTTCACAACAAAAACCACGACCTGCATTGTTGTAGCAGTTAACAGATGAGCCATGATCCTTTCAGGAGTACAACATTTTCTGCACAGAAGAAGTCGAGCGCAACGTTGTATAACATCCTCTGTTCACCGCAGTTAGTAACACTGGGTAGACTTGCATAATGTTAGCTAATGCTAATCACCACTACTAACTAGACTTACAAAGAGTAAACATGATCCTTCGCAAATTCTCATTTTTGCACCACATTAACTGCCACTTTTTCATTTCCAGCCATCCCGAACATGGCTCTTGGAAGCTCACTGGAATGTCCACTTACCTGGGCTTTTTAGCCAGCTTGACAATCATGATGCCTAATGAACCTTTTATAGCCGGTTTGAACGTGGAAGCAATGGTGGTTGTTTTTGTTTTTATTAGTACAAGCAATGTCTTTTTTTTCTTTTGTTTGCTCCCCAGGCTGGCTTTATACGTCTACGAATACTTGCTACATGTTGGCGCACAGAAATCTGCACAGACCTTCTTGTCTGAGGTGAGTGTGTGTGTGTGTGTGTGTTTGTGTGTTTGTATATCCCAGAGCATTGCTAAACCCTTGGGTCAGAAAAAACGTACGTAGTCCGTCATACTCTCAGATAGTCTTTAAACAGTAAACGGACTCCTGTAGATAGAGCGGGGTGTGAAAACGCTAATTAATGGGGGGTGGAATCAATGAACTTGACTTTGCCCGACCGCCGCACCACTGGGTCTTGGTTGAGGATTTGTTTTACATTTCTGCTATTTGGAAGATGCCCTTATTCAGAGCGGTTTTCAGTTATCTAAATTCTACAAGTGAGCAATTGAGGGTTAACGGTCTTGCTCAAGGGCTTGGTGGAGCTCGGATTTGAACTAAGGACCCTCTGACCAGAAGTCCAACATCTTAACCACTGAGCTGCCTCTTGGATCAGTTTTCTTTTCGGTTTTACAGCAACAGCTTTTAGATTTATCAACAGAATATGGCGGAAAATGACACGAAACAAAAAAATAAGATGTTTAGAAAGAACGTTGTTACAGTTGTTAATCTGGTGAAACGTTCTGAACTGAGACATCAATAGACAGTGAGTTTTCCTACACACACACAAAAAAAGAATTAAATTCTGGAAAAGCGAGACTTGGCGAAAAGGAATGAAAAGCACAGCTCTGTTGCTTTACTTTTAATATATAAAAAAAACAGAGCGAAATAAGCGCCAATCAAAGTGTCTCCCTGTAAGTTGTGAAGAAATGTTCACTGGACGCAACGGCCATGGGACGTATGGGAGGCCACCCGCCGTCGTATACAGATAGACATCAGATGCTCGGTGTTCTATTAGGAGAAAGAACGAGTCGATTTGTTTTTGTCTGCGTTGCTGCCAGAAATAGGCGACTTAAATGTGGTGCAGTGGGAAGTGTGTTTGGAGCACCTAACGTTTTTTTGTTTGTGTGTGTGTTTCAGATCCGGTGGGAGAAGAACATTACTCTAGGAGAGCCTCCAGGATTCTTGCATTCGTGGTGGTGGTACGTTGTCTTCTATATGTTGTTATCTTTTTTTTTTTTTGGTGGGGGCTTGGGGGGGAGGGAAGGATTGTAATATTGATCCCAATCAATATTCATCGCTTCCCCCAAATCATGATACCTGAGAAAATGGGATACAGTGACATGACAAAAGGTGGTCTACATTTTTGCCAGTTTTGCCCTGACCCTCGGCCCTGTCCTTACTGACTCCACCCATCGACCGAAAACAAAAGCCCCAGATGGTGTAGAGTAGGCAGGACACGCCCTCGCGCTTACCCCCACTGCCAACCTTTGTCTCCGTCTGTGTCCTTTTGTCCCCCCCACTCCCCCCCCCCCCCCATCTGCAACAACCCCAAGAGAGAGGATTAACTCTTTGCATACCACTCTCCTTTGTGCGCAGTGATCAAATCCCCACCTCCCTGCTGTCATTTAAAAAAAAAAAATTTATCCTCGCCCTCGCTCCTCTCGTTGGGGGGCAGGCCGGTCGCTGGGCCACAGGGTCAACAGCCTGGAGGTTTCCAGAGTTCAACAAGAGCCAAGAAAGGATGCAGGTTTTGATTAAAACACCGATCCCGCCTTCCACCCTTCACCACCTCAGATCTCGCGTCCTAATAATTTGTTCGCCTGTCTATCGATGGCATCTTCTGACCAGCTCACTTAACCTTTATTTCTCTTAGCTTAATTAAAGGATTGAGCTTAATCAATCGCCTCCTGATTCGCTTGCTAATATACTTAAAAGAAAGGTTCATCGTAAGATTGTTTAAACATCGCAGGAAATGCTGGACGATATTCTATTTGTATTGCGATTAATTATTTATAAATATATGCACATGCAAAAGACGACCGTAAAACTATAGAAAAGGGGAACGTATGGGATATTAGACCCCCATGGCCCCCCCCTTCCCCCATCTTGGTTGTTTCCTGCCTGTAGGAGATAGCCTTAATACCCTTAGGTGTAGCCAAGTCCTGAAAGAATAGCGATTGACATGAAAATGCAGCTCCTCCAATTAGCATCGGAGCATTGTTGGCGTCGTTGAATCTGAAAAGAAGCGCTTTGACGTTATTCAGGATGCCAGCAGGGAGTGTTTTCAGCTTAGCGTTCGAGAATATGGGATTTGCACGAATTAAATGAGGGCATACTATAGATTTTATACTATGGGTATATTGGGTACATCTGAGTCATTTTTTTTTCTTTTTCTTTCCCCCCACTAGCTTTCCCTCTGTCCATATAGAAGTTAGCTATGGAATCCTTCTCTCCTTTTCCGTCTGTTTTTCGTTTCTGCTACCCATTAATGGCCCCCACCCCCACACACTAAGAGTCCGGTTTGCCCGCTCTTATTTTCCTGCAGTGTTTTAATGGAATGTTCCTTATCCCAGTAAGCCTTCAACCTGGAGGGGGGCCACCGAGTGCTCAGACACCCCCGAAATTCAATCCTGAACGTTATTTATTTGTTTATTTACGTAACCATGAACCGACCATTCACGACAGTTTAGAAACATCCACTGCATCTCGCGTGGTACGTCTTGCTTCGCTCGAAGTCCCGCATCTTCT
Organism: Silurus asotus; assembly: GCA_024362625.1. Classification (NCBI taxonomy): domain Eukaryota; kingdom Metazoa; phylum Chordata; class Actinopteri; order Siluriformes; family Siluridae; genus Silurus; species Silurus asotus. Next base: position 1,853,380 of record MU563656.1, read on the forward strand.
GTCTCTCTTTCGTTCTTTTTTTTAACCTCTTTTCACCCCCTGTAGCTTTATTGGTTATCCATTAAATCGATGCCTAAAGACCAGGAGTGATCTAATTTGGACGTGTTAAACAGGTACTTAGTTACAGCGCAGTAATTAAAATGCCATTTGGAAGGAACCCTTGTGCTCCCCCTCGGCGGCCCTGGAGGACCTGAGTGGACTTAATTGAGGAAATCCCTGGCTTAATTGATCCGTAACCTACTGCTCGTGCCAAGTGGACAGAGAGTTTCTGGAGGATCCAAGGGGCTGCTGCATCATTTTTTTAAATCTTACCTTTTAAACAGAAAACAGTGCAGGCTGTGGGATTGTGTCCTGACTGAGCAGGTAGGTTCTGCGCAAATACCTTCAAAAGCACCTTGTTTTCAGTGTCTGAGTACACCTGTAGAAGTTTTCACTTCCATTTATGTACCAGTCGAGATATGATTGACCCTGGCAGAACTCGCCAATAGTAACTAGCATCTCACTGAAGCCCCACCCTGTTCCTCTCCATTGTACATCAGTCACCAATCATAATGACATTTTTATTTTATTTTTTGTTAGTGAATATCTTTTGTCCTTATAGTGAAGGTTAAAGAAGTTTAAAATATAAAATCTGTTTTAGTTTGAAACACTATATAGGGGAAGCTAATTGGTTTAGATTTTGGACTTCTCATCCGAAGGTCGTGAGTTCAAATCCCAGCACCACTGCTGGGTCCTCGTTCAAGGTCCTTAACCCTCAACTGCTCAGTTGTAGAAATTGGATAATTGTGAGTTTCATTGGATAATGGCATCTGTTGTAAATGTAAAACTTTCAGAGCACCAGCTTGTGTTTTTCACAGTCCCTCCATCTCGTTGCAGCGTGTTCTGGGATCTGTACTGCGCCGCCCCGGACAGACGCGAGACCTGTGAGCATTCCAGTGAGGCCAAGGCCTTCCATGACTACGTAAGTGCCAATCTGTTAATGCTGCTTTCAACTCTTTGGGCAGAGCTAGACCTCTGGGTCTCAAGGATGCTTTTGTGATGTTATATGAGGTTGCGTGGATTGCTCCGTGCCAATCTGAAAGGGTTCAGCATATCAAATGAAATGAGGCAAATTTTAAGATTTCACACTCTATCGCCACCTTCTGGGCCATCGTGCTAATTTCAGCATTTTTTAAAACATCCCCATATGGGTAACATCCATAAGGGATTTCAGGTAATGATGGAATCCCGGCCTACCTGCAAAGGTTTGTTTATGCGCCATAAACGTCTAACTGCGCAGACTTGTCCTTGTGAAGGTCGGCACTTTTGCGACTGTGGGGACTCTGTATAGACTGAGTCCTGAGAAACAAACGCATCCGGACAAATACACAGGCCGAGCAAATGTGGACTGAGTAATAGAGCAATGTTGGTTGGTGTGCAGGTCACACACTCCCATCTGTAAAAGCTTTGTGTAGTTCCCTGACTTTCAGCCTGAACTTCAGAGGGTTTGGAGCAGAAGCCAATCTGCTTAACAGCATATAAAGGTGTGTGCTGTGGTTCTCCTTCTCTTTGTTAATTGGCTACACTCGATTCTGGTAAAATGTTACATTAATGTTATTATGATTTCTTTTAATGTGGTTGGTCGGTTGGTTTGATGCATTTGTTTGACTTTTTATTGCCTGAACTGTTGCGTCACTGGGGCCTGGCTTGAAAATTAAGCGCGAACGGAGAGGAATTGCTCTTCTGTGATTGCGACTTGAAACGATTTTCATCCTCTAATCATGAGGACCAGACAATGGTAATGAGCTGAACATTTATTTGGTGAATGCTGGTCAAATATGATTAATATAGGCTGCAGTTTCATCACCAGAGGTTCTGATTGTCCCCCCCAAAGCGTCAACTTAAACGCTCTAATCACAGCCAAGAGGAGCTTTTTTTTTTTTTTTTTCCTCCTCTGGTGAAAGTCTCTGAGGATTTTTCCTTTATCTCTTTAAAGCGTCTGTTTTCCCGCGTGTATTTTGAGAGCCGCCGCGCTCGCCGTGCACGTCTCAGCAAGGTCCACCAGCGCGTCCTTGAGTTGGGTGATTTATGGTGTGTTTAGCCCTCTGCTGGGTTTTTTTCCCCTCGCAGGCCAGTTGCTCCTCATAGGTGTGTGTGTGTGTGTGTGTGTGTGTGTGGTTCATCCTGGCTGTTGCCATCTTCCACTCCTTTTCCTCCCAACTTTCTGGGGAGATAATGGACTACAGTGCTTTAATCTCCTAATCCCGGGAGCGGTTGAGGGGCTAAGCCGAGGGGATTTGGTGGGATTGGAAGCCTGGCCAAACGCCAGAGGTGCCTGGTTTCTCCGCATCGCCACCATAATGAGCATTGATCGGACAGCGCACCGTCCAGTGCCATTTATCACAGCTGTCCCGGAGTAGCTGCTCGATCTATGAGGGGTCGTCTCTCTCATCTCGCTGTTCCGCCACAGCCTCGTTTTTGTGGTTCCCCATTCCCAAGACGCCCGTGCATAAATCCTTCCGGGGCCTCTTTAGAAGAACAAAAGATTCAGTCGCGAGCGTTTTGGTGGGGTGTTTTGTTCCGATTTAAAGCGTTTCAATAAAAAAAAGGGGGCTCTGCTGATGGCCTGGCGTTGCTCCACCGTGTACGAGTGCACTTCCATAGCTTTTCCCTTAGCTCTGAGGTCGAGAGGTCTGTCAGCAGAGTCGCTTGCTGTGTGCCCATGTATCCATCTGGCTCCGTCGACTTTCTTGCACTTTCTCATCACGAACACATGCTTACATTTTTCTACTTTCTTATTACTTTTTTGGTTGTGACTAGGAGGTAATCAGGCAGCTGTCAAACTCCTGCTCATTTAGTTCAATAATAAATGATTATTATAATTCAATTTGCTGGTATCGTGATGCTCTTTGTGCTTGTCCCGCTTTATTGTTTTGACGGCTGCGTGTTGTCTACAGCGTTTTGTGTGTTTTACACAGGGAGCAAAAAACGTTTACTTTGGTTATAATTGAGTGATGTGAAGTTGTGATGTGAAGAGGTACTGGAAGTTACCGGAAGTCTAGTTAACGCCTAGAAGTTTTCCAACAACATCTAAGTTGAAGCCTGACGTTGTGTACATTCTGGAAAACTCTTGTCAACGACAATACAAAAAGTAACCAATACTTGGGATTTTCCTGTTGTCGCATTGGCACCTTCAACTTCTGATCAATCACAACAAAGAATTCAACATTCATCTGCCCTGGTTTTCCTAGATTGCAGCAGTAATGCCATGGCCACGTTTAATTCCCTCCATGGCCCACTGCTTGTCGTTCTACCAGTGTAAATATTTTGGTTATGTGTGCAGTAGAAAGTGCGCAACAATGTTTATTTAGCCATTCGAGTAATCAGCCGGCGTGACGTCAATTACACCGTCGCTCAAAACTGATGGCCGAGATAAGGCGGGCCGTGTACGGACCAGGAGCTTGACTGAACTGGATTTTCACCCTTTTGTTTCTCACTCACTTTCTCATGCATACAACATGTCTCTCTCTCTCTCTCTCTCTCTTTCTCTCTCTCTCTCGCTCGCTCCCTCTCTTTCCTTCTCTCTCGCGCTCTCTCTCTGAGGAAGATTGATTGGGTAATCTCGCTCTTTCTCCATGATGCATGCTCATTCGCTTGCATGCTCTGGGGAAACAGAGAAGTGCGGCCAGCATGATAATATCCTGGGAGGAGGAGACGGAAGACGGCGGTGGTGGCGATCATCAATCAAGTTCCGCTAATTCTCCCATTCGAACTATAACGATGGCAAATTAAAACATTTTAAAGCGAGCATGTTACCTGCATTACCCTCCGATGTTAATCTGTGAGGGAAAAAAAACTCGAATGAACAACAAACAAAAACAAAACAACACAAAGGTCAGATGTGCATGGAACCCTCTGGCAGTCGCAGGGTTAATCTGCTGTTTGCTTCTTCGAAGGTGCTTCGAGCATGCTCACTTCAGGCATACAGTTAATATTTGATCCAGTAGATGAGCCTGTGTGGATTAAAGAGAAAGCAAGAATGTTTGCATCCTATCCATTGCACCATACACCAGTTAGGCTTTGTTTATTTTTGTACATTGTACATTTTTTTCTTCCCCAGTGCAAAAGTTTACCCTGTAAATGTCCAAATAATGAAACGCAATTTGTGGTCAACGGCAGACATTGAACAGTTGGAAACCAGTTAGTTCCAGTTATCACTTGCATTATAGCATTATAAAGTCCTACTTGTGAAGCATTACTTCCGAAGACCCCTTTCTTGAGTGGTGTAAATAATGTCTTCATGTTTTTTAAATAGTTTTCGGTTTTGTGTACATAATAACGAATCGAAATGTGCTTCAGCTAATTGTTCCTGCCCCACTGATTAACCGTAACTCTGTACCACCCCTACAGATCATACGTATAGTATACCATTGTACCATCTTGCCCCATAACCACCCTTGATTGATTGGCATTACCAGTAGCTTTGAAAAGGTGTTGCGCTGTTGACTTGCATAGCAGGAAAGAAGGAAGTGTGGCTAGAAAGATGTAACATGTGCAGTCTTGGAAATAATGGTGTGAAGAGGAACTTGCAGGTGCACCCCAGGTAGCAAAACTGAAGTCAGGACTCGAAGGAGGCCTATCGAGTTTAATAGCTGATACCAAAAAGGCAAAGAGGACAGAGTAGTATGGAGACGGACGATCCGCTGTGGCGACACAGAATAGGAGCAGCCGAAAGAAGACGACAACTAAGCTTTCTTATAAAAGTGAGCTTGGCCTCTGTAAAAGGTAACCAGGATCACAGTGGTGACGAATGGCAAAGCCTTGTATTGGGGGAAAAAGTCTAATCGGTAGGTTGGTACGTCTTTTGAAATAGCGCCTTCACTACACGAAAGTGAATTCCACAGGATCCGCAGGAGGTCAGATGTTGCACTGAGAATAAAAGGAAAGGGTTGGGCAACCAAGACTCAAGATTGTTTCTTCGTTCCTGCCTTCCGTCTGTGGGGACTGCGTTGCAAAACACCCTATCTGTCTCTTTCTCTCGCGCTCTCTCTCTCCCTCGTTGTGTGTTGGCAGGCAGCATTGGCACTAGACCCTTGGCTCTGTCTGTTTTTGGTGCTGTTCTAGCATCTTGGCCAATACCAACTAAAGGGGAGGGGGTAGTTGAGGAGGAGGTACAAGTACATCAGTCTCAAGTACCAGCTGCCCATCCAAACTCCCCCCAAAAAAACGGGCCTCCTTTTGATAGATTGTGTGTTTGTGTGTGCGCGCGCACACTCTTGTTTGCTTGCTTGCGTGTCTACACATAAACACTCTCACATATGCGTGTGTTTGGCCACACGGCCCGTGCCAGGCTGCTCGTCTGAGACGAGAGGCAAACACTCTGCATCTGTTCATGCCCCACTCGAAGCATTCACACACTTTCCCCGTCCTGTAAAACCAACGCGCCTCTTGCACCGTACATGACGTTTTCGACAAACAGGTACTGGGTTTAAACCGAACTCTTTTCATTGGACTTCAAGGTGGTCTTGTTGGATACCATGGCGTGAAAAAAAGTCCAGAGCGCATGTGAGATTGTGTTTGTGGTAGAGTGCTAGTCGCAGCATCGTAACTTGTAGGACTAAAAATAAAAGTAAAAAAAAAAGTAATTTTACAGTCAGATATATGTTTTTTAATATTGTCCATTTTTATGCCGAAAAGTAATTACACCCCTAACAGCTTCTAAATGTGCAATAAAGGGAATAATAACAGGGAAGCAAAGGATGCTAGCAGAGAATGTACTTGTTTCTCATGGTTGAAGATGATTTCGAGATTTGAGATTGTTTTTATTGTGTGTTTTTGTGGGTTTCGCATCCTGAGATCCTTTTTTTTGCTCATCACAGTTGTAAAGAGTTGGTTTCAAAACGCTTTGGGAAAGGCTGAAGCTATAGGTAGAACATTTCTAAAGTGTATCTGTCAATTTAACGAGTAATTGAACGTACACACACACACACACAAACACCCTGATTGCAACTCCTCCCAGCTTTACTACCACCTTGTGTGTGTGTGCGTGTGCGTGAGATGTGTGTGAACAAAAAAAAACGAAAACAAAAAAAATACCCGAACACCTGGGCCTGTTTCAGTTGAAGCCACAAACGCCGGCCTTTGTCAAAGTGCAAATCTTTGTAGTGAAGAAAAATAGGAGTCACGTCCTGAAAGTCGGCACGTTGAATCAGCGGAGGTTCAGCAGTTATGAGTTTCACCGGGGTGGTTTTTTTTTTCAGGTTTGAGAGTTCAAATCCCAATAGTCACTTTTAAATGCCAGGACTGTATTTGGATTAAAAAAACCAACACTCAGTTGATGCAAGTAGATCGATTGATGATCTTGCTGACTCCGAAACATACTCAATGAGACTAAACCAACACACAGGCATGTGGAGACAAAGCAAGGTTTACATTAACGCACATAGTGAGGGGTTCTCTCACGGTAAAGAGTCGGAGGATGAAAACAAGCTTAATTCCTGCTAATTCAACAGTGCCATGCTAAGTAAGAAGGCTTATGTGGTGATTTGTCAACAGTTTTAACATGTAGCTAGTTTATTTGTGGTTGACCCTGAATTTGGGTGGCAGCAGAACAGTCTCTGTTTTTGCAGTTGTTCCTACTTGGGCTTGCACAAAAAAAAAAAGACAAGAATCAGGTGTGCCCGGTCTGAACTTCGCCACAGTCATCCGCCTGTTTGTAAAACCTTCTTAAAGTCAGGTATTGATGTACATGAGGTGAGGAGGCCTAAGGTGCAGTCAGTGTTCCAGTGCATCCCAAAGGTTTTTTCGAGTTTAGGTCAGAGTGTAGGCCACTCGATCGTCCACTACAACCTGTGTAAAGCATGTCTTCATGGTTTTGTGTACAGGGGCATTGTTATCTCTGAGCAGGTTTGGGTCTCCTAGTTCAATTGAAGGGACAATTTTATGCTACGGCATCCTAATAATTGTCATCTGCAAGTTCGTGGAAACAATTTGAGGAGGGACTACATAAATTGTTTTGTCCATATAGTATGATAGAATGTAATATCTTAAACTGTATAAAGGCCCACAACTGGACGGAGAGGAGCTTTCCAGTGCAGCATGTCCACTTCTAATCAATGCAGTCAGTCTGCTAGCACCGGTCCAGTCACCACTATCTTGATGTGAGTCACTATCTACCCTATATAAAGATATAGAACGGTTCTCCTCAGACCGCCAGCAGACACGGTGTCATGTTTTGCAAAAGCCCAGCAGACGATTAATCACTCGCAGCAAATCTCCTAGCAGGAACTCTCGACACTGTTAGAAAGGGAGTCAATCCATCGATTCATGAAAATGAGTCATTTTCATTTTAGCACTTTCGTCCTCGATCGCTAGAAGTTTCAATGCGGTGCCTTTGGGTTTCCCAGGAAAATTCCTGGAAGGTTTGTAATTCGGCTGGATTTATAAATGAGATGGATGAATAATAGATTTTGAAAAAATATATATAATATTTATTTGTTTAATAGACAAAAAATAGAACATTTTTTTTGTACCTTGTCCTTGCCCCCGCCAAGTGTAATGGTCTCTGTTGTTTCTTGAAAGAAAGAAAGAAAGGGAAAAAAAGTGTGTATATGGATGTATGATATATATATTTCTTGAAGCCCTGTGGAGACTGACACACACACACACACACACACACACATGCACGCCTGCCCCGGGATGTGTCTGATCGACTGCATTAAAGTCTCGGATTTACCGGCCGGGTCGAAGAACGCCAGAGAAAGGGCAGCATGTGTGTCTTGAAATGGCGTTTGCTAGTATCTAGAATTCAGTAGGTGCAATGTACTCGGGAGCTCCGTTTTCATCAGGCCTGTTTCTCATAATCCGTTTTGGATGTCTTGTGAAATAATTCGGCGTGCCGTATTGTTAACACGGACACCTCACCATATTGTGCAACCCCCATGTTTCATTCAGAAAGCCGACTCCATGGGTAGGACCAAAAAAAAAAAAAATAATAATAATTTTTTGGAAAAAAATGCATTTGCCCCCCTGAGAGCAGATGCATAAAAAAAGAAACTCTATCAAGAACACACAGTAAATATGCTAACGCGGAGATAGCGGTGGCGCTGGAGCTAATTGGTGGCTCAGGCCAATCTGATTTCCCAGAATGCGCTGCCGCGATACGAATGCAGCAACCGCCCGCTAGTTATCGTGAGAAAGCCGACCAGACTGAGAGAGAAGAACGAAGCACCGCCGCATCACTCCGTCTGCAACGAGATGGAGTGAGGAATAAACCGCATATCTGCACAGGATTGTGGGTAACATTGGAAATAACCTAACTAACTGGTCCCACATAAGGGGTGTTTAATGGTTGCCCCCCCTTTTTTTTTTCTTTCCTTTTCAAGTTTCTTTTAGTTTCACTACTTCGTCAGGCATCTTTGCAACGTTTCCTTATAGTCTTAAAAAAAAAAATTAAATAAATAAAGCGTCTAGGCTCGTGATCGATAATCTTTTAAGTAGCATTGATCAAAGCCATTTGCTTTTCTAAGATGACTATCGAGCTTGTAACACTGATCAGTGGCGCTGAATGCGAGCCACCCAGCCATGCTATTGACCGCACGCGCAAAACATTTGTCTTCATTGTGCCTTTTAATTATTCATGGCCACGTGATTATGGCCGGTCAGCCCTTCACATACAAACACAGTCAAATTTTTACACTTTCTAGGTGACCGTTTTGACGTCATCAAAGATGTCAATTAAGGGAAACGTTTAGTTTTTTTCTTGTCCTAGCTCACGTGTATCTACCACCTTTTTTTAAATTGACATGCTAAGTAAGTTAGAAACCTGGAAACTTGAGTCTTTGGCCGCTTAAGGTGTGTAAGTGCGCTACATTTACAATAGCAGCGGTAGCAATAACAACGCACGACCGCGTGTGTTCACCTGTACCGTGTGTATATGACCAGCAGCCGGCGCTCATTAACGAGGTGACTAGCAAGTAACGTAACATGAACCCCGAAGGCCTTTTAGATCGACATTTGACCTGAGGGGTACATTACTGACCAAATCTACTCTAATCTGGATACATTTGAACACGACGTTCTCTGCGTCCACACTTCCATTAGCAACCGTTTCCCCAAAAGTTGCTCATCCGCGTTAATGACCACGAAAACGCCGTCTCAAGCGCCGCGCATGCGTATTAGTGACGACATGGCCCAGGTGAATACGTGCGCCCACACGCAAACACCTTACACAATGCATATTGTATATCGTGGAAACACTCAATGTCCAACTTGCGTCTAAGTAAAAGCGTAAGACGTGATGGTGGTTCTTGGGACAGTGCCTTGCTCTGTTGTGGGAAAAATTAGAGGCAGGTGTGTTCGATTAGACTCGGCGCCGAATGAATACCTCTCCTAGTAGGCGGCGCACGGAAAAGCCTTGTCTGTCCGTCCGTCTATCTGTCGGAGTGGAACTGTTGGCTCAGTCAGCACGATTAGCTTATTTAAGGCTGAATGGACGAGTTTGTTCGGCTCCTCCCCTCCTCCTGCCACCTTTTCATGAACACTGGTTTTTAGATGTGTGTGTGTGTGTGTTTTCCACCTGCCTTCCTGTTTCAATCCCGCTTTTTTTTTTTTCTCCCCCCCCCGCTTCAATCCAGCTCCCAGTCTGGAGCGGGCGCTTTGTCAACTCATCACCTGCATCAATCGTGCGGGTCAGTAACCCCCCCAACACAAGGGTAGCACTTGCTTTCTCTCCAAACACGCACACACACTGAGAGCCGAGGACAAGAGGGTGAAAACCAAGCGGATTACAAAGCCAGTTTAATCTGGCCCAGACGCAGAGGGAATTCTCTCTCTCTCTCTCTCTCTCTCTCTCTCTCTCTCTCTCTCTCTCTCTCTCTCTCACTGCTTCACACCCTCCTTTCTGCTTCCTGCACTGGTGCTGGGGAAGGTGACTTCGGTGCAGGGGGTCCCGATTGGTCCGTTCTCAACATGCGTGCGCACACGTGTTCACACACACACACACACACACACACACACACACGCACTCCTCCTAAGTCTAAGATTAAGATATATATATATATATATATATATATACCATTCTCTCCTAAATAACACGTCTCTGTCTACCCTGAAGGGCCGTTCGTTTCAGAATTGCCGTTTAAGTAATAATGAAAGTCTAAATGATGGTCTACAGTTAGCAGACAAAAGACATCTGTTATTGTTCCCCAGGCCAAACCTTCTCCTGCCAGCCTACCTATGCGTGCGCGCACGTGTGCGCCAGTGCCAAACGTGACGTCTCTCGTTTCTCTCTATGACACGTCGTCCCCTTAAGCTAGAGTAAAGGAAGGCCCTTCTGACTGGAGCTGGTTCTCGGATCTCGCTTGTCAAGTCTCAGGTGGAAGGAGGATGGTAGTGGATGTACGCACACATACACACAAACGCGAGTACACACACGTGTGTGGTAAGAGGTGTCAGAACAAACTGTTCGATGTTTGTTTTGCCGGCGTTTGATACTAGCCGGATCAGAGAGCTCAGGAACAGGAGAAGAGAATGTCGACTTTCTTTTTCCGTTCTTTCTTCTAATGTGTGTGTGTGTGTGTGTGTGTGTGTGTGTGTGTGTGTGTGTGTAGGGTTGATGTTTTGCTGTCTCATATCCTAGCCATCATTTGCTGCAGCTTTTCTCTCTCTCTCTCTCTCTCTCTCTCTCTCTCTCTCTCTCTCTCTCTTTCTCTCTCTCGTCTTCATCCGGGATGCCTGGGGGACAGAGTGCAGACAGGACCCGTCTCCATGGCAACAGCTTCTGCAGGCTGCTGACACCCATCTCTTTATTGGCAAGGGAGGGGGAAAGAGAGGGAGAGAAAGAACGAGAGAGCGAGACAGACAGACAGACAGACAGGCCACACTCTTCTCCTCCCGGGACTCGGTGGCCTGTGCGTTTGCATGCAGAATTAGCATACAGCGAGAGGGGGGAGGGCTCGGGTTTTGTTATGTGTGTGTGAAGGAAAGGAGAGAGAGAGAGAGAGGTGAGGGACTAGGACTTCCCCAGGGTCCTAAACAATCTCCTGTTCTAGGTCAGCGACTTGCCTGAAGTACTGCACCGTCATTGTCTTGTTTTGTTTTTAGCATCACGTGACATACAAGGTTGTAGTGAAGCAGTGCTGTCCCATTGTAAGCGGGGGGTGTGTGTGTGGTCAAGGGAATCGAGCGGGAAATTTCATTTTTGATAATTATTTTTTAATTCGGCAGATTAGCGTTGTTTGATTTGTTGTTTGTCGAGGTGTGTTGTAACCATGTTACATAACGAGTGAATTGAGTGCGCATGGCAGTGTTCTGCAAGTGTGTGTGTGTGTATATATAAACATCAGGAGCTCATGCAAACATGTCTACTACCCTAGACGGGCCCCACACCCCAAATCAAATCCAGAAGCTGGGCTGTAAGAAGAAAAAAAAGTGGGGGCAGGGGCGAAATGGTTTTCGGGAGTTAGAAAGTCTTGTCGAGTGGGGGAGCCGAGCAAGTAGGGGGTTGAACACACCCGGTTAATACCCACGCCTTGCTTCCATGAATCCTCTTTCTGGTAAAGAGTAAGAGAGTTAAAAAGAGGGGGTGGAGAGGAATTCCATGACATTGGGAGTGTGGCAAAAGGGGCCCAAGCACAGATATTCCAAGGAGCCTAGTTTATTTATTCATGGAAATGCCGGTGCTTTGAATACACACCACCGTCGTACCTCGGCTCTTCCGAGGCAGTAAGTTGCAGCCGCCGGCAGTGAGTTATAGTTCGACGCTCGTTATTTCTATGTCTGCCAACTGAATATTGGATAATGCGATTCCTAATGAGACACCCTACATGCTTGAGCATTTGTCAAATCACCAAAAGTTCTGCCTCATCAGAACAGACCTTGTTGACGAGCACGGCTTCCAGCAGAAGCATTTAGCTAATTGATTTCGATTCGAACATGGATTAGGCGTTATTCGAATTACAAAGGAGAAGCAAAAGAAAGTGTTCTTACTTAGCGCACAGACCGCCCCCTGTCGGCGGTGGAGCAATGGCTTCTCGGCGAGCGTCGTCCGTGCGCTCTGTTTACACGGCTTCTCGCCCAGTGTCGGACTTAACTGGGCTCGTCACCCGGTTGAGATTTACCGGCTTCAGGGATGCTGCGATTGTCGCACGTTTATCTAACCGCTCTAAACTCGTACACGATGGATGTACCAGCTGTTTTTCCGAAGTTAAATGCTGCATAGTTTGTTTTGTGCCATATGGATCTTTCATGTCCTCAAAAGAACATAAATGTGTTATGTGCATGCATATTTTTCTGCTCGCTAAACAGGAAGTAATGTATCACGCCAATTGATTCATGCTGATCTTTCACTCATGGCTCTTGTCTTATTTGGATCCGAGCGGCTTCGCAAAAAATTTGCTGCTACAAGAGGTCAAGCGCTGGCATATCGGTTTTTCCTCGAGCGTAAATGTCAGTGCATATCCAACCAGTTCTCTCTCGTTCTCTCCCTCTCTTTTCTATCTGCATATATATGTTTAAATTAAAATGTTGCGATATTGAAACAAAGCGATCATTGATGCCGTTTCAGCCCGAAGTTTGAGCAGAGGCTTAGGACTAAAGCGCCGCTGCATCGTTCCCTTTAAAATAAACTAGAGACCCTCATCAATTCGGTCTGGAACTTGCAAAATAAAGGTGCAAGTTTTCGTCAGAGACTCTGGAGTCGTGAGTTGACGCAGGTTTATCTCGCTTGGACGTTCGCTCTCTTTTTCTCTTTCTGTCTCTCCATCTTTTTCCGTTTGCGTATTGCGCCGTCAACTGAAATCTACTAAATTCTTCACCGGAGGTTTTTGAATGTGAATGGCGATCCTTTGAGGCATTGTGCGGCTTGTTATTAAAACAAAGTACATAGACAGTTGGAAAGGATCTCGGAAGAGGATTTCTCCCCCCTCCTTCATTATTCAAACGCTAATTTGTTGATGTTTGCACTCGTATAATCTTTCGAGTCAGACTTACCAGAAACGCTGTTCACTTTTAATTAGCTTCATGCAAGGTCTTACCCTGGCAGGAGATGTGATTAACTAGATTAGTTAGATCTGTTGGCCAAAGTAGAGGAACAGGGACTTAGCCGCATTGGACCAGTGCTTGGCACTGGAAAGCTACAATCCCCCCAGCTCTGTTCTAACACCCACTGGCTGACTCACCTGAACGTACATCTTATTAGAGCGATTAAATCAGGCTTTCTCCTTCGCTCTGTTGTGTTACACATGTTGCGCGAAGGCTTTCTTCTCACTTTGGGCGGGAATCATGCACTTATGTATTATGAGGAGCAAAAACGTATGTCACTTATGTGCCTTTGGTTGATGTTTTGCTTGTCCTTCTGTCCTGGTTTCAGAGATCAACTTGACTGGGTACCCAACAGACCCTAAATGGTTTTGTTCCTTGCGAGCTGGCGAAAAGGAAATGTTCATGACCTGGAATGTATCCTGGTTGGTTATTTATTAGTGGTCTGTGGAACCCTGTTAGTCTGAGGTGTTTCCTCTTCCATCAAAGAGTCTAAAAGTTGACAGGGTCATGATTTAAAAGATGGTAGCATTGCTCTGGAGCCATCAAACATTAATCAGAAATAATTCATCTAAGTCTTTTCCTAATGGTCACTCATGACTGGCCACTGGCAGATTTCTTGTAGTGTGAAATCTACCACTTCGCTATTCGAGAAGAGCCTTCCAGGACCGAGGCCCTGAACATGGACCGGAATTGGACACTGTGGCTACGCACCAAATCTGTCCGTGTCCTCCTCGGCCTCGTCCCCATCTGTCTCCTCTTTCTCTTTAGCATACCCCCCTTCCCCTCCTGGTGCCTAATTAATGGCATTAATTATCTCCAATTAGCAGCGTGGTCTTGGCAGCCGTTCACGTCTCGCGTTCCTTTTGTTTCACGGAGCTCTGTGACATGCTACGCTCCCTGTGGGGCTGTCGCTGGCCTAATGAAAGGCAACCAGGCCAGGCATTCGGCCTTTTCCCTCTCTCTCTCTTGCGCTTTCTTTCTTGCTCTCCTAGCATGACTGAGTAAAAAAGTGTGTGTGTGTGTATGTGTGTGAGCTACTGCCACGTCTCAGGCCCGCTTCAGGTGACAGCAAACGGACACCGGCTGCTCAGCAAGCGCGGCCTGCCAGGCTTATGTGTACAGACATCAGAACAGTGGCCTGTTTGGGTTGGAACGGCTTCAGGGCACTGACTAAGCAGATCTAACTAACTCTATGGGTAATGCACACTTCCTGCTTTCACCCCAGGCCACTTATCAGATTAACACACAACGTGTTGTACTAGTGCAACACTGATGTACCCAAGTTCGGTCTGGAGCTGCTCCACGGACAAACTGAATACGCTGCCTAAGAAAAGGTGTCGTATAACAAATATTCAGAGGCGGTTGATGAATGCTAATACTGACCTTTGATGGCCATAGATAAGGCAGGCTGAAAAGAATGAGGCTCGCTCACATTCTCAAGGTGAAAAATGAGTCCTGAAAGCGCCGGCTATATAAGACCGTGGAGGAATACGGTCTGCCAGAAATGTAAGCGTCATGCAGGGATCGATCCCGCACATAGATACTGACCTTGACCTTCAATGATGTTAAACTGAAATAAAGACATTTATAATAGATTTTCTCCTGAAATTTTATTCTTACAATGGTCTGGAGGGGGTGAAGGGTAAAACCTCGTCAGTCAGACATCCAAGATGTTTGGAACTTGTCTCAGAACTAAACAGTGTGCATGCTTTCTTTCTTAAAAACGACTTGCCCAGAGTTATGAGACGCAGCGTCCTCGTTAACCTTGCTAAGCCTTCTTCCCGCTACCCTTTGCTAAGCAGGTTAAAGGCTACAGGTTGGTTTGGGGCACATTGTTTGATTTTTCATGATCAGGATGTCAAAGGGAGCGGTCATATGAACATTTTTACCAGCCCAGACCACCGCAAACGCTCTATATACTGCCTGAACTGACAGGCAGCCTTATTATGCATGCAGGTCTTCACTGCTAATCTTTATAGACTAGAGAACTTGAGTGAAAAGAGAGACAGGGAATTGGGCTGAGGCAGAGATTTTTTGAAAAATCAATCACTTGGCTGAAGCTGGCAGAATTTACAATTTAGATGTTGGGAGGGGGGTTTTCAAAAAGGTCTACGCAAGATTGAGGTTTGTTTTTTCCCAAAAGTACAGTATGCACGAGGGGGGGATTTGGTAGATTTTGAGGGGTAACTCGGACTAAGGGGTAAAAATTGTAAAATGCACAACAGTATACAAAAAAAACTTTTTTATTTTTTTATTTTAGCGTTTTTTACAACTTTGAAACGAAGGTTCTGGAACATTAATAGCTAAAAATCTTGCTAGTCGTAATTCTTACCATTGCCTAGCCCATGCCGGAAGCTCCCGCTTCTAAGCTAGCTAAGTACCTAGCTAACCCAGCCGACGATCTTACAGTTTTCTTTCATACTCGCAAACTTCGCTTGAATCCAAAAATAAATCGATTCTGTGCGTGAACGATGAGGGGCACAGTCAAACTTTGCCCCATTTTTAACAATTGTGGAAAAACTTATCTGGTGTTTATCCCCAAATTATTTATTGATTTATTAATTTTTTTTTATTGGAATTTTTTAAGTGTTTATCTTTTATGCAAATCTATAAATCTATATTTTTTTACTATTAAATTTTATACATTTGTTAACGTTTTTTTTTATTTTATTTGGTACAATGATGCTCTGCACAAAAATCCTACCCTGTCCTTTTAAACCACTTCCTTGTGGCGTCGCTCGTGGTCGGATTCAACAGTAGTGCTATTGTTTGTCTTTACGATTCAGCCTCGTGTGTATGCTCGTTATGATAGATAGAGGCTGCACACACATTGTCCTTTCCATTGGTAAAAACACGCTAACCTTTTTTTTTTGATGTAGGTTCGGACCTGGAATGCAAAAAAAAAAATATAATAAATTTTTTTTGTTGTTGTTTTCTGGAAAGCTCACCCCAGCAATAAACTGTTATTTTTTTAGTCCCGGTTGCTTCAGTACCAGTTCCACAGGTTCCACTTGCACGTCCGGGTGTTGCTAGGATAGCTGGGAAGCGGTGTAGGTCTGAGCCACCACCACTTGTAATAATCGTACGTGCGTTAGATAAAAAAAAACAAAAAACAAATTATCATCATTAAATGAATCGATTGTGTCCTGGGTTGTATTTTAATCGAATCGGTTGACCCGCGCTTGCACGGGCTGACGTTGCCCTCTAATGGCTGCTTTTGTTATTTATTTGTTTATTTACTTTTGCGTGTGTTTTGAGCACCCTCGACGCGGGCGACGAATCCGTTTTTATTGCGACAGACGAGTTACGTAGCTCCTCCCCCGAGCCCAACCCCCTTTCTTTCCCTTTTCTTATAAGAGTGTGTGTATACGTGTGCATATAAGAGCACGCTAATATTTGTTTACGTTAACACGAGCGAACGTTGAATTGCGGTGGTTGCCCGCGTGCGTGTTTGCGTTTTTTGGCAGCGCGGCGTGTTTATAATTGCGTGCGCGGCGTGTATTAAACGTTATTGAGCAGGCTTTATAGGGGAGCCGTCGTGAATAGAGGTGCTGTTTAATGGCTTGATGAGATGATGGCAGTAATCAGTGTGGTATACGACGAGCTCTGAAAAGCCACGGCCCCCTCTCTCTCTCTCTCTCTCTCTCTCTCTCTCTCTCTCTCTCTCTCTCTCTGTGTGTATCTCTGAATACACACACACACACACACACACACACACACACACACAGCAGATGATTGACGGCCTGAGGGTTTTAATGGCACTAGAGAGGGAGAGCTGAGGTCGGGGTTGTCATGGCAACAAGGCGACCGAGCCCCCACCACCCCCCCCCCTTCTCTCTCTCTCTCTCTCTCTCTCTCTTTCTCTAACTCTCTGCCTTTTCCTCCCTTTCTCTCCCTTCATACATGTTTCTGCATCTGAGCAGAGTCTTGCTTCCAGGAGCATGGTTATGTGTGCCTGAAAACACTCACTCTCTCTCTCACACACACACTAGATATATTTGTGTGACACAATAAATGTGTAGCTTTTCTCCTTGTCTTCTCTTTCTTCCCTCTCTCTTTTCTCCTCAACACTTTCGTCTTTCCACTTTTCTACATTTTCCTCCTTTGTTCTCCTCCGCTTTTGTCCTTTTCATCACCTATCCCTTCCTCATAGCTCCCCTATATTTTTGTCTCTCTCTTCTCATCACTCCTCTTTTCTCCTCTCTTTCCATTGCTTCTTCTCCACTCTTTTCATGCCTTTCCTCCTGTCCACTCTTATTCCCCTTCATCCATCTTCTTCCTCTTTTTGCCTTGATTGCTCTCTCCTTTCTTCGCTGTTCCTCTTTTCACTTTTCTTTTCCCTTTTTCTCACCAGCTTCCTCTCACCTCCTTTTTCTTTTTCCTTTGCCTCATGTGACTAGAGTGATTCTTAAACAGCTCCACCTGGAGACATAAAAAAATATCTGGCAACCCTGATTGCGCAGGCAGGTCACTGAGGATATAAAACACTGTACCGACAAAAGTTTGTAGACATCAGACATTAAGATTTGTATGTGCCTTTTGGAAATCCCGTTCCCCATTCAGTCCCCATTTGCTGTACTAATAACCTCCACTCTTCTGGGAAGGTGTTGCACTAGGTTCTGGAGTGTGTTTGTGCGAGATTTAATTCAGCCACAAGGCGTTAGTGAAGTCGGGTACTGTTGTAGGTGAGGTCAGGAGGCCTGGGGTGCAGTCAGCGGTCCAGTTCATCCCAAATATGTGCAATAGGGTTGGAGGTCTATGGAAGGAAACCTTCCACTCCAACCCATGTAAAGCAGATCTTGGTAGAGTTTGCTTTGTGCACAGGGGCGGCATCATCATGCTGAGACAGGTTTGGGCCTCTTAATTCAAGCGAAGGGAAAATTTCATCTTCCCACACCCAAAGACGTTTTTATAAAAAATTGTGTGCCTCGAACTTTGTGGAAAAAGTTTGAGTAAGAACCACATGTGGGTGGAAAAATCAGATGTTCCAATACTTTTGTTCTATCTTTGCCTGTGTGGTCACCTGGCTTACAAGAGGACGGAGGTTACCGGAACAAGGAAGTGGATCATGTGGAAAAATGTGGACACTAATGGACGGATATTTTTTGAACGTATGTGTGGTGTGTCTTTTGTTTTGTTTTCTGACCCGTCTCACTTTCTGTCTTTCAGAGTGCAGCAGCGGCGCCCAGCCCTGTAATGGGGAACATGCCCCCTAATGATGGCATGCCTGGTGGACCCATGCCCCCTGGCTTCTTTCAGGTAAGAGAGCTTCCCCTCTCTCTCTCTCTCTCTCTCTCTCTCTCTCTCTCTCTCTCTCTCTCTCACACACTTCTTTCGTTGTTTTCCACATCTGTCCCATTCATGGCCTCCTTCCGCAGGTCTGCGTCCATTCATGCCTCCCACTCATCCTCATACCTCTCTCTTTTGCTGTCTTCCTATCTATCTTTTTTTTTTGTTGTTGTTCCTTCTGCTCCCTCTTTCTCGGTCTTTTTCTATAACTGTCCGTGTCTGTCTCTGGCTGTGGGTCTGGCTGCTGTCGCTGTGTGCGCTGCTCTGATAGGGACGCGCTCAAATGAACACCTGCTAATTTTCGTTCAGTGTGCATGCCTCTTCTTTGTTGTGCATGTGTGTGTAGGGGGGGCACATTTAAGGTAAAGATGGCCCGATTGGTTCTGAAGAGCTCGTCATTAGTGTGTGTGTGTGTGAGATCCAATGGGTGGTTTTCGCCAAGTTCCCTCTGAACAAGCAGCTTCCGTTCCTTATTTGCATTTTTCTTTCTCTCCGTGTCCCTCTCTTCGTCTAGCTCGCATGGCGCTTTGTGTCTTCACGCTCCGCACTGTGCACCATCACTGTTGTCGCTTTTCCAGAGCGTCTTCTCGCGCTGCAATATGTCTCAAACACGTGTGTTTTGGCGACTTATTGGAAAGCGATGCCGGGGAGTGGGTGGGTGTGGGGGGGAAGCACAGGAAAAAGCAAAAGCGTTCTCGAGCCAGTCGCGTTGTAACTGTTAACTTACTACTTAGTGTTCGGAATGGACCGCGAGGTGTCTCTTGATTGGATTGCTGAAGCTTGAGTCTTCCTCGCGTACCCATCCACATGGATGCCTTCGTTTGGCTAGTGTTGCTCCTGATTGATTACCCCAACACTCTGAGAAGTACTGTACTTTTAAAAGCAGAGCTCGGGTGGGTCTGTGCGAGTTATACGCTAGTAAGCTGATGCTAGCTTTATAGTTGGCGTATTTGATTAGAGGTATCACCAAGCTAATATGTCTGTATGCTGGTTGATTGAGGCAAAGCAAACGCCTGCTAGTGCTGGGAGCAGCCATGTTTGTTTGACGCGTCTTGCTGAACTCACAATTGTGGGGACCGTCCTTGTTTTTTTAGGTGAGAGTTCTCTTAAGGAATGATCGAGAAGTGACTGAAAGTAATACGGCTTCCAGACTTGATGCATTTGTGGTAAACGTTTAGCGCAGTCGGATTTCACGCCAGCAATTATCTTAACTTTTACAGTTGCGGGTGGATTCTGTGTGAGCGTTTGACCGAAACATGACAATGTCTTTTACACAAAATAGCTTTGGAACCGGCTAACCAGCAACACCACTGTTATGTTTCATTCGAACAGCTACTATTTATATTTTTTTGTTTAATCCTGAATCACGTTTCCAGGCAACCAAACATTAGATTTTGATTGTATTTTTGTAAAACTTGGTGGTGGATTTTCTTTTTTATTTTCCTGCATCAAACCTGTGACTGAGATTTCGATTTTCCTCTTCTTTTTAATTGTGTCTTATGTTTCCGGCAGCACGCACGCACACACGCGAACACACACGCACAAACACAGAACATGTCCGTACACATCTGAGCAATCCCGTGACTAGTCCCTTTTGTGTTATTAATCTGGTTTGCTGTCGGAACGGGGACCTGAATGTGTCCCCACAAGGAAGGGGATGTCTGAGAGAGTTTGACTTTGCGAGGACTTTTGGGTTTAGGTTAGATTTCAGTGGAAGGTCCTTATAAGAATAGGACAGCAAATGTTTTGTGTTTTGCTTGTGTGTGCGTGTGCCATCCTGACTACTTCCTCTGCCCAGTGACAGACAGGCCTGGCATTTGGCTTTGTTTGTGATAAGGTAGAGGTGAGATGCGAGTGAGAGGAAATAGCAGAGACACACACACAAATTATATATATATATATATATATATAAAAATAAATATATAAATATAAATAAAATATACACACACATACACTTCGATTGTGTCCACTTACAAACAGTGTAATGTCAAGATTTGTACTTTGCAGCTCGCTTATATAATTATGATTATGAATACGGGGTACAGAGAGAAACGGGTGAAGGATGACTTGCGTGTGAAGGAGAGATAATCAGTGTTGGAAAAAGAGAGAGAGAGAAAGAGATGGAGAGATGTGTGGTGGCATTCTAGCACAGGAAGAGATGCTAGTGTGTTTGTGTGATGAGGTGTAATGAACGTCCGTGACCTCATCGCTGCCGAGAGTTGGAGGCCTTGAGTATCAGCGCACTCCTCCAAGCCGACTTCAGTGTAACGCAGGCTGCCAACACACACACACACACACACACACACACACAAAGTGTTGTAATGTCTATGCTGTTTCTGGGACAGTCAGTAGAGCAGCTCCAGCATCAGACCCCTCTGGACCACTTTCCTCTTTCACTCTCTCTCTCTTCGTTCTTTATTTTTTTCTTTTTTCTTTTTCCCTTCTCTCTCCGCGAGGTCATAGACAGGTCAGGGCTAAATCATAGCTCTGCTTTCTAACATACGTTCCCAGCCTATACACAACTCTTCGAAATCAAATCAACATCAAACAACGCACACTCCTAAGTTCCCTATCTCATAGCATTACCAAAAGTATTGGGACACCTGTCTTTTCCAGCCATATTTGAAATGTTACCACAAACTTGATGGATCACAATCGCGTATAAGGTCTCTGACTTGTGGTAACATGAATTTGTCTCTCTAATAGGAGACCCAAACCTTCTTCAGCATGGTCATGTTCACAAAGTCAGCTCTATGAAAATGTTCTGCTTTAGAGCGCAGACCTCAACCCTATTAATGAACACCTTTGGGATTGGAATCTTGAAGGCACCACAGGCTGCTTCACCTCACCTACATCCTACTGAGGTCTTTGTGGCTGAATTAAATCTCCATAAACACACTTCAAAATCTAGTGGAACATCTAACCAGAAGAGTGAAGCTTAATATAACAGCCAATAGGGATCAGATATGGTATGGGATGTTCAAAAAGCACATTCTAATCTTCAGCTCTGGTGTCTACAAACTTTTGTCCATATAGTGTATACTGTATTCATCTCAAGTCAAATGTAACCTGATAATCTGAGACTTCTTGTAATCTTCTCGATGTTATGGTAACACTAGCACTTTGGATCGGATTACAAGTAACAGGGTGTACACAGCCCTCAGCACCATGCACTTGAATGTTTACAAATTTTGTCTAGCCAGAGTTTTATAGCAATTTAGTTTTATTTCCATTGTCCCATTTTTGGAAATGTTTTTTTTATTTTTATTATTTTTTTTACCCCCTACTTTTGTCGTACATGGGTTCAGATAGCAGCTCCAAGTAAATTCGAAATAAAAACGTCCAGCAAATATGGAAATTTCGTAATTCTCGCCATGCTCCGGGCGATCTCGTGGGCGAGGACGTTTGATTTGCCGCTACGTTGCGTCATTCTGTGCATGTCTTTCGCTTTAATCGCTTCTGTGGCTCGTTTTCTTTTTTTTTTCTTTTTTTTGCGCCTGCTACCTGAAGGATGGCTGCACCAAAAAAAAAAAAAAAAACAGGCACTGGGACCTTGTTTTCTTTCTTGACAACAGTGCCCCCAAGTGACACAATCTGGTTATTGCAGCCTGCTTGCCTGGGCTTGTGTTTGCAGATGCGTGGCGGTGTGCAAATTAAGTGTAAAGGTAAAGTAAGGGGCCGTCAATGGGCACCTGTAGAACAGGTAGGACGGTGTAAGGAGGGCGTACAAGAGTGGATTTGGGGGCCAGGCTGATGGTTGTGGTGGTGTTGCGAGTTCCCTCTGGCTGTTGGGATTCCTGGAAGGCCATATGCTTCTCATTGAGATATATAGGAGAGGAGTGGGGGTTGGGAGGAGTTGGGGAACAGGATGTTCACATTTGCGCTCACGGGTTTCTTAAAGTTGTAGCAGTCATTTTTGGAGTTTCTGGTGTTCTTGTATAATATGGACAAAATAATTGTGAAACCCGACACTTCCAGCCATATGTGTTTCTTCTCCAGATTGTACAAGATGTCTTGGGATGCGGTAGCATCAAACTTTCCCTTCATTTCAACTAATAGACTCTGACCTGTCTTAAGTCTGCATGACAATGCCCCCGTGCACAATACTACCTCCATGAAGATATGCTTTACATGGGTTAAACTGGAAGATCTCCTGCCATAGAGCTCCAACCCTGTTGAACACCTTTGGGATGTGTGCGCTGACCGCACCCCAGGCCTCCTCACCTCACCTGACTTTACCAACACACTTGTGCCTCAACAAATGTCCACAAGCACACTCCTAGTGGAGCATCATCAAATTCTAGACTAAAATGTTGAATGGGAATCCTTAGTGACTGCCTGGTCAGGATCAGCTACTTACTCAAGACGAATAAAGACGACAAAACGTTTGTTAGCGAAGACATGTAACATGATTATAGCAGATTCTACCTCATAGTGTGTGTATGGAAGTGTTTGTGTGTGTGTGTCGGCGGAGCAGCAGCAGGCCTCGGCAGCGCGCCCCCGTTTCATGTCTCACCTGCCTCTTCTCTCTTAAAGGGCCCTCCCGGGTCGCAGCCGTCTCCCCACGCACAGCCTCCCCCACACAACCCCAGCAACCCCATGATGGGACCCCACGGCCAGGTAAGACACATACACACACTTTCTTTCTCTCTCTTTCTCACACACACACACACACACAGGTGCGCACTGTCGAACTGTCCCCAAACAAAGTAGTTAACTGGATTTATTTATTTTTTTTTCTCCCATCAAAACAATTAAACCAGGAAGTTATTTTACATTGTGGGTTTCGATTGCAGGCCCCTCCCCCTTTTCCTCCTCTTCTTCCCTCCATCTCCGTGTTTCCTTCGCTCTCTCGCAGCCCACACCCAGCGTCTCTCCATACCCAGAACCAGCGCCCCGTGAGCGGGATGAATTATTCACGGTCCTCCCCGCTGCTGGAAAGGCTTCTTCGCTCCCACCCACCATCAATAACACATTAATATTGCACAGCCTGATGCTGTAGAATGCCCTCACACACATAAGAGCACGTACACACACACACACACACACACACGCTCGGTCTCTAAAGGAATAGTCAGACGAGAAGTCAGATCTTTTTTTAGAATTGCGCTGGAGCTGGAGAGAAATGTCTGCCAGTTAGCATGATGTCACTCCAATGGCAAAAAAATAAAAATCGAATTTCCATAAAAACTAGTTTGAAATGGATCGGATTCAATAAGGCAGGTTTTTTTTTGTACTGCTGCATTAGAATGAGGATGTATGTAATGTATGTATATAAACTGTGTATATATTTGTGTTTTTTTTTTTTTTTTTTTCTTCTCTTCTTTCCCTTCCTTTTAATTGTCTTCTCGCGCTCCGATTTTGCTGCGCTGGCATCATGCTAATTGGTGGGCGTCAGCTTTCACGGCTTGTCAAAACTTGTCTTGGATAATTGGCTGCACACGAGTGGAAAATATCGATTTGTTTTGTGTTCGGTTGAATTTTTTTTCTTTTTCTTGTTTACTTCAAAAGTAGCGTAGCCGATCGGACGCACGGCGACGGAGGAACATCTGTAAAAATGTCCAAATCAGTACATTTACACCCATACACACATCTGTACAGACATGGTTACACATCCTGACTTTGCCCTGTCCAACTGTGTACTGCTACACATACACAAAAGCCCATAACCTGTGTGGCCATCCTTCTCTCAACACGTTTTGACCTCAAGCAAGCCAGGGCCTGACTGAGCTGTTAGGCAGAGTCCCGGACCACAGGACACACAGCTCCTGTTCCGTCTCTCGTCCAACCGGTTTCGGATATCGGAACAAGCCTGTTGTGGTCTTGGCGTGCGGTCTGATTAGGACCCGTCGATCCGTCTGTGTATATAGAATAATCTCGACGTAGTGCCCGATAGCAGACTCCTGTCCTGATAAGTGTGTGTATGTGTATGTGCGTGTGTGTGTGAATTTGGAACGCGAGCAGCGAAGAAGGCCGGATGTCTTATATGTCACATTTCGGTGCCATCGCCATTTTGCCGCTCGGTGCATCTGCCTGCCTGCATTCCACCTGCTCCAGCTGGCCTCGCTGCTGCCATTCATTTAGCCGCATCTTTTTATTTTGCACTGTCACCGTAAACTGCCAAGCGCTGCTAATGATGTGAATGCGGAAAAAAAACAAAAAAAAACATGCTCTCTGTTTTCTCTTCTGTCCTCGTCCCTAGCCTTTCATGTCTCCGCGGTACCCGGGTGGACCTCGGCCGTCTCTCCGCATGCCAAACCAGGTAACGTATAACGATGCGCCCAACATTAGTACTCCAGTAACACTAAGAATATGAAGCAATCAAGTTTTTGGATTGACCCGAAACATCGCCGTGACATGTTTATACGGCTGTAAACCCACACGTGAACGGCGGCTTTTACAGCATGTCAACCGGCCTTAGGTTCAGATTTGGAGTTCGCCAATAATTGCCAGGTTTGACTGTACTCTGTTTGAGGGCAAGAAAAAGGGGTTGCATTGAACATTGGAAATGGATATTATTATCATATCATCTTCACTATGAGAGCTAGAGAAGCACTCCGCTGCACCGCTTCAGTAAAGTAGGCATAGGGATGCGTTTACGAGTATCTCGAACAGAAGATGCACTATGTGTCCCAAAAACCAGGCAGGTTTTGTTAATTCCTGGCGTCGCATAGCCAGACCTCAAACGTCACTAGAGAGTCCGAACGTTTCAGTCAGCAAACATTGGCAAGAATGACCTACTTTCACCGAGAAGGCAATTTAACGGACACGGCAGACGACCAGCTCTTGAGCAAACCTCTTTAATAACTTGTATTCAGGGAATATTTTCAGACACAATATCCTGCTTATTGTGTTCGTTTTTTTCCCCCCCTCCCTACCCACACAGCCTCCTGTCGGGGTTCCTGGTTCACAGCCACTCTTGCCAAACAATCTGGACCCCACCAGACCACAGGGTAAGTCTAGATTAGACGCACTTGCCCAACAATCAAACATGTGTGGTGCGTTTTGTCAGATTTTAAGCATATTTTTTTTCTTCTCTTGTTCAGGACACCCCAGCATGGGCGGCCCAATGAGAATGAACCCGCCTAGAGGGATGGGCAGCATGGGTCCACAGGTATGTATAAATACACTGCATTTAAAGAGGTGCTTTATCACTTGGAAGTAATATCAGATTTATGAAAATTAGAATCCACTTGCTGCATGGCAAAACGTTTGTCTTCCAAAGATGGCTGCCGGTTTCTGTATCTTAATAAATGCGCAACTTTCACCTTTTTCTAGAACTACGGTGCAATGAGGCCACCTCCGAACTCTCTGGGTGGGCCTGGCATGCCAGGAATGAACATGTGAGTAGCAACCGCGAAACCATCATCGTCATCGGCATCATCGCTTTGGGCAAAACACATGTCAGACCAAGCTAGTTTACGGTGTCGGACGACTTCGCCCTTTCTCCTCCCACTCATCTGTTTATTTGTTCTTTCAGGGGTCCAGGAGGACGGGGTCCATGGCCAAATCCCAACACTAACTCGGTAAGTCTTAGCATTTCCCCGTAATGCATTTCTATTTACGCAAACGAAAGAATCATAGTGATTTCGCTTCAAACGGACCAAAGTGATTTGATGCATCTAATGAAGCTAGACGTTATTGACTTGAAGTCTCGTAACATGAAGTTCCAAGTGACCGATTTCATTAAAGGAACTTAACCGACTCGCGTGATTTGTGGCATCGGTTCATAATCGGTCAAAGTAATTCACATGATCAGGTGAACCAAGGCGGTCAAATTATCAAGCGACTGGGGGGGTTCTTCGCTCAGTGCTTAAGGTTCTGGGTTACTGATCGAAAAGGCCCCTAAGCGAGGCCCTTAATCTTCTGTGCTCCAAACATAGCTGACCCTGCGCTCTGATCCCAGCTGCCTAACACTTTCACTGTGCTGTATAGTACAATATATTATTTTATTTCTTGAAGGAAAACAAAGTGGACTGGTTCACGTCAATCAAGTGTAAAAAGTCAATCGGAATATTTGTATATATCTTTTTTGTTGCTAATCCATGCCTCCTCGTCTTTCCACTCACAGATAGCGTACTCATCCTCATCTCCGGGCAACTATGTGGTAAGTACCAGACACGCAATCTTAACACGTGGCCCTGTAGTGCCATTTCTGTCCTTCTCGACTCGAACACAAGTTAATGCTTTTCCTCTGGAAACAAAAAGTATGCCTAAGCACATATTTACTCTCTAAACATATTGATTTTTTTTTTGTTTTTTTTTTTTCCTTCTCGAGCAATTACTAAATTCTTCTGTTTCGCTCCGGGCGTTGTATTTGGACAAGCAGAATATGTGGGCATTAATCATACTGCCATAATATCTCCCCTGTGTCTACTGCAACTTTGTTTAAAATTTCTCCTCCGGCATTTCTGGAGCTGAGAATAGCGTTATACGGCCTTCCTAAAAATGAAATCCGTGTGCGCGTGTGCTTATCTTCCTCAGGGTCCTCCAGGGGGAGGTGGTCCTCCAGGAACTCCCATCATGCCAAGTCCAGGAGGTGTGTAATATCAACAATATATATATATATACATACACACACACACAATCGCACATTTTACACACAAATCCACCTGCGATCAGCCAACGCTGATAATCTCCCACTCGCCCTCGGTCTCAGCAGCTAATGTCAGTGCAAGGTTGCTGTATTGCTTTTGTGGCTGAGCGTAGAGTGGGGGGAAAAAACACACACACACTCTCACACGCAAACACACAGTACAACATTTCCTCCCATCCCCCACTTGGAGTGATGTAATCCTAACCCGCTGCTTGGGCTTGGACATTATCGCCATCTTCACCGGCATGCGAACGTTGAAAGAAGCATCAAGCTGAGCGTTTGGCTGAGCTTCATATTGATCAGTTATTATATAAGCGATTATATTGGTTGGAACTGACCGGTGGGATGAGTTTATAGATGCGATGGCTGCAACACACCCCATCTCCCTCCCCACCCCGGCTTTAAAACTGATCTTTTGTCTTTTTGTTTCTGCAGATTCAACGAACTCGAGCGAAAACATTTACACAATGATGAACCCCATCGGCCCCGGAGGCAACAGACCCAACGTGAGTGCAGACTTGTACTCTAGAACGCTCCAGGTCGTTACAGAAATCTTTTCACATCTAGATAAATTGCGGCACGAAACATTGACCAGGCCATGATAGAATCTCACCATCATGGTTCATTGGCATTTTTGATTGTGCTATTGATACGGAACAATTTTCTCTCGTAATCTGGCCAATATTACCGCCACTCTGTTACTTATAGGGTCCCCTGTAACGAACTTGGGATTAATTATCGCACGTTTAGCTCGCAGCGATCAATCAGATGAGCTCGATTATTCTGTGTAATTGAATTCCATTTCCTAATCCACGCCATTGTTAATGAAGCCGTCTACTCCTTCTGTCACACGTGTTCGAAAGAGCAAAAGCATTCCAGCCTTATCCCTGTAGCAGGTGGCCGGCTTCTAAATGTACGTCTCGTGTGTCCGTAGTTCCCGATGGGCCCGGGTCCCGACGGTCCAATGGGAGGGATGGGCTCAATGGAGCCTCATCATATGAACGGATCATTAGGTGAGCGCGCTGCCATGGTGTCATCCAGCACACCCGATACTCAGCCGTTGTGTTAAAGCTCCCCCTGTTGGTTGTGTTGTCTCTGTGTCAACTTTTTATTATTTCCCCATTTGTAGGGTCTGGTGACATGGATGGGTTGCCAAAGGTGAATACTTTTATTCTTTTATTTAACAGCTTTAAAATAATTAAACTAGTTACTCCAGTGTAAAAGAGCACTGACCATTTTCCCATTTCTCCCTTTGTAGAACTCCCCCAGCAACATGGCAGGGATGAATAATCCGCCAGGCACACCGCGAGACGACGGCGAAATGGGCGGAAACTTCCTCAACCCGTTCCAAAGCGAAAGTGTGAGTAGCTGGAGGAGGGGAAAAAAAAAATCTTAAAAATGAATATTTAGTTACGATACCAAATGACGTCGGACCATGACCACGGTGTATCCGTCTTCTCGCTCATTATCTCTTTCTTCTCGTTTTCAGTATTCACCCAACATGACGATGAGCGTGTGATTTTAATTTTTTTTCCCCCTCGTATTTTTTTAATTATGATTATTTTATTCGTTTTTGATTTTCCTTTGATTTTTTATTTTTTTTTTGTACCCCGCATTCCTTTTGACACCACCAAACAACCCTGACCCACCCCTACCCCACACGCACATGCCTCACGGGACTTTGGACAGGGGTCGTGGCGCACCGAGCAACCTCGCGAAGGACGTCGGGGCGAAGCGCAGGACTCGCGCCCATACGGCCGCCTGGCGACAGGAAGCAGCCCCCGAGCCACAGGAAGAGCCCGCTGACCGCTTTTCTCTTCGGGCTCAGGACATTTAAAAGAAGGGGCGGTAAAAAGGCGCACACGTGTACACGAACAAACACAGCGAACGTGTACGCAAACACCACCCCTGCGAAAAGGACAGACCGATGTGCAGAACAGGAACGTGTGTGGGTTTCGGCTCAGCTCTTTTTAAACTCACTCCATGTTCGCTTTCGTCTTTTTGAAATTTTTTTCCCCTTTCCTCACTAACGCGCTAGGTTTCACTCTGGGACGTGCGGGTTTCTTTTTTTTTTTTTTTTTTTTTCCTTTTTTTATTTTTTTTTTTTTTTTTTTCCTTTATTTAAAAAAACAAAACAAAAAAAATGCCCCCCCCTCCTTCGTTTGACATTAACGTGTACATTGTGAAACACTCATGAAGATGTGACGGGCTACGGACGTTTCCATTCTTTTTGTGTATGTATTGTATTATTAATAATTATTGGGTTTTTTTGTATTAATATTGTAATGAATAATTGATAAGGGTATTTTTTTTTTTTTCTTCTCAGAAGGGCACATTGTATCTCAATAACCATGAAATCGTCAGAGTAAGCACATTCATGCTACCCAGTGGAAACTCTTATGAGTTATTATTGTTATTATTCTTTTGTGAATTAGTTCTGTTTTAATGTGTTTTTGTTTTATTCTTGTTTAATTTTTATTTTTATTTTTTTTTTTTGGTGGTTTTTTTTTTTTTTTGGGGGGGGGGGGGGGGGGGGGATTTGAGCTTGGGGTTATTTCTAGGATTTTTTTTTCTTCTCATGCGTGACTTTTTGGAATTCCCCGTTTACGTAATGTAGCTTTTTTTTGTGCTTTTTTTTTCCTCGTTTTTATGTCCCCCTCTCAACAAAAAGCTCTGCAAGCCCCAGGTGTGAGATCGGTTCTGATAGTAGTAAACTTCACTCCATGATTTGATCTCACTTTGCTGTTGCTGTGTTATTGCACCCTCTCTGGCCAACAAATTAAAAAACAACAACAACAAAAAAAACCCCACTTTTCTTCTAAAGTTAAAATTCCTGTATTTATTTTTCTTAATTTTGAAAAAAGCAATTTTGTGGTACAAAAATTTTTCAGCTTCACAGTTTTATTTACCCCCCCCCCAAAAAAAAAAAAAAAAAAAAACCCCCCTTTGCATCCACCTTCCAAAAGTTTTTTTTTTTCCTTTTTTTTTTTCTTTTTTTTTTGCAACACTTCAGGACATTGTAAACATGTAAATAATGCCAGTCTAAAGATACCTCCTGCTGAATCACATCCCCCCATTCCCCCCCACCCCCAAACCCACCCAGCCTGCATGTCCCTGAAACACGGCGTCTCTGGGAAACGAGGGGAAACGGAAAAAACGTACGTTGAGGTGCTCAGATATGTGCGTTCTTATTTTTATTTTTTTTATTTTTTTGCCGGACTGATGGGAGGAAGGAGGTCGGATATAAGGGAGTCACAGAGCCCAGGCTTCTACTTCTTCAAGACTGTTGGGCAATTCTTTGTCATAATTCAACCCCCCAACCCCCCAAAAAAACGTTATCTTAGAGATCCAATCAGGACTACCTAGTTACCGTCGCCGATCCGACAATGCAAGTACCAATCAGGATTTGTCAACGTTTTCTTCTTCTGAATGTTTTGCATCTTTTAAAAACAACATTTTTTATATATAAATTTACCTTTTCTGAACTCTACCCTGCCTCCCAAACTCCACCTACTTTCCCCCCCCCTTTTTTTTTTTTGATCATTTGCTTCTTGTAAATACTGTAAAATGCATTTTGATATCATCGACATGTTTTTTGATAGTCCACTCCCGACCAACGAACGAACGAATCACTGGAGGGTAAAACAGACAAAAGTGTAAAACAAAGCAACGTTTCTAGCTCTGAAAAACGAAAAACAAAAACAATCTTCAGTGAAATGGAAAAAAAAAGAAAAGAAAAAGAACTTGTCTTATTGCACTGATGAATCCACAGGTTAAAGGTGAACTAGAAGAGAGGTGGTTCTGTAGCAGTCCCAACACCACTCCTGTTTGAGCCTCGAGTACTCGCGATCCTTCATAGAGAGAAAGACAGCGAGGGCTTGTGCACTTTCCCAGAAAAACAAGTGAAGGCTCAAATTCGAAACTTCAAGGGACCAGAGATGCAGACTTCGATGAAGGATTTTTATCTATTACAAAAAAAAAATGGTGATTTGAAATAAAACGGAGACGTTTTTTTCTGTGTTCTAAGATCTTTTTTATGGTCAAATCCCAAAGTTTTAAATTGGACACTCTTTGGGGAGTGACCTCCATTTTCTACCCCCTTTTACCCAGGGAGTAGGGAGTATGGAGCAATTTGGGATCAAGCCGGTGTCTTTTCCCTGTTTGCCATACGAAGCCTTTTCCATCGGCCATCTCTGTACTACTGTTGTGACGCTGTATAATAATGTAACATTAAGAAGAAACTGAAATGGTTGGTCTTTGGAAAGCCTCGGTTCTATTTTTCTTTTTTTTTCTCCTTTTTTTTTTTTTTTTTTATCTCCAAGAAACAGAACAAGCAGTATTGAGTACTAAGCAGCGGACCTCCTTCAATTTTTTCCCCCTTTTCACCTCTAGATTTAGACTGGCTCCTTGTCTTCTAGGGACTTTTTTGTCTCGTGTAGTTTTAATGTTTCTTTCTATTGTAAAGATTTCTTTAGACTGAAAAAAAAAGGAAAAAAAACCCAAACAAAAAAAGTCGTCTAAAAATGTAAAAAAAAAAAAAAAAATGCATCAATAATAAATGTAATTTTTTTTTTTCTCCTATGGAGTCGTCACTTCTTTTTGCTCGTGTCCCTTCGTTGTAGATACAAATTTAAGACTAATAAAAAAATAACATAATCCCTTTTACCAATGACTCCTGAATTTTCATCTCCCTCTCATCCCCAAAGTCTTCATTATTAACAAGTAACATTCTTTATTTTGTCTTGGTGATTTAATTGAAATCATTCATTAATCAACACCAAACAACAGATGAAAGCAGAATATTCTTTTGCTTTTTTTTTTCCATTTTTTACTTAAACACTTTTTTTTAAATATATATATTGTCATGAATTTCTCATTGTATCTAATGTGTGGAGATATATATTGCAGTTCATTTCCTTATTTCTCCAAAATCATTCATATAAATGAGGAACACAACTGTATTGGATGTCCAATGAAGGTGAAATGAAGTTTTCTCTTCACTTGAACTAAGAACCCCGAACCTGTTCCAGCATGAAGATCCCCCTGTCCACAAACCCAGCTTCATGAAGATCTGCTTTACATTAGTTGGAGTGGAAGATCTGCTATAGAGCTCTGAACTCTATTTACCCAAATCAATTAAACACTGACAGCATTCAAGGCTTCCTCGCCATGCCCTTGTGACTGAATAAAATCTCTTGAATCTCCACAAACACACACAAAAATCTGGTGGAACATCAGGTAGATTAAAGTTATGTTTATACCTGAAATATCCATAGCATGCCTTTTAGTATTTTGGAAGAGCTCAACATGTGCATGAGAATAAATCCAGGTGAGTCTCAAGGGATGTGAACTTACGAGGACACACAGTATGTAATGTAAAAATAGTTCGAAATCAACAGCTCCAATGTTTTCTACGAGGTAAACTGTTACTGAAACGCTTCTACAAATTTCCCCATAATCCCATCGGGTGACTTGTCCATCTGGAGTTTTCCATGAACTCCAGTTTCTTGTGGGTTCTACAGTTTTCTCTCACTATCCACATCACATCTTGTGTGTGAACGAGGATATGGATTTGGGTGTATCCTAGATTTTTTATTTGCTGTTTTTAATTGTAAAAAAAAGGCCTCTGTATTACTTCGCTTATATGTTGAAGCCACTTTGAATCAAGAAATTGTTCGAGGTAATTAAAAATTAAAGTCGACTTTTATATATCAAGTTAATTTCATCCGATTCCTTCACAACACTTTCAACCGATATTTTGTTTTACCACAAGGTGGCGACATAATCCAAAAAAATCCCCCCCAAAAAAGAGCGTCGTCGTCCCGCATGGAGTTCAGTTCCGGTTTAAAGATTACGTTTTTCCTCTTGTCATGTAGGAACGTGGGTTCAACTCGAGCAAACAAATATATATATTTTTGACAAAAAAAGTGGACAAATAGAAAACAGGTAAGACGGGATTTAATCTAAAGCTTATATACATGCATACATACATATACAGGTTTGTATTTTTATACGTATATTGATCATCTGCGCCATCTTTGTTGTGTTTAGCTATGAGTTTGTATGCTAGTACTAGTAGTCTTGTATTACTAGTGCTCTTGGTACCCCCCTGACCTGTTAACTAGTAAAATAAATGTGACCAAAATTGTTTAAATCGACAAAAAGTAAGATTTAGGAACACACATCGTGGTCAGTTTATGAAGAAACGTGGCAACTGTGTAGTTGATTGTCAAACCTTATCTTGGGGTACCAAGAGTGTGGACCCTGTGTAGACCTGCTCCATTTACATTTAGTGCCTTTTGGCTGATGCTCTTATCTAAAGCAAATTACAGTTAGTTATTGGGCTAAGCAAATGAGGGCCTTGCTTAAGTGCCCAGCAGAGGTAGTTTGGTGGGGCTGGGATTTGAGCCCATGACCTTCTGATCAGAAGTCCAAGAGACGTCTTATCCACTGAGCTTCCACTTCACACATGAACATGTATTAAATACAGGGAATTTATGAGGACCTCATGACTTAAGTGATCATGAAGTGCCCGGGGATTCCTATGACCATATTTGGAGTGTAGGTCCTGCCCATTTATTCCTCAAACTCTTTTGTTTCTGATATGGATGCATCATCCGGTCGCTTTTGTGTCTCCGGGCAGCCCCGATGTCTTCGTACACCTGCATCAGCTGCCGCGTTCAGTTCGTCGACGCCGACGTGCAGCGCGCACACTACAAGACCGACTGGCACCGGTACAACCTGAAGCGCAAGGTAGCCAGCATGCCACCGGTTACGGCTGAGAACTTCCAGGAGCGCGTGCTGGCCCAGCGAGCGGCTGCCGAACAGCAGCTGGCGGACGCGCACAGCCTCTCCACCTGCACCACCTGCAACAAAAAGTTCTCCAGCACCAACGCCTACAACAACCACTTGCAGTCGCACAAGCACCAGCAAGCCGAGAAGAAAGCAGTGGCCGTCGCACAGGAGGCGGTGCAGCGCATGAACGAGAAGAACTTGGAGAAAGGAGCCGAGTTGGACAAGGACGCTCAGAACGAGGCGATTCAGAAAGCCATGAGGGAGGGCCTGAGGCCGAAACCTAGACACGCCAACTCCGAAACTGCACCTTCAGACAGACAGGAGAAAAGGAGGCCCGGTAAAGCGCCACGCCTGGAATGGTTTGAGCGGCAAGCCAAGAAGATCGCGAGTGAAGAAGGGGAGGATGAGGAGGAAGAGGATGAAGCAGATGAAGGTATGATTAAATTTTTTATTTATATTTTAAGCAACTTCGACAAAGCTCCAGTTTTGAAATCTGCGTTTTTTTTTCCAGAAGAATGGGAGGATTGTGACGACGCCAATGATGATGAGGTGGAGATGGAGGCTGAAGACGAGGATCCGACGGAGGAGGGCGCCGTAGCCGAGCCCACTCCTGCTTCGGGCTCCATCCACGTGACGGACTGTCTGTTCTGTTTGCACCACTCGCACTCTTTGAGCAAAAACATGGCCCACATGACCAAAGAGCACAGCTTCTTCATCCCCGACATCGAGTACCTGGTGGATCTCCGAGGATTAATGGCGTATCTGGGTGAGTCTGATAGGTCAAGCGTCCAGTGTCTCTGCTTTAACGCCTTAGGAAAGTCCTCATTTTTAGTAACTTTTCTCAACCCCACAGGAGAGAAGGTGGGTTTCGGCAAAGTGTGCTTATGGTGCAACGAGAAAGGCAAGTCGTTCTACTCTATCGAAGCGGTGCAGGCGCATATGAGCGACAAAAGCCACTGCAAACTCTATACCGACGGAGACGCGGCGCTCGAGTTCGCCGATTTCTACGACTTCAGGTACAACAGGTTGCTTGATGTAGTCGCCGTAGCTGCACTGCGGGGCTGCTGTGCTTCTCATTCCGATTGTTCCGAAATTATGCCTTTTAATTATGTTTAATAAGTGCGTGTGTGTGTGTGTGTGTGTGTGTGGTGGTGCTCAGGAGTAGCTACCCTGACGCTCGTGACGGAACCGATGTAGAAATGAAGGACGGAGGGCTTCCCGAGGAAAAGACGGTGGAGTTCGATGACGATACTCTCGAGCTCACTTTGCCGTCCGGTACGTACCACCTCTTCAGTAAACACTGGGGTACGGCTCTGTGAGGTTTGTCTGCCCCTGTTCGTGTTTGATGCCCATGTTTTTTCGTGTGCTACAGGGGCGAAGATCGGTCACCGCTCGCTCATGCGTTACTATAAGCAGCGTTTCGGGACGCAGAGGGAGCTGGTACCTGCACAAAACCAGCGTGCAGTGGGACGGGTCCTGAGGCAGTACCAAGCTCTGGGCTGGGCTGGAGAATCTGGTAAGAAACCTTTATTATTAATACGAGTAATAACAGGGGTCCAAGCACCAAATTCATGTTTCCTGAATAAAAAAGACTTAAAGCTTGATCTATCGAGACCGTCGTCCAGATGATGGCACTTTAATGCAGCGGTTCCCATAAAACGTCAAGCCCACGTTGGTCTTTTCAGCTCAAACCACTTAAAAACAGCTTCTTGGAGAACCGCTCCATACATCAACATACATCCGTTTGCGATTTATGTCACCTCGCCCCAAATGTTCGGATCGATTACGACGTGGTCCGTGTTCTGCGTTTCAGGTAAAGGCTCAGGGGTCAAGCAGCAGAAGGACATGCGGTACGTCCAAAGGATGAAGTCGATGTGGATGTTGAGGACGGGAATGAGCAACAACGCAACCAAGCAGCCCCACTTCAGGGCCCAGGTCATGTTTTAAACCTGGTTCGAATGTCGGAGACACCGTGGCCCTTGGCCTCCTTAAGGACCTTATACATTTTCTTTATGAATGACCACCATTCAGGACATTTGTAACCATAAAAGAAAAAATAATTCGTTTCCAAATCAAATTATACACACATTATTGAAACTGTCTAAAACCACAAAACAAATCAGAACATCCGTGTCTGGAAAAAATCGCGAGTTGTACTATAGAAATCACGAAAATTACAACTTACTGTACAAATATTTCCTGTACACTAGTTTATAAAATAAATTTTTCTTTTTTGCGTATGACTTCACTAACCGTGTCACGTTTCTATTATACAACAGTCACCAAAAGTATTGGATTGTATTGTAATTCATATTTTAAGATGAAAATGTCAACAGGAAAAGGACAGCATTTAAAAAGAAAAAATCCCAAATTAAATAATTATTTTTACTAAAAAATGAAAAACTTTTAAGGATTAAATGACATTTTTGTTTAAAAAAAAATCAATAGTATTTATAGGAGAGAGTCTCGAAATATGAGTACTGTTTATAATGTGATGCGTGAAATAAAGGTCGGTAAACGAACTGATTCTTTTGGAGGTAATAAGAATGATTTAGTTTAATCCTTTAATCGACCTTTAATTTGTAATATTTGTGTTTTATTTGTGATCATGGAAAGTCCTATTATTTTGAAGCGACGTTTACTCCAACCCACAAGGCGGCGCTGCTGCTCATGTGACAACCAAACTTCAGGCCAAGAAGAAGAAGAAGAAGAAACACTTCGTGTTGCTGTTGTTTATCAGGCGTTTTTAAGGTTTCACGTTTAATTAATTTAATGGATAATTACAGCTAAATATCACAGTAAGTCACATTTTAATTCTCCTTCTGTTACATTCTTCGTAACTGCTTTATGATGTTTGCGGTAACAGTTAACTGCTTTTAACAACTGATATCGTATTAAACCAGAAGTTATATTTGTGTCATTTATACGTTTCGTATAAATGCACGAAATAAACGAGTGCTTTATATATGCAAAAGAGGAAAATGCGCTTATTGACCTCG
The DNA here is from genome assembly GCA_024362625.1 of Silurus asotus. NCBI lineage: Eukaryota > Metazoa > Chordata > Actinopteri > Siluriformes > Siluridae > Silurus > Silurus asotus. The sequence continues at coordinate 1,890,079 of MU563656.1, forward strand.
GATTTAATAAGTCCGCCATCTTGGAAAGGGCAAAATTGTCCCGTAGGCATGAAATGAGGCTTAATGTCCGCCATATTGGAAAGGGCCTGGCTGTAAAGTAACGCATGCCTGCAGCGAGTTTTTCTTTTGTTCGTATGGTTCTACTTGGTCAGACTGTACTATATTTACAACACAATCCCTCAAAAGATATATTTTGTGTCAAAACGGGTGAACTTTAAGCTACTGCACGTCGTCGCAGAGGCACCTCTGTGGCCGCCATATTAGAAAGGGCGGAAGTCGCTTCCAAGCCCTTTTAAGTGACGTGAAGCGGGTTAATATCCGCCATCTTGGAAAGGAACATTTCAAGGGCCCCCCTGTGTTGGAAAGGCGCTTCAAATATATATATGGCATTTTGGAAGATGCCCTGATCACGATTTATTTCATTCATACAACCGAGCTGCGTAAAGTTTAAGGCTTTTGGTAAGGGGCCACGTATTAAACTTACTGGCAATGGATTTGAACTCGACCTTTGGACCTAATGCCCAACACCACCTCCACACACTTATATAGTTTATTACCCAGTTACTGGATGTAGGAGAGGAGCGTGGTTCTATGACCGCATTATTGAAAGGGCTAATGTTGAATTCTGGTTTTGCTTTAAGCTTTAATTAAGTGATTAGCTTGTGCATTTCTTCTCCTTTACCCAAAGAGTTATGGCGGTGTTTCAGAGATTCCAGCGACTCCAGACGGTGCAGTTGGCTGCCAGGTGGCTGAAACCGCAAACTTGCAACAAGGCTGTTCACAAAACCGTCACTGGTAAGTCATCAATGTCATCAACAAAATTAAACTCTTAAAGGTAGGTTTGTATTACTAGGAATCAGTTGAGCCTCATAAACACATAGGAAAAATCTCTCAAATGATAAATATGAATGTGGACTAAATTAGAAACGGCAGATCGACGTGGGCGAGATGCCGCCCCGACTCGCCGACCTTTCTCTCGAGTCACATCCGAAGACATCGGCTTCTTCAGCGAACTTCTCCCGGGAAGGACCATCACAGACCCGGATGTGTTGGAGGCCTGCAACGTCGACTGGCTCAAGTCAGTCAAAGGTGAATAATGAGCTCTTCAATTGGGTCATAGTCATTCAGAACTACTGAGAAACTCCCAGGGATCCGGTCCACACTGTGTCTTTACTAAATACTCAACGCTTTCCTGCAACTAGAAGTGAAGAAATGGTCACTTTTTTCCGTGCAGGTAGTAGCGAGGTTCTGTTACGGCCCCAGACGACAGAAGAGGTCTCTCGGATCCTCAGGTAATTACATGCTCCTTGTATCAACATTTTTATGAAGCCTGCCTACTCAGTAGAATAGAAATAGTTTGATGACTACAGAGTGCATTGTAAATTCAAGGTATAAAGGGTGTGACCCTCAGGTACTGCAACGAGAGGAACCTGGCTATCAGTCCTCAGGGAGGGAACACGGGGCTGGTGGGAGGCAGTGTTCCCGTGTTTGACGAGATCATCCTGTCTACCGCACTTATGAACAAAATCCTCGCCTTCGACGGCCTCTCGGGTACTTTGTTTTTCAGCGCTAAAACAGAAATTGCAAAATGCAGTCAATTATCATGACTGACGTACAAAATTTCCAGGGATTTTGACGTGTCAGGCGGGTTGCGTGTTGGAGAACCTGTCTCAGTACGTGGAAGAGCGTGACTTCGTTATGCCTCTGGATTTGGGGGCAAAGGGCAGCTGCCACATCGGGGGCAATGTGTCTACCAATGCGGGTGGCCTTCGCCTGCTGCGTTACGGCTCCCTCCGAGGGACAGTCCTGGGCCTAAAAGTGGTGCGTGACAGGAACTAAAAAACACGAGTTTGCTCAAAGAGTCTCGTTGCTTCTTACAACACTTTTTTTCGTGGCATTGTGTCCCTAGGTGCTGGCTGACGGCAGGATTTTGGACTGTCTGGCAAAATTGCGCAAGGACAATACGGGGTACGACATGAAGCAGCTGTTTATCGGGTCTGAGGGAACGCTCGGGGTGATCACCGCAGTGTCCATCCTCTGTCCTCGCAAACCCAAGTCTGTAAACGTGGCCTTATTAGGTACTTTGTTTAAAAAGGCGGTCATGCCAGACACAGTTGAGTTAAAGGTTGAAAGGGTTGCCCCCCGGCATCAAGAAAATGAATACCTTTTGGTGTATTTATCCTAGCTGAAATAAACTGTCTCCCCTTGATGACCCCCCCCTACCAGACATAATTTTCCACATATCGTTTGGTGACTTAAATAGCGTCCTGGTATGTGTTCAGCATAGTGTGTATTCTGCAGGCTGCTCAAGTTTCCAGAACCTTCTGGAGACATTTCAGATCTGCCGTGGAATGCTGGGAGAAATTCTTTCGGCTTTCGAGTTCCTAGACGCCTCTTGCATGAGCCTCGTGCAGAAACATCTCAAGCTCATCAACCCCATCACTGGTAACATCAACATGCTTGCTTCACATAACCCTATCCAAAATAGCTGCCTAATGATACAAATACTACTACAGTTTCTCCTCAGCCAGCTGATGTTCCTGAACAGATGACTAGCATTTCTGAGCGTAGCTGAGGACGTCTAAAACAGTATCTTTTTCTCCCTCCACCAGAAAGCCCTTTTTACATCGTCATCGAGACGGCTGGATCCAACTCCGCCCATGACGAGGAGAAACTGCACAGCTTCCTAGAAAAGGTCATGGCGTCTTCGCTGGTTGCAGACGGTACCGTGGCAACCGAGGACGCCAAAATAAAGGTAGACGACCCCCTTCTGACCAATCATATTAGCGATTTTCGAAGGCGGCGTGGTATTAAACAGCGAGCGGTTGTGTACACGTCTCCGCAGGCTCTTTGGTCTATTCGAGAGAGGATCACCGAGGCGCTACGGCACGACGGATACACGTACAAATACGACATCTCTCTTCCCCTGGAGAAAATCTACGATCTGGTCACCGACATGAGAGCGCACCTGGGAAACCGGGCGAGGAACATAGTGGGCTACGGCCATGTCGGTACGTTCGCACGTCTCCATTTTTACTTAAAATTTGTATGTCCTCGTGGACAAACTCTTTATCGTTACGTCTTTCAGGTGACGGCAACCTTCATTTGAACGTCACGTCTCCCGCCAAAGACGCAGCACTTCTGGCAGCCATCGAGCCCTACGTGTACGAGTGGACGCAGAAGTGGCGGGGAAGCGTCAGCGCCGAACACGGCCTCGGGCTCAAGAAGAGGAACTACATCTACTATAGTAAATCCCCCGAAGCTGTACGCCTCATGAAGGACTTTAAGACCATGCTGGACCCTAAAGGCATTCTCAACCCGTATAAAACACTTCCTGATAATGGCTGCTGAATCGGTGTCGAGTAAATACAAGTTTTAAGCATTTCACCCCAGGGTCCAATTTCGCGTACGTAAATGACCATCATACGATCAGCGAATACGCTCACGACTCTCATAGATCATCATGAGCCACGTGCTCGGGAGGATTCTCACAACGGTCCTTGATTAATGCTAATGCTAGCTGAACGGCTGATGGGCGGAGAGAATCGAATCCCTAGATATGCGCTTGCAAAGAGCTTTGACGATTCCAGTCACGTTTGGTGATCTAGTCCCCACAAAGCATTTACGCACCTTTAAACCCAGCATGAGATTTTTATTGTGACTTATGTAAATACACCGGGATTGTGTTCGACGATGAGCCCGAATCCGTTTAATTATCAATAAAAATTATTTTGTGCATCACATCCTTTTATAAAATAAATAAATAAACATTGCATTGTTTTCAGGGGGAGGGGTTACTTCCACTTAAAAAAATAAATAAAAAATGCTGAAATGAAATCTTGTGGAAAGCAGACGACTTCTTCTAGTGCAGGAGTGCGTGTTTGTGCCGTGTGACGTCTGAGGATTGATTTCGTTCGATGTGCGCTTGCTGTGCGAGTCACTTCGGACACAACCGAGGTTGATTTCCGTCACGTTCTTGTTCTAGTGTTCCTATAATTAAATAAGTTATATTATATTCGGTTAAAGTCACAGTTTATACGAAGTGTAGTGGGAGTCCTACGTCTTTGCCCCGATCTAAATACGTCTCTTATAACTCTATAAACTCGAGAGCTTTATGCGGCACTGTACAAATCGCAAGCGCGGTGTTGGGTATGAATACGCGAGTGCGTGTTTAGGGAAATAAATTAGCGCAGGAGCGGTCCAGCGTTTGTGAGGGAGAAAAGAGGCTGCTGCAGCGTGCGAAAGCGTTCCGATGGCTTTTAACATGCAGGCACGGGAACGAGAGGGCATGTGAAGGAGCTCCTCAATGGTGTGGATGCCAGAGACCTGGTTTACTTCTCTCTCAAAAAAAAAAAAAAAGTAGGTAGGTTTTACGCTCCTGGAAAAACGGATCTAGGATCAGCGCCCTGAAACCTGAAAGTTTTATTCCCGGGAGCGTAAAAAAAAAACTCCCAGCTTTCCACAGAACGAGCGAGTTTTCGAGGGAGCTGATACCAAGTCGCGTTCCGAAATCTCGGCTCAGCAGTCCGGTTTTCCTTTCTCTAACAAACTGAGGATTTTATCCAGAGTCTTTTTAATGCGCAGCGCCGTCAGTCGGGCCGACGGGTTCTGGTACCAACACTCCTTCATCAGCTTCACCAGGGCCGAGAGCATCTGGTAGGGGTGGAAAAAACGCGCATTATTTAGGAGGCACGATGCGGAAAAATTCAAGGGGGTGGAGTCGGGCCTGACCTTGGATCAGTGTGTTCATGTTGTTTTAATGTTGTACGAGCAACAATTTAAAATGATCCAAGATCAGAATCCGACTCATGGACCTTTGGATTCGTAGCAAAGACATGCAAGATAGTAAGTACCGGATCAGAGAACCAGCGATTGGGGATGAAGGGTCTTTGCTGCTCCACACACACCACTTTGCGCATGTCCTCGAAGCTGGGGTCATTCGGTACCAGGTCGTAGAATGGAGGCTTGTAGTCCTCAACGATTCCTGCAGCCATTCAGGGGGAGAGATAATAAATAAAGAAAATAAATAAATAAATACGTTAGAACACAGGGGTGGAATGGGTTTAGGTCTGATCCTATAAGCCACACAATGTGGTACAACCCACAGGGTTCCTACACATTTTCAGAACCGTGACTCTTTTTTCAGACTTAAACACTCAGAGTCGTCTATAGACTTTTTAGAATTTTTTATTTAAACAAAAACATCTGCTTTTAATCTCTGATGTTTTCCATGTGTTTAGTCGGTTTAGTAGGTAGGGGGCGCAAAAAACAAACATTTTGCTTCCAAAGTGGATAAATTATAACTATAACCCCAGATTTCAGGGTATTTCTGTATAAAAGTGTAATTTTTTGATCTATTAGTTGTTGCGGCCCATGAAATGAGTGTCGTTGATGGAGCTGACCGTTACTGTAGGTGCGTCTGGAAATCTCCCACAACACCAAGCCGAACGCCCAGATGTCCACCCTCTTATAGGCGTCGAAGCAGTCCATCTGAATCGTCTCATCCAGCACCTCGGGGGCCATGTAGCGCTTGGTGCCTACTTTGGGGTTGTTCCCTACATCGAGCTGATTGTCAGCTTGCGTGTGAGTGACGGCCAGACCTGAAATAAAAAAAAAAACAACAATAAATCAAACCTTTATGACGAAAATACAACTAATGAGAAAAACGTATTCTTGCGTCTTGATACCGAGGTCAGCAATGCAGCAGCGCATGTCCTTCTTCACCAAAATGTTTTTGCTCTTGAGGTCTCGGTGGGCGATAGCCGGTTTCCCCTCTGTGCCCAGGATCTCGGCGTGCAGGTGCACCAGGCCGCTGGCTACCGTGGCGGCCATGTTCAGGGCGTCGGGCGGCGACACGGCGGTGCGCTGCAGGTAATCGTACAGCGAGCCGTGCTCGTGGTAATGCGTGATCAACCACAGCTGCGTGCTCGAGTTGCGGGACGTCATGTCCGACGCCATGAACCCTGAGGAGACACGGCCTCAGATGTGAAAACTGCGCTCGAAATACGGCTATGCTGTACACGTGCCGGACGAGAGCGGGCTCACCTAATATGTTTTCGTGCCGCAACAAGACAGTGTTGTAGATTTCTGTTTCCCGGAACCACGACTTCTCGTCCCGGGAGGAGAATATTTTCACGGCTACGTTCTCTCCCTGCCACTGCCCTCTCCACACCTCTCCGTATCGCCCTTTCCCTGGTGGAAGAGCGGATCATGAGGAAACTCGGATGTTAACTACGTTCCATATGTAAAAATATCTGTATATCATTCATCATGATGGAAATGTCTTACCAACGCACTCGACCAGGCTGATCTGGCGCGCTACCGTCCTCTGCACCAGGAACGGCAGACCTGATCCACTGCCTGACGTGCAGGAATGATCCAGCAGGTCCTGTGCGAGGGAAAAAAAAAATGGAATACTAAGAATCTTAGTACGATCGAAATCCACGTTTCATTCCGGAGCCTTCTAGCACGCCTAGGCAGAACCCCTCAAGTAGATTTAATCCGGATGCCGAAACGTCTTTTTAAATATGATTGCATAAATACAGCACAGTTAGAGTGTAATACGTACCGCCAGGGTGCTGTCTCCTACGTTGGAGGTGATGAGGCCATCGATGGCTCCCTGCTCCGTGTCGAACTCGTGCAGCCGCTCGAGTCGGCGTGGGTGCAGACGGCGGCACACGGGTACGGCCAGCATCGTGATCAGCGCCAACACGGCAAAAGGAACCAGGACCAACAGTACCAGAGTCTCCACGCGGTATCGCATGGGTTCTCCCTCCGGATCTGCACCGGGAGCACAAAATAACCGTGAGCCAATTATTAAGAGAACGAAAAAAAAAATCCCTTTTATACACTTACTTTTGAGCAGCAGCTGAATCAGCGCGTCCGCCGAGGTGTTGGCGTTGCACATGGGCCGAGCGCAGCATTCGATTACGTGACTGGTCGAAGGAGAAGACAAGCAGGTCAAGCTCCTGCTGTCGGGGCCGATCAGGCAGCCGCGGTGGAACGAGGGCGCGCCGTCCCTGACGGTCACGGAGGAATAGCACTGGTCGCCTTTACACTGCTGCGCCATGCAGTCCCTGCCCATGCATACACACTCCATGGAGCCATCTGGACACACACGCAGAGGAAACACGCCTGAATGTAATGGCTCACAAGACTTATGGGTGGTAGCCTCAGGAGGAAGTGAAAATCTCAGTACCTTCAGCTAGTGCCTGCAACGCCTGGAGCAGCACGAGGAAAAGGACCTGGGTGCAGCGATGACCCATTTGCTTCAGTGCACTAAAAAAAGACAGACGCGCACTTGAACAATTCCAAGTACCGTAATTTCCGGACTATTAAGCGCACCCATATATAAGCCGCACCCACTGAAAAAGATTTTTATTTTGATCATAAATATGCCGCACCTGTCTATAAGCCGCACTGAAACTAATGAACTTTACACAGGCTTTAACGAAAGACAGTGTCTGTTACACGGTGTAACGGGTGAAATATGTTGTGGCTCCTTTAAGAGCAGAGCGGCATTTTTGGAATAGCTTGCCGCCGCATTTTTTCCGGTATTACTGCATGTGTGCAAGACCGAGGAATATGTCCTTATTATTTTCTGATGCTTATTTCTAAGTTTCTTTGTCTAACCCCTAAACCCTATGTGCGTTTTTTTCGTTTCCATTCTGAAATTTCATTGGTCTAATTTTATGGCGCTCAGTTTTTTGGCTTGAAGTTTGTGAAACCGTTTTGTTAGCCGCTTCGTTGTTTAAGCCGTGGGGTTCAAAACGTGGGAAAAAAGTAGCGGCTAATAGTCCGAAAAATACGGTACTTGCTATCTGTTATATAGGGCTTTCTTACAAGGCCCTTAATGGTTCATCCTGTCTTCTTAGGTGCTACAATTCATCTTGATCTTCATCTTTTCTTCTTCCCGATACACAATTAGTCCTTTAACTCATTACTAAAACGAGGTTTCAGGAGTTTCTTCTTCATCCTTCCTTTTCTCTAATAAACAATCAGTATATAAACTAATATCTTGAACACGCTAAAACGAATTCGTGTTTGAAGGATGAAAATAACCTCAGAAATGTTGGCTACTTGTTGTGAAATATGTTGTGAAAAAGAACAATTACTGTATAATAATAATAATAACAATAATAATAATCTGTACTCACTTGCACAAATCCTGAGGTAATTCTTAACACTGTCTTCCAGCCCTCGCAAAACCAGTCATCTTTCAAGAGCAGACATGTTCCTGAGAAAGAAAAAATAAGGATAAAATAAAAATAAAACATAATAATTAAGTTTAAGCCATTATTTAGCCCGAGATGCTTGCTAGGCTAGGGCTAACTAGCTAGCTGCTAATCACTATTAGTTAAACGTTTAGCTAAGTTATGTTAAAGCAAACCGTGTGTATTGTAATAGTTTTATAGTTTATTAGATCAAATAATTACCAAACGCTTAAACCGTTATATCGGGGCATTTACGAGTAAATAAATAAATTAATAAACTGCTAGCAAAGCAATATGAAGGCAACCAGCCTGAGGGTTGTATTTCAAATCACCGATTGAGCACTTTGTAGTGCGCTTCACGCTGAAGTAAACGCCGTATTTCATCGCCTATCTAGTGTCACTCCTACACTAAAAAGGTGCCATTTGGGACCCAGCCAGTCGTTGCGCCCTAGCTAACTGGATGTTGGAAGGGTTTTAAAGGACAAACGGGGCGAGTTTCGCATCACCTCAGCAGCCAGAATAAATCTTTCAACAGTTCTAAAGTAAATCCTGTGCCCTCTGTTTGTTGTTAAAGTAAAAGGCTTTTAGATCTTACATGGCTGCCGGCAAATACACAGCAGATGGAGCGCCACCCAGTGAAGCAGAGTGTGTGCGCCTCTGTTGGTCACTCGCAGAACTGCACCATCGCCACTACTACATTTCTTTCATCCTTTTCACCTGCTGGTTCTTCTTGTTTTTCATGTTCATCATAATAATCATCAACATCTTATTCATCTTCTTCCTTATCTTTGTCTTCTTGATTTTCTTAATCTTCTTCATCATCTTAATGTTCGCCTTCATCTTCTTCATGATTTCTTTCTATCTATTTACTACTTTGCTCTTTTTTCTTGCTCTCATTTCTTCTTTTTCTTGTTCTCTTTCTTTAATACGCAATCGGTACATTAATTAATTACATTTCTTACTTTGCTCAAATACTGTACGACAAAATATGTATGTAAATGTGCACAGTCTCCAGAGTTGACCTTATTTGATTAATTGGGAAATATGTAATGTGATGTTGAAAGTGTTATATTAAATTCTATGATATTATAATCAGCTTTCAGAATCTTCTACGACTCGTGCCTCTTTTAATAAGCCATTGATTATAGGGTTGGCAACAAGGGAATTAGGAAGTAGATCTGGTATCAAGTGGCCTACATGCCTCTTCATGCAGCCTCATTGCATGGACAAAAGAACCCGCTATGCTTCTCCTCTCTATCGCTAATCTCCATCAAACCTGGCTCGCTCCAGAGCCAGTCTTTTTTAATCCCCAGAAGGCTTTAGTGACCATCCACAAAAAGCCATTGTGCTGAGCTTAATTATAACCCCTGTGATGACCTGACCAGGGGAGGTGAAGTGTGCAAAAATGCTGCATGCCATCAGCTCTCTGAGGATCGAATAAGAAACACTAGACTACTAAGGAAAAATGACCACCCAATGCTAGCTAATGGAACAGCTCGCCTCTTGTCCAGATTTCTGGGTGCTGGGAGAACAGGGGCAACGTGAGCCTTCTGAGATCTTTCTCTCTCTCTTTCTCTCTCTCTCTCAAAAAAGCTCCATACTTCTGCAATCATTTGAGAGACCTTATTTCTCAAAGGCAAGATGGAGCAAACAGCAGGACGCTTGGTTTTGGCTTTTCTCCTGGTTGCCATGGTCAGTGGGGCAACCATCCAAAGCAGTGAGTATTCAATAAATCACCACAAATATGTCTGAACTTTGCTTTCTCTGATTGTACAGCAGAGATATAGCAGAGAAATAGCTACGTTTATCGTAAAATCATTGGTAGTACAGCAGCACTAATACGGTATACTGTAAGAATTGCTTCAACCTTAGTCGATATATAGGTTCATCCAAGGATTTTCTTACGTGAAAAAAATGGCAAGGTTTAAGGTACTAAGGAACGCTAGAGGAACTCATATAAGTGGTCTTTACCTCAGATTCCTTAGTTTTTATTTAATTCTTCATTTGATTTACACACTAACCTCATCAAGTATTAGGGATAATCCATTCTGGAAAATTGATGTGGTGTTAAAGTATAAAATTCATATTTAGACATGGTATTGTCTTTATTTTCTTTTAGAAATAAATTTTTTTTTTTATACATATTCAACTTGGAAGAAATGATTTACTATTTAATATTTAAGATATCAGTATTTATTGCATGGCTCCAAAATCGTGGCAACAATTTACCAACAAATTACCAAGAATATATACAATGCATGAACCAAATATAACAGAAATATATAATATTTTACAGTATAAACATCAAATATTTATACAATACCAATATCGCTTTACTAGCTATTCAAATGTATTCTTTGCTATCATATTTAACATACAAATGTGAAAAAAAACTATGTTCAACATAAAAATTACTTAGTAAAATTCAATAATCAGTGTATCGGGGTGCCAAATCCTATTGTTCCAAATTTTAAAGTTTCTAGACCACCATTATTGAAAATAGAATTCGCACTAGAAATGATTTACGCAGGAAGTTCTGTAGTATTTATAATACTTTAGTATTGTAATCTAAGGAAACTCTGAACACACATTTGAAACTATTTTGTCATTAATACTATTAACATATATTTACTCTCTAAGCATACTATACATAATTCAGAGCCAGATTAATGCTACTAATTACTATTAAAATCAAACTTTTCTTTTTCATAGCTTGAATAATATTCAGCTAATACCATTTTACTAGATTCCCGCTAACTTCTGCATTTTGTCTGCGAGTACCATTATATGATATTGCGTTAAAATCCGACATAAAAAAGTATAAAATTATGACTATATTTTACAATATGGTTAGTTAAAAGTGTTTTCATGTTGAATAGTTATATAACAATGCACATTTTTCCTGTTCAGTTTGGTAAATTATACTGCTTTTTGTGAATTTTTTTGTAAAAATAAGTTTTTTTTAATAAGACTTCACCTGATATTTTCATGTTACTTATTGCGTACTTATAATTTCACCTCGTCACAGTCACTTGGTGCGCAGTCTCCGAGATAGAGGAGCAGAAGTGCTTGGATTTGGCCGGGAACATCACGCTGCGGAATGTCCGTGGAAAACTGCTATGTGTGAGGGGACAGAGTGCGACAGACTGCATGCAAAGGATTAAGGTACTGTAAAAATGATTTATATAATACTTACATTATATTGTAATATTATGACAATTTCAGTTATAGTAGTTCTTATATAAAAAAATTGTCATAATATTATAATATAATATGTAGATAATATTATGACAATTTTCATATAAAAGACCAAATATAACAAATCGATCAGTTAAAATGTAACATAAATAAATTTTCACCTAATAATAAGTTCTTTCTTTATACAGAACGGCACGGCCGATGCCGCCTCAATGTTTCCTGACGAGATCTACACTGCCGGCATTTGTTATGGGTTAGACGTCGCTGTAGGAGAATCGCACAACGGAATAGGTCCCAGACTATTACCTGCTAAAGTTTACACACCTCAGGACAAACCTAACCAAAAAAATATTTGTGTTACATTTTTGAAATTATATTTTAGTAGAATATAATTGATTTCATAATGTATTTGTTCAATCAAATATGTAGAGATGTATATATTTAGTTATTTATCAATACATTTTTACAAATGAGTTTGGTAAAAAAAAAAAAAAAGAGGTGGGAAAAAAAGTTTGCCCTTCAAACTTTTTTTTTTTTACTGAATTGCTATTTAAGTACTACTGATGGCTGCTTGTTCCTCTTACTATCCTTCAGATGGTGTTAATTACTACGTGGTGGCATTGGCACGCAAGTCCTCGGGCGACCTGTCCCTGCTGGAGATGCACGAGCGCAGTTCGTGCCACCCGGGTATCCGCACCACTGTGGGTTGGACGGTTCCCATCGGCTTCTTGGTCAACACATCGCAGATCAGCGTGGACGAACAGTGCAACTTCCCTCACGGTGAGTGACAGAGTGAATATTTAGATATAAATATAATAAATACATCAATAAATATAATATAGAAATATAGATATACACACTTTGGAGTACGCTTGTGGAGGGGGTGCAGTCAGTCGGAACTGTTTGTGTGTGTGTGTGTGTGTGTGTGTGTGTGTGTATATGAGAGAGAAAGTAGCAGCTTTAACACACCTTCTCCCATAGCGGTGGGAGATTTCTTCGGCTACAGCTGTGTCCCAGGGGCTAAAGACCCAGAGCACGACCCCAAAGGGAACAATCCTAGAAACCTTTGCGAGGCCTGTATAGGTGACGAGAACGACCGGCATATCTGCGTCAACAACCCTCGGGAACGCCACTACGGTGAGGCAGGAGCACTCAGGTACAGTGTGTCTTTCTGCTTTACAAGTTACTAAACTAAATGACACAACAGCCTGGATGTATACACTTTGCTTTTGCGTATTGTCTGGTGACTTGCAGATGTGTGGCCGAGAACCTTGGGGACGTAGCTTTTGTGAAACACTCCACTGTCTTTGACAACCTGAACGGTATGCTAATGTCTTTAACCCTTCATTTCCCCCCCCACCAAATGCTAAAAAAATATGGTATTTCTGAGTCTGGAATATATCCCATATCCCATGATCCTTAGAGTAACAGGGATTTTTTTTAGAATTTATTCAAATAGCATTCAAGACATGGGTTGGACTTCACCAGGCATCCCCGCAATATCACAGAAATATAAAAGAAAGTTTAGAACCTACTTTTCTTCATCCCATGATCTTCATAATTTGAATATTTCAAATATTTACTGACTGGAACAGCAGGAGTGTGAACAAGTTACAGGGCTAATTTGGATATTGTGCATTCAACAGTAATGGACGCAAAGTGGCATCCCAATAATGAAAGAACCTCCACGTTCCTCAGGAATATAATGTTTAGCATGCTAAGCAATACCTAGCAAGCTGTTAGCTAGGTATTTGAATAGATTAGACATTTTTGTTGTTTACAGTTGTGTAAGTTCTCTTTTTTTATCCATCCACGCACACTATCAAGATTTTAATTTTCGTAGAATGAGTAGAATATAATATTTATTTATCTGTGGAATATTGTTTTGCTTGGGATTTGAATCCAATCCAAAAACCATGATGTGAACCAGCAGGGGGCGGCGTTTCCTAACGTTGTAGCTCTTGGTTCTGAGAAGTAAAGAACAAGTCAAGGTGTCATGCTAAACCATGCCTGCCTGTTTCAGACATGCTGTAAATTTTGATGCGACTCATGGTTCGGAGCAGGAGCATGCTCTCCTTGGTAGAATAGCATTCAAGCATTCGCAAACAAGGTAGATTTCACAAGTGGGAGAAGCAAACGGTTCCGGGAATCTCAAGTAATAAATAAGTATTGTTTAAGCCACGGCATTGTTGATGCCTTCAATCTGATTGGTCAGAAGGCGTTGCTGCTTATATATACTAACCCTTTTACACCGAACCAAGAATAAACCATTGAATTGGTAAGGAACATTGATGGAAGGAGTCTCCAGTGTCACCCAAGTTGCGTTACAGGGTCAACATTTAAAAGAAATCGCCAAAATGCAATGATATGTTTGATAAAACATCTTATCTCCTATGATTCGAGGCTTGTGTCTGTGTGCAAGGTAAAAACCAGGAATCGTGGGCCCTGGACATAGAGATGGAGGACCTGAAGCTACTGTGCCCAGACGGTGGTGAAGCACCTCCCTCAGAACACGCGCGATGCCACCTGGCCGTGGTGCCCGCCAACGCTGTGGTGGTGCGCCTGGAAGATAAATGCCGCGTTTACAAGTTCCTGGACCGCGTTCAGGTCAGTTCTACGTGCCAGCTGGCAAACGATTTCAGTCAGTGAGAGGCAAAGTACTGGGATTCTTTAATGGAAAAAAATTTGGAATGAAATGATTGAGGTTACCTCTAATGCAAAAAAAGAAAGAAAGATACAACACAATTCATCTCCTGTTAAAGGCTGATAATGGATGCATACAGGGTTGTATTCCCATACATATGTTTCAAAATCCCCCTTTATATAATTGGTAAAGAAGAAATTCTTATTGGTTGGGTTAATTTGTTCATTTGTTTGTTCAACCCCTGATCTTTTTGTCCTTCAGAATACGTTCGCCAACGCCACAAATGGTTTCTCGCTCTTTAGCTCGGTGGGGTACGGACAGCCTGACGTCATGTTCAGTGACTCAACTCTTAACCTGATGAGGGTGATGGGAACTTACCAGTCCTGGTTGGGACACAGTTACACCACCATGCTTCAGGCTTTTGAGTGTGAAGGTAAACTTTGGCTAATCCCAAAACAATTGAAATTGTGCATCGCTACTAGTATTTTGTTGTCTCCTATTGGTGACATGTCTGTTGCCTTTGGAAAACCTTTGGAACACCATTGGCAACTTGTAGATCACATGCTGGTATCTACTGATATCAGTAGGGACTGTTAGGATGCCTACAGGTTCTAATAAAGTTAATACAATGTTTTTTTCCCACACAATGAAAACCGGTACTAGTTTTAATGTTTAGTAAGTGACGTTTCATATCAGTATTTGTAGATTTTAGAATTTACGTGAGGTTCATATTTTAATTTGTTTGTTAATAGTAAATGAATTTTAGTAATTAAACATAACTGTAAATGGACAAAAAAAATACAAATTTATGTCCAATAATACCTTAATAGTAACCAATGGCATAATGGAATAAGCCCCTTCTGGACTTCAGGATTTTTTTTGGAAAATAATTGAATTTGGTTCAGGCTATTGTTGATTATTTTCTTTCCTGTATTTGTCAGCAACTTCCCACTTTTCCTATTACGGAAAAGTACGTACAAATACGAAAAAAAAAATTACTAACAAAATAATATATATATATATATTCTCACTGCATTGTCTCTCTCCTTTTTATCCACAGGTCTGTGCTGATTGGATTACGACTCTCTCTTTCTGCTTCTCTCTCTTTCTTTTCCACCTTCTACCACTGCATACTTTTGCCAAGTTCTCATTCTCAGGCTTCATGCTTTCCTTCCTTCTCTTTCCTCTGTGCCCATCCCACTACATACGCCATTCGATCTGCGATCTCACCGAAGACGAAGGCCGATGAGGTTGCCTCATGCTGTGAAGGGATTCATTCTATTGAGCCTATGCTGTGTTCAAATCCATGCAATTTGATCCACATCCTTGGTTAATGGAGGGGGGTCTACTTAGTAGAGCTTAGTAGAGTTGTTACCCTTGGCCTCCACGGGTATATTGTAGACGCCTGATAAATTTACATTTTGGAGGACCAAATACAATGTTCTTGACTTTCATTATTAGCTCAGGTATTCTCTATACCTGCTGTATACCAACCTTCTAGAGGATCTTTGATTATAAAAGATCGTCGCCAATTCTCAAACGTCACTCTGGAAAATGTTCTCCTGGTCAAGCATACTCATTGCATTTTTTCTTGGACGGATCTCAACACAGGTGCTCATCCAACGCTGTTTTTCAGGACTTGAACATAATTTCATGTAAATACTTTTTGTTTCTTTTAATTATGTAGAACTGATTTCCATGAACAGCCTATTATCAATAAAATAAAAAAAGGAGTGAAAAGTGTTTAATAGTCCTGTTTACTCTTCAGCGCATCGGTTTAAATGTTTTTAATTACCTTTTTTTGTGTGAGTATCATGCAGCAGTGGGGAAAACGGCAAAACCGCATCTCTAGGGCAGACGAGTGTAGCTTATCCGTGAGAATGACAACACAAATGTATTATAAATGATAATGACGTCTGATATGGGGTCCTAATGGATCGGTTTCAGTGTGGAAACACAGCTAATGAACATTAGCGCTTTCGATTCGGGGTTAATTAAGCATTTGTTGGGCACACACAGCCTAATGAACTTGACGTCGACAGCGCACATATCTAATTATCATTCGACCGTGTGCTTTCTTGAGCGGCCTATTTTTCACAGTTTAGCATTCATTATGCGCCACTGTGCGACATATTGGGACGTCGTAATTAACCTTTATGCCCTCGGAGATGTCACGAGTCTATAGTTTTTTTTGAATAAAGCCCATGTTAAACACTACCGGATTTGGTTATCACTGAGAAAGATGAATCAGAGAAACTATTTTTTAATAAAAAAATGGACAGAATTTTCTATACCTTCGTGACAAGATAAAGGACTAGAAACAGGTGCAAACACTAGGAAACAGACTGGTTGTAGAACAAAAACAATGAGTGAGCATGACTGCTATAAGAACTCTGAACTTAGTGGACAACTTTAAATGAATTTAGAAATAGATAACAAGGCAGGATGCAATTTTATGAAAGGTAAAGAAAATTCTAGAAAAAAGGAGGATGTACAAACTTTTTCACCTCTTTCTTGAGGTTTCTTGTGTTTTCCTGCTTTGTAAGTCAAATAAGCTAAAAGCAATTACAAGTTCAGACTTCCCACTTTATTGTAGGTGACCTAATTAGGAAACAGACCAATGAGCAATGAAAATCCAAAAACGTACCTCTTTTTGCTTTTTGTTGTGTCTATTTATTTCTATTTATTGGTATCGGTGGCAAAAGATGGTAAACCTTTGGCCTCGGGATAAAAGATATAATTCTAGGAAACCAACTCTCTAATTCTCACACACACCCATATACAGAAAGAGCTTGCTGTGCTACCTATAAGAGCTGTCACGGTTCACTGAGCCAACTGGCATCTGCACAAGTAAGGGGATTGAGGTCCTGGCAGAATCTGCTTTCCCTTGATGTAATCTTTCCTCGTCTGATCCTGCACAGCTTTTTTGGATGGCACAGACTTCCCGATTCAGGCCTCCTTTCAGTCCCTGCGATCACATTGCACTGACTTATCAGGATCACGGTAGGTCGAACAAGCACAATACCTGTATACAGAGAGAGGCTGTATGCACTCAAGTATGTCACAAAGCACTCTGGGATTGAGCAGTCCCACTGGAGCCATCCAAAGCTCATATGATCTACCTCTGAGAGGCTTGTGCTTAGGTGGTTTTGGCTGTACGGTACAGTGCTGTGTTTCGTACACTGGAGAATCAGGAAAGTCATGATACCTTTAAGAACCTGGGTATGCTACATGTGTTCTGCACTTACTTTGAGGGTACAGCTTTATTCTGTCAGGTAACACAAATGTTCGCCATCTTCCGTTTCCGTTTCCAGACCAGTAGAGGTAATAATCTCGGATATTTAACTTACCAATTATTTCGACTTATCATAAATTTGTCTTCGCCAATGAAAACTGGCGGCTGCAAGCTTAAAACTTGCCCTTTGGGAGGATAAATTGGTGCATACAAGCATTGCCCTCAAAGTGACTTTCAGGCTTCACTAGTGCACGCTAAATAGATTTGCTTTTAATACAACTGAACAAGCTGCAATTTTGACTATGTAACACAAATTAGGGAAGGTAGGGAATTTCTCTGCCTTAAGCATGTGACAGAAATAAATGAAAACAGATGAGAGGACAATAATGAAGATGTTGAAAAATAAAATCGCATATGCCTCTAGCTTGCTAATGCATTCAAGTAAATTCTCTCATGTGATTCCCAGCACACCTTCAGGTTCGGCAGTAAGAGACATTGTAATGATAGTATCTTTGACAGCCGTGTGACTGGAGCTTTCTGCCGAGATTCTATTGGACAATTGAAGCTAGCTCACACCAGAACTCATGTATCACTAATGCTCAGGTGACAGCTGACATCATAGTTCGTTATTACAGAACAGCATCTAATGTTTACAATTTACTATATAACAACTGTAAGAGCGTTATAGAGAATGTAATTCTAGATTGTCCTATAGCAGGTTCACACACAGTCAATTCTAGATATCAATCCTAAATGAGCAAGCAAGCGTTGTTGTTATTGAGACAGAGTTCCCTGACACAACATAAGGAAGACACCTGGAGAGGAACCAGACACAGAAAGGTACCAATCATCTCTAGGAGATTGCAAGATGATCCATAAATTTGAACCTGATACTACTGGAGCATAAACTGTCTTAAATTTTGAACTGCAACTTTTCAGGATTCTCTTAGATTAAGTGATTTTGAGGGAACCTGGTTTTCTGTGCTAAAACATTTGCAACATCATTAGGGAATGACTAAACTCCAAAAAATAATCAATGCAGTAAATATATGACGTGCAAATGTTTTGCGGCCTGACAGAACGAATGCCGTTACCACATCAAGGCCGAACTGGAATTCCAGATAAAGACATATATAGCAATCTGTTGCACAGGAGTAGTAATCCAGTGACAATGACAGAGAATGCAAGCATACCAGAGTGACAAGCTATCCGTCTAGACTCAGAGATCTCATTATTCTGTGTCTCTCTCCGATAGCACAGAAACCTAACTCTGAGCAAGAGGCTTAATTCTGATTCATGCTCATGTAACACAGCTGAAACCCCACAAAGACAAGAGAAAGCTCTATGTGGATGGGACTTGAATCCTAATTATTAGTGTTGCTATTATACTTGTCCTTTGAATGTAAGAGTCTGGTCTCTAGATGCTTTCTGTATCGATTTCTTTAGCGGTATTACCACCTGAAACTGTCTTTGTCTTAGGCATTGCTCTTGGGCATTTTACCAAATATAGTAAGTCTTGACTGTTATAGGCCTAATGTTTGTTTACACAAGCAAGTTTGACATGAAACAATTCCTTTTCTTTTATTTGGACTTGAGCTTCATTTGGTCTCAAACCACTAAAGACTCAGTCTTGAATCAATCTTTTCACGCCCTGACCTTGGACTTCGTAATGCCAGCCCTAAACACAGTCCTATAGAGAGGACCATATCTTGCAAAGAGCTTTTCTTTGGCCCTAAATCCACCGCAGTTCCACTTCCTTAGAAATGCAATTAAGACAACCTGAGCTGGCAAATATTTACAGCAAGCAAGACATCATCAAACGCCCATCACACTGGCCTTGACATTGTGCCTTTAGACAGGGGGACACTCATTTGCTGTCCATTAAAAAGATCAAGAAAGAAAAAAGGGACAGAGGATTAAACAATAGGAAGACAATAAAAACATCATTATGCAGTGCCATTGGGGCAAATTACACAAAATAACATTTGCAGGAATTTTTTTGAGGAAAAGTGGTAAAGATATTCCACTTCTTGTGAGTTCAAATACCTGTATCGCCAAGCTGTCACTGCTTGGCCACCTGAGCTTTTTATCCCCTTAATCCTCAATTGCTGAGATAAATGAGATAACTGTAATTCGCTCTGGATACCAGCAACTGAAAAAATCTCATAAAATGTAAGTGGAACTGTCACAGCAACGTTGAATACCTGGTGATACCATATGGATTTGTGAATGCGCCATCTATCATCCGATCATTTGTCAATTATATTTGCCCAGACAAGATCAGCTAACGTTTTACACAGATGACATTCTCAGGGTAAATAGGGTGCTGATAAGTGTGTATGACTTCATTATCTCTGTGTTAGAAAATCTATTACAGTATAATTAAACCGAAGCCCGAGTGCAACATCCCAAACCAAACATATTGGACACAAATAAATAAAGGGTACAATCTCAGTCTGATGATGTAGATTTGACCAAAGTGACAAACCATGTCATGAATATTCATGTATCATGTAGGATACAAAACTTTTTTCAAACCAATTATCCACTCAGAGGGATGCTAATTGGTAGATGACAGCATCTTGCAGTCCAACCATCCATCAAGCTTTGTCTAAGCATACGATAACCTTTTTTAGGCATCCTTCTCTGACACACACACATGGACCCTCCTGCCAACAAGATGGACAATCGAAATTCCCAGGTTTTACCCTTTGCTTCATTGGATAATCTCAACTGGATACAGCTACTATGGCAGCTGCCTATTTCAGGGAAACTTCCAACCCTCCCTGAATATAAATAGCTCACTAGAGTGCTAATATGTGACATTGCTGAGCCCTGGCATTTTTACTTGAGCTCCTGCTGTCCAATGTGCTGTCCAGAGCTGGAAGTCCTCGAGCAAGCATCTGGCAATGCTCTTAATGAGAAAGGAGATACAGGGCTTTTTCTCATTATGAAGGGAACTTATGTTCTGTTTGGAGCATTTCAAGTCACAGTAACAAGCTTCACACTTATATATGTGCTGGGTTCATTATCACAGATTGCCGAGGTGGGTGTGGGTATGTGTGTATGTGATGAAACTGGGGACCGTTCCAAACGGCGTGACTGACATTTTTAAAGGCGGTATGTATAAATCAAGAAGATGCTATAGAAAGATTGCTGTTCTTGTGCAAATAGATGTTGATTACTACGGTAGTCGTTCAGCAACACAAATTATGACCAAAAAATGACCCACCTTTGATACATGTGGTGATGTATTCGGATTTTAATCAAGTTTAAAGCAATGGTCCTTTTCCTGGAAAAAACAATGAGATGTTTCTCTGAGGTGAGATGATGACAGCACTTGAGTTAAACTACCTTTATTCTTATTCACAGCTAATAGACAAAAAGAGTGAGACTGTACCAGTCAGTAGTGGTAAAACAGGAGCTCAGTTTGATGATGACCCCTATCTATACGTAGCAAATAAAGGCTACAGGAAATGATACTGCTTACAAGGGTTGCTAGGCAGGAACCAGGTGGTTTGGGTACTCTACATGGGATGCCCCTAGTTGGCTAGTCAGCTCCCAGTAGAATATCCTACAGGATGAAGACCCCCTTGTAGAATTCACCAAACCCATTGAAACGATTCTATATCGCATTTGGCTTGAAAATATCTAGGGAGGAAAATGTCTGGGCAGATTTTCTGAACCTGTTGCCTGCTTGCTGCTAACTAGAGAACCAGATTCATGCCTGTATATTATAAAATGTAGCATGTCATCGAATTCAAGGTAATGAAAGCTTTCTCACTAGATGGCACTATCTAGCCATACTTTCTCTAGAACTCTTAAATGTCTGGCAGTCTTAAATCATTGGCTTCCAGCTTATCACACACACACACACACACACACACACACACACACACACTAAAGATTGTCAGTGGTGTTGCTCAGGGAGTCCTTAAAGCTCTTACATGTGACATGCATTTTTGCTGATGTTTCAACATTTCTAATTTCAAAACTTCAAGGTTACTGCATGTGTGTTTATTAGTCCCAAGAAAGAAAAAGGACACCAGAGACGCATACAGTGTACACATACAGTATATATTTATGTTTGATTTCAGAGAGACAAAGAAACATCTCTGGGATTGTACAAGGCATTTGGACAGGTGGATCCATCACTTATTTTCACCTGTGTGTATGGGTGGTGAAGTGTGTGTGTGTGTGTTGGAGTGTTAGAATGCAAGCCAGGACATTAAGGCCCACATATGGTGTGTGTTTTATTCTGAAATAAGCTTGCAGGGTTTTTTTTATGTTTCTGTGTATGTGATAGTTGGCAAACAATGTGTGAGACTGTGAGTCTTGGTGTTGTGTCCTTAGAGCTGGGACAGATCCAAACTAGCCATAGTGTTGATGAATCTCTCTCTCTCTCTCTTTCTCTGTCTCTCTCTCTCTCTCTCTCTCTCTCTCTCTCTCTCTTACATGCATTCTTTTGGTCCAGTGAGAAGACAATTTCATCATGTGTGTGTGTTGGCTTGTGGGAAACAACATTCCCCCTTCTTGCTAACCCAGGTCATCATCTACTGAGTTCCTGTTATTTGGTCATTTCCTGTTTCATGTCTACTACTCGTAAACTCCACCAGGGTGTGAAGTTTTTAAACAAAAAGTCTTGTCCTTCTTCCCTGAGCTTAGTTTTGACAATTTTCTTACGACCTGTTTGACTTCTATTTCAAATTCTCTATAATGGTCTGTTCTTTAATTGTTTTATTATTGCATTCATTTTGCCACATGGGGACTTAACTACTTGGCTGAACCTGGATTGTCAAGGAGCTATTTGTAATGGGAGCCAAAAAAACAAACACAAAAAACGTTTCCATAAAAGGGGTCAGTTATTTTGTCAAATTTAACAAGTGTACAAACGATATTACTACACGGCGGGCCAAGTCTAACATTTTTGAGGCTTCCTTACAAGAACCTGGTCCCTACCAAAAATAAATAAACCTAAAAAAAAAAGAAATGGCAGTCACAATTCCACTGGGGGTCAACTGAATGATACAATGTGTATTATAATTAATATATACCAAATTATATTTGAAAAGGCAAGCACAAATCAAAACCAGAAAAGAACAACCCTCCACATCTCTGGTCCTCTTCCTATTTAAATATGGTGGCCAATCAGTAATGTCATCATGTGGGGGTGGTATCAAGGCAGGCCAGGACAAGCCAGAATCTTTGGTTGGACACATAAAGGAAAAAAAAACACAGTAGATACACTCAACATATTGGTTGTAGCATTTAGAAATATTCAAAGATGGCTCAAATCAAAATACAATACAATAGAATACAACAGAATAGAGTCGACTTTTTAGGTTTCACCCAGAAAGACTGACTAGTTTTTAAAATATTGATTAGTCAATTACTATGTGGTATTGTCTTGGCTGAGCGGACGTCTACAGTGCTTTGCTAGGCCAAGAAAATCCACAGGTCTATATACTTTTCCTTGTATAGCTATTGACATATCATTGGACTACAACCAGAACTTGTGTAACTGCTCAATCTTTCTTCCTGGCATTACAGGACAATCAGTCAGAGCATATTTTCGAATTAATGAAGCACAAACCGACTTACTGTAAGTACATTCATCATTCCCGTTCCAGCTGGTTTCCATCTATTGCACTTTATTTATTTGCTAGATTGGAATTGATTGCCATTTATCAGTAAGAGGAAACGAACAATGGCATCGAGCTGCAAAGTAGTGTAAAAGCACTTATTATTGTAAATAGCAGTTTTATTTACACTTCCCACACCTGTTTGCATGTATGGGATAACATACGTAGAGACGTAGAGACAAGATGTACAACCACCCACTAACAAGTGCAACCCCTTACTGGTTCTGCTCTTGGTAATGGGTGGTTGTTCATGCTTGGCCCCCTTAAAATATGACTGCCTTGCCATAGGACCACCCCTGATTCTGTCCTAAGATTATGCAAAATGCATAACTGTATTTACATAAGTTTGCACACTCTTAAAATGGAGTCTGAGGCCGTTCTTTCATGAGGTTATTGGGAATGCTTGGCCCCCCGAGCTGTCTCTAAACAGTATTTCGATAAAAGTCCAAGGCTGATACTATTTTAAGTACAGAACACTTCCATGAGCTACTGAGTTTCAGTATATGACCATAAAATGACAGGATACTTACTAATTTGGACCTTAATTTACATCACTGAGCATATTTATTCAAACTCTACATATCAGTAGATATCGGAGTCATTTCATATTTCCGAAAGCACTCTGAACAAACTATCAATTTTAGCTCCGCTACAGTTACGATACATGTAAATCTGACCAAGACAATACTGTATTAAAAGATTGTTACATATGATCCATTGTTTGTAAAGCTGCAAATAGGGAACAGTCAAAAAAAAAAAAAGGCAGATTTTACCCAGTAGGATCCTCAACCCTAAATCTACCTTGGTACCCGTTCAGGCTATCTTACAACCTGACTCCCCTTTCGCTTGCTGGTTTCATTACAGATGACCTTGTAGTATGCTGGGAGCTGCAGCCTGCCAAAGTAAGAAGACAAACAGCCTGGAAGGGTTTCATTTACCATTTTGTTTTTCAGCAGAGCTCCAGCACTACAAGCACTACAGGCTTCCCCTCAGAGTATTTCACTCCTCTGAAAGTTATTGCGTTAATTCATCCATCATCGCAGAAGTCTCGGTCCTATATCACGTCTGCCCCTGCTCTTGTCCATCACCTATCTTTACAACTCATGTCCTGACCTTCCCTTGGCCTGGCTTCTCTTTCGAGATATCTGATTTTAGCCTGACCTGGAACCTAAAGAAAGTTCATCAGGCTTAGAAGGGGTACTATATAATTGATGACAAGAGCTTTTCAGTAACAGACTTCATCTATAGCCACTGTTGTATTTAGTTGTGCGCTTGCTTGGCTAAACTTTATTATTTTATTGGGACCCGTCGATGGCCAGGAGTCTTTTTAAGAGAGCATTTAAGGCTCCATCCAACTGTTAATTTCGCAAAATTAATCTCAGAGATAACTAAATTAGGACACTGTCAAGTATCACTGCTCTCTGCAACTGGTCCCATTAGATGTTAGACTCTGGTTGGTGCTGGTTTTTAAGGTGGATCTTACTAGTAGGGCTTTGGGCAAGCCTAACATTGCCAAGTCCATGTGAAATCCAAAGGCAAGACCAGCTAAGACTCAAGAGTCATCACCTATTTTCTAGATGAAGGTGTAAATTCTATAAATTCTTGTGCATAAATAAATTAAAAGATACCACAGTCATTATTTCTGACTCAACCTTGGTCATATTGAACAAGACATGCTCATGTCAATACAGAAAATTGTATTTGAATCCTATAGCTGTGCTTGGTGAATCCAGGTAATCTGGCTAATGCCCCCATGCAAGATAAAATTCTTGAGACTTATTTCCACCCATGCACCCAAATTTCGATCCTTATTTTCTGCATAGGTATATATCTACAGCTACAGTATATATCTTAACCCCTTGCTTAAGGTACACCTTAATCCAATATTTACCTCAGGATCAACCCTAAACGCAGCCAATAAGAGAAAAACCCAACTTGCCACACTACCAAAACAACAACCCCTTGCAAGACGTAAGGGTGTCAACTTACTGGCACTGGAAACTCCTTTCAAAATCCTTAATCACCATCTCAACGATCACAATTTATTCTCTTCAGTATATATGGATCATTGTTCCCAAGAGTCCATTTGTATTCGTTACTAAACCAAGATATTTATTCGGATGTAATCGCCCGTGTGATGCAAAAGGCTGTGCACCTGTGTACCAGCAAATTCATTTCCTGTCATCACATGCTCCAGTAACATGCACATAATTACATAGTTTTGTTTGCTGTCTATTTACAGTCGCAATTAATCTCGTGCATTGTGTTTTTAACGACTTAGTCCGGGCTTAGTACTTACATTATAACAGCAGAATATATTATGACTTCAACCAGCTCAGTGGCATTAGGACCTAAACAAAGTAAAGCTGTTGTCTATTTCCATGAAACTAATCGACTTTCACTCTTCATCTCTAGTTGAAAACAAAAATTAAAGCTTATTTGCTGATGAAGAGCCTGAATGATAGATTCAGGTGCAGATTGCTGGACCTCTGCTGAACTCTGTTAAACCATGGATAATCGCTTGCTGCTTCTTACCTATTATTTGCCTCACCGTTTTCTTTTTCTTTTATTGTAGATGCACAAGGACTTTTATGTTGCATTCTTATTACAAGAACCCATTAGGCATTGGGTACACATACACATATGCAACACCCTGATACACACTCATCACTGATATCATGCATCATCAAGAGAGATGATCATTTAATTATTCAATTATTTTGAATTTCTATTCAATTCCAAAAAATCTATGTTTAACTAAATGATTGAAATCGAACAAACAAATATATACAAAAAAAATTCCAGCATCTCTATAGTATTGCTCTCAATTTAGGTATGAGCATGTGAACATGAGCCCAATTAACTGTATGTACACCCACCCACACACACACACACAACACTTTCACCAAGCCAGGTCGTCTCTTGGGCAGGTCACACAGGGTTGTATTGCGCGTGAGCGAGAGTGTGTGTGTGTTTTAAGTGTGAACTGGGTAAAGAAGGAACCTGACACTTGTTTCAAAGTGAGTGAGACTTGGAGATGGTGTGTGTATATATATATATGTGTGTGTGTGTGTGTGTGTGTGTGCGTTAGACAAAGGTATCCTTTGAAACGCAAAAATGCATGGTGTTATAGGGCTGTACAGTGACTTGTTCTGTCTAAATGACAAGCTATACAGTCTTTACAGCTTCGTGTTCTAGCTCTGAGGTGACCTTTTATGACCTTTCAGCTTGGTGTTTACATATTGTATAGCAATTGTTTTTTGTGGATAGGCATTCATTAAGAAATTATGTGGAAATGTTGAGCACACCTAACCCTACATCTTTATTAATGCCCTTGTGGCTGAATTAAATCTCACAAATCTCCGCAGACACACTCCTAACTCTGGTGGAACATCTTCCCAGAAGAATGGAGGTTCTTATAAGAGGAGTCATGTGCCCACAAACTTTTTTTTATTTATCTTCCATAAACTTGCATCTGCTTTGACTTGTATGACATGGCTTTAAAAAAACTTTTCCTGTTGCAAACAATGAAATAAAGCAAAGAATGCTGTTGTCATAGTCATTTCTAAGGTTACTGTAAATTTTCTTTTCAATCGCCACAAATGTTCTTCATGGGTGAACATCTAGTCTTACCATTAAGCACAAATTAGCAGCTAATTAACTATAAAAAAAAAAAAAAAAAAAACTTTCGCTGTCTCTGATCTTTTCAATAAGATTTTTTTTTATATCACAGTTGTCCTTGACAGTTACATTGAGGCGGAAATTCCATTTTGTGTGAAACATGCTTTGTAATTTAACATCTTGTATAAATGAACTGGGCTGAAATCTAATGTGGAGTTAAATGTGTCAAATGCTGAGCCCAAGCCGATGAATGAACTTGCATGCGGAGCTCTTGGGATGATAAAAATTGGGCGATAAAGTGCCAGACTTATGTCTTTGGTGTGTCTTTGGCAGATCGTTTAAATCGAATCCATGGTCTTATGAAGCATTATGCCTTATTTCCGGCTGAGCAAAATTTTTTTGTATCTGGTGTTTTTATGGTAATGTGAAACATGGGCCTGAGGATGTTTCCATCGATTCATCTGTTCGATCTGGATCATCGACTATAAGTGGGCTGAGGAAGCTGTAAATCCTTTTGAATAACGCTTCAAGAGCGCAAGAACATCACTGGAAGACAACGAGAGATCAGGAAGACCTTCAACGAGCTCGACCCCCGAAAATTTCGAAACCATTCGCCAACTTGTGCACGATCACTGTTGATAATCCACCCTCCCTGCTCATCAGATTTGGCTCCTACAGACTTCGCCCTCTTCCCAAAGATCAAGATCCGGCTCAAAGGTCACCGAGTTGACACCATTGCGGAGATCCAGCATGAATCGCAGATGGTGCTTGAAAGGCTTTAAAAAGAAGACTTACAGGACACATTCCAGAAGTATTGCTGTGCAAGGGAACTATTTTAAAAGGTGATAGCGTGGAAATTTAGATAATTAAAGTACTTTCTTGTAAACAGAGTAAACACTTTTTGTAAACAGAGCCAGTCTTAGAGGTTTTTGATACCACATCATACAAGTTGAGCATAACCAAGGTACCGTAAGGTTTTGCTACATTTTGAGGAACGACCCAGAACAGGTGCACACATTGGATAATTGACTATGACAGCACTATTTGTGCTAGGACACATTGCTAAAAAAGGCACTTTTTGACAACGGGGAATATATAGCTGAGGCTAAAGAATGACACCTGACTATGCTAGCAAGGTTTTCTCAATTAAGGTCACCTACAACATGGGAACTTGTGCACCATCATGAAAGCCCTACTAAACCCTATAAATTCTTGGCTAATTTGGGCTCCAAATTTTTAAGCTAGGCCCTGGTACTTGTACAAAATTGATTACTAATCCTGGATATGTATTAAAACATATAAAGCCAGACCTTTATATCTTTGTGTTCCAGATCTCATTATGAATGCCAGCTCAGGAATTCTTTTTATTATTTTGCTAGTTTAATGCTAGCATAATCTGCCTATTCATGTACACAGGATCCTTCATGTTTAAGTACTTTTCGTTATTTGCAGCAATTATCTTAGATCAATGATTGTAGATTGTTTCAGAAACAAGCCTTAATACCAATTCTTTATTTTGACACAGTAATCTCTTGAAAAAAACAAAACAAATGATGACTGACTTGTTCTGATCCCGAATACTGGTAAAATGTGCGAAATATTTCTTCCTGCATTAAGTTTCGTTAACAGAACCTATAGTTATGTTTTAGAGGGATGCAGATACACAAATACCAAATACAAAAATCAGGCCATGTTTTAAAATTGGCCTGGAAAATCAGTTTAGAATGATTCTGGATTGTTTATTTGTATCTGCATAAAACCACTATAGAGCAGATTCTGAGCCATCGCCAGTGCATAGGCACTTTCAAACGAATGCATTCTGATTACATTTTGATGAATGTGGACAATAAATTCTAGCCTAGGTGCAGGTCTGGGGCAGATAAACAGCTTGTCTGGATGTTTGCATACCATTAAAAGGTCATCAAGTGAAGCCAAACAAATCCCAACCTTTACTCAAGCACCATCAATCTAAGGCAGCAAAGAACCACGCTTACTTCGCTTCCAATATATGAGCTGCGGCTTTTAAGGCACAGGTGATTGTTTTTGCCTGTTTTTACCTGCCAACTTAGTCTCATTGGATGTCCCGAAAGGTCTTCCTTTTCAAAATGAAGCACACGCCTTCCATATCCCATCTCTTAAGCATCTGTTCACATTTATATTTTCGGATTTTAGTGTGGCCAATTCTTCGCTTTGCCTTTCACCGACCTTTGCTTTCTACTTTTCAGAATTTTACCACTGATTTATCATGATGTTAGCATTCTTACATCAATTACTTGCAGTCCATCCGGTGATCAGACCTGTCTCTTGATTGACTTTTCATTTGGAAGGTTTGAAATATTTTCTGAAGACATCTTTTGCTGTTTTTGTGAATTAGACCCATTCAGAAATGTTCTGCCTTCATACAGGTACTAATCATAGGCTTTGCAATCAGTATGCCTTTTTGTGTAACCTCTCTTTCAAATGTACTGGAATAGCTGCCATATAACTGAGGAGTGTTTGGAGTGCCAAGTAGAGCTCTCAAATAATCAATGTACTGAAACTGAATACATGGAAAGCTCTCCTCTCAGAACCAATAATGCTGATTTGGACAGACATATCAACATAACAAGTGCATTATATTAATCTACAGATGAAGCACAATAAAGGTTGCTCAGGACATTTTTTGAGGTTTAACAATAATTAGGGAGCAATGGTCAATGATCAATTACCCCCAGGGATGCAAATTCTGCATCCGATTGTTAAAGAAAGGGATTTTTGTCAAGAGGGAGTTGTTCGGATCTGGTGATACTGTGGGTAAATCTGTATATTAGGGATGCCATGCGAATGCCCTCTGTGATATTTACTGCAGGGTTTGGGGGGGACCCTTGACAAAAGCAAGCTGTATGTGGACACCAATGTGTACTCTTCCCTATGCATGCTGAAGCATTACAGATTTTTATCTTCTCTGGCCTGATTCATGACCTGACTTCAAGTCTCAAAAAGGCAGATGGCAAGAGATGAAATCAAAATCAAAATTGCTATCCATTTCAGAATGAAAAAGCAAGCATCTGGAAAGGTGCAAGTCGTTGCAAACTGACAGATGGATCGACGAGTAAATGACATACTACTAGAGACACTGCAGTGACAGCAATATAGTGAAGTGTTGCCTTGTAGTTTGCCCTATTTTTACAAGTCCATATGTGCATTTGATTTCCTACCTGGATATGTTTGTGGTCTATTTACTAGCTAGCTGCTGGATTAGACCTCAGCAAAAGCATATTTAGCTTAATCATAGACCATTATGATTCACCAGAGTTCAATATTTGCACACAGAATGACCACTAACCTGGGGAAAATAATCGACTAATATCACCTTTTTACATTTAAAAGCTTTCTTGATTTTGCTCAAAACTTGGGCTATTGCCTGTTTGGGGGATTTTTGCATGTTTGACTTCAATTGAATTTCAAGAACTGGTTTAAGCTGCATTAAATTAGCGAATCTGTTCCTTTCAAAGGTAGAATGGAGTCATCCTTCAATCTGAAAAGGTCATTGGCTGTGACACAGTGAGCGTGCCTTCTTTGGGAGAAAAAAATCCATTAGTCTCCAAATTTAAATTGTCATTCTTCTTTCTTATTACAAGGGGGTTGAGACTTGACCTCATTCAATTTAGAAAATTCCTTCATTTTCATAACCATCAGCTCATCAGTCTGAGAGAAGGAGAGCAAGAACAAAGTAAAAATTAAAAACTTACCATACAATTAGCGATTTCAAGGACTCAAAAACTATTTTACATTATATGGCCATGCAATTCATAACCCAGTGACGGCCATGGAAAGGAAGGTTATTAAAATTCAGTAGACTTGTAATAGTACAGAATAAAACACTTGTAGATTTGCTGGGGAATAAAATGACAGAGTGGCGTCATGTGACCCAATGTTACCACATCAATGCTAATATTTTTTATTAGCTGTTACATGATACATACATCTGAACAGTCCTTAGTTTCGTTCAATGTTGTGGAACATCTACAAAACAAGCTAGTTCCTAATTTTTCTTGTAGCAGCATCCCCACTCTATTAACAGACATGCTAGTTAAGGATGCTAGTTTTATTTTTTGCTAACTCAATGCCAAACACCAAATCCCTGTTACTAATTTAAGACAGAAAGCTTTCAGAGATGTAAGATTTTGTTTCCTGAAATTGTGTAAGATCTTGTTTGAATGTTTAAATAAAAAATAGAGGTATTGCTTGCTATCTCTGTCTAAATACAGAGTTAAGCCTGACTAAACATTTAGCAAAAGACTCTTCTTATGCGATAAAAAAAGTTCAACACTGTAAACCCGAGTAAACAGAGCCAATTATTACACACTTTTTGGATTATTTCTCAGCAATTAAGCTGTAATTATTCTAATCACAGCATGAAATTAGCCCCAATATTACCTCAACAATAATGTTATACAGCACTAGTTTAAGTTTACACTCTTTCTTTCTTTCTTTCTTTCCTCTGACAATTGTGACAAGTTTGCAGGTCGTTTGACGAGGCTTGAAGTCCAATCAGCCCCTTGTCTGAGACTGTTTAAAGGTGAATAAACGTAGCGAACGTTAATTAGGGCGGGAATTAATCAGTGGACTTTTCTAGCTGTGAGCATTAATGTCATTAATGAAGCGCAGCATGGCAGTAAGGTCGGCGAGAAACCACTTAGGCGAGCGCGGTTTGCTAATTCTGCTAATCACAGGCATTTCTTTTTTGTTGGATAAGGACTGTGGAGAAATCTGAAAGTTTGAAGCAATGCAGTATTAATATTGTGAGTTATTCTTGAACTACTCTTGACTTAGGTGGTGCTTTGGGTAATTCCAGTACCTTGACTAGTGACCTAAAAAATTAATAAATCAACACCTTCTGACTAATTAGGAAAAACGATGAATAATAAGTGGGAAGTAAAAGCTGAACCTGGAGATAGGCTTAAAGTCTGAATGGTGTTGAGACAGTACCAGCTTGTCGAGTGGAACCCCATGAACAGGACAGGAATGCCAGAGGCTTTGGCATCTGCAAGACATCAGGATTGATGCCAAGCTACCATAGGCATTGCTTTAGGAATCCTAACTTCTCAGGTCTCCTGGAGTTTGTTCCTGCCAAGTTCTACAGCCCCAAAACTCTGCTTTGAAATCCGGCCAGCTTTTGTACATTTGCACAAGACTTTAAACATTGTTTTATCCACTTTTATTTTAGGGAAGTGAGTCCTCAGTGGAAAAATGCCACTGGACTTCTGATCAGAAGGTCATCATTTCAGCCCTTGGGCAAGGTCCTCAACCCTCAACTGCTCAGTTGTGAATATGGGATACATTACATGGACAAAAGCGTTCTGATACCTGACTTTTTGGAAGATCTTGAGTGGCCTGCTATAAAGCTCTGACCTCAAGTCTATTGAACGTCTTTGCGATGAATTAAAACACCCCAGGTGCACCTTCTAACCTAATCTACATCAGTACCCGACTTTACTAATGCCCTAATAACTGAATGAGCAAAAATCTCCACATGCAAACTCTAAAATCATGTGACATCTTCTCAGAAGGTTATTATAACAACAAATGGGGACTAATTGGGGTCACACTGCATAAGGGCATCTGCTATATGCCGTAAATATGACAATCAATAATGGACTGCTTCTACCTTTGCTACTGAGAGACAGACTAGACATAACTAGACATGCATTTGCAACCCTTGATTTTGCATTCTTTCCATGATGTCACGTAAAAAAGTAATTACACGAAGGTTGTGTGTACATTGCAGACAAGCACGTGCATTTTCAATTAAAACAGCCATACATTATTATTGACGCTTCCTTAATTAAAATATGAATAATAATATTGTTCGGGAGAAGAGGGTCTTTGATAAAAGTCAAACGATGAAATGCAAATATCTTCGGAAAAACCGTTTTGATTTACGAGGGATTTTCAGTGACCACTTGATCGCACTTATTACATTAGTGTCAAAAAGATGGTCAAATAAATGTTTAAGTTTGACTGAACTGGGAAGTGGGAACTACCTCATGGTTAAATTTTGAGATGCATGATGAGGGGGACGAAGGCATCATTGTCTTCTGTTAGACGTATATATTCCTTTGTCACAACAAGCAAATATGTCTGTATGTTTTTGATCTGAAGCAAATACTATATGTAGTATCCAGTATATAAAGGTAAAGAAGTACATTGTTTACTCTTGATACACCAATTTGTGGTGAGGGGATATTCTTGAATTTCCAAGGAATCATTTATATTTCTTTTTTTTTTTAAGTTAAACAGGTTTTTGCTGCATAAATCAAAAGTATTGTAATGTTTGTACTTGGACTAAAAGCAGAGATGTTCTTTGTAGAATGTTCAAGAACCTATTTACATTGTTTTGGAACTATTTTGGTCGTCACCCACTCATTTCACTGCTTTGTTATCTACTGTGTTCACCTGTACTGTGTTAACCCTTTAATATTGTATACCTTGTGTGTCTATATTTTGAAGAGAGTCTAGTGATCTATTTAGGTTTACTGTTCCTTAATTCCTACTTTCATTCCTTTGTTCCTTTTCTTTCTTTCTGAGTTCAACCTTTGTTGTGCTAAGCAGAAGGTTTCTGCAACCCAGAAAAGAACAAAACACAGTTCTTCGCTCAAGTTTGTGAAAGACATAACCGGGTCTTTCCATAGGTTGCCCATGAGGGTCCCTGGTCATGAGGTGATGACTTTGCCATTTGTACTCAGCAAAAGATACAAGCACATGGGAATCTCTTCGAGTTCAGAGGGAAATCAAGCTGGGATGTAGAAAGTAGAACTATAAATCACATTGTCAGTGGTATACATCGGTGTGCTGTCTTTTGTTGCTACGAGCTGTTCATGTGACTGTTTGGACCATGTACGTAGAGGGCAGCTTTAACTTTCATAGAAGTATTAAATTGATTCATGTCTATATATGAAATAATTGTATGCATTGTATCAGGGCAAATTATTCTTTTGGGTTTTGTTCAGCAAAATTTGCATTGCTATTTGTACAAAGATGTGTGTGTAATTATTGTTCAAAGAATGAAGAGCCTCACACACAATCACCGCACAACAGAGTCGTTTACTGTGAAGGGATTCGTGTAATCTTTTGAGCTAACGGCCACTCTGGTGTCTTTGCGGTCATGACCAGTGACCACAAGAGTGACAGAAAAGCACTGAGGAAAGGAAGAGAGCGAGTGTAAAACGACTCCAGCGACCGGACGACTCTTTCAAAAACCCACAAAAGTCAAAGTCCTGCCATGTTTTTTTTTCATACAAAAGCTTTGCCGTTCCTCATGTCTGATTTTATAAAGGTTAGTTTTTTATTGCTAATAGTTCATATATTCCAGTTCCAATAAACCAAAACAGGTTAGGAGATTTTGATTTGTAATATACTGTAGATGTAATTCAGAAATTATACAAAAGGAAAAAAAAATAATATATATAATGTGCATAAAACCAAACACAAAAACACAAAACAGGTGACAACAGTAGGGTAGTCAAGCAAGGACAAAGGCAGGATTTAAACCCCCAAAAAAGACACAAGTCATAACATACAGAAATGCATGAAAAGACCAAGGAACTATACAAAGCACTGTGCTGTTTTCTTGAACTTGGAAGAGCTATTCTGATTATGCATGCGCACGTACGAGCACAAAGAACTAAGAAGGCAACACAATGCAATTTGATTCTCTGAAACACCTGACTGATTGATGATTTATGTCCCGGTGTAGGCACCTAATCCATGCATAATCCACAAACAAATACAAGCATGACTTCCTACTGTGTTAGTGGCTGTGTGTGACAAGTAAAAAAAAAATAAAAAAATCATAGTGAGGGCTTAAGACTTTCAACAAACCTCTGACTGTATAGTCTATTGCCAGAAAATGTACTTGCTTTGAATTTCTTGAGGCAAATAATGAGGAAATATGATATCTGGTTTTCTTAATTTACTCAAAAACTGCCAACATTATAGCGAAGCCTTTTTTGTGGTGGTTGGTCCAATTGAATTACTTCCCCGCTGATCTTATACCAACTTCTGACCAATCGGATTTGAGTGTATCATAAATTTTTTGTGTGTTGTCAATACATGTCCCATGCTTTGCTTTGGTGCTTTATATTGTACAGTGCTGAGTAGCTGTTTAACGCCGTGATCGTTTCGTTAACGGATGTACAACACGGAAAATTACGCATTTATTATCAAACCTCACAAAGCTCTTCTGGGGAGAGGCAGGAGATTAGCAATTAGAGAACTGGAGTTGTTGCGTCGCTTCACGATTAATGCCTCTAATCAAGCTGATAAATGTGACTTGGCAAGAAATATTATTCGAAAGCCTGTAAAATAATGAGCACCATTGTTAATGCTGAGGTTCAATGTTTTCTGTCTTGATTTCTAAATGAGGGGATTGTGAACGTAGCAAAAATTGTTTGCATGCACTCGTGGTGTAAAACAAGCAAGATTATGAATAAGTGGGACTTGAACACTGGGTGTGAGAGCTAGGCACTCTATCGGGGTCCCACAGGAAAGGGGATAAACCGTTTGGGACTCAGAGGGGTGGAAGTTTAACTTTACAAAAATGCTAATTAATAAAAAAGGCCAAAATTTTAAGAAAGTTTCCACCCATACAAGAAGGTAGCCTACCTGAGATACAAAGGGCAGCTCTATTGATAAAACATTAAACACCAAGCAATGAAATGAATGAACCTGGCAATGTGGATGCACATTAAGGAATGGGGTACAAGTGGTAGCAATAATAGAGTTAAGAGCCAGAAACAATGGATGTGTACCCAAAGCCAGTTTCAAAAAGATATGGTTTACATGGGCTGGTGCTGAAGATCTTGATTGGCCTTCTTTAGAGCTGTGATCTCAACCCTGTTGAACAACTTTGATATGAACTGAAACACTGCACCATATATCGCCTACATCAATCACAAATCGCCAAAATCTAGTGGATCATCTTGCCATAAGAGTTGAGGGTATTATAAAAGCAAATAGGGTCTACATGTGCAATGTTCAAAGAGCATATACTAATCTTATGGACCGACCACAAACCTTTGTCCATACAGTGTAACTTTCAGTGCAGTTGAATTTTTCTTTGGTCTTCACCCTCCAATTTGTAATCATTCTCATTCCAGTTGTCTGGCTGTCGGCTCTGGATTAAACGCCTCATTTTGATTCACTTAAACCCAGCCAAGAGGAGACTGGGACCCATCGCGGTGCACGGCTGCTATCTGAATATTGAATTTTATTGATTAATGCGAGCAATCAGTTCTAGTAGCAGCGCGGGCTGTGCCGCTTGTCTACACGCTCGCTTTTCATAATAAGGTCGTTAATTGAATTCTAGACAGCGAGTGGAGACAAACAAATTACGACCTTTATCCTTCTGTCTGAGGTGGTTTGAAATAACTTCATTTAATGATGACACCTATATGAGCGATTCGGTCAGGGGGAATGCAGCACTTAAAAATGACGCATACATTTCGTTATCGAATCGAAGAAATCATGGAGTTGACCGGATAAGAAAAAAAGTAGTCTGTAATAGTTACTTGTTGTTTTTTTGTTATTCAATAAAGAATAAGTAGTAGAAGCCTTTCCAAAAGCAAGTCTTTAAAAACACCACTGGGAAAATGAAGAGTACAGTGCCACTGGCAATAGGACTTCCACCAAAAACAAGTAATTAAACCCAAATCCTTCGTGGAAATTTGTCATTAAGGGGCCGTATCCAAAAGTCCAGTTTTTCATTAGTGTAGGTTTTTTTTTCCCTTCTAAAATAGCAACTACAACTCAAATGGGAAAAGTCTTTTTAATGAGAAAAAAAAAAGAGTTCCTTTTTTTGACCTAGGTGCTTATTAAAATTTCCCTTAACACCAATTTAGGGTTGCAAGCAGATTTCAAGTTGGCAAAAGTGAAATTGTTTAAGTTAAAAACATAGCTATTTATGGTGTATTTGATACCAGGCTGAAATAAATACTGCTCAGATCCTTGGAGGAGTTGTAGATAAGGGAGGAAAGAGAGAATTAGAAAGGGCATTGAGAAACAATCATTATAGTAGTAAACTGTGAACGGATACAGGTTCTCCCTGGGACCTCTTGGTTTCCTTCAGGTTTTCTAGTTCCAATTCCACCTCCCAAACATGCTGGTTGTCTATACTCCATTACATTTAAGTGGGAAAATCTTGGTGGGATTCTGATGATGACCAGCATTCCATGGAAAACATTTGAAATTACAGACTGGAGACTCCTTCCATTAAAAAGAAGGTGTACTAGGTTTATTGAAACCAGCTCTTGAGTCTAGAAAAGAAGGTAAGTTTAGGATTTTACTGTAGATAAATAACATGAATAACATGGCTGAAAATAATAGAAACAACTCATTTCAGTCGTGGTATGGCTTACCCACCCAGTTTTATCTTCATTTTCAGCTTCTGTTCGGTATTCAGGAAGTCAAGAAGAACCCGGGTGTCCCGAGGCCACGCTAATGAAAAGTAATTCGAATAATTTAGCGTGAGTCAGAGTGCTACGGGCTTCATGGGGATTCTGATTAATGAGTCGTGCCGTTAGGAGGGGAAAAAATGCGCCAGGGGATCGCGACTAAAGAACCAAACGCGAAGAACCCGGGTGTCCCGAGGCCACGCTAATGAAAAGTAATTCGAATAATTTAGCGTGAGTCAGAGTGCTACGGGCTTCATGGGGATTCTGATTAATGAGTCGTGCCGTTAGGAGGGGAAAAAATGCGCCAGGGGATCGCGACTGAAGAACCAAACGCCCGAGCAAAGACACAGCATCAGGCAGCGTATGATCTACCAAAAAAAAAAAAGGAAAATCTCGACCTACTTGTTATGCGCTCTTAATGATAGATACTTACTGTACATACAGTAATGTACCAGATTGAAATTGTAGGCTGCTTTTTGTTAACCATGCTCCGGAAGATCTTATGTTCGGGTGCTTGTCGGGGGGGGTAATTATGTCTTCATGATATATTCATAAACATGACATCAATCTTTTATGAAGCGATCCTGGAGTATGGATGCAGGAAGAAATGACAGGTGGTTTGCTGGTGTAGGGAAATAAAGCAAAGGTGGGGTGGTTACTGATTGCAATAAGAGCACGTCCTGAAGGGTTTTATTCACTCAACAGCCCCCCAACACTCACACACACACACACACACACACACACACACACTTGAGCAATATGAGTTTACTATATACAGCGTCGATCCATCATGGCTCTCCCAGTAGATAGGGCTGAGGTATAACCTGCCAATGGCAAATTTACCAGGAAACATGCACAAAAGGGCATTCAAAGGCAAAGTGTGTGTGTGTGTGTGTGTGTGAGCTTATAGATAGGTGTGTGTTAATGAGGTCTTATCATGTAAAAGCTTTCCTGTCATTCTACCATTGGTTATTAACGTGACCAATACCATTCTGTTCTTCTGCATTAATCACATAATCCTGGTCTGCACTTTTAGCAACATCTTTTGCCGTAACTGTACGTACACTATGTGGACACCTGACCATAAGAAGGTGCTTTTTAAACATTCCATTCCACAATTTCTTCTCATTTGCTGTTTTAATAACCTTCGCTCTTCTGGGAAGAAGTTCCACTAGATTTTGGAGTGTGCTTGTGGAGATTTGTGGAGATTCCTTCAGCCACAATGGATGTAGGTGATGTGAAGAGGCCTGGGGTGCAGTCAGAGTTCCAAATCATCCCAAAAGTGTTCTATAGTTTTAAGGTTCAGAGATTTATAGCAGGCCATTTAAGATCATCCAATGCAAACCATATATTTATGGAGCTGGATTTGTTCACAGAAGCAATGACATGCAGAAACAGGTTTGGAAAATGAAATGCTAGTGCACCTATAAACATCCTATCCAGTTGAATGCATCCCAATTTGTGAGAACGGTGTGGGGAAAAAAACGGAAAGTCGAGGACTTTTATCTAAATAGCGCATTTTAATTGTATCGAGTACGCAATTATTTGTAACGGGGTTAAAGAGTTGGCAGTGATATCGTTTACACTATTATACACCGTGTCTTTCTTTCTTTCGTTCTTTCTCTCAGTCGAATCGGTTTGCAATTTTTTCGCTTTGACTTTACACAGCTTCCCAAATTGATTTTCTTTTTTTTTTAAATATTGCAAGGCAATAGATAATTACAGGCAGAACGGCAGCGGAGCTCGGCAAATCAAATACATTCCAGAGCTTTAGAAAAAGGAAATGAGTGTCTGATTGATCGCATTGCTCAGGAAATTGACTCCGAAATAAATCACGGCAAGCAATAATATTTCAGGGTGAAAGTTAACCAGTGCGTTGAACTCATCATTCGCGTCATCCTCGTTATTCTCAACCCACTGTGTTTAGTCGCGTTCTCGTCCTGCTTTTACACACCCTGTCATGTTAGATGCTGTTGGCGTCAGTGTGTGCTATCATATCAGTGCTATGTGGTACAAGGTAAACATGGATTTTGAATATTATGGTTGCTAAACTGGATTCTTAATGATTTCTGAGTGGCAGGTTATGATACTGAATGTTTGAATAATACGTACATATAGATGTGTATTCATGCGTTCAGACAATCGAATGGCAGAGGCACATTACATTAAATCATGCACAATCTGCAGTCACTGTTTCCATCAAACATCAGAAAATCAAAATGAGGAAAAGAAACGTGACCTCGGTTACTTTGACCCTGCACTTCAGACACAACATTCACATTTCAGACACAACATTCACAAGAGTGTACACAAAACAATGCGAAAACCAAAACAACATCCAGTGAGAGGTAGTTCTGTGGCTTTGTTCATGAGAGAGTTCAAGAGAAATGTCTGAATATCAGTTACTTTGACCCCAGAATTATTGTTAAAAAATCCATGTTTTTTTTTTTTATAGACAACAATTACTAGCGGGAACACAAAATGGTGCATAAAACAAAAAAGATCGAAGAGGCAATTCTGTGGCCTTTTTTATAATGTACATCGAATGAGATGTCTGGAAGGATTGGCTCAAAAGAAGAACTCATTAGGACCGTGGTGAGCAGAAAAGCATCTCGGAATGCACCTCAGAATCTCATTTTACATTTAGTCCCCATTCACTGCTATAATAAGTGGAGAATTTGTGTCCATTCAGCTATAAGAGCGAAAGTAAAGTCAGGTACCGATGTAGGTGAGGTGAGGAGGTGCACCTGGGGTGCATTCAGAGTTCCAATGCATCCCAATTGGGTTGAGTCAAAGTTCTAGAGCAGGCCACTCAAGATCTATTTTAACCAATGTAAAGCAGATCTTCATGGAGATGGCTTTGTATACAGAGACATTTTCATGCTGGAACTGGTTTAGAACTCCTAGTTCAAGTAAAATCCAAATGTAATACTTCCACATGCAAAGTCATTCCAAACAATTGTGTGCTTCCAACTTTGGTGACAGTTTGATGGAAAAAATTTGGTTGTCCCAATATTTTTGAAGTGATCTTTAAGTCTTGTTTTGTTGTGACGTTAATCTGGGTATTAGGGTTAATAAAAATTTCTATCTAGCTACTGTAAATATACACTATGGATAAATATGAGCAAAAGTATTGGCACACCTGAAGTTTGATGATCTTTCAATGTATTTTCCAGGTAAGAAAGTGTGATGAAATAAACGTACTGCTGACATTGGAGACTCCTTCCTGAAATGTAAAGAAAACGTCATAATAAACAAATTTTTCCATTTTTTTAATTCCTTTTTGTTACATAATATTTAGAACGACTTTTAGGTGGAGAGCATCTGCCAACAAGCAACTGTAAATGAGTTACTATGGAAACAATGAGGCACTAGTTTGAAGGCAATGATATGCATTACAGCTGGAAATGCTCTAAATCACCACCCCTTCAGACCACTCAGAATTTAACAGTGCAGCAGTATGCATACGGTATTATTTATAGCAGTACTAACCACTAATAAACGTTTGCGTCTCCATGGTGCAGCAATACCCGTGTAATGGAGTCCTTGGAGACTTTTAGTACCTGATCTAATCTACACAACCTTGGGTTTCCTTCTAGAACCTGGAAATCTCCTTAGCTCATATGCTTTTTGGCACACATAGTCTTCTTTAAAATCCAATATAGAGTTTTATGTGCATTATCCTCTTTTCCATTGAAGATGATGAGAGTGTACTTCATCATTCTGGGCCTATAAAAAAAACTCAGCCAGCTCTATTTGTGTACTCTTAGCCAGACTTAATGAAAAAAATTAAAGAAAGAAATCCTTGAACCAAATCTTTAAATAATTCAGAAAACAAATTCTTTGAAACAGGATGGAATAATTGGTTCATTTGTTTGTATATAGTTTTGTTTTATTTTAAATATAAAATAATAAATGAACAATAAAGATATATTATATATAATAAATAGATTCATTTTCAACTGCATTTGTTTCACACACCTTTTTAAATGTATATGAAATGAAATATTAAATAAAATGAAATGTATTTATTCAAAGCGTGAATGGAATAAGTAAGTAAATAAATATGTAAATACATTTTAATCCAATTTAAATTTTTTTTTTTATTTTAAGAAATTGTTGTGTTTTATTTAAAACTGCATTCACTTTGTTAAGCACTACTTTTTTTCTTTTATTTCCTTTTTTTTTCTTTTTAATTCTGTAAAGCATTTAGAGGAAAAAAAACATTGGTGACAATATTTAATGAATGTAAAATATTTGTTGAAAAACAGTTCATGAATATTTATTTGTTGATTTTTTCCAAATTAATTTTTGTGAACGTTTTGTATTGTAACAATGAAAATTTGTCAGAAATCAAATAACGGAGCTGTAACAATATGACTGAATGTACTGAAAATGAAATGTTCATAAAGTGTTCTAGTGAAAGTTTTTTTTTAGACACTAAAACATCTTCACCTGTGATATTTCTGCCGGTCTTATAATATTACATTTATTTATTTATTAATTTTTTTGTCATAAAGATTTGTGCATGCCTGAGAGAATTTTTTATTCTATGCTTGTTTTCCACTTGGTATAATGTTATACCATGTATACTACATTTATACAGTTTGTAATTCTTCCCCAAACTTTTAGCAAACTTGGAGGAACGTAATTGTTTTGGATGTCTTTAAATCACAGATGGGGTTTACCTTCACTCATGAAAATTTTAACACAAATATCTGTACTTTTTACTCACATTTTTAAACCAGACTCATTACTCGGTACTAACATGGAGTATGGGGTTAACATGGATGAGACAGAGGAGGTCAGCAATGTAAACATGACTGAGAACAGAAACATTCATCCCTCATCACCTGATCATCATCATCATCTTTTCTCTGCTTGTGTATTATATGGTGGATGTTTAGCCTGGATATATTCCTTATATAACAAAAGGCTACTTTTTACCTAAGTACATGTTCAAACTTCTTTACTTTAACTTGAGTGAAAAAAGTAAGTCTTTTAAAACATAGGTATCTATACTTTTACTTCAGAATGAATCAATTAATCAAAGAATATACTTACTGTATATATCAGGTTATACCAAATATGCCATTGTTTGATAGAAATTGCAGGTAATCTACAATTGAAACATCACAAACAGTATGTGTGTAACAGCATCCTAAACAGTTATGTAATTAAATGATTGTGATTTGCGGGTTTTTTGCCGTTTTTTGGCAATTAGGCAAGAAAAAATATAACAGAGAAAAGACAAAAAAGGGTAACTGAAACTAAGTGAAAAACTTTCGCTCATCTCCATGTGGCTTCCCCATTAAAATCTCACAGCTGAACTCGTAATGGCCGCCCTGCTGTCTGTCCCAAGGGAGTGACATTTAATAATGCCAGCCATCACAACTGTTCACTAAATCTGCTAGGAAACGTCTGCCCTCTCACACACTCTCCCTGTGTGTTTCCCCAGATGGGAGTGAGATTATTAAAGTGGCTAAGCCAGGCCGAGGCCACCACCATGAACCCTGTCGCTCTGTAAAAGCAAATGAACTGTGGAAGAATTACTCACTTAATCACTCACTCACTCATTCAATCAATTACTTAATTACTTACTCATGCACTCAATCAATAACTCACATACTCAATCCCTCACTCATTCAAACAATCACTCACACACTCGCTCTCTAATAACTCAATCACTCACTCAATCAATTACTTATTCAAACAATTACTCACTCGCTTGCTCACTCAATCACTTACAAACTCACTTAATCATTCATTCACTTATTTACTCAATCACTCACTGAATTACTCACTAACTCACTCAATTACTTATTTACACAATTACTTAATCCCTCACTCATTCAAACAATCACTTACTCAATTATTCACTCACACACTCGCTC
The DNA here is from genome assembly GCA_024362625.1 of Silurus asotus. Classification (NCBI taxonomy): domain Eukaryota; kingdom Metazoa; phylum Chordata; class Actinopteri; order Siluriformes; family Siluridae; genus Silurus; species Silurus asotus. Next base: position 1,932,959 of record MU563656.1, read on the forward strand.
TCTAATAACTCAATCACTCACTCAATCAATTACTTATTCAAACAATTACTCACTCGCTCGCTCACTCAATCACCTACAAACTCACTTAATCATTCCTTCACTTATTTACTCAATCACTCACTGAATTACTCACTAACTCACTCACTCAATTACTTATTTACACAATTACTCAATCCCTCACTCATTCAAACAATCACTTACTCAATTATTCACTCACACACTTGCTCTCTAATAACACAATCACTTACAAACTCAGTTAATCGTTCCTTCACTTATTTACTCAATCACTCACTGAATTACTCACTAACTCACTCACTCAATTACTTATTTACTCAATTACTCACTCACTCACTCACTCACCCACTCACTCATTTGATTATTTAGTCAATTACTTACTGAATTACTTTCTTTCTGCATCACTCATTTACTCACTCACTCACACACTCGCTGAGTCAATTACTTACTAAACTACAGACACATTCACTCACTCACTCACTTAAATAATCAATCTCCCACTTAATTACTCTCTGTATTTCTCTCACTATTTCAATTACTCACTTAGTCAATTACTTACCTAATTACTGACATTCACTCACTTAATTACTCACTTAGTCACTCACTCAATTACTTAATTACTGACACATTCACTCACTCACTCAATTACTCATTCACTGAATTACTTTATTACTGACACATTCACTCACTCACTCACTCACTCACTCATTCACTGTCACTCATTTACTGAATTACTGCTATTTACTCACTCACTCAAACTCACTTACTCACTCACTTGTTTAATTACACTCATTAAGTTACTTACTCAATTACTCATTCACTCACTCACTCACTCACTCACTCACATTCACTTAAATGTCTGTATTTCTACTGCTAAAACAACATGATGCTTCCACCATCATGCTTCCCTCCATAGATTTAATTCTCAATGTAATTCTCACAACAACCTACCAAATCACATTATACAACTACATGCCATTATTACATACTAAACATTCCTTAATCATTGCGTATTCCATGTGTTTTATGGCTGTTTGTTTTACTAGCTAGATTATATACGTACATACATTAGCTTCTACACCGATTTGTGCAAGAGATTTAATTTCGTTTTAATGTGTAAGCATTAGGATATTAAAATAAGTGTTTCAAATGAATAATAAAGATCCCTACCCAAGGATCAAATTAACAGTGTTCATCACCATTCCTCAGCCTCAGATGCCTCAAATTACAAATCACCTCTGCTGCTTTACAGTGGTCACGATGCCGTTTAATTTACACTCTGCCATCCTTTTAAATATCTCTATGTTTTCCTCCATCTTGATGCCTAACACAGCTCGAGCAAGACATTGACATAATTCTCTTTGCATCTTTCATGCTTCCAGGTTGAATCATAATCTTTTACTGTGATTTATGGCCGGATCACATCCAGCCGATGGTAATTTATGATGCATAAGCTGCAGGGCTCTGCAAACGATATATATATTAGATATATAGCCATGTTTCGTATGTGATTGATCGCTCATATCTTAATTACTTATTGAAATACAGTAGAAAATGCAGGTCCGAGGTGATCGGCTCAATAGGGTGGGCCCTAAAGTGTTCTGATTCAGGTGGTGTAAAACCTCAATGTGAAATAGTAGTTGGAAATTCCAACATCAGACACAGGCACACAAAATGTACTACACTTGTTCAGATTTCACTAGAGTGTTAGGTAAGTTCAGGTATGTAGATTGATGATGTAATTGAGCTGAGGAGGCCTGGGGTGCATTCAGCATTCCAATTCATCTCAAAGATGTTCAGTAGGTTTGAGATCAAAACTCTAAAAGAGATCTTCCACGCCAAACCATGTAAAGCATATCTTCATGAAGCTGGCTTTGTGGACAGGGGTATTCTCATGCTGGAACAGGTGTAAGTTCAAGTGAAGAAATAATTGAATGCTTCCACATCCAAAGAACACAATTGTGTGCCTAAAAATTTGTGGAAAACAGGGGAAGAAGCATGAATCTTATGGATTTACTGTTTAAATAATAGTGATAATAGTTAATAAATATCTAATAAATATCTAAAGGGATGTTAACAATTCTCCAAAAAAAATGTAGGTTGATATATATCTTTTTCTCACTCTCTCACAACTGGCTGTTCAGCTCGTTCCATGTTCCTCTCCCCCCGGACTTGAAGAGGAAAAAGTCAGCATTCACACCCATGGATTGAGCAGCAGGTGATTGAACAGTCCGTATTTTTCGCCTGAGAAGTCATTAAAAAACATTTAGAGTCATGTAATTAATCAGAGATGCTGGCTAAATGAGTAATTGATTTGCCATGAAGAAAAGAGGGGGGAGAGGGGAGAACACCTCCTTCCAGTCATTGAAGTGCTGCACATTAATTTGTATAAGAATTTTGGATATAATTGAAATAATAAACTATATCGGCATACACATTGGAACATCTGAGTTTTTCAGTCCAATAAAGTTCTATCTATCTATCTATCTGTCTATCTGTCTGTCTGTCTGTCTGTCTTGATCAAACCCTGCATTTGCATCCAAGGCTATTAATAATTACTAATTCGGTGGTAACTTCGGCTTTTCAACAAGATGTTATGCCCGACTATTTTCTCTGGGGGGAAAAAGAAACCCTTGCATTTAATACCTTTTATCCTAGACTCCTAGAATGCCACTTTGGAGGCTTTATTGAAACTGAAAGCAATCCAGCCCCTGCATATACCCCCTGCGTATATTACAATTATTAGGTAGTGGCTTCATTATGTTGTGGGCACAACACCTGGTATTCAGCTCAGCTGCTCTATCTGGTCACAATTAAACTTTCGACATGCGACCATTCACAGCATATGTTAAAGCACTGCAATTTAGCTTCTAAATTAAAATTTGAGCAAGAGTTTTAATACCATTTGTTTGGCCGGATCTTTCATTACAACATAACAAATCTTGCTCTTGCTTTTGACAACCACACTGCCCTGTTTTATCTACATTTTTGTGTTTTCCTGTCACATTCTAGATAGGTTTGTCCTCACCTTGCTCACCTGTCGATTGGCTGACCGTCTTGACTCCTGATTCTGATTACTTCCTTGGCCTTTTGATCGATCCATGCATTTGCATCAAAGCCTATTAATAATGACTAATTTGGTGGTAACATTGGATTTTCAGCCAGATGTTGTACTCAGACAGTTTCTCTGTGTATGAAACCCTCGATTGCTTCTACTCAAGTAAAACCTGATTACCCAAGAGATATGGACAACCTGCCTAATCAGTCTCTAAACTTGAAGATTGATGTAACCTTCAGATTGAAGTTACAATGTTCGGCCCATTTCAGCAGGAACTCTGGAAAAAAGTCTATATCGAAAACCATGATGCTGTCTGGCCTGAAAATGGTTAACAGTCTGGAAAAGTTCTTGTCTAAGGCTGCTATGATTCAGTTAAAGATCACCAGACTGCACTTGAACTCTATTGAATGATGCGTAATTGCCCAATAAGTGTTTGCTTTTGTTCTGCTTGCCAACAGCACGGTCTCCCGGAGGAGTAATTACAACTCAGAAATCAATATTTCCTCTCTAGTTATTTTTTTTTTGCGACTCTTCACCAATTTGAAAACATTCACATTTTCATTTGTGGCATTTTTTTTTCATCTTTTCTTTACTTTGTAACCAAGTCTATGTTTTGGGTAACTTTGCTTCACCAGTAAGACATTTTAATGCCTATATTTCCCACAGAATTCGACAAGAAACATTTTTGTTTTTCAAATATAAATTAGAGATGCTGCATAGATACCAAATAGGACCAGACATTTGTGTTTTTGGTGCAGGATGTAGGACGCCACAAAATCCTCAAAATGCTATAATGATGATATTAAGAATGCTAGGCTGGTAAATCATCAATAAACTACTTCATTTTAGCAATTCATGGTTTCAACATTGCTGGGAATTGGTGGAACTGGTTAACCAGATGGGAAAATGGGAAAAAGTTCAGTGATAAAAGATAAAGAAAGAAAGAAAATTGTTAAATAAAAAAAAAATTATAATACATTGTAGAAAGCATCAATACAGCTTATATGGCAATTTGTTGGCAATTGTTTTTAAGATAAAGGTTACCTGATACAGAATAAACTCCACTTCCTCCCAAAAAAATTTAAGAATTGGTGCAAGAAACTGAGGAAACAAGAGCCCTGCATTATTTATTTATTTACCTAGGAAGTGTAGGCCACTCATCTGCTCAAAGGAGTATTTATATTAATACATTTATGACATTTGGCCGCAGCTCTTATCATTTCCATTTACTGCATTTGGCAGACATTAATAATTATACCGTTTAAATAACTGAACTGTTGAGGGTTAAGGCACTTGCTCAAGGTCCAAGCTTAGTTGTGATGGCATTTGAACTCACAATCCTCTGGTCACAAAGCCAATGTCCTAACCACTTAACCATACGTTCAATTAAACAGGTGAGCAGTTGATTAATAAAGGCCTCAAATGGTTCAGCTTGGTTCAGCCTTCACTTTCTTTTGTAATGAGGTCTTATGAGCTTTAAAGTCTGACATTAGCAACAGATATACAACTGGTATTAGCAGTTCAGAAGATGTAACTGCTTGATTCATTATATAAAGCAAGCAAGTCAAAACAGCATTTCCATATTTTCCAGGTTCCTTGTGCAAGTAAGAAATAAAAAATCACTATGACCTTTTTAACCACAGTGGAATGTTGAATGAGGACACTAAATCTGAGGAGAACGGGAAATTGGATAATCTATGTAAAAAAAAAATAAAAATCAATAGTCAGCCACTTTAACATTAATGTGTGTAATGATGGGAAAGCAGGAACAAGTCGACAAGAAATAATTTATCCGCATTTATGTGAAATTTCTTCCATTTGATTGATTAGAACAAAATGAATTAGGCTGCATGTCTGTCACTTTAGATCATAGAATAGATCTTTTGTGCAATACTAGCCTCATACCATGCAAACAGTTTTGGAACACTTGACTTTTCCAGCCATATGTGGGTTTTTCCCAAACTATACTATACCATTGCTTCGGATTTCTTTGGATCCGGTGGCATTATAATTTTTTTTTTTTTTTTTTTTACTAGGAGGCCTAAACCTGTTCAAGCATGACAATACCCCTGTGCAGTGAAGTGGAAGATCTTGAGTATCCTGCTATATAGCTCTAATCCTAACCCTATTAACACCTTCGTGACATATTGGAATGCCGACTGCACCCCAGGCCTCCTCACCTCACCTACCTGACTTTGCCAACACCATTGTGGCTTAATGAGCTCCACAAGCACACTCAAAAAAGGTTCTTAAATCAGTTAATGGAATGGAATGTTTAAAAACCAACAAGGAGTATTTTGCCTTATATCTTGTGCTCAGTCCAGCTGAAACTGATGGAAGTCATCTACACAACATAATACTTCCACCACCATGCTTTACCACAGGCATGGTGTTCTTAATATTATGAAGTAGGATGTGTTTTCTCCAAAATTTCCACCATGGCATTCCTTTTTCCTATCATTTAGTACTCATGTACTCAACAAAGCAGTCTGCACTGTCCTCCAAGTGTGTTGATCAAAGTTATTGGGTGAGGATTGCCAGCAATCCTAAAGGGGGTGCTTTAAAATGTATATAAATGATATTTTTAATAATACACACGCAATAAAGCAGTTTCATGGGGTTTAATCTAATGCCAGACAGCTGCTGTAGTTGATATAAGACCACATCGAATGTGTCTCTGTGGAATTGACTTATTACACCATAATCGATTAAATTATTAAAGTAAATGATAGAAAGAGTTGTGTACTTTGAGAAGGTGCCCTTGTTAGCCACTAGTGCTTTTTGTTTTTATTTACGTACTGTCTTGAATGTTTTGTTTTTGTTTTTATCTGATAGTCCATCCATGCATAAATATTCCATGTTTTTTTTTTTTTTTGTAAACAGCTACATAAACCATAGGCAAGATGATATCTCTTTTTAGAGAAGGCAGCTAGAATGGATGGCATACGCACCAGTGGAATGGCATTGCTTGTAGGTGCACATTTATATGCGTTACACAGCTTTAATATTAATGCCTCGCGATGTTCTACAAATCAGAACTGTGCGTCGGTTTGTCTAGTAGTAAAAGTCAATATGACTAGATTTATGGCGTCGTCTGGGGAATATTTCACTGCAGGCCAGTCGGCGTGGCTGATTACTTCTAGAGAATTTTTCACCTTGCTCTTCCTGCTTGACTTTTTTAAATGCTTGGGGATTTTTTTTGTCCATAAATCGCAGTGAAACAGTTTTATTGCCGTTTAACCAATATTATCGGCAAAGTCCAAACAAAATGATGCCGAATATGAAATATCAGGGGAGTTCCAGTCACGTTTAGAAAAAAACACAAACTTCAAGGAGTGGAAACTGCATTTGTTTTTTTGACATGCTACATTTATACACTTACCTGACCGTTGTAACCATCTTCGGACAGCCTGCGTCACTTCATCATCAAGGAACCTCCACGACCGGGATCATTGATGGATGTACGGCCATCTTTTTTTACCATTTAAAATGTTTAACTCTGGCTGAGCGATTCATTACCGTACAGTGTTTAAAGCCTTCTGTAGATACCCACAGGTTTTACGCCTTTCTTCACAAGAAACTTCATTACCACATGCACATCAGTAATATTACACACTAGCCACACTAACATCCATTTTTTATACCTGTAAAATGAAAAATTCCAGTTAGACTTGAACGTCCCTCGTATATATAAATGGAGCATGTGGTCGTTTTCAATGATTGGACTGTTTTCTGTTTCGTTTGTCCAAGAAAAAAAACCAAAAATGGTAAATTATAGGCTGTGAGACCACTTGATTCTTGTCATGATCATGGCTGACCCAAAACCGATCCGGTTAAGCAGCAAGAGCACAAGGTGGAACAAATTCAGGTGTTCCTCAGCCTCTGCTGCCATAGCGACTGCTTGCAACTGCTTCGCCTGACACTCTAAGCTGTTGGAAAGCAGCTGCATCCACTCACCATCCATGATGTTCTCATATCTCTTCAAATCCCAGATGCAGGAACTAAACCTGAAGGGTTTTTCACCTCAGGGACTTGTACTACTTGTGTAGAAAGGCTTTCTCACACATGCAGGAGTTAAAGAGGTGCTCAGAGCTGTGCATCCTCTCATGTTTCTTTTCTGTTCGAAGATCCAGCATTGTGGGGTTTTAAATTGCATTCGAGACAAAATAAACGATCAGAGACAAACAACAAAAATGATCCAGGCTAGACAACACATGCTATAAAACAGAAACATTTTTCAAAGCAAGTTTAAGGTAATGAGGATATTGTTTTTCTGCAAATGGACCTTCATATTGGTGCAGACGTAGCAGCAGTCATGCTGTCAGATTTAAAATGAAAGTTGGGCCCTACTGTTGGCTATCATTGGTATAATCTGTGACTGGTTTAAAATCATTCTTTCTCAAGGCAACTTACAGTATGTTGGTTTTGCCCCTAGCCCTGAGACTGGCAAGGCAGGTATATCTTCACATACATATTACAAGCATGCTTGGATATACAGTAGATGCCAAATATAAGCATCTTTAGCATAACCATTTCCCCCATATTCATTGCTGAAAAGCTCTCGACCCCGTGGGTAAAAAAAATGGTTCAGTCCTCATTGTCATAAATTAAAATCAAAAGCATCTGCTTGCCATCAAGGCTCTGATGAAGTTTGTGAGCTTGAGGCTGTGAACAGTTGGTTGAGAAGAACAAGCCACACAAGCAGAATGAGCTACAGAAGGCGGCACCAGAATGTCGAAATGTCTTCCTAACTGACAGCTTTCTGGTGGTGACACCAGATGAGATGACAAAATTAACTCGCCTGGAGCCTCCGTAGACGAAAGTGGGAATTTCGATTTCCGTGACAACATTTTGCAAAGTGTCATGGCGCTTTGCTGCACTGTTTCAACCCCTTGATGAAAATAGAAAATAAACACATGGTCATGTATGACACATAAAAAAAAATTAAGTCATTTTCATTATCTCAACAGGGGAAGCATACCAGAAATAAAATAGAGATCATATGGGTTATGAAGTAACTTGGGTAATAATTAAACAGGGTCTTAGGTAATCATATTAATTATTACCATATTAATTATAATAAAACAGCAAAGAGACATTAGGAAAGGAATAAAACCCAATGGGACATTCTGTTAAGGGGAAATAATCAACAGCAGGATGATGTAGTGCAAAGCAGAGGGCCATTGTAATCCCCTTTCATTACGTGCTAGACAAATACAAAAAGAAGTAGTGTGCAATCCTGGACTGTTTGAAAAAGTCCACTGGGGTATATGTCCCCTCAGCCTTGCATTAAAGGCTTGAGTGAAGAGGACTCAACAACTCTTCTAAACTTGCTTCTGGTGGTAGAAAATATCTTTTTTACATCTTGTTGTCAGGCTGCATGTTGCCTATAGAATTTGTATTTACAAAGAAGAGCCCCCTTTGGAGTATAGTTTCACTCAAGGTGCATTTCTTGTGTTTTCTCAAGGAGCTTTCATTGCTACAGTCACCTCCGGCTTATTCATTAGGGAACAACAGCTACATCCCATGTATCTTTTTATATACATTGTGCTATACAAATTGAATTGAATTATTCACTTGTTTGGGAGTCAAGGTTTTAAGTCTAGAGCTACACCAGTAGCCATAGCTGATGGCATAGTCTGCAATAACCCTCCATGTCCTTTGTTCAAAATGAACAGCATCTTATACCCTAATATACATTGGGAAGGTATATGTGTGTATATCTGTGGAGGAGAACTAATAAAATAAATTGTTTTGATTCAGGGTAAAATAAGTGACTACACATTCGTGACATTTGGCAGATGCCCTTATCCAGAGTGACTTTCAATCATTTCATTTATACACCTAAGCAGATGAGGGATAAGAGCCTTGACCAAGGGCACAGCAGTGGCAGAGGGATTTGGACTCACAAACCTCCAAACCTAAGCCCAATACTTTTACCACTGAGCTACTACTTCCCACACTTTTTGTTAAATAGTTCTCGAATATATTTTCCAATACCATCTAAAGCTTGGCTGTTTTCAGAGATCTGTTTGTGGGCCATGTCAGAAATTTGCTTTAATGTACAAATATCTTAATTATCTGATTAAGAGGATGACCTTTACTCCTTGTATCCCATGTTTTGACAGGAAAAGAAAGTGGCTGGGGTTGTTCCCTGACCGGGGATCAAACCCGGACCACAGCGGTGAGAGCGCCGCATACTAACCATTAGACCACCAGGGAACCATAGCCATAGATTTTGTTCTATGGATAAGAATCAACAGCTGTACCCCTGCCGCATTTCTTCCTAAACTGGAGTGGTCAGTTTACTGGTAAGTGACCTAGAGAAAGGTCTTTCTCATACCCACACACTCACTCAACTGTGTGTTCTGCGCTGCTACAAAACTGAACTCAAAAACACACTCATACTCATTTCACACATCCATGTCTTCAGTACCACCAATATTATATTATTTTATTACACAACTGTTCACATTGGTGTTTTTTGCACATTCACTTGAATGCTGCTGTTTTGCACAACCTTTTATGTAACATTTTGTGTTATTTACAAGTACCCTCCTGTATCCTGTTCTCTCTTACATACTGCACTGTATAATACACAGTAGGTTTACTGGCGGCGCTATTTTGTGTTTTGTGTATTTGTCCTATACTGTCTTGTGTTGTCTTTGCACTGTCTTGTCTTGCACTAGGACAAGGTACAGCATTGCATACAAGGAGCAAGGTGTCACAGTGGTCTGTAAAGGTAGCTCAGTAAAACCAGGATCAATCCCTTAGTGAATAAGATCGGTCCTAACCCTAACCCTAACCCATACCCAGTGCATTTTGGTTACTAAAACCCATCTAAAAAACATTTCTTTCATAGAGAGAATGTGAAACCTTTTGTGGAAACTTCTGCAACATTTGCCTAAAAAAATATAATTGATGTTGACACACTGCAATATAAACCAGCATGAGGCCTAAGAATAGGAGATGGAACATGATGTATGCGGCCGGTCAGGAAATGAAGAATTTCAGTTTGAATGGGCCATTATTGATTTGCAATTAATCTTAGTGGGTGGTGAATTTTTGTGGGAAGAGAAATACTAGGTTGCAATCAAGGTTTCTTTTTAAAGGCAAAAGTATCTGCGCTGCATTTTTTTTTTCTCTGGAAAGTTTTCACAAAGCCCCAGCATGCGTAAACTTGGATTCGATCGAACTGGAATGAAACTACTAGAAACAATTGGTCGAGGATGGCACAGCACTATTGCAATGGCAGATAGTTTCGGCATCTGTTCTATTTCTGTTTCCAGCTCTGCTCTGTTGATTTGTTACCTGATGGTGGTCACCTGTTCTGTGTTAGCTCTTGATTACTTGGTCTGTGAATACCTTGGGGTATCAATGCATCAAAGCAAAGTCTTATCATACCTTTAGTAGCTGAATTGTCCTGGCCTTGTTTTCTTGTTTCCTAATTCATTCATTACATTTTTGACTCTTATCTGTGTTTTGAATTTGGGTTATTCACAACACTTTACACAGAGTTAGTGTTCATTTGCAGGAAATCATTTGTTATATACTCTGTACATTGTGTTATTTAATGTGAATTTGTCTGTATTGTCTCGAATAGTCTAGTATAGTCTGTATGCTAAATGCATAGTGTTATTATTTATGTCTTTACTTTTGAGTCACCAAAAGCTGGAACCAAATTCCTCGTGTGCCAACACTCTTGGCCAATAAGTCTGATTCTGATGAGCAGGCATAGTGTAACCAAAATGTTTCCATGGTTTCCTGAGAAGAAATATCCCAATGATATATATTATTTGTTTATTATAAATATTATTTTTATAGCACTTTCGCAATGGATATTGTCTCCATTGTCTTGTTACAGAATGTAGGAATCATAGATCAAAATGTACTTATATTTAAATGTGTGTATTCTTTTTTTTTTGATGAGCCTGTGGCAAGGAAAAACTACTTATATTTGAATAAGGAAGAAACCTTGAGAGGAAACAGACTAAAAAGGGGAATCCATCCTCAATTGAGTGACATCAAGAGTGTGATTATATATCTTTAAAACATTGCAAACACCAGAGAGTGTGAAATATCATGAGCACCAAATGGTGCCATTATGAGTAATTTCCTTTCTACAATTTTATACAGTCAGTTGCAGTTGTGGAACCAGGTGCTCCTGAGCAATAAATTAGCTTAACATCTGAGATCATTATAGATTCAACATGAGCACAACCATGCCAGAACCTTCAAATGTTCAATGATGGAGAAACAGCATATGAAGAATGTTGTTTAAAGTGTTGATCAAGCCTTAACGTCTGAAATCTTCATGAAGTGGGATCCAACTGGAGCTGGTGCATCTCTAGACGGTTTGGGATCCTCATGGGGTTCGGCATCTTCTTTTTGAAGAACTAACTGTGTTAAAGTGCAAATGTATTAAACTGAAGATACAGTCCACATCCTCCAATTCGAACCCAAGGCAATATCTTTATTCTTTGGCTATTTCAAAAGTAAATATAAGCATTAAATGTTGCCACATCAATTGATAAGAACCTTGAAACTTCTCCATAACTGAAGGAGGTACTCCTATACAACACACAAGTTGTTCGGAATATAATATCGCATTTGGTAAGGAAATGAGTCGTGTAGTCAGTAGGAGAGGTCATTTCTTTCGATGTACAAAGTCGGCCCCTCAACACTTCACACAGCCCTTTATTCTTATTTTCAAAAAATGTTGCACTTTGCAAATAAAGACTTTTGACTCTTTAATCTTTTTTTTTTTTCAATGTTAGATCGACCCCTCACTTTGATTCAAAATGACAGACTTCACTCATTAGCACTGCACTCATTAGATGTAGTAGGCGAAGTCTTGTGAACAAAAACAAAACAGCATGCAAAAGGATTAAGGCAGAAAATAAGACTTTGCACTGCTCACTCTGTCTCTCCATTGAGTGATCTAGACGTCTGCTCTGGATTAAGAAGCGTCTTCGTCCTCATGAGAAGAAAGTGAGCAGTCAGCAATCAGATCTAGCAGTATTTTTTTACTTTGCCTAAAAGAATTACATTACAAGTTAAAATTCCAATATGACTTGAGTACAATTTTTGAGTATCCGATTTAAACAGTACTTAAGTATTTACTTGGATTGAACATAGGCTCAAAGCTGCACTAGATGTCTTCAACCCCAAGACACATGTTAGTGAAAAGCCAAAAAAATACAGTTGATTTGTGAGGTTTTATTTCCGAAAATACAAAACAAATTGCACACCTCATAAACACCGCACAGAACATGCCAGAAAGAAACAAAGATTTAAAAAGTCAGTCAAGAAAAAAAAAATTAGCATAGCAATCTTTCAAAAAAGGCGTTATGGGACAAAGTAAAAGAACCATTTAATGGACAAATACAATGAATTTGACATCATTTTTACAATAATTTTACATCAAATTAAACCAAATATTGAGGGCTGACTAAATTATTGCAAAATGTACTTGGTAACGCTCATCCTCAATAAAAAAAAGTTGCATAAATTTTTGATACTACTTTCTACAACTAGAAAGTAGCCCAAAAAAATACGTTAATACAGTAATGAAGTACATTTATGCAAATACTTTTCACCACTGTAAACAATATCCATTCAATCATTAATGTTTTTTTCTGAAAATGAAAATACAGTTAGGGATTTATATTAATTAGGTTTTCCAAAAAATAATTTTCTAAATCTAATAAAAATATGATATGAATATAATCGTTAAACACGAACACAATTACCCAAAAGATTTAACAAGATCGTTGTTGTTCAGTTAGAAGAAAAACAACACAAATGTCAGGTAAAGTCAGTTTTCCCATTAATTTTGTCTGTCTTTTTTAAATAATTTAAACCAACTAACCACTATATTAAACTTAATTTCTGGTCCGAGACCCCAATTTGCACTTGTTCCTGGACCCATCTAAAGGTTTAATAACCTTCTTTTCTTGTATCAATGTTGTAATTAATTTTACCACCATTTTCTCCAAAATCCTTTTCCTTCCTCTGTCTAAATGCTACACTGATGATATACGAACAGACCGGCCTGGAGAATGTAAGAAAAAAAAAACTTCTAATGACTGGTCATAAGCCCCCAAAGCTAACTATATTAATAAATAAGCATGCAAACATGGCATGGGAATGTCACTATGTGCTATAACCAAATGTCAACCATTTCATTAGTGGCACTGTTCGTTTGAATAATACTGATAGCGAGCGCCTTTAATGAAAAAGAAAGTTGCTTTGCGACCTGAGTGGACGGAATACTTTTGTGCAATTAATGTCAAAATGGCGGCATAACAAAAGAAGGAGAGCTCATTAGGAGCTCTACAGGATGGCAAAAGTTTGGAGCCGGAAGACAGTCAGCTGAATGTCATTGTGCTTCCACTTACCAAGAAAAAAAAAAACGCAATCCAAAATGGCTAATAAATGTCTACACGCAGGACGAACACCCCAGACTGACTATAAAGTTTGTTGGTGCTGGATATAAAAAAAACCCCCAATAATACATTTAAGAGTCTATTACACTATTTCATGAATTTCTACAGTAACACACAATAGGAAGTTGAGACCTGACAATCATCCAGGCAGTTTTGCTGCCTTTGTCCAGCTGTGATTGTGAAATCTCATGTAAAATTCCATGTAAAAAACTTACACAAAAGAAGAAAAAAAAAAATCAATTCCACTACAGCATACCCACATTTCTAATGGATGGTTAAATATCTTTCTAGTAACTCCTTCTATCTTTGCTGTGTATCATAATTCCTAGGATACAAATAATGCTGCAAAAAGATATAGATTTATTTCCAATTCCTACTATAAAAAAAGCTGTAGGCGGCTGCAAAGTATTTTAAACGACCCAAATTTGACAAGATCTAATATACAAAATCTATATACAAATATACAAAAGAGCAAATATAGAAATTACCATCAGCAAATGAATATTTTTTTTTATACGTATTCTGCCTCTAATGTAGCTTCTTGGAAGTCAATGCAGCCAAAAGCAGGCTCTTAAAGCAAACTCCAAAGTTGAAATTGAAAGCAACAACAAAGTTGAAGCACCTGATCTCCCAAACACCAGATCTCATCCTCCCATTGAACACCTATAGAGATTTTGGAGTGGCAGCTTAGTGCTTTCCATTACCAATATCAGAACACCAACAGCGGGGATATTTTATCTTTTGGAAGAATAGACTTCTAATTTTCCATCTGCCATTTGCCCTTTAATGCATTACCTTGTCTTCAATAAAACTGTCGTGACCTTTAATGCGCAGTGACGACTAAAGTTCTTGGCCTGCACCACTCCATAATTGCTTTCTATCCCGACTCGGTCAATACTCCCAAGTCTATATTTACCTGCATGTAAGTAATGGAAAGCCGAGCCTCTGTTTACATCCTGCCACTTTCACTGCTCAACCTTCTGGTGACGGTGCTCTGATTGATTCACGCTTGAAAGAAAGACACTAGAAAGCATTTGCTATCAATCCTGTTTGGGCATTGCCATGAAGGTTTCATGGAGGTTATATGGAATGGCACAGAGTACAATAATCCTGATTGAGACACTGATGGGGGTTATGATATACTTGGAATGGTTGATATACTTGTGGAGGTTTGTGTTATAGGTAATTACTACTAAGTATTTTTGTTTATTTTTTATTTTTACGTATGGTTGTTCCAGCTCAAAATGTGGTTGATGTGGCACTTGCCACTTGCAATATATTTGAGGTTCTGAAATTGATTTTCCAGCTCTCTTTTTTCAGCTGTGCATGAGGCTATTATGAACCAGAGGCTACCAAAGAGTACATGCAAGTTCAGTGATTAGGAGATATACTCAAGATCTCAAGATCAACATGACAATGTTAATAGCTGCTGGCTGTTTCCTGGATGTTTGACAAGATTTAGTGTATTTATAAATGGATAAAAGGCATGAGGTGTCATTGTAATCATTAGCTACAACCTCCTTCTTCTCTTAGGATTCCTATAGATTTGGCATAAGGCCAGGTTGAGGGTAGGGCCCTTTTGAAAAGTCCTGCAGCAAAGGGAACACTCTTTAGCCTCGTTCTGTCATCTCCCCTGGCTTTGGAATCATAGAGCAAAGTTTGCCTTTGCTAATCAGCTCTCGGGTCTAATGAGATTAAGTCACCCTTTTGCGGCAGTCAGGAGTCAAGAATTAATATGTCTTCCTCTGTTCCCATGTGATTCATTGATATGCTGCTCCGCGGCACAGTTGCCTAAGCCGTTAATGACATAATGAATAATGGATGGCACAGCTCAGTATTACATTTGGCTTGATTGCAAGCAGATGCAGTTTTAGCATGTGGCGGTTTGATTCCATGATATATGGCAGTAACGTCTTTGTTCTGCAGATGGAAGCATTTCAATAAGTCACGTGACCATGGGTTGATAACCTTTGCTTTGGAGTTTGAGGCGTTTTTGCTGTCAGGAACTTGTTTGGAAAAAGGAAAAGAAAAGATCAGACACATTGACGGATCAAATGCGCCACAGATTTGGTCAAGCTACTGTTGCCTTTGCCTTTCTTGAGTGGTCCAAGTGCTCTCAAGGACAAGCAGCAAGTGTACTGCTTTATAAATCAGGAACATGAATGTCTTTGAAAGAAAACTGATGATTGAAGAGATGATGGTTATCGTGGTTTGGCAGTGTATCCTTGATGACTACTATAAAGAACTATGTACTACCTTTTCTGGAGAAAAAGAAATGGACCAAGAACTTGACCTGAGTGAACTTATATTCCACCTCAAAGAAGCCATAAATGATGCCCTCTTTGCTATTTTGCTAACTATAGCAATAGCAAACTTTGGGTGGAAGTAGAGATTTGACTCATGTTATTAATGCCGCTGCTTTGGAAGTTGAGCAGAAGAGATAAGTATTCCACATAGATCTTGAAAGACTAAAGCACTGCTTTATAGCCCTCTTGGTAGAGACCAAGCGAACCCTAAAGCAGCTATTATTTGGGCATTTTGTGATTTGTATGGTTTGGGACACATCCTTAAATTCTCTCTGAAGATTGGAGGTTTAGATTATAAGGTACATACTGTAAGTGTTCATGTCACTCCCAGAACCATTTCTCAAGGACGCAATTTTTTTACAGTGTTGTCTAAAGAGGGACTGTTTCAATTTACAAAATGTTATAGTCTCCCAGAAGAAATACAGGAGTCACAGGTGTGCAATCTGGCCAGCTGTTTTAGTGAAGTCTTTCAGAAGAAGGACATGTGCGGCACAAATCACAACATTCCCGAATTCTCATCTGCGACAAACACAAGCAATTCGGCGTCCCTAATATACATTTCATCCCAATTGAATGAAACGTACATGGTCCTACTTGTCCATTTCACCAATGTCCAAATGATCACAAACGCCCCTTTTTAAAACCAGTTCCCAGTCAAAGCAGTTCATTGTCATTGGTAGAACACATGAGGGGATCATATCTCATTCAGAAGAACCTCGGCTGGAGGCGTTTCCAGTTTTTTTATTTGATCTCCAGTTTGGATTTTTTTGGATTTGTATTAGATTCCAATATTTTCCTCACTCGCCAATATTGTTTGAAATTTGAAAAAGAAAAGAAAGCTATTGAGATTTTCCAGGATTTCACTTTAGATCTAAATGTCTATTCTTAAAAGGCTACTTTTTTTGTAATGTCTCAGGGTAATTTACTATTGATTCCCACTTGTGTTTCATTACTGCTAGCATTAAGAGAAAATTTTGAAATCTTGAGATAAAAAAAAATGGTGATGTTCTTCAAGGGCAGCCTGGTGGTGTATTTACACTGTGGTGCTGCATTGTAATGATACTTTGTCTTGTTAACATTGCAGAGGACACAAAAGTCTTGTATTGTTCCCTTGAGTGCAATTTAATAGCTCTAATCAGACCATGCGTTTCCCCCTTGGCTTTTAATGACCTTGAAATGCTCATCTGTTCAGTCTTATCCGGGTAGACACTTCCTGGATATTAGTCATGACACGCCTCTTGGTCTGAATATAGAAGAGTGACTACGCCAGAGACTGGTGTCTGATATAGCAGCGTTTTTTAAATCAAAAGTAGTTAAGAACAAATGGAATTTAAAAGTAAATGGATAATCTGTTGGATTTTTCTCCAATGAACTGAAAAAAGGAAAGGAATTGTAAGGAAGGTTACACTTGCTTTAGTCAACAGCATCAATGTCTGAGTCTGTAGGGAAGATGAGAATCTCTTGTTGATATACAAGGTGGTATCAAAAGGTTTATTCTCATTGCGATACACACCAATTCTTTGAAACCCGACACACAACCGACGTGACCATGTGTAATCAGAATTAATATAAAATGCAATTCCAGTTCAAAAAAAAGTTTTGTTGATTTTTGCCTTTATTCTTGGGACGTACCAATGAGGATAAACGCTCCAAATGAAGACTAGATTTACGACACCGTTCAACCCATTGTATAGCAGATTTTTCAGATTAGCCTCGCTGATAAGTGGTTTTCTTGAGGGCTGTTTAGCCCCAATCACTTAAGTTCTCATCACATGTTAAAATGCTCGTACTTTCACTATTTAACATAGGCGTGAGATCTTTTCAATTAGATTTCATCAGTGTTTAAGAGCTCTCCAATCACGATCATTCAGTTTGTTTCTTTAATGATCGTTTCTTCACTTAAGATGAAGGATCACTACCATCCTATAAGATTTTAAGAATGCGTTGGACAGTTCTTAACCCAATTTTTTGTCGTTATTAATGTACCTAGTGGTTTTCCTTGCTTGATGCATATTAATAATAGCAGGAATTAGCCAATGGAAGGCTCTTACCTATTTCCTCTTTTTATTCTTCTTTCGGCTTCTCCCGTTAGGAGCCTCCACAGCGGATCATCCGTCTCCACATCCTACTGAACACTTCACTGCTGTCACACTGTTCTCATACATGTCCTGCACCACCCTCACATACTTCTCTGACACACCAGACTTCCTCATACAATACCACAACTCCTCTATTGACACCCTGTCATACGCTTTCTCTAAATCCACAAACACACAATGCAACTCCTTCTGACCTTCTCTATACTTTTCCATCTACATTCTCAAAGCAAATAATGCGCCCGTGGTGCTCTTTCTTGGCATGAAACCGTACTGCTGCTCACAGATGGTCACCTCTTCTCTCAGCCTGGCTTCCACTACTCTTTCCCATAACTTCATGGTGTGACTGATCAACTTAATTCCCCTGTAGTTACTGGACATCTCCCTTATTCTTAAAAGCCGGTACCAACACACTCCTCCATTCCTCAGGCATCTTCTCAACTACCAAAATCTTGTTGAACAATCTGGTTAAAAACTCCACTGCATCTCTCCTAAACATCTCCACGCTTCTACTGGTATGTCATCTGTTCCAAATGACTTCACACTCTTCATCCTATTAAAGGCTGCTCTCACATCATCCTTACTAATCCTGTCAAATTTTTGCTTCACCATTAAATCTAGGAAGTAACTTTTTTACCCAGGACACTTCCTGAAAGATGTTCCTGATTTTTTTGTGCCATTTTTTTCATATAGGAACAAACACACCAGCAAGTCAATTTCTGAATGACTCAAAAAACCAAACAAAAGAAAGTTAAGATTTTGGAGTGGCCTAGTGAAAGTCCAGACTTAAATCTGTTTGAAAGCATTTGGCTTTAGAATTAAAAAGTTTAAATTTGTATAAAAATCTATTTAAATGTGCAAAAGAGAAATACAAATTGTATGGACTGTAAGTAAGTATCTCAATAACAAAACCAAAAACAGCCTATAGCATAAAAAAACCGTATATTCCTGTTAGACTGGCCCTATTGGCCTGCCATATCATGGGCTATAATATTTGAATGCTGGTATATTTTTACCAGTATGAATTTTAAGTATGAATTTTTTGAAGATTTATGACTCCTGGTCAAACAGTTATTTAAATCCCAGCACCACCAAGCAGCCCTTTAGCAAGACCCTCGATTGCTTAGTTATATAAAATAAGATAATTGCAAGTCGCCCTGGATAAGTGTGTCAGCCAATATGGCATAAATGTAAATATCAGTGTATTAATTCTAATGTCAACTTTCTGAACACTAAACACTTTCTTGACCTGCAATACATTTGGTTCATCTATTTTAGGACAAAAGAGTTGTTTTGGCAAGGCAACCAGAATTTGCTTGTGTCCTTGGCGTCTAAAAGGGGATGCTGCCAAAGCGATATTGCGTGACCATATCGATGCTACTGGGAAAAAATATACAAAAATTGAGTCTATCAAAGTGTCACCAACCGAGGCAAGGTTTAACCAGATCATGCTGAATAATATGTGTTTGGTCATTTCCTTATATACGTACCATGTTTGTTTACTTCATTTTTACATTTGAGGTCATTGGTGCCAAGTGAGGATTTGCTGCAATACTTGTATGGGATTTTTCTTTCGAGTGTTTCAGCAAAATCAGACAGCCAAGGGTTTAAAATGTGCCTCTAACCAAGGAAGAAATTTGGGAAGCCATCCAGCCCATGCTTTCTGGCAAAACTCCCAGTCCGGATGGGTTCCCTGTCGAATTTTATAAACAGTTCTGGCCTGAGCATTGTGTAACATTAATGCCTGTAATAAATAGACTCTTGAAAACAAGTTCAATGCCAGAAATCTTGGTCAATAGCTGCTCTTAGTCTGCTGTTAAAAGTGAAAAAGATAAAGACCCAGGAATTTGTTCTTCCAATCACCCAAGTTAAGTTTGCTTAACGTGGATTAGAATGTGGATTTTTCTTAGCTCGAAACAGCATTTCTTTTTTTTTGCTTTGCGTTATCAATCTATACCAGACCAGGCTGGTCTAGATATGGTAGTGGTATTTAAGGTTCTACTGTAAATCACTTAAATAGAGCCATTATTGTATCTTTAACTGGCTAAAATGGGTTTATGTTTGCAGTTCTGGTACCAATTTTTCATGGTCCACCCCATACTCTTATGGCTGTAGTCAATACCAATAGGTTTTTATTTTGTCATACATTCTCAGCGGGAAAAGATCGCTGCCAAGGTTGCCCACTCTCATCACATTAGTTAAAGAACCGTTTACTGAAGCTGTAAAGAACCAGCTGTAAAAACATTGTGCAGCATTGATATCCAGAGGGCCACTAAAGCATCATACATCCCTGTACATAGATGTTTGGTTTTTATTGTCAAAGAATTTTTATTGCAAAATTGCACTTTTACATTTTTTAACAATCCCATCCCAATAACCCCAAAACAGAACAAAGGGACATATGAAGAAGGTTCAACTACATAATTAAAAGAAGATGAGGAAAAAAACACACAAAAAAACAAAAGGGGAATACATAAATTAAACAAATAATAATACAAAAACTACCTCTCAAAGTAGTTTTTGTAGAAGGAGAAAAAATATTTATACCTCCCCTCAATCTACCTCCAGGATAAGTACATCATTAAAGTGGGTAATAAATTGTTTCCATTTTTCAAAAAAGCATTCCCTCCTGCCTCTGATACTATACTTGATTTTTGCTTTCGTCAAATGTCCTTTCTTAGACACCTTACAACCAGGAAGTAAAACTTACCCCTGGGGACGAAATATCGCCGCACAATGCCAAAAAAACCCCCAAAAAAACAAACATACAATTGGTCAAGTTTTAGACCTAACTTTCCCTTTTCGGTCATGCAGATGATCAGCTCTTCCACTGTGAAGACTGTTGCTTCGTCTCAAGTTTCATACCTGTACAACAAATTTTCGTCTAATCATGTCAAACGTCACCGTGGCAGATTTAAACAGAATTTCCATTTTGCGCCTTATTCTAACTTGCTGTTTTGAAGGTCGGTGCTTCCTGTGACTGTGCATGCACACTTCTGTTTCGTTGGCATGTTACAAAACTAGTCTTGTAACTGTTTGAAACCACCTCGTATAGTAAAAGTAAGTCTTACGTCTTTATAGGGGTATATGTGGATAAATATTTAGATATAAATACATTTGTTAAGTATTGATTACAGTAGGATTATTTGCAGACCGTATACCCAGTGTATCTGCTTTCTTTATATATATCTATAATACATTTAAATTCATTTACATATAAAGTGCAGGGCAGACATAATTAAACACTGACCAAGTGTTTTGTTTTGGCTCTTCATTACTCTGCATTACAATTCAAGATTAAGGCTAAGCATGTCAATGCATAATTGGAAACAATGCCATGCCCAAGGTTACCAGAGCAAGGGACTGAGCCATTTTGAGTTCATGGTTCACTGCTAGGTACGTTTTTGTTTTTAAGTTTTATTCCGCACCGGGACAAACAAAGGAAATAACCGGACTCTAACAGGAAATCTGGGTCGGTCCTTGAAGTCCATGGCTGAGGGGTTATATAAATTCTTAGTGAGCATGAGCAAGTAAGTTCAAATTTGGGTGTATATCCTTTGACTTGCCTGCAGACTAAAACCTTATTATAGAGCCCCATGATCGAGATGGTCACTCGACAGGGATTATTTTACATTTCGGTAAGGAGTCTCCAGTCTCAAAGGCTTTGGTTTTGTGACACTCATTTCTCTTGTAATAATTTCATTATAGCTGATTGCCATGTAAAGAAAGCGGTGACAGATTCAAATAAAGGTTTCTCCGCAGGAGATGGGCGGTGGTATCCAAATTTGGAAAGTTCGGCTTCTGCTCAGAAGGTTGTGAGTTCAAAGCTGCCAGTGTCGCCCTTGATCAAGACCCTTAACCCGAACCTGTTTAGTTGTATGAATGCAATAAAGTCGATAAAGTCGCAAAGGGCTTCCGGCAAATGCTGCAAATGTAAATGGACTGTTTAAAAAAAGCACATTTAAAATCCAAAAACAGGGTACCAGCAAAGAGGAAAGAACATTAGAGCAAGTAAGAATTAAAAATAAGATTTGAAATAGGTCAAAAAGAGCGTGGAGCTCGGAACGTGCTACTGAGCGAACGCTTTGCAATATGATGAAGGACAAAGCGTCACTTTAGTGCGTCTGTGGACTTCATGGTGGCCTTGTTCGAAGGTGTCTGTTAAAGTTGGAAAAAGGAGTTGGAATTGTGCTGTGACCTCACACTGGTGAGGAAATGACTGGCTATAACTTTTTATGTGTGGTTTTTATATAGAAAATATTTCAAGATGTGCTGTAAAAGAAAATGTTTGAAAAAAATGGTGTGTGTGTGTGTGTGTGTGTGTGTGTGTATATATATATATATATANNNNCATCATGCTGGAGATAGAAAAATATTGAAAGACTATGTTGGGTGAGTGAGAATGTGTGTGTGGTTTCTATTTCAGGATTTAACCACTTTCATTTTCATGCCTCATCAGTTCTCTAGCCTGACTAGCTCTGGGCGATAACATCTAATGCATACTTGTGTGTTTTAAGCATTTAATGTGAGTTTTAAAAGCTGTACAGTGCCAAAACCTGTAAAAAACTAAACCAAAAAAAAAACAGACATTGCAGAAATGTTATGACCCCTGGATTACATCTACATGCGAAACTGCAAGGGTAATAAGATGTCCACGAACCCTCATACCTGTGTAGATCAAATTCAATTTGCACCATGTCCTCAGCCTGCTATCGACAGCCGGCTCTGCTTTATCTCCAATCGGTCCTTATAAACATAGGAAACCTTGGAGCCGGCGTGGGTGGAAAGGATGTCTGACTCTCTACCTCTCGCATCTCCATCCTCTCGATAGCTGAAACATGATTCGCATCAGCAATTTTTGAAAAAAATAATAATTTGCCAGTGCTTAGTCAACTTCAAGGCGTAGCATTCAGACTGATCCAGAAATGGCCCAGCTATGATAAAAACCCGGAGAGGGAAACCTTATCACGACCATTAAGAACACCACTCGGCTGAGTTGAGTTACAGCCGGAAAGCCACGAGGAATCAATGGTGCTGGTGGTGAGATAGAGCTTAATTACTGGATAATCCCAGAAACAATATCTGGATTGAGTTTCATGTCTGAAAGCCCTGGCAAAAAAAAAAAAAAAATATCATAATGTCTGCCAAATTGCATTTGGTGAAAAAAAAGAAAAATGCTCCAAATTACACAAAGCCATTGAGACGGCTAGTCTTTGTTTGCCTTTGTTTAAATTGCACCAGTAGGAATAACACATTCCATTAATCAAACTATTTAAAAGAAATCTTTGTCTCTAGGTGGTATATGACAAGTTTAAAGGACATACGATAAAAGCGACTTATAGAATAGATAAGTGTCTATACTGATACTGGGATACTGATGCCTGAACCCCAACCTTCCGAAGACTAACCCACAGCCTTAACCACTGAACTACCACCATCACCATTACAGCTAATCAAGACAACAAAAGTGACTGATTTTCATGATTCGGAATAGCTTCGATGACCAACTTGTGATCCCTGAATTAAAGCACTGCAGAAGAGGCTTTACTTCAAAACAGAGGCAGAGGAGCTGAGTCACAGTCGTTAAAAACTCCTTTTAGTCCCCATCTCTCACAATTAATCGTCCCTTGGTGGGTGAGACGAATCAATTTAAAGTAATTAGAAAACTGTACATTTCGTTTGATCTCGTTTAAGACTGTCCATTTCGTTTAAGCCTTTTCTCTTTCTTATTTTCTCTCTCTCTCTCTCTCTCTCTCTCTCTCTCTCTCTCTCTCACAGGGTCTCTTTCGCATGCCGTCTTGCCGAGCGACGGTTTTTTTATCGCGCGCCGCCCTTTTCCGCTTTTCCAATTACGGATCTTTGATACGATCATTAATAATGTAGGGATATTATAATTAAAAAAGCGCCTGCTATTGTACAGTGTAAACACAATTGATCTTCCTTAAATTAGGCTTTGAATTTCGCTGATGGAATACAAATTCAGAAGGGTACAGGATGTATCACGAATGCGTCCTAACTGCCTCCTACCGTAGCGTGATAAATAAGATTTTATGCTAGTAATACTGCCTTTCTTTTTTTCCGTCTCGAGATTTCCTTACCTGCAGGTTAAAGCTGCTTTGTTTCTTTCATGTGGTTCAAAGGAAACTATTCGCTGAAGGCAAGCACACATCTTTTCCGTTTTGCTCGCAGCAGCGATTGTCCACATCATATGCAACCACTGAGGACTCGTTATGGACGTTATGGTCAACGGCCTGGGAGTACACATAACTCCTTCATTGGGATGCATGTTAGGCGGCTAAATCAGCGTCGAATCAGCGTGGCTAAGGAGACATCAAGACACACTGGAGGACTGGAAGACATTGTAGAGCAAGTTCTGGGTATTTCGGAAGACGCGTTGTCGATATATAAATCAATAGGAATTGGTTTGACCTTTGTAAGATATGCACTGGGACGAATTAAGATTCATATTTGATATTCAAAGCTGTCCTTCTGCACTTAGATCACATAGATGGAAATGAATAAAAAAACAATTATTTTAGGCTTTTTAAAAAACATTCAGTCTAGTCACAAACATATGCTTGGCCATTTTTCTTGCTGGAAACATCAGGCATAACATTATGGCATTATAACTTTATGATAGGTGAAGTGAATAACACTGATTATCTCTTCATAATGGCACTTGGTAATGAGTTAGATATATTGGGCAGCAAGTGAACATTTTTTCCTCAAAGTTGACGTGTTCAAAGCAGGAAAAATGGGCAAGAATACTGATTTGAGCGAGTTGGTCAAGGGCCAAATTGTGATGGTTAGACGACTGAGTCAGAGCATCTCCAAAACTGCAGCTTATGGGGGATGTTCCAGTGCTGCAGTTGTTGGTATCTATCAAAAGTGGTCCAACAGATGACCTATGTCAATTATGCTGTTAATGCTTGACAGGACATGACTGTTTTGGCAGCAAAAGGGGGACCAACACAAAATTAGGCAGGTGCCTGATCAGTGGCCACTAAGATATGCCTGGGCAGTGTGTGAATATATATTTCTCAACTGAACCGATGTATGTCACCTTCTCATTACCTCAATCCTAAAAAAGTGGAACATTCCCCATCTGATTCTTCATCCTGTTCAGCAAGCCTGCTCTTGCACTTCCTGACCCACTTTCCTCCCACTGATGCATGCAATATTTGTCCTGTATCTCTAAAACTCTGAATCACTCCACACTCTCCATTTTTCACCTCCCAACACAGCAACTTGCTGCCCAATATATTTCATCCTGTCAGTAGTTTTATTGTTCGAACCCTTCGATGCATTTTAAAACACACCACCACAATTGGCAGAAAAGTCAAGTTTATTTCTATAGCGCTTTTCACAACAGATTTGTCTCAAAGCAGCTTTACAGAATTTTAACAGTTACGCTGAATGGTGTGCATTTATCCCTGATTAGTAAACCATCCCTAAACACTTTTCAACCAAATCAAGCTCCACTCCTGTTAACCAAAACCCGGGCATGGAAGTCCTAATGTACCTGAAAGAAAAAATCCACAAAACAACAAAGTAAACTTGTTATTGTTGTTTTGTAGCCCACTAGAGAGCTGTAATAGAGAAAAAGAAAAACACTAATACTATGGACCAGTGTTGCACCACCAGCAGAGTGGTGTAGGACCTTTCAATGACATAGTACTGCAGTGACACAGTCATGAGGGGCAGTGAAAATAAATAGGCTGTAATAATAGTAGAGTATTTAAATATAAAGAAAGGGGAAAAAAGAAAACTCTTTAGAAGGTTGCTCTTGAAATCCAATCTCTTGTGTAGGATATAAGATTCACACACCATGCTGGAATTGGGACAAAACAAAATGAAACACTTTGGGCCTCTTTGATAGCATTCAAAAGTGTTTTATCCCGTGTTTCCCCTGGTAAAAAATGTTCTCATCTCTGTCTTGATACAAAGAACATTGAATATTAAAAAATATTCAATTGATGGATTATTTGGCAAAAATTCCGTAATTTTTTTTATACATGCAAAGGTTGTGAACCTGTTCAATTCAATTCATTTTTATTTGTGTAGCGCTTTTAAAAAAATAACATTGTCTCAAAGCAGCTTTACACAGATAATGTGGTGATAAAAAATTAATATGTTCTTTTCAAGTAAGTTTGTCCCTGATGAGTGAGCCGGTGGCAACTGTGGCAAGGAAAAACTCCCCGAGATGGCATAAGAAAGAAACCTTAAGAGGAACCAGAGTCAAGAGGGAACCCGTCCTCATCTGGGTTGCACCGAATGTCCATTTATTGCAGATAAACAATGTTGCGGGGTGCAGTGATGATGATCAGAAGCAAACTGTAGTCCAGATTCAATGTAGCAGTCTGTTGACATTAACTACATTCCAAAACCATCCTCAAAGCCCCCGTTCTTACTCTGGAATTTCATGGAACCACCCAAGGTGTTGATGAGAAACCGTCCTCAGCTCCACAGAGTGGCCTCCAATCGAAGAAAACACTATCCAGTGGCAGGCCTGGACGAAGTGGGAAGATCCACGGAGGGAAGTGGGGGAATAGTGGTCACTGGAACCTCAGGAGCATGTTTAACTCGACCAAGAGAACCTAGGCAGTGGTGGTTCAGTGGTTAAGGCCATGAGTTCTTGATCATAATATTGGGGGTTCAATCCCCAGCATTGACATTGTTGGGCTCCAGGACCGTTGCTCTTTCCTGCACAGTGAGTGATTAAGGTTCTGGGTAACTGATTGGAAGATCAGGGGTTCAAGACCCATTATTGCCAAGCTGCCACCCTCAGGCCCTTGAGCAAGACCCTTAATCCTCTGTGCTCCAGAGGTACTGTATCATGGCTGACCCCAGCTTCCTAACATTGCTTCTATATGTTCTCTAATATACATGTAACAAGAAAAAGCCCCTTTTAACATACATGTATCATGTGTTTTCTTGGATGCTTTTCTGTTCACATCTTTGTAAAGAGTGGTTACTTTTGTTACCTTAGACTCCAGTTGACATCTTTAGTCTATCTCTGTAAAAAAAAAAAGATCCTGACTTAGAATTAAGCGCTACGCAGCCTCAGCGACAGGTGTTACAACGGTGCTGTGTGAATCCGTGATAAGCTTTTAATACTCGAAAGCTTTCCGCTCATACGCCTTTTCTATCGTTGGCCAATTCCCGTAATCACCGTCAGAAATCTTTATACGTCCCTGTCCATGGCTAATCATACACAGTCTGTGGTTTTTCTATTCTTTATCATCTCTTGCTCTTCCACTTGTGAGCCTGTGGTTATGAAAATGAGGGAGGTCGGGAAGAGGAGCCCTCAGCTGGCCGTATTAAGGATGAAGACTGACAATTTGAATTTGGAGATTAATGGATTATCCGGGAAAGCATTGCACCAATGACCTTTTCAGATTGAAGGATGACTCCATTTTTACCTCCGGAAGGCCAACTCTCTCTCTCTCTCTCTGCATATGAACTATAATAAAATGGTGAAAAAGTGTGTGCATATCAAGGTGGAAAATGAGTCGAGAGATTAATACAGGCAGAATAAATTACGAAGCCATCGAGGGTAACTTGTAAACAATGTTATCATCTCTGAGGTTTTGTATGGCCATGTGGAGCGTTGTTCTCTTTCAGGTAATCAGGGTCTTATCAAAATATGGAAGTAATCAAACACAGTAACAGGAAAGTATACAAAGTGTAGAAGGTGGCATAGAACTTAAATCAGCATGTTAAGCTAGCATAAGCTAAAACACAACAAAGAAAAAGGTTAAAAAAAAAGCTAGCAAAGTGCTAAAATCAACTAAATACAAAAGCTAGCATAACACAGTGTTATATAAAAATTCAAATGCTAGCAAAAATATTGTTAAACAAAAAATGTATAGCAAAACTCAGCATTGTGCAGATTCGAAAATTTAGCACAGAGCTAAGAATCAGCCGCGCAAGCTAGCATGATTTTGTAATTTACAAAGTTCCAAAAAAATAACTAGCATAGAAAAAAGATTTAGAGTCAAAAGCTAGTATTTAAAAAAGTCTGAATACTCTGACATATTAACGCGAGGGTCTGAAATCTCTCACTCAGTTTTATTTAATTCTTTCCATATAGAGGCCACAACTGACATGGTCTATATAGAGGTTCAGGAACACGATCATGACGAGGACCTCTGGTGGTGTGGGGTGTAATTGTTCGGTACAGTACAGTATAAGGCCAATTTTAGTTTGTAAATTCAAGCATGTCTTAGAATAAAATTTTACTCCGAGGTATTTGCTATTTGGATCCGGCTAATGGCGCATTCTATTGCAGTATCAAATAAGCAACCAAAAGGGAAATGTCCTGACAATGTCCTGACAATGTGGACGATTTACAGTTGTGTTCAAAATTATTCAACCCCCACTAAAATGTATTGTTTTGGTCGGTTTGACATTTGATCATTCAGTCATCCTGCTTACAATTAAATCAAAGAGGCATGTGTAGGTCAGACAAATATAACAACATTTGTAATGAAATAACCACAAATGTCTTTTCTGAGCTCACATCATTATCAGTTTTATTCAACCCCCAAGTGACATTCAATCTTAGTACTTAGTACAACATCCTTTTACAGTTATAACAGCTTTTAAACGTGAAGCATAGCTTGACACAAGTGTCTTGCAGCGATCTACGGGTATCTTCGCCCATTCATCATGGGCAAAAGCCTCCAGTTTAGTCACATTCTTAGGCTTGTGCACTGCAACTGCTTTCTTTAAGTCCCACCAGAGGTTTTCAATTGGATTTAAGTCTGGTGACTGTGATGGCCACTTCAAAATGTTCCAGCCTTTAATCTGCAACCATGCTCTAGTGGACTTGGAGGTATGCTTGGGATCATTGTCCTGTTGAAAGGTCCAACGTCTTCCAAGCCTCAGGTTTGTGACGGACTGCATCACATTGTCATCCAATATCTCCTGGTACTGAAGAGAATTCATGGTACCTTGCACATGCTGAAGCTTCCCAGTACCTGCAGAAGCAAAACAGCCCCAAAGCATGATTGACCCTCCGCCATGCTTCACAGTAGGCAAGGTGTTCTTTTCTTCATAGGCCTTGTTCTTCCTTCTCCAAACATAGCGTTGATCCATGGTCCCAAACAGTTCTAATTTTGTTTCATCAGTCCACAGAGCACTATCCCAAAACTTCTGTGGTTTGTCCACATGACTTTTGGCATACTGCAGTCGACTTTTCTTTTTCTTTGGGGACAGCAAGGGGGTGCGCCTGGGAGTTCTGGCATGGAGGCCTTCATCACGCAGGGTGCACCGTATTGTCTGAGCAGAAACTTCAGTACCCACATCTGACAAATCTTTTCTCAGTTCCTCAGCAGTCACACGGGGACTTTTCTCCACTCTACGCTTCAGGTAGCGCACAGCAGTCGAAGTCAGCATCTTCTTTCTGCCACGACCAGGTAGCGTTTCAACAGTGCCTTGAATTTGCGAATGATGCTTCCTATGGTGTCTCTTGGTATGTTTAACATCTTTGCAATCTTCGTATAGCCATTGCCCTTCCTGTGAAGAGTAATCACCTGTTCTCTTGTCTTCCTGGACCATTCTCTTGACCTCACCATGTTTGTAACCACACCAGTAAATGTCTAGAAGGAGCTGAGTATCACAGTCATTTTAAAGCTGCCTAATTGGTGCTTATTAGGCTTTATTGCTGCTCCCTGATATCCACAGGTGTTTTCAATACCTGATTGAAAACACTTCATTGAACCTCTGTTCTTCAGAGTGGTAGTCTTTAAGGGGTTGAATAATTATGTCAATGAAGAATTCACAAAAGAAACATTTACTACTGTATTACAAAACTAATTGATGTCATTTTAGTTGCATATGGTTCTTTAAGAAGTCCTTGTAGGATTTAATTCTGAATACAATTACAAATGTACACTAAATTCCCTAAAACCATTTACAGCATTGGGGGTTGAATAATTTTGATCACAACTGTATGCTCTAATCTTCGGGTCATCCATAACATGCTGGATCCAGCAAATGATAGCAATTGATGGTTATTCTCACATAACTGAGACATGCCTTCATTTTTAGCAAAAACAATTCCCAAGCAAAGGTCCGAGTAGCACTTAAGTCTGTAGATACATCGGAGATGGGTTGTAGAAAAATTTCCAAGAGTAAAATAAATAATTAAAAGCCAAATCTGTGACCTTTGCACCTCCTACATGTCAACAAGGTCAGCTTTCTTGTACTCAACCAACCAAATCATCGTCACAAAATTGAGGCACACAATTGTATAGGATACAATTTTAGTAGGATCAATTTTCCCGAACCCAAGACTGTTCTAGCATGTGCACAACTCCATGAAGATATATTTTACATGGGTTGGAGTGGAAGATCTCCGACTATAGAGCTCAAACCCTATTGAACAACTTTGGGATTGATTGGAATGATGACTGCATGATTTACTAACCCCCTTGTAGCTGAATGAAATCTTAAATATCTCCACAATCAGAATCCAAAATCTAGTGGAAAATCTTCCCAGAAGAGTGGAGGTTATTATAATCAAAGGCTTAAGAACCACATAGGAATCTTATGCTCATGTTTCCACAAACATTTTGTCTATAAAGTCTATGACATGCAGTCGATTTTTATTATCGAAACAAAATGTATAGACGTGATCATGTTGAACGACGGATCGCTAATAGGTTTCCTTTTCATCACGCAATGTTTATATACACACGTAATTTCCACATTTGCCTGCTTGTACGGGCACTCAATCAAGTTCTGATTTCGAACAAATGAAAATGTTCTTCTTGATCACAAATAGTGAAGTTGTTCTCTGAGAATATGTCTCAATTCAACAAGCTTTATTTACTTATTCTCTCTCTCACTCTCTCTCTCTCTCTCTCTCTCTCTCTCTCTATTTCTATATATATATATCGCTCTGTCTTAATTTCCCAGGAGTCCCGAGAATCCGAGTGGCAATTTAGTGTGGTGAAACGAAAAGACAAAAAAACAGACTAAAAAAATGACTTGTATCCACACACGATCGTTTAAACCCTTGCCTGCCTCTTTGCAATTTGTCCTATATTGTGTATGAGCTCCCTGTAATGATGAAATACTTTTCCCTGGAGTGATGGCTCATGCATTATTTTGGACGTATCATTTAGTGGAGGAAACGGGCAATAAAATAACAACGAAGCAGGAGGAAGTCTTCTACATTTATCGAATAAGACATCAAAATAGGCCTTTGTGTTAATCAAAATAATAACGCATGATGTCATCGTGTGCAACAATAAACACATGAATTCTTGTTTAAACCTATGGGTCATGATGCAAGATTCGAGGTTATGTCCTAACATTACAATTGGTTAAGAGACAAAATCATAATGTAGACTATTTGGACAAAAGTTATTGGGACACCTGACTTTTCCAGCCATATGTGGGTTCCTCACCAAGCTGAAGGCACATAAGTGTATTGGGTGTTTTGGGATTTTCCCTTCACTTGAACTCGGAGACCCAAACCTGTGCACAAAGCCAGCTCCATGAAGATATGTTTAAAGTGGAAGATCTTGAGTGGCTTACTTTGGCTTACAGTTACTTTGACTATTTTCCTATTGAACACTTTTAAAATGAGTTGGAACATGGATTGAACCCCAGGCCTCTTCACATCACCTACATCAGTACCTGACTTTACTGACACCCTTGTCGCTGAAGGGCGACAAGCACACAAATCTCCACAAGCACACTCAAAAATCTGGTGAAACATCTTCCCAGTAGATTGGAGGTTATTGTAAGAGCAAATGGGGACTAAAAACAATCGTGCTCACTGGCGCCCCCAGCTGGTTGCACCCTATGCGACCACATAGTTTGCCTACACCTAGAAACGGTGCTGCCTGGATAATCCACAAGGTAAATTTTCATATCATATAAAAACCTGCCCATTTTTTTTTCCCAAAAAAAACCAAGCAGTTAGCATGGAATTGCTAAGCGTTATTTAAATAATTTGAGTTCAGGTTTAGGGAATGAGCCATTGTTGTGTCCTTCTTACGTTAGGTATAAAGGACCTGGACAGCGAGGGAAATGAATAATCTCAGGCCAGGGCTGTGAAGAAAGCAAGTTATGCCAATGACAGAAACCACTGGGGGAAAAAAAAAAAGAATAAAAAAATAAACAAAGATGAGGATCGTTAAAGGAAAATCACGCAGAAGTGACAACAGCATCGAATTCCCTGAGACAAAAAAAAAATCCTGTGACATTTACCGCTTAGTTGATTAATGACATTTAGCCAAAATTGAAAGTGTACACACACCCAATGATAGGAGAAGAAAAAAAAAGAAAATGTCACAGTTCTTCCTTAATGAAACAGAGGATGGTTTTGTCTGTAAAAAAAAATGAAACTGCTCATTGAAATTTGTAATGTTATTAATTTCTTCTTCATAGCTCATTGCTACCAGTTTCTCCTTGTGGTTGGTTTTAATGTTGGTTCTCCCAGCATCCATGATCATTTCTTCTGCATTCTCCTGTTTTGTCCCAGGTTTCTAACAAGGCCAGGGAAAGAGGCATTCACTTGTCACAAATACATTACAGCAGAGTAAAATTCTTTCTATGAATATCCCCGGTTGCTCAGAATAGCATGCTACAGAGCTACACCGAGTGGATCTTCCTCAAGGGTGGCAGCTTGGCAATAATGGGGCTTGAATTCACAAATCTATAAATATTAGCAAAATTAGTATCCCCGATTAGTATCCCTTGGTCTTGATCTAGTTTTCTACATTGGCACTTCGTCATCAAGGCTCTGCATGCTTTGACATGCTTTTCTGCTCACCACAGTTGTATTAAGCAACAGTGTTCTTTATGCATTCTTTCAGCTTCAAGCAGTCATGGATTCCTACAAAACTGCTCAGTATGTGTATATACTGTACGTTTATTGTTACCTAGATTACTAGCGAATTTGTGTTTGACGTGGAAGGTTTAGGCTACCTTTTGAAATCAAAACCAAAACTTCAGATCTAAAGTATGTATAGCAAAGGTTAACAAAAAGTGGGCTGACTGTAAGTGTTATCTATATCATGCCAAAATATTGGCTAACAATTTTCTTACTATCAGCACCACACTGTTTTAACCTGAGGCCATTAGCTATCCAGGTTCTACTGAAAATTAGCTAGCTAATAAATTTACTACAAAGAACTCTTATTGCGTTGGAATTTCCAGAGAAAATATTTTAACTTGCAGACTGTGAAGGGGGTGAAATGCATTGTTTCTTCTGACGAACTAAGATCTTATTCAAAGCATGTTCTATGCTCTGTAAACGTAGAGCTAATACACCAGATGGTCTGGAATTCACACACACACACAAACGCATCACTCTCGCTAACTCTCACTGTTATTCCCTGAGAATAAAAAGAGCTGACTGCCATCAATCACTGGCAAAAAATAAAAGAACAAAAGGGCTGGAGCTGATGCTCCAAAATGTATTCTTTGTTAATTAGAGCTTCTCTTTGTCATGTTAACAGGAAAGTTTTGGTGACAAGTTAGCATGATTTGTTTCTATAGTAATCTTGAAAAAAGAACAGAAATTTGGTGGACTCTTAAGATCAACACAGTTGCATCATTTCTTGCTAGGATATGTAGCCATTTTTGAACAAAGCATTGGTAGCTCTTAGTTCAGCTTGTATAGTGTTTGCTAGCTCTAATTAGCTAGCTTTTAATCTCAGCTATGTTTTGTTTCAAGTCATATTTCTATATGTCAATATTTTGCTAGCATTAATTACTTTTTAACTATGATAGCATTTATATCAAATGTTTTGGTGACAAGTAAGCTTTAGTTCAGTTGTCAATCCATGCTAAGTATCCTTAATGGCTCATATCTTTTCAACTACACTAGCATTTCTTTAAAATGCTTTGGCAGTGCTAACTTCAGTTTCAGAATTTCATAGCTACAGTATAATCTGTTTCTTAGGTATCGTTGAGGTAAACATTTAACATTTTTGGCAAATATTTACCTCAAGTTCATTTTTTACCAGTTTATCCTAGCTATGGATTGATTGGAGTCATATTTCTGAGGAAATGTTTTATGACTTATGAATTATTTGCAAAGGTTTATGGTGGTTGTAATTTGTAATTTTTGATTGGTAACATTTCATTCAGGAAATTTTCAGTAAAACGATTGTTCTTAGCTATCCCAGGATCGTTTTGGCGGTAATTAAAGCACCAGTTTACTTAGCTTTATTTCGCTAATTTTAAAATTTCTTGGAAAATATTTGTTTATACATATAAAAGATATAAACATGTATATAAATATATATCATAAATAATTGTTTACCCCCTCCCCATTCCATCTTGTTTAGCTAGCTTTTGTTTAAAGTCACAATTCTGAGGAAAAGATTTTGAATTCACCAATTCTTGCTAGAAATAATTAGTTGTAACTCAATGTTAACGTTACTTATAGGGGATTTAGCAAATTTAACATCGTTTTAAAGACTTGCGTTAGCTATGTTAACATTTCTCAGGAATTCTTTTTTATGTATGACTAATGTGCTTTCAAGTATGAGAGCGGTTTTGACAAGCCGATGGTAGTCGTTTCTTTCCCCCCACTTGTTTTTCAGCACAAGAGACAAAGGCATCTGGCAAGGCATCAAATTAGCATGCTTGTATTATAAAATTACACCTCCCGTGCTGCAAGTACAGTATCGTATGTCAGGCAGATTGGGAAAGTCTGCGTGTGGCCAGTACGCCGCCTGCTAGCTCATCGGAGCGTATGAGTTACAGTCATTTCTGACAGCAAGTCGGGGGTACAAAGGGAATTTTTTTATATACCAGATGCCTGGTATCTACGTTATTCTATCTATTAGCTGGGTGCCATCTTAATTGTGTTGTGCTGATTTACTACAACCTTTACAAATATGTTATATGTACATTAAATCTAAAAGACATTTTAAATCCAGGTACATGTGTTCTTCACGACAACAACATAAAACATCCATATGGAAATATTTGGAATCTTCCAGAAAGTTGCAGTGTCGAATTTCTTGATGATTATGAGAGGAAGGTAATTCCTCTCATTCTTTTGTCTTTATTTTCAATGATTTAAAAGGAGCTCCTCTCAGTAAATAAACCCTGATATGCAATATGGCCACAAGTAACATTTTACCATAAAATTTGAAGGCGCACAACTGTATAGGATGTCTTTGGATGTAGTAATGTGAGATTTTCCTTCCACTTGAATTAGGAAGAGACTGGCACAAAGCCAGCTCCATTAAGCTATGGTTTACATTGGATGTATGGAAGACCTTGGCCTGGTAAAGAGATCTGACCTCAACCCTAATAAACACCTTTGGGATGAATTGGAACACTGACTGCACCCCAGGACTCTTTACCTCACCTACATCAGGACCTAACACACTTTTGGCTAAAGGAATCTTGACAAATATCCACAAACACACTCCAAAATCTAGTGGAACATCTTCCCAGAATAGTGGAGGTTGTTTAAACAGCAAATGAGAACAAATTGTGGAATGGAATGTTCAAAAGCACCTAAAAATCTTGTGGTCAGGTGTACACAAGCTTTTTAATGGTAACATAACAGGGAACCGGTTACATGATTGGGTCTCATTAACAGATTTTGAGATTTTCCTTTCACTTGAACTAGGAAGAGACTGACACTAAGCCAGCTCTATTACAATATGGTTTACATTGGGTGTATGGAAGATCTTGGCCTGCTATAGAGATCTGACCTCAACCTTTGGGATGAATTGGAACGCACCCCAGGCCTCTTCACCTCACCTACGTTAAATCAGTAATTGACTTTACTAAGCTGAATCATCACAAATCTCCACAAACACAATCCAACATCTAGTGGAACTTCTTTTTTTAGAAGGGTGGAGGTTTTTATAACAGCAAATGAGGACTCATTATGGGATGTTCAAAATGGGATGTTCAAAAAGCATAGTCAGGGGTTCACAAACTTTTGTGTATTGTTCTCAGACAATGGGTTGATGCATTTTCTGAACGGTTACTCGATGCGTGTTTAGATGTTCTGTCATTTCTGGTATAAACATCCATGAAGAGAAAAAACACACTCCCGGCTTTTAAAAGACAATTTAGAAGACACAACAACACAACAAACCAAAACCACAACAACAAACCTAGAAAAAAGACAGCAAATGTAACAACAATGCCATCACATATGAGCGAATCAGGAGACTACAACCCAACAGCAAAACGAAAAAACACAATTGGAATAACATAAAAACCATAAATGCAAAAATACAACAAAACACACAATGAAAAAGACTAAACAAACACAAAATAACAACAAAACCTGGCAAAGGTCCCTAAAAAACTCCCAAAACCCACATCCTTTTTTATTCGTTGCAGCTATAATACGTCTTGGAGGTACAGTCTTGATGAAATAGTTGATGACGGATGGCTATTTTTTTTTCTTCTTCAAAAGAACAAATGAGATTTTTTTTAAAGCGGTACAATAGAAACGAAAACACAAAGGCCGCTTTAATTCAACCGCACATGCCGCACCCCATCAATCATTCTGCAGCATGGGTCGTTTATATCATGTGTGTTGTAACCGAAGCGTTTCACGTGCACTAAAACCACACTTATTTATTACACAGAAATGAGACTTTTTTCTGTTTTTCTCAGCCGTATAACTGTTTAGAGTTTCATTTTCGTCACATTTATTTGTGTATTTTTGTGTTGATCTGGGGAAATTATTCAAACTATACATTATATAGATTTAAGTATTGGGACACCAGACTTTTCCAGCCATGTCTGGTTCTTCACGAAACAAAGTTGGAGGCATACTATTGTCTTCCAGTTCACTTGACGAGGAGACCCAAACCTGCTTTAGTATGACAATGCCCCTGTGCACAAAGCCTCTGTGAAGATATGCTTTACATAGATTGGAGTGAAAGATCTCCTGCTATAGAACTCTGACCTCAACCCTATTGAAGAACTGTGGGTTAAATTGAAAATTGGGAATTTCACAAATCTCCACATGCACATTCGGAAATCTTGTGGAACATCTTCCCAGAAGAGTAAAGGATAATATAGCAAATTGTGAATATATGTGGATGGAAGGGTAGCTCATATAGCGTATGAAAATTCTTAAACCACAAAATGGTTCCAATGATCCAAGAAAGTTTCTGGAGTTTAGCCACAGCAACTTCCAGCTGGGATTTCCAGGTTGTCTTTTTCTTCATCTTCTTTTGGCTGATCATTCGTCTTTATATCACTCCATCCTTTAAAGTACATCTCCTTCTTTTAAACCCACCACTTGCATGCCTTCCCTCACCACATCCATAAACCTCCTCATTGGCCTTTCTCTTTTCCTCCTTCCTGGCAGATCCATCCTCAGCATTCTTCTACCGATATACCCCATGTCCCTCGCCAATCTCAATCACGCTTTTCTCACCATGTCTCTTAAACATCCTAACCTACATAGTCCCAATAATCAACTCATTTCTAAACCTGTCCATCGTCGTCACCCCTAACGCATTTTGAATAAACACACCGTGTATGCATGTGAGAATCAATGGGTGGGGGGATGGTGTTGTTGGTGTTGGAGGATTAACACAA
Organism: Silurus asotus; assembly: GCA_024362625.1. Classification (NCBI taxonomy): domain Eukaryota; kingdom Metazoa; phylum Chordata; class Actinopteri; order Siluriformes; family Siluridae; genus Silurus; species Silurus asotus. Next base: position 1,970,439 of record MU563656.1, read on the forward strand.
ACTATAGATGGTGTCTTGCAGGTCGTCAGAGAAATTTATTGGTGTCCTGAAGCACAGCCGTGGCCATGACACCGTGTCCAGGGGAAAAATCTTCTGATCTGGGATTGAAACATAAATAAAGTCCTTCGGCTATTACTTAGAGTGAAGGTGAGTTGGAAAGAAGCGGAGATTGCCGGAAAGGGCTGGGAATAGAGAAAACGAGGAGAAGATAAATCTAGCTGAAGCTATCTACATAAATGTAGCTCAGATGTGCTTTCAAAAAAGCAAGAAAGAGTTCAGTCTCCAGATTAGTTCGGTGTAATGCATCTGCTAATTTTTGACTGGGAAAAGATCAGTATATTGAAGGACAGCTTGCTATCTTTAAGATGTCTACGGATGCAGTAGCCAATGACAATGCTCCTGTGCACAAAACCAGCTTCATGAAGATGCTGTATGTTTTTTGTGGTTTGTAGTAAAATATTTTCTGCTGTAGGACTCTGACTTTAACGCGGTTGAATGTCTTTATGATGAATTGGAATGCTGACTGAACCCCAGGCCTCCTCATCTCTACACCTACCATCAGGTACCAATGTCCTGGTGGCAGAATGAGCACAAATCTTCAGAAGAACACTCCAAAATCTAGTAGAACATCTTCTCAGAATTTGTTATTGTAACAGCAAATGGAGACTAAATGTCATATACATAAATAATGTATTGTATTGTATTGTAAAAAGATTGTATCTCACGCCTTCTGAACATTTCTGGTGTATATTGTGGAGTATGGAGTAAGGAATATAGAATAAGTTCTCTCTAGAGAATCTCTGATCAAAGTAAAAGCGAATGCGATCGTCCATGATGCTGCCTCTAGAACATGCGCAAGTACTAATCACGAGGTAAATTAGGTCGAGATCACGAGAAAACAAGAAACAAAACATATTACAATGCTTGGCCTCTTAGGACTTCCATGTAAAAGCATTATTGTGATTGCATAAGTATTTGCTATGAAACTCAGTCATCAATTAAAGGAATCCCTGCTTGTGTACGGACCACAACCATGTGGAAATTCTATATCCTCATCAACAGCACTTCTTCTCCTGAGGTACAAAATGCTAATAAAAAAAATAAATAAAAAAACAACAGAATCCATGTAGCGACACGTGTTGTGAGAAACTAGTTTGTTTTGAAGTGTCTCCTGCCTGAGGGACTCGCTTTACTCTGATAACAGATGGCTAATACACAGTGAAGAGGGATGAGGGAGAGAGTGCACAGTTGGACGACAAGGGCATTTCAGTGGAGCGACAAAGGTGCTCGTGGAGATGCATCCTTGTTGTCTTCAGGAGGGCAACGATCTGTCGCTTTTTTCAGTAGATAAGACAACGGAGATGATGGCATTCTGGTGGGACGTGAACACGGTCTGTGTGAGATGTAAGAATTAATAAAAGAAAAAGCCATGGCCACCAACATTTCATACAAGATCCTTAGTAATTATGTTTATCATTAGCACAGGTTGATAAATCTCTTAAAACAAACCAGTAGAATATTATATTAGACTAGCAGTCATATGTGGCTAAGTTTTCAGACATTTCTCAAAATTTTATCCACACTGAAACGTCTGAAAAGGCTTGAACACGGTTTTTAAATGTATCCACTTTGTTTTTAAAAAGCTACATTTTCGTTCACTTTTGTTTGCATTCGTTCAGTGTGGATGGAAGGCAAAAAACGGAGAGAAAAACGTATTAGTGAGGACATTGCCTGTGTCACCCCAAATCTAATAAGATTTCAATGAATCATATTGACAAAAAAAGGAAAAAATAAAGATTTCTTGTCTGAGCCCCCACCCCCAGGATCATTACTTGGTAGAACCAAGCTTTCCCAGAACACAAGGCTACCACCACCATGCTTTATTCTGGAGACATTGCTCTGAGTGCTTTTTCTGGCCAATAAAATGTATTCAATTTATGGTCAAATCAACTAATTACATAAAATCTTTGTTTTCCTCAGTAATAATAAGCACCTATTTTTATTTAACTGCTTACTTTAGATATTTTGCATTTATTTTTTTTTAGTTTTGCTGTACAGCAGTCTGATGTCCTGCTTGTCTCACTTGTAAGTGTCTCGATGGTAAGTCTCTTCTTATCTGCATAAAATATAATGTCATATGTTTGACTCTGTGTTATACTCCAACAAGTATTCAGACCAGGAGTATCATACGATCCGATTCGGCATGCAGCTACATTTTGGCCTTATTTGCCAAAACCCCCAACCAAATGCCCAACCCCTCCCTCCATGTCCATCTTCCTTGCTTGTTTGTGTTGTTTCTGGGTTTTTAAATGAATATTGATCTGCATCCAACCTCACAGCTCCGTCGGGATTAAAACAGTCGATATACCCAAATTACAATCAGCATTCCGATATCTGTCGTCCTGCTAATTTGACACATCCATTAAAAGTAGATTGACTTCATGTTGCTTTTTTTGTTGTTTGTTTGTATTGTCAATGTAGTGAAAATGATACTAGATATCAAAAATAGTCATTTTACACACATTAGAGATCAGGAATCTGGTGTAAGCAGCTGGTGCACATGATTTTAAGTGACTAATGATGTTGTTTCCATTAATAAAATGGTATGTCAAAATAGCTGTAAGCTTAGTTGTTGAATTTTCTGATACTTCCTCCAGGGTTTCCTTCTCTTAATAGCGATCTGGCAGAAGATTGTAGCTGAAGAGTGACTGAATTAGAATAAGGTATTTAAGAACCAAGAAGATGTTGTGATCATATGATAACAAGGGCATGAGTTCCCAAATCCAAGATACTACTGCTGGGCCCTTGAGAAGGCCCTCAAACCTTAATTGTTCAGTTATATAAATCAAAATTGTAAGCCATTCCGGATACCAAATGGCACAAATGTAATTAAAAAGAGTTGACTCTTACTGTCTAATGATCTGATTAACTAAAAATCTTGCCAACACTTAATACCAATAGGTCAGATGGGGAGAATATTCAAAGAAAAACATTTTAGAGTTCCCGGGTACCATCAACCGATGGTTCAATATGCACGTATTTTTCAACCTTCAACCTTTTTCAACCTAGTGGCTACTCAAGTCGATGTCAAGTTGTGGTTTGTTGTAGACTTGTGCATGCTACATGTGTACCCAGCATTTCATTATTGGAAATGTGAGCAGTTATCTTAATTATGCGACAGTAGTGACCAGCTTAGCACTTTCTTAGCTGCTTTCATTAGTCACCCTTTGTATTATAGTTGAGGATTTTGACAAAGGGACCAAATCAATGCCCCATGGGAAGAGTTTAGGTGAGAGATGAGACGTGAGCTAATCACAGAACAAAAATAAAGATGGAAGGTTAGGAAATGGTTGAGCTACCATGTGGAGTGATTGGATTTGGAGATAAGGACAGATATTGCTTGCATCAGTGGAAGGAAAGTGGGACAGAAAGTAGCCAGAGCATGCTTTTTGTACAGGATGAAGAGTCAAAGGGGAAATGTTTTATTGCAACAAAGTAATTAGAAAATGCCAACCCCGCAAGGATCCTGAACCATCTAGAGACATACCAGAGCCAGTTGGACCCCACTTCATGAAGTTTTCAGACTTGAGAATAAACCACCTCTTAATCAATACTAAAAAAACATTCTGCTTATGTTGCTTCTCCATCACTAAACAATTACAAGCTCTGGCATTGAGGGATTTATATTGAATCTATAATAATCTCAGATGTTGAGCTAATTTATGAGTTGCTGAGGAGCTCCTGGTTCCACACCTCCAACTGACTGTATAAAACTACAGAAAGGTCATTATTCATAATCACACACTTTGGTGCTCATGATATTTTGTCACATTTCGGTGTTTGTAATGTTTTAATGGTTTACAATCACACTATTTGTGTCACTCAAAAGAAGATTGGTTCCCATTTTGTCTGTTTCCTATCAAGGTTTGTTAATCATACGATCTAAGGGAGTTTTTCCTTGCCCCAGTCGCCCCAGGGTGCTCATCGGGAATAAATACACATACATTTAAATATGTGAATTAAATTCTACAAGAGCTTAAATTCTGTAAAGCTGGTTTCAGGAAGAACTGTCCTTCATAAGTCAGAGTGCCAAGCGACATCATCCTGTGTACACACGTGAGTTAATTGCAGGAAAAACGATCTAATTTCCGAACCCACCGTTCGCATCAGATTTGGCTCCTGCGGATGTTTCTTCCCGAACATGAAGTTCCAGCTCAAACCTCGCCATTTTGATACCATTGTGGATATCCAGCACGTTTAAAAATAATATATATAAAATACATATGGATTCTGAAAGACATGGTTTTACCTTAATGTCACAATACTCGGCCTGGAATGAATCCGGTGGATATTAAGCAGTTGGAGTCAGTCGTCGCCCACCAGTAAAAAATGCTAACGGTTTACCTTGAGCATCTTAAAACCCCCCAGACTGCTACTGCTCATCTACTGCAAGCACTTCACACAATGCCGGCCAGCCAAACAAAATCACAGAGGATGGCTCTTCCTTAAAAATTGGATGGTTCCGTTGAACACTGCCTTGGATTTCTCAGACAATGTGATGTTTGCCTATCACATCAGCCAGAAGGCTTTGACACAGGACACCCAGGGATTCAGTGCACTACGAAACCTATCCAGGATTCATTCTGGTGGCCATTGCTGGTAAACTATATTAAACGGTCCTTAAAGGGTTGCACAATATATATATTATTTATAAGCCCTACATCATCTTCCCTACGAGCTGCTGGTACCTCTCCCCATACCACAGCCACCCTGGTCATAAATTGCTTTGGATTACATCACCTATGTAGCTCACAGAGTCACACCCACATTTTGGTCGCTGTCGAAGTTTACGAAAGCTTGTAAATTCATGAGCAGCACCACTGGAGCGAGTTCCTCACCTGTGTAGAATGTGCCCAGAAGTCCCTAATTCACTCATTCACTAATCTCACTCAAATTCAGTGTATCCTGGGATACTGTTTCCATGGTCGGGTGAAACATCAGACATCCCAGCGGTGAATGACTGGGTCAAGTGTAGCAGAGAAGTGTGGGAGCGGGCCCATGTGCCCCTCCAGTGAACTGCCTGGTGCCAAGAACTCCAGGCAAACCGCCGAAGACACACACATTCACACTATCAACTGTGTCAGATGGTGTGGTTATCTACTCGAAATATCAAACTCAAGCTGCCAAGTAGAAAACTAAGCCCATGCTACAAAGAGCCATTTAACACAATCCCGCAAATCAACTAAGTCACAAACCGTCTGCAAATTTACACTCACTACACAATTTCACCCTTTTTCCAGGTCTCTCTGCTCAAGCCTGCTCACTCCATGTGTCAATGAAACAGAGCAGGCCCCCCCTCCCCCCTTGGAGATTGATAGGGCACCAGCATACATACAAGAAGGGGTCAGCTCCAATATCTGGTTGACAGGAAGGGATACATTATGCCGACATCTTGGGTCCCTCCCTCACTGAGGAATTCCACAGAACGCACCCCAATCAACCGGCACCCTGAACCTGGGGGAGACCCACCTCAAAAGAACACCTGGAGGTGTTTGTAGAAGGGCATATTCTGTAACAATACCCCTGCTGCCACACCAGAGGGAGCCGACGCCCGAATTTTTAACACTTCCGGATCAAGGGACAATTCTGATATTAGCCTTTAAAAACAATGCTAACGCTAGTAGCCATGCAAACTATTGCAGTTCCCTTGCCGTTCTTGTTATTTGTTCTAAATTGTGTTATGACCATTTCCACGTTTTTACGACTTTTGTTTATTGTGTACTTTTGGCTTTGTTTGTTTACTGCTTGTTCTTTTGGTTACCTTGCCTGTTTCATTACACTGCATTTGGAATTAACCCTTGTATTCTTGGAATAATTATACCTTTGTGCTTTTAACAAAACATATGGAAAATTGTTTTGGCTCAATGTCACAAATGTGGAATAACACTTTTATTATTTTATTTTATTGATAATTTGGGATTTTTTTTATGTTCAACTGGAAGCTTCTGTTAACAAAACAAATTCTTTGTAAGTGCAAACATATTTGGCAATAAAGCACTTTCTGATTCTGATTCTGGCTGGTGATGGGTCTTAAAATGACTTAAAATTAAAGAGCTCTGATGCTGGAGACTTTTTTCCTAAATGCTAAAAATCTTTATTTTTAACACATATAATTGCCATGGGACATGACATGACATGACATGGGAGGGGGCTTCTGTTATAATTATTATTATTATTATTACTCTTCCTTTCTATCGCTTGCCCTCTGGTTTCATTTTTGTCCTGAGCTCATAACATACCCCCAAAAAAACCAACAACTCATAAAGTCTTATTAAGGTTGACTTGTGCAGCTGTTGTACTGTAACTATGCTGCTGTCGAGGGCATAATGAGACGGCTGAAACGTAGCCACCCAGACGGCTAATTTCTGCAAAACTAATATGAGAGCAGGCTGTTCTTTTTTTATTTTTTTTATAGGTGTGATGTAAATTTCTCTCATTTCATTCCTGTGGCATATTTGCTCACCTCAGCTGTAGCAAACAGGTAGCATTACGGCCCGAATGCGAAACAGAAGACATTTTGTATCGAATTTTGACGTGTTATTATACCGACGTCGAGGTACTTAAATGGGGCGCGTTACAACCGAGCTTCAGTCGTATAATGTACGATCAAAAGGTCACCTGCTGTGTTAGTGGAGGGAAAAAAAATACAGGAAAAAGATATACCTTGTGGACAAAAGTATTGACTTTTCCAGCCATATGTGGTTTTACAGCAAACTACACACAATTCTAGAGGATACTATGGATGTGGTAGTATTAAACTTCCAATTTTCTTGAACTTGGAGATCCAAACATGTTCCAGCAATGGCAATGCTCCTGTGCACAAAGCCAGCTCCATGAAGATATGCTTTACATTTGGAGTGGAAGATCTCCTGCTATAGAACTCTGACCTCAACCCTATTGAACGCCTTTAGGATGAATGTGAATGCTGACTGCACCCCAGGCCTCGTACATCAGTACCCGACTTTACTAACACCCATGTTGTTGATTAAACATCTCCTGAAACATCTCAGAAATGTGGAGGTTATTATAACTGCAAATGGAGGCTAATTGTTGAATGGGATGTTTGAAAAACACACAGCAATCTTCTTCTCAGGTGTCCACAAACGTTTGTCTGTACATTGTATCTCTGTCAAAACAAATAAAAACAGCTATTTTGACTTTTATTCTCCATAATGCAAAAGAATATATGCATGAACCTGATTGATAGCCAGGAGGTTCAAGGTTCCCTTTATAGTTTAGACCCTGACACAATTTTTCTCCCTGTCAAAGAAAATAATCTCTTTTTCACAGCGATAAAAGCCTTATCTTAGTTTTTTCCCAAAGAGACTTCAAGCGCCTGGGACTTTTTGAAAAAAAAAACAAAGGTCTTTTTTTTTTGAAGAACCGCAAACGTTCAAGGGGGTCTTTTTCTCAACCTGGTATTGTACCTCAGAAGAAAGAGAAGGCCTTTTCTTTTCATCAAATTTACTGATAACTATAGAAAATGAGAACGAAAATCAAGTTGGAATGATAAATGGCTTTAAAAAAAAATTGAATCACAGGCTAATCATGGTGCGATCGTAGCAATTCCGATTGGTCAGAAGATGTTCATAGGCAAGGTTTCAATTCAGCCACTTGATGACCAGTGGACAAACAACAGTTAGCTAGATAGCTAGTTTAGATAACTAGGTAGTACTTAGATTTAGCTGGTTAGATTACTAGTTAACAGATAGCTTTTCTCATATGAGAGCTAACAGATTTATTCAATAGCTAGCATAAATATAAATGAATATTTTTCAATTCTTGTCTAATAAAACCATAGCCATAACCATAGATTTCTATCCCTCACAAACTCAGTTTCATCCACTAAGAATCTCAAATGTTACCTACTAAGCGAAAGACGCCATGTTTTCCTACTAATCCAAAATTAATTTAGCGGACGTCAAGCAAATACGCACAGGTAAGCAGAAACCGCTATATATTTTGCCAGCGCAAGAATGCTAATTACGCTGTATGTCAGGAGTAGCTGTCTTTTCACAATAAAGCTGTCAAGCTTTGAAATATGAGGTTCTAACCTTCTCCAGGCCATCATGCTTTGGTTAAAGAGAAAAGAAAAAAAAAAAACATTCAGATCCTTGAGGCGTATTCTTCTTATCTTTGATCTGGCGGTGAGAAGGTCAAACCGAGACAGCCTCGGTCATCACGTGTTGATTAAATGAGGGCAGATCTCGACGGACCGAGCAAGATTGACACTCCAAACGAGATGAGCTTCCGTGTGATCCCTGTTATTAGACCTTTAACCCTGTGTTTTGCGAAAGGACGGTTTGTCAAAGCTGATCCTCAGGCTTCATTTCTTTACTTGATGAACATTGGTGATGCTTCCAAGCGCAGCATTGTTTAAGAAATCCAATTAGGCAAATGCTTTTAATAACCAAGTAGCTACAAAGAATTGATAATAGTAGAACAGGTTCTTCTTTTACACAGGAAAATACACAAATCATCGGTTCAAGGTTAAATACGAAGATTTCATGTCTGCATGTCTGTCTGGGTTTCCTCTGGGTTCTCGGGTTTCCTTCACTTGGGTGGACTGCATTAAAATTTGCCTCACAACTGCCTAACATTCCATCCAGTGTATCCATTTGGTGTATCCAGTTCCTGTGATTTACTTCTAGACCAAATAAAGTGGTTACTAATGATGAATGTTTTCTCAATATCTGTTGGGGTTTCCTCTGGGTTCTCAGGTTTTTTCTTTACTTGGATAGACTGGCATTGCCCTTTAGGTATGTATAGAGGTGTACCTGACAATTGCCTGACATCTCATCTAATATGTATTTCTGGAGTTCCTAAGTGTTGCTCCAGATTCACAAAAACCCAGACCAGAAAATAAGTTTTTTCTCCCTGTGTTTTGGGTTTTTTTCTCTGGTTTCTTGAGTTTCCTTCACTTGGATAGACTATTTTTTTTTTGCACCAAATTTATGGATACCCAGACCATAATCAAGTGTTTACTAATGATGAATGTTTTCCAAATATCTGTTTGGGTTTCCTATGGGTTTTCAAATGTCCTTCATTTGGGAGGACTGGCCAGATGCTCTAAATTGCCCCTAGGTATGTATAAGGGTGGGCCTGACAACAGCCTGACATCCCATCCAGTGTAAATTCCATTGAGTTTTTTTGATTTGCCCCAGATTCATGGGGACCTAGAGCGAAATCAAGTGCTTACTAATGTTTTTTTCCATATCTTTTGGGGTTTCCTCTGGGTTCTCAGGTTTTCTTTACTTGGGTAAACTGCATAAAAAATTTCCCCTAGGTATGTATATAGGTGTGCCTGACAATTGTCTAACATCCCATTAAGTGAATTCCTGCATTTCCTGGAGTTCCTGGTATTTACATAGACGTAGACCAGTATAATTTGCTTACTAAAGCAAAAACAAACTAGAGTATTTCTTGTCAATTGCTTTTAACTACCACTGTCTCTAACCTGCCACTTTTTAAACAAACCAGGGCTAGAACACAGAGCTAATATAAAAATTAACGTTCTTCTGATAAAAGGGTTTTAGCGGCTAATTTGTTGGGGTTAAACTCATACTGTAGAACAACAGTATTTTGGAGATGCAAAGTTTTGATGCGCTGTTCTGTTGCTAATTGCAGCCTTACCTATGCCTTGTACGCCGATTTCCTTCAGAGGCTAAGTGCTACTTGGCTACTTTGCTTGTTTCCTTTTCAGAAAGTGAAACCCTCATTTAGCAGTAAAGCATTAAAACAAAGCCCTCCAACTCTCGAACTCCTGGAAAGTGCTCGCTAAATAGGGTTGATTATAGAATCTCACACCTCAGCAAAAGCTGTTTTTTTCACTCGTGATATAAAATACAGTTTTTTAATGATGCCGTTTATGTCTTTGACTTGCAAAAATGGTGGACTTTCAGAGTGGGCCCTGGATCTGCTGTCTAAATTTGTCTTTGAGCTTTGGGATAAAATGATAATCGTGTTCGACCTTAAAAATCAGGCAAAAAAAAAAAAATCGCCTTTATTCCTTATTATGTTACTAAACATGAAATTGGATACTATTAAATTTTTATGTGTGCTATTGAACTAATCCTGTAATCACCTAGTCAGGAAATATCATACGAATTGAAAAGGTCAGCCATAATTCATGAGCATGTGATTCTGTAATTCAACTCAAATACCATCGCTGCCTAAATAAATATTCATTTAGGTCAATCGTTGGAATATGAAATAATTTGATGGTTTTAATCTTGGTTTGGTTGTTAGCTGTGATGGACGAAGGTAAACAAACCAGGCAGTATCTCTATACTGTAAAATATTACTAGTAATTTTCATATGAGTAAAAGTTTTTGCCTTCGAATGTATTTTCTTCATGTCCCTTATTACATTTGTTTGTTCTAAAATGGTGTCCTCCAAGCTATAGCAAGTTATCACCATAAAATAAGCTATACACCCAGCACTGTTAGTAGTCCTAGTCAGTGCACGAATTGAGGAAGGACTGGGGGGATCCGGGGCCCCCTATAAGGCATTAAGGACCCCCCCATGACAAGTAAAAATGGACTTAGGGGGTCACCAAGATTATTTTAGTAAAAAAATATATGAATTACACAGCAACTGGGGACCCCCAACTAAGAGTTGACTCAATTCGATTCGAACACTGGTCCTAGTAATACTTTAGAGCATGGGGTCACCAACATGGTTTCCGCTGGCACCAGGTCGCTCGCAAGGATCACATGAGTGGCCCGTGGGCCTTTTCTAAAAATAGCTCTCCATAGCGCCACTTACCAGTGTGCTGCATCTATCTGTTTCCTACGTTTTTTATACTTATTGTGAGAAATCATTAACATGATTAAACTGGTAGCCCTTTACAATAATCGGTACCCAAGTAGTAGCTCTCAATTTCAAAAAGGTTGGTGACCTCTGCTCTAGAGCTCTGACTTGTAATATCCTGATGGGAATACACCTAGCCAGAATTTTCGTCTCACAGAGGATTCAACAAAGAATCCAAGAAATGGAAGAAAACTTGCATCTAGACTCATCAGTTCCCCTCACCCCCTTGTCACTCTTGTCCTGCAGTGGCTGCGGGGGGCACAAATCAGCCGAGTTCCAGGATTGGCAAAGATATACCTGTGGCTGATCAATGGAATTCTTGAACAGTTTTGTACATCTCTAGCTCTTCTTATAAGCCCATCTCTGGCTAGCTTGCCTGAAAGTTTGGCTCTATACCAGCCAGGAAGGAAAATCTGGATCAGGTCCAAACTTTGACCATTTTTTTTCATCTATGCTTCCGCTACAAATTTTGGGTGCTTGGTCCAATTCATCTTGCCTTAATCCATGTTGTCAACCAACTGTGATGCACAGACACACACAATTCATTCGATTTAGGATGAGAGTACAATCTGATATACGCAGAAGAGGAGCATTATGAGTATTGCATTATGCCTTCTGGTTTAACTACATCCCTTTCTGTGCTCCAGGCCACTGACAGTGATGTCCTCCATGACATGCTACACTGGTTTAAAGTAGACTTAATCAGTAAGTATTGCAAAAATTAAATTCCTAGATAAAGGTTTCTCAAGGGCGCCTGGAACCTTTTTTTTTTTTTTTAGCTGCTGCTTGAATGCCTTTATGACATCCTTTGTTGTAGAAGGTAGAGACAGCAATAAAAACGTCAAATGAACTTTGAAGAAGTTTGTATAATCATCTCATCATGCCAGATAACCCTGAAAAACTAAATCCCTTCATATATATGGGAATTTTGTGCTTTTTTTGAGCATCCCATTCCACATTTAGTCATCATTTGCTCTTATAATAACCCTTCTGGAAAGATGTTCCACTAGATTCTCTAGAGAATTGTGCTCATAGTAAAGTCAGATATTGGTGTAGGTAAGGTTTGGAGATATGGGGTGCAGAGTTCCAATTCACCCCAAAGGTGTTCAAGTTGAATTCTTAAGTAAAGTGGGAGTCTTGTCTCAGATCTATAGGCATTTATATTTGGACCGGTCTCAATATTAGGCATTGTTCTGGCTTAATATGGTCAAATATTGTTGTTTCTTTCAATATGAGCAATGACAAGAAATATTTATTTTCTTTCAACAAAAAATACTTTCCTTGTTACCTCTTTTTTTGGAGGCAATCTCAACTTGGGCTTATCCACCCCCTAGGACTCAGTCATTGCTTGATCCTAGTCCTATAGTTTTTAGTACATCGCTAGATATCATGCTCATTAAGTTCTGTCACGCCGGAAGAACTCGCCAGAAACCGAAGTTCAGTAGAACAAGGTTTTAATGACAACACGGAAAAAAGGGGAACCCGCAAACGATAAAGTACATACAAGTCTAGCGAATCCAGGTAATCCCTTGGAAAGGTGAAGTCCATGGAATCCGAGAAATCCTTAGTAAAGGTAATGATCCCAATGATGGAAAATCCGTAGAGAGAGTAGTAGAACGGTCAGTGACTCGAGGGAAGATCGGAGCTTAAGTAGCATGGCGTGGTAATGAGTGCCAGGTGCGGGTATTCGGTATAATGGGGAGTTACTGGGAGCGTGTGGTGCGTCGGGGGAAGGTGTGACTGGTGGGTCCCTGACATATACTAACATGATTAGTATAGCAAGATTGAATGGTTTGAGATAATTGATGAAATATGTCCAATGAGCCATTGTTCACATCAAACAAGCTTGTTACCTAAAATGGACCCCTAGTCGTGGTCTTGACAATGGTAGTCTTGACGTTTCGTAACTTAGCGGCATCGAAGGCCTGAGCGGGATCGCCGTCTTGGACCATAGTTTTAGGACCACAAATTATTATTATTAAAACTTTCTTTCGGCTTCACCCATTAGGGGTCGCCATTAGGGGGATCAAATCCGGGCCGCAGCGGTGAGAGCGCCGCATCCTAACCACTAGACCACCAGGGACAAATTATTATTATTACTATTTAATATTATACCTTACTGAACAGTGAGACTGCCAGACAGAAAAGTGTCCTTCTTTAAATTGGACAGCTGATTCGTGAGTCACTAGGGGGCGCCACAGCGGATCATCCGCATGTTTGATTTGGCACACGTTTTTACGCTTGATGCCCTTCCTAATGCAACCCTTCCAATTTATCCGGGTTGGGGACCGGCACTAAGGCTTTTGGAACCCTAATGGCTGGGGTCGGTTCCCTGACCGGGGATCTAATCCGGGTCGCAGCGGTGAGAGCGCCGCATCCTAACCACTAGACCACCAGGGACAAATTATTATTATTACTATTTAATATTATACCTTACTGAACAGTGAGACTGCCAGACAGAAAAGTGTCCTTCTTTAAATTGGACAGCTGATTCGTGAGTCACTGGGCTGTCAAAAACATCCAGCCTTGGAGCGCTCACTACCTAGTCATAAAAAAACCCAATGTAAATCTCATAATGTGACACTTTTTTATATAATGACTAAATAAATATGACCTAGCAGGGCACGCTCCACTGGCTTATCGTTGGTGTTTTCCAATTTTCCATCCGACGTTTCTTTGCTCTCTCTCTTTCTTTTTCTCTCTCTCTCACTCTTTCTCGCTCTCTCGCTCCTCGCAGATGGAGAACATGAATAATTGATACGGTTTAATGAGCTTGGTAATGACTAAGCCTGAATGAGAAACCAGCAGCAAACCAGCAGCCTAGGAGAAACGGCTTATGTTTCGAGTCGAGTTAATGCTTCACAGCCGTGATTAAGCTGTTTTATTCCAACTAGGACAAACAGCTCATCCTAGGTAATGGGTTTTTTTAGCCTAGGGGGCGCTGTATTCAAGAAAATAATCCCTTCAGGGTAAAATCCCTATTCGGTCCCAAACGTTTACATATTTCTAAAGTGTCAGAATCAGGAATTTATTCTCTGCGTTCAGGACTAGCAATGACCTAATCGAGTACACATCCTTTAACTTCTTCCTCCTTAATTTTTTTGCGACGTTTCTTTTAAGAGACGTGAGAGAGGCTTTAAATACAACGTAAGAAAAACTACTAATATTAAAATTCGCATTTAACATTTTCAAGGGGCCAAGCGCCAAGACTATGACATTTCCACCAGCGCTGTTTACAGCATTTGGCAGACCCCCTTATCCAGATTGACTTACAATAGCGCAGATGAAGGTTAAGGGCCTTGCTTAAGGACCCAGCACTGGATGCTTGGTGGTGCTGGGATTAGAATTCACAACCTTCCAATCAAAATCCATTCAGGGCAAAGGAGTTTTGTATTTTTACTTATGATTTACAGGTTTCAAGCACAGATTGTCCAAAAAAAAAGGTTTAGGCAAAGACACGAAAAATAGCAATAAGCATTTTTAACACGTAATTGTATCTTTTAACCAGTAGGTGTCACTACAAATAAATTTCGTGCATATTTTAAAAGCTTGAAGTAAAGTTTTTTGAGTTGGTACTCCAAGTCGATGCTGAGATACAGCCTAGCACCTTGATGGATTTGGAGCATTCGATATCATTTTCTGACAATTACTTTGTGATGATATAAATGCAAATTTGATGACTAATGCAAATTTGCAAGCGGTAATGTAGTAGCGGAAAAATTCGAAATGTCGTTCGGCTGATAATCGACGTCTCGACCCAGGAAATTTAAGATTGTTCATGGAAAAACATGCTGTTAGATCTTTTATTAAACTTTGGCACCATTCCCTGAGGTTCATTCCGTAGATATATACGACTGTATATACGGATCCTGGTTGTGGTGTTAATAATTGGCAAATGTTTTTCTCCTTGGTTCAGCTCATCAGCAAATCATGAGGTCCTTCATTAACCGAGTCACTGATTCCCACCCTCTTTTTCCGCTTCAGTTTCTGAACATTTGAACGTTTTCTTGCTGACTCCTGACTCATCAGCTCATTAGCATACATTTCAGAAATGGTTTTGCCAGTGAGGCAAAAAAACTTACCAAAATATACAACACGAGGTGCATAAGTACAGCAGATGCTGATGAGAAGTCGTAGCTCTGGGTTAGTGATAGGGATGGGCCCTTGAGCAAGGCCCTTAACCCTTTCTTTTTTCCAGGGTTTGTCATAGCTGACCCCAGCTTCCTAACATTGATAGTATATGCAAAGAAATGTAAAAATTCTTTCTCAGCATTTTCCAGCAATGTTACAAAGCTCAGGGTCAGACATAATACAGGTGCCTGGAGCATAGAGGGTCAAGGGCCTTGCTCAAGGGCCCAATAATGGCAGCTTGGAGATACTGGGACTCGAACCCAGGACCTTTTAAACAGTAACCAATAATATTCATATTATATAATAATCATATTATTGTACTTAAATAATCTTATTATTTTCTAATGATGATGATGATGATGACTATATTATTATTATTATTACTATTATTATTATTATTATTATTATTATTATTATTATTATGTTGTTATTGTTTCTTTTTTGTATTTTTACAAATCAATTTATTGCTTTTAACAAAATGAATCGTAAATCATCTTAATAACATTTTAATATTTGATCTCACACATTTTTGTCAATTGTTTATCTACAGTTAAGTTGCAGCTCTCATGAGGCGTGCACTGTGCGTGCGCGTGTGTGTGTGTTTCGTGGGGTGCGCGCCTCCGTGCACGCAGCTGGCGCGAAGAGCTCCGAGTCGATAAGAGAGAGAGAGAGGGTGAGAAAGAGAGAGTGAGGGAGAAAGAGAGAGTAAGAGAGAGAGAGAGGACTTTAAATCCCGGCGATCGCACGCGCCGCGTTGCTTTCCGGTGGCACCGAGTGGAGAGGGTTCATATATAGAGGATATTTATATATTTATATATTTATATATACACGCTCGCGGTCGTGCCGTTGTTTTGTTGTTTGTTTGTTTGTTTGTTTGTTTGGGACCTGGCGCGCGCCTGAGCCGGTGCGCGCCGCGCGCTCCGTGGATGGGGCCCGCGCGCCGCCGCGCTCCGCGCCGCCAAGCGGGCCGACGGTAACGCGCGCCGCCGCACGCCGCCATGGTCGAGAAGAGCGGCAAGTTCCTGTTCGCCGTCGTCGGCTCGGCGCTCTTCATGCTCATCCTCTATCAGTACGCGGCGCCCGGCGCCGTCACGTCCGGCTTCGGCTTACCGCGCGCCTACGCGCCCGAGGACGCGGACGACGCCGCCGACACGTTTCCCACGCCCGACCCGCACTACGTCAAAAAGTACTACTTCCCCGCGCGCGACCTCGAGCGCGCCGTCGACTTCCAGATCAAGGGCGACGACGTGCTCGTGTTCCTCCACATCCAGAAGACCGGCGGCACCACGTTCGGACGGCACCTGGTGCAAAACGTGCGCCTCGAGCTGCCCTGCGACTGCCGACCCGGACAGAAGAAATGCACGTGCTACCGACCGAACCGTAAGGAGACCTGGCTCTTCTCGCGCTTCTCCACCGGCTGGAGCTGCGGACTCCACGCCGACTGGACCGAACTCACCAACTGCGTGCCGGGGGTCATCAACAAGAAGGAGAGCAAGCTCAAAAGCCAAAGGTGAATCTCTTTTCTATCTCTCTATCTATCTTTACATCTCTCTCTCTCTCTCTCTCCTTTAGCATCAGTAGTAATTTTGCATTCATTATGCATATCCATGTATCTCTGCCTCACTTCCATTCAAGTTTGCAAAGCAGGTCCACCAAGTCAGGTGCTCAAGAAAGAAAGAAATGGCAAGGAAGGAAGGAATGCTGGATGGAGGAGTGCATGCTTTTGGAAAGTTTTCTTGGCACTTTCAGCATCCCTGGTCCATCGTTTTTGACCGGGAATTATGGATCGAATGTAGTATGTAGCATATCTGCCTAAGATGTATCTTCTACTCCAAAAAGAAGAAGAAGCGATAAGGATTTCATTCTGGTACTTGAGAAGCAAATTGTTATTTAAAAAAAGAAATAAATAAATGCATTTTTGCACGAATGAGTTTCAAGGGTTGAATTAGTGCATCATGCATATCTATCTATCTATCTATCTATCTATCTATCTATCTATCTATCTATCTATCTATCTATCTATCTATAAGCATTGGTACAGGCAGCTTATCAATCTCGTATCAATCTGATCAATAAGTAGCCTTGAGTGTGTGCTGGTCTGTTTGTGTGTGTGTGTGTGTGTGTATGTGTGTATGCAGGATCAGTTTGATGCAGGAACGACCCGAGCATGCTGTAGAAGTGGAAAATTACTGCGTAATAAAAACGGCCCTCTTGTACACACAGGAGACATTCCAGCAGAGTGGACACAGGGGTGGTGGTGGGAGACGCTGGGTGTCGGGGACGAAAGATTCAAAACAGACCTCAGGTCAAAACCAGACGTGTAAATCTCTTTAAAAATATTGGCATCCATAAGTTATATGATTTATACATACACAAGTTTAGAAAGATTAAAACTTAATTAACACTTCAAAAATAATTTTCTTAAATAAATAGTACAATATTTTGTGGAACTTTATGTACAAATTTGCTACACGTGACAAAAAACGTTTTTTCGTTAGAAAACAAGTGGGCGGGGCTTTTTTTCTCAGCTCGGTCTTTGCAAATTGTTACTGTTGCTTGATCGATTTTCGAGTATTGCGCGTTTTTTTTTGCGGTAAAAATCGTTTTGTATTGTTTCGCGTGGAAAGGATTTCGTGTTGGTACACAATCTCCACGTATTTGAGATCGAACGTGTATTTTTGTTCTGAGGCTTTGAACGTCTGATTGGCTCGGAAAGTTCGTTTTATTGTCCCTAGAAGGTGTTGAAGGTCCCATCCTGTTTATTCATTTTTGAGGGATGCCAACATGCTAGTAAGAAATACATTCCCGTGATCGTGACCCGTGATCCAAAAAAAAAATTTAAGGTGCTAGCGGCTAAAAAAAAAAAACTTGATCGCCCATAACCCTTTGGTTGAGCCTTAAGGTCTATGCAAAAGGGCACATTTTTGGGACATTTTTATCCCACTAGGTACCTAAGGCTACTTTTAAACGAATAACACTTAAGATCTTTAGTAAATCACAATTAATCTTCTTCTTCTTCTTCTTTTTTTGGCTTCTCCCATTAGGGGGCGCCACAGCGGATCATCCGTCTTCATACCCCTCTGTCCTCTACATCTGCCTCTTTCAACCCAACCATCTGCATGTCTTCCCTCATCACATCCATAAACCTCCTCCTTGGTCGTCCTCTTTTCCTCCTTCCTGGTGTCTCCATCCTCAGCATTCTCCCACCGATATACCCCATGTCCCTCCTCTGCACATGTCCACACCATCTCAATCTCACCTCCCTCACCTTGTCTCCAAAACGTCCTACATGCCCTCACCCAATAACAAACTCGTTTCTAATCCTGTCCATCCTCATCACTCCCAACGAACATCTCAACATCTTTGTGAATTAGAATTAATGCCAGCGGTAAAAGACCTGGCAGTTGACTTTGTATATGGCGCTTGTGTAACTTGCGAAAAGATGCTGTCTGGTCAAAGATTTTTCTTCCCATGATCCGTGATCTTAAGACATTTTTTGGGAGTGTTTGACTCAAAAGAAGGAACTTTGTCCTACCTTATGTTTGGACGTCTCATCAAAAAAGCGGTGTCAAGCCGATTCCAGTGCACAAGTACGAATAGGTTCATAGGTTGCTACAAAGGACATGCTTCGAACATATATATAACAGAGAGTACCACGTACATGAATGATATATTTATCCAGGACCCAATGCCTTAAATACATAGGTACCCCCTCCCAAGTTGCCCCAGTCTATCCGTAGAAACTTCCTAAACCACGCCCTAATGATAGGCGACGTATATATATATTATTGCGGCAAATCTGTGGAAACACATTCAGGGAAAACGCCGGAGTTGCCGCGGAGCCCTTTTCCCCCTAAAGCTACATCGAGTCTGAAAAACTACCTACACCCTTCGAATTGTGAAATGACACCTGAGAGAAAGAAAGAGAAAGTAGCGAGAGGCTCTTAAAATTAAAAAGAATGACAGCAGTGTTGCGGCAGTTTTCTCTGCCGATTTATTGGCCTGGGAGTTGAAACACACACACAAAAAAAAATCTGCTGCAATATCTTTAAATAGGCAACACGAGTGTGACGAGTGTGAAGGATCAGAACGAGAAACTCCCAGCGCAGCGAGCTTGCGGACGTAGCCACGCATCAATTAGTCCGCATCATGGAAACGAAAAGGTTTTTTACAGCCCTGCCGCGTTTCATATCGCAAAAAATTCAATATCACCTCATGTCATTCGTGTAAAGAGGTTTTGTACAGATCTCGTCACATGTCAGGCTTCATGTTCTAAAACCTTTTTTTTTTGCTGGATAAATATATCATTCATGTACATGGTTGTATTACTAAGTAAAGTGTATATATATATTAAAAACAGCCTTTGTAGCAACCTATGTACCTATGTGCCTACTAAGAACATACTTGTGCTCTGTAATCTGCTAGAAACTGCCTTTTGAGACGTCCACCCATCAGGACAAAGGTCCGTCTTTTGTGCCAAACACTCCCAAGTTTATGAAACGTATCCCAGATGGTGCATGCTCAACAACATTATCGATTCCGACATTTCCTAAAGATCATGCAAAGTCAACCGGCAGGTCTTTGTAAAGTTGCCATTCATTCTGGTTAACCAATTTGAGCAAATTCTCAGTTGGAAATCTCAAGCGTTATTAATTCAAAAGCAGCCTTAAATACTTTGAATCCAGTGGCGACAAAATGTCCCAGAATTACCATTCGGTTCCTTTTAAATAAGGCCCTTAAGGCTCAAGCGATTGGTTGTAAGTCGCTCTGGATAAGGGCATCTGCCAAATGGCATAAATGTAAAAAGTAAAAGGTGGTATTTAGAAGCTGCAATTGTGTAGGCAGTAATTAGGGTGAAATTTGACCGGTTCGAAATGAGCATCTTTGTATCTTGTATATAGAAGACTCTAGATAGAGTGCAATTTCAGGTTGACTGAAATGATCGGCGAGGGCGGTCGACAGGGAGAGTGGGTGAATTACACAATGCATCAGGGGTCGCAGCCTGCTATTGTTCAAGAGCTCTTGAAAAGTGCTCGATACGGCAGAAAGGAGAGACGGCCTCTGTCAAGTAGGAGTAGCGGGAAATCGCTGTACCGTGGCTGCTCGATGACTCTTCAGTCAGGAGATATTAGCAGTTATTCCTGTCAACCAGGGATGCCCGAATTCCATTTCCTTTTTTACTAGCTGATGCCGAGGGAATAAAGTGCACCGTGGCACTTTTGCTCTGATTGACTTAATTGATTAGTTCATTGTATTTAAAAGGTTTCTTAAATTAAGGGTCTGTGGCTCAGTGCTCAGTCCTCGCTGAACTGAACTGCTCTCAGGTTTGTCATTTTCTTCCACTAGTTTATTCTCTGTGCATTTTGAACATTATTTTGCTGCCTGATAACCTCCACTCTCCTGGGAAGATGTTCCACTCGATCTTGGAGGGTGCTCAAGTATTGATAATAGGCCTGGGGTGCAGTCAGCATTTGAATTCATCCCAAGGGTTGAGGTCAGGGCTCTATAGCAGGCCACACAACATCTTCCACTCTAATCACATCTTCATGAAGCCGGCAGATTGCAGAGATTGTTCCTCATCTTTCATCTGTCCAGTTTGTCACGATTTAGTAAAAGTTTTGATGCCGATTTTGGCTCTGAGGAAGGTTTATCATGCCCCAGTGGTTTTTAATCGGTATTGCCTCTAGCAGTTTTGTATGAAACATCTCTCTAATGTAACAAGTGTCCAGCATTACCAAGCCCTGTAAAAGTGTTGCTTTGTTCTCTGGGTTCAAGAGTGCACCAGATGGCTAGGCTCTCTCTGCCAGTTTTCCACTGCCCGTACCTCTGGCTGATCCAGTCACCGTTGGCCAGGCCTTCATGACACAATGACTTTGAATTCGAAGCCCAGCCTCTGGAGATGCAGCCTGCCACTCGCCTGTTAATCCCATTAGATTAGCACGGATTATGCACAGCCCCAACCGAAACCTGTTATGCCATAATTCAGATCCCACGCCCATCTGCCGTGCAATGGAGAAATCGGCACTCTTGTGCATCTTTCTTCAACTTTCATGATCGTTTTTTTTTGTGCTTGCTGCATGTATCCACTGAAATCTTGCTGCACAGGGAAACAATGGAATCATGTGTCTGCCTGACGAGAGCCAAATTGGCAATTCTCCAACTGATGGGAGTATGAACAGTGCAAACATTGTGAGCATCTTTATTTTATACATGAGTGTGTTTTCCTTTTTTCTTCCTGGCTGTGCAGATTGTAGAAACCCCCCCCCTTAAATAGATTCCAGACTTGGTGACATTAGTCCAAAAGTAAAATATTTACACAGGGACATTTGGTCTTATTCAGAATCCTGTATGCTGATTTGTAAATGAGAAGAAGGTGAAAAGAACTGAAAAAATTTCCAACAGGTTTCTAATAACTCGCTAATATATTGCATCCTAATACACTATATAGAGAAACAGACTTTTACAGCTATATGTGGTTCTTCTCCAAACTGCTTCTCCACCGTGTCGGAGGTGCCCTACTGTATAGGAAGTCTTTGGTGCTGTGACATTCAATATTTCCTTTATTTGAACTGGGAGGCCCAAACCTGTTTTCAGCATGACAATGCCCCCGTGTGCAGTCAGGTTCAGAGCGAGTTCCATTAAGATATGTTTTATATGGCATGAAGTGGAAGATCTTGAGTGGCCTGTTATATAATTCTGACCTCAACCCTAGTGAACCCTGGAATGCTGAATGCACCCCAGGCCTATCTTTGCAATCACAGTCCAAAATCTTGTGAAATATCTTCTAAGAAGAGCGGAGATTATTATAACAGCAAATTGGAAATTTATGTGGAATGGGATTTTCCAAAAAAAAACACATGAATTGTTGAAATTGCTCAGGTGTCCACAAACTTTTGCCATGTTGTCTATTTTTCTAATTTCTGACATCCTTGAATGTGGCCTTGAAAGAATGTGAATAAAGTGGCAAGCGAATACCAACACCTTTGAAGTAGACCTTCCAAGAACCACCTCCGCAATGCGCCGTCATCATTGCCATTCCATCGCTGGCACAATAGCTGGGTTTAGCTATGAGAGATCAGCAGGTCAGATGGCTGCCATGTCTGAGGCAGCATGTGTGTTTCTGGATCAGTGTGTCACTGTTAACCCACCGCAGCAATCCCTGGCACTGCAAAAAAATCTGATTAAGTATTCCGGCTGTTGGCTTTTAGTTGGAGCTCTTCTTATAATATTAGAATGCCTTTCAGCTCCGATTTGTCAGAACATCAAGCACTTCCAATTTCATCCGTTTAACCAGCCGATGCATTTATTCAGACCCTGAAATGAGAGCGGTGCTATTTTAATCTGCCCATGTTTGATTTAAAGTAACCTCAAGCCTTTTATAAGTTTTTCCAAATGTTGTTAAAAGTTCACTATTTGCTCGATTATTTACATTGCACTGACCTCACCTTGCATTCCCAGCAGCAGCCCTAGAAAGGCAAAGTTTATTTAATTTTTTTTTTTAGACAGACTCTTCATCGAGCTATTCATTGACTTTTGCCCAAACAGGTTTTCCCTAAAAGGTCCTTTCGGGGCAACTCTGTGCCAGGTGAAAGCCCCTTGATGGTCACTTCAGATTAATTTCGTGTGCCGAGAACAAATTGCCACGAATTGACTGATTTACCAAACATATTTATTATTCATAATTAGGGCCTCCATGCTCTCTATGGGAGTTGGACCTTAGCCAAGCTTTAATTAGGAAAGGTTCCCGAGGTCCCACTTCTCTCCTAGCTAAACAGGTGCAGCCGTACTACACGAAACTATGCTAAACTTCCCTTTTTTAACAAAGAAAAACAAAGCCTTATTGGCAAAGTCAATTGTTTGTACTGCTTAACGTTTAGCTCAGTGACCTTCAAAACCAGAAACAGGTGAGGCTTGAGGCGACTGCATAATTACTTTACATTTAAGGTTGGAAAAAAAAAAAATGCAGTGTTTCACATAATTTGAATGTCAGCCACCATCTGTTGGCTGAATTTCACCATTTGTATGGTGTCTCGCAAACAATTCCAGCAGCAAAGCTAATAACAAAGCCTAAGAGGCCCACTTCACATGAAGGGAATGTGGACACAAAGGGCAAGTCCTGACTTGAGAATGCTCTCAGTTTTAGTGCCTCTTGTGGTCCATTATATCATTTGGTAAAGAATCATTGGCAGCTTTGTAAGCGATGGCCTAGAATGTATGAAAGGGCAATGAGCCGTTTTCCGAACGGCTTTCATGAGGTTATTTCCTCATCCAGGCGAAGCTACTGGGAAAGTTCTCGACCCGTTATACTGAGTTTATGATCAAATACAAATCATTGACTGAGTTGAAGTGAATTGTTTTTCTGATAACAGAGCCTCACCGGCTTTGTCATGTTACCAAGAAACCGAAAAGCACAATGTCCTCCCTCCTGCAGACTTTCCCATGGGGGAAAAACTTGCTGATACTGGACACTCCACCTTAGATGTTAAAAAGAGAATTGATATTAATACACAGTATTAAAACAAGTAGATTTAAATCACAGTGCAGCTAGAACTACTGTCTGACCAATCAGGATCAAGGATTTAACAATGGCTGTGGTGTTGTTCAATTCTATTTTCAGGCTAGTCTTATAGCAAGTCTAAATGGTATATTCCGGTTTTGTTTTATATACTGTTGAGATGAGAAAGATGTCCAATTGTCTGTCTTTTTTATATAACAAATACAGGTAAGAGAACAATAGAGACCTTTTCACAATTCTGACTCCTCTAGCCCCCCTTTAGCCCCCCCCTCAGGTAATGCTGACAAAGAATCAACCATGTTATATCTTTGAACATTGTCTGTGTTTTTTCCTGTTGATGCAGTCGGGCTGTCCTCGGCAGCTCTTTGCTGTATTATCTCCTGAAAGGAGGGTCGAAGGGAGGGAGGAGAAAGCACCAGTTCTTGATTTATTGCCTCTGCAGAGCAAAGACGAGGGGTGGGGAGTGAGAAAAAGAGAAAGGGAAGCTTTCCGGAGCGGAGAATAACACTAAAGATATTTGAAAGCAAGAGTTTTTGAGGGTCAGAAAAAAAAGAAGAGGACTGACATTTATAAGCCTCTCTAAGGATTTTTCATTGCTTCCATCCATCCCTATTTTTCCTGCTCCCACCAAATCGTTCTCCGTATGCTTGTTCGGTTTACCCTGCCTTTCCTCTTCTTTGTGTCCACTTTGGAACTTGCCATTTCTTTTTCCTGATCGCCTGCAAGCGGCCCCTGGGAATTACCCCGAATGCCACTCAGTCTGTCAACTCTTCTCCCCATGAGGTTGTACTGATGGTGCACCACGGAGAGAAAGAGAAAGGCAGAGATAGAGGGAAAAAAAGCAATGAGTAAGTAGTAGTCAGGCACACAAGTGTGGCTCATCGCTAGAGCCCCCACTGAGCTATTCTTGCAAGAGGCCACAGTCGGCCGTGGAAAACTTTCGCGGAATCTTCGCTTTTGTGAAACCCGAGTTGACCCTGTAAGAAAATTTGCTTATTGATTCAAATGCTTGTCAGTTCAGATTGCAATTCAAGTGGTGTCCTGTCACAAGTGATGTCTGATGAAGCTGGGCATTAAGGATTGTTTAAGCAAGGTCTTGAGAACCTTTGCAAATGATTTCATGGGGGACGGCCGGATTCTTCTTCATACTAATCAGTTGTTCAGCTATATTGGTGTGCAGAGGCATTTTGATTGTCAAAGGAATAAGAACTTCTTAGTTACTATAAGTTGAGTCTCTGGAATCACTATTTCTATTATAGCATCCTCATTAATACGTGTAAATGCAAGTGATAGATATTATAAGTATCATAATAATTGCACCACAAAATGGCCACACATAAGAAAGATTTTAGACCATATTTCATGTATAGCAAGGTAGAGAATTTAAACCTGCATTCATCTGGAAAAAATTGGGACTTTAATGGAGAAAATTGCATGTCACCACTTTCTTTACATTTTGTTTGTCTTCTTTTGTATTATCGAATAAAGATTACAAATTCCAATTCCTCCAGGACAGAGGATTTCCAGCCATTAATAGTCCCTCAAACGGTGCAGTCATGTTAAACTAGATTAATCTGCAGTGCGGAGCCCTCCGAGTGTCCCTGGAGAGGACATTCAAAGCCCATTCTCGCTGACGCTATTTGATGCAGCCACCTGGCCTGAATTTCCGCAAGAACTTCTAGCAAGACTGGATTGCTCTTTCGCCACTCTATCTATAACTCCAAGGGAAGGTGCTTCCGTAAGACGAGCTTTGATATTGACTAGAACGTGACAAATGTGATTATGTAATTGGCTTAAGGATGCAGCCTTGTCCGCAAAACCATATTACAATATAGCCATGACTATTAGCGGCACCGTAAAAGCACCGGTAGTTGTTTGATCGATTGGGTAAATTCCTCGACTGACACCGAAGAATTTATGCAGAAGAATTCACCTTGCTTTATTGCGCTGCCTCTTGTTGAACTTCTAGGATATTCTTTGGGTGCGAGGGAAGCTCTCAAGCATGCATAATTGCAAAAGAATAGGGCCTTTACAAACACCTCCAGGCCTCTTCCTGCGAAAAAGAAATGGAGGTATGAATAAAGAGAGCATTTACTTTTAGGCCGGTTGGTAAATATTCTATCAGCAAAGCTCAGCAGATTCAATGATGACCCAACAACAGGGACTGGAAGAGTTATGGCTGTCAGCATGTAGAGCCCTCATTACTGAATATGATCTCCTGCCATGTGATTGAGAGAAATGCTAAACATGCTGGCTAGTGGACAAAAGAACGAAGAGGTGAGGGATTTTGTCATTGAAATACTACTGACCGTGAAAAATGAAGGTATATATGAGAGTGGCAAAGATTGTACAAACAACAGAATTCTTAAACTTTTCATTCTTGGCGATGAATCACACATTCCCCCCGTCTGTTTGGACGATATAATATCGAACCGATTTGTCAGTAACATCACAAGACTGACCCTTTGTGGTTCACCCCCTGTCTGTATAACTCTGTGAGCCACTCATCTCATAGGGTTTTTTTTTTTCATCTTCTGCTCTTGTCCCAGCTTTCAGACAAAGTGGCTCAGATCAGACCTCCGTTAAGTGCGTTTGGTGAGCCTTGTAATGAGACATGCCTTCATAAATGCGAGCTACAAACGCATTCCTGGACTTGACAAGCAAGTTAATTGAATTGTCAGAAAATGTTCATCTGACAAAAGGGGTTTGAGATTGCGCGAGACGTTGGCAGAGGTCTCGGATGCCCCCCACCATCTACAGGCACATTTTCTTTCGTTTTCAATCAAGGCATCAATCAGCACAAAGATTTTCCACTTGTCATTATCTAGCTAAAACAGTGATTCGCAGTCGTGATACCCACATACCCACATATAGCACCATAAATGCAAAGCTCCTAGAGACCTGAACACAACAATAAAAACCGTTAAGGTTTTTTGAAACTCAAAATAATCCATTCAATACATATACACGACAATGAATGCTTTTTATGACAGTCCAAGATGTAAATAGAAATAAAATATCAAAATAAAATTCAAAATTAAAATAGGGATACTACATATATCATATATATATATATATATATATATATATACAATAATTCAGCTCAGCCACTGCAGCTACACAGTCCAATTACACATAAACATTTCCCCCATTTATATGGCACCACATCCTAATTAATTTCTTCTTTATATAGAATTCATTCCTAGTAAGTAAAAACTTTTTTTTTCCTAAATAGGAATATATAAACTATATGTTCTGTCAAAATTATTGCACATATAAAATAATATAGAAATTATTTAATTAAAAATGTGAAGAAAACTATCCTATGGTCTGATGAGTCCAAATTTCGGACAGTTGGTCTGTCTTTGTTAGATGAACAGAGGGTGAATGGACGGTTTTTGAAAGCGTGGTTCCCGCTGTGAAGCATGGAGGAGGAGGTGCGATGGTGCAGGCGGAGGTTTGCTGTCGCTTTGCTGCTGTTATTTAGTCCAAATTAAGGGTAAAGGTAACCACAGCATTTTGCAATGAGTTGAATCTAAAAGTGAAGGCAAAGCAGCCAACAGGTACTCAACACCTCTCACCTTAAGATTGTTGGAAAACCATTCCAGGTGACGAGCTCATGAGGATGAGAGAATGGAAAGAGAATCTGTCCTCAAATCAAAACAGCCAAATTTGTAGAATTGAAAATATAAAACCTACATAATCTTATATTTGTTGTAAAAATTCAAATATCTCTTTAATATTATTTTGCAATGTTGGAAGCAATAAAAATATATTAAAACAATGGAATAAATTGAGTCATCCGAACTTTTGACTGGAAGCATAGATGCTGAAATAAACCTTTTCATTATCTTTAAAAATTGATGTGCAGAACACGCGATAGCTGATAATTGCCACAGTCCTTCAGCAATCAATTTGCTTTGTGTGTGTGTGTGTGTATCTTTTTCATGCTGGGAAGGATTTTTTTTTCTTCCCCTTTATTTGTCCGTCCTTCTCCCCTCTCAGCTGTGTCTAAGTCTGTGTGCTTCCTGAGGCAGTGTGGGGGATGAGAACCACTAGGAAGTAGCGCAGCAGCTATCAGAAACGGATCAGATCTCGCTCTGTGATACAAAGCTCAAATTGTGTCATGTGATCGTGCTTAATTAGCTCCCTTCTCCGAGACCTGCGCTCCGAAAATGTGTCTGCCGACCTTTGCTCAAGGTCGCTCGGACTCGACTAGGGCCGCAAAGGAGGGTTTTTTTTCCCCTCTTTTTTTTGTGTCTGTTTTTTTGCCTTCTTGCAAAGAAACTCAGCTTGAAGGATGGAGCACAAATGCAAATATACGTCCTGACTGTTCATTCATGCAGAGCTGAGTCGTCGTTTTCTCTCTTTCTCTCTATTCCTACTCCTGTATTAGTCTCTTGTACTCTGTCTTTAAATTTATGTTGCTAGGCTTTATGAAAAAAGGCTTACCTTAAATAGTCTTATGAAAGGAAGTGAGTTCATATGGTTTAAAGACCCTGGTTTCTCTTTTCACTTGCTCTCGCTAGAGGAGTTTTGGTCTTCCTCCTCCCAGCGCTTTTTTTACAGAATGAGTGTTCTCTTCTTTCTCATACAGTCTGCAAGAATGGCGTGATTAAGGGAGGGTGAAACACCTGTTTTTGTTCGCCTTCTGTCTTTTTCTCTTTTTTTTTTTTTTTTGCCTGGCTTGTTTGTCTTAATCAATCAGATACGCAACAAACCATTAGTACCTTAAACCAAACTTGGACAAAAATTTGACCCTTTAAAATTTTTTACATGGAAAATTTTTTAGCATTGTACTTAAAAAAAAATCAAATGTTTGTAGACAGATGAGATGCTGCAATGGAGTCAAAAAAAAATAAAAAGCCAACATCAGGGTTTAATAATAGAGAAATATCCCAAACATTGGTGTTCCACTGAATCTATTACTAGAAATCACAACCACAATATGGCCAAAGGCAGACTCCACCAAATGTCAATTAGCTAAAGCCTGAATTAGTCATAGAAGCAGTAAAGAGGCAAATCATAACTCGGAAGGTGCTGGAAAGATCCATAGCTCAAATAAAATAAGTGATTCAAACTGGTGGAACAGTTGGAAACCAAGCACTGGCCATCGCTTTGATAACACCATCCCTGTTGTTTGTAGAAGCATGGTGGTGGTAGTTCCTTTACATTATAGGTCATTGTTGAGGGTAAAGGGGATGGAGCCAATGACGGGGCAGTCCTAGAAGAAAAGCCGTTCCAGTTCGCGAGAGATTTGAGGGGCAGGGGTTCAATTGAACCAAAGTTGTACTAGAGTGGTACAAATTCTAGTACCTGAATGGTCTAAACCAAGCCCAATCTGACTGGGAATCTGCAGTAAGACTGTTCACCAGAGTTTGAACAATTTAGCCAAGAAAAATATGAGGATATTTGCATGGAATGTGCAAAGCTGGTAGAGACATGTACCAGAAGATTTGCAACCATAACAAGATGTGAAAGTGGCTTTGATTTGTAGGGGTGGGCATTTTTTATGACAAGAAAAAAGTCTGCATCTTCGATTGGACGTGAAAGTTTCTTTTTTTTTTGCAGATATTTTCAAGTGCCCACATACAAAATGTATGCGGAATGCTACGGAATACTACACAGTCAATTATCTGTGCATCTCCTCACAGTCCTCTTTCTATCTCTGGTGCTCTCGAGCTCTCTCCTCGCTCTTTTCCTCTTTTCCTCCCACCTCTCTCTAACACATTCTCTCCTCCGTCACCCATGCTGTCGTGCGAAAAGGCTAGAATTTGTCTGGCGCACCCACAGCAGATTGTGTAACATAACTCGAGCAGATAGTTCCATATGGCATTGCCGTTCCTGCTATGACCATGGCTGGCTGATTGATGTGGCTCATCGCAGGAAGCGATCTTCGCGTTACCATTGCCCGAGCGAGTCGACACGTTACCGGCTTTTTAGTCCCATTCGCGTTGTCCTTCATTCAGACTTGTCTGAACCGATGCCTGGAGTTCTGGTATGCGCCCCGATTCCTGCTTATTGAAGCTCAGTGATGCATGTACTTCACTTCGGCAGTATTGTTGACCCGCTCAGGTTGAGCTCTGCAGCAGGCAGTGACTACAAAACAATAAACTATGCACCAAAGTAACATCCAGCTATCTACAGCACTGTTTTGCCCTATTTTTCTCCATTTCGCCTTGTTTTTCCTTCTACCCACGAGGTGTAATTAGGCGTATGTTGGTTCATCTAATCCCCTGGTGTGTCCTAGGCTGTTTTTTTACCCCTCCATACATACACATCTTTAATAAACATTAACGTTCACCCCCGCCTTTCCCCCCTCTCCCAAACCATTACCATAATGTGTCTAAGAGCTGCTTTGTTGGACTACATGCACTCATTCTTGTCTTTTGTGGAAGCGTATGTGTGTGTGTGTATCTGTGAGTGGGTGGGTGTGTTAATCCTCTGGGCTGTAAGCTCTGCTGTAATGCAGTCGCTCTGACCCTGGGGCCACTCTCCAAATCCACTCGCCCCCTCTCTTCCCCAAGCCCACTACACATTAACTGACTGGTGTTGTTGAAGCACTTGACCTCCTTCCATATTTCAATGGCCACAGGGCACACTTTCAGCATTCTGCTTCCGCCTTTAAATTGGAGCATGAAACACTGACTTCTTTTTTCCCTATTGATGACTTTGGTGATCAGGCAAATATTTCATCCCATTCCAAATGTTGTCGATTTTATCATTAGGCCAATTAAAATAAATAAATAAAACAGGCAGTTAGACTTTCTTTGGTTCCACTTGTCTGGATCAGAGACTCTCCAAAACTGCAGCTCTTGTGGGATATATCTATCAAAAGTGGTCCAAGGAAGGAACAGTGGTGAACCAGTGACAGGGTCATGGGCGGCCGAGGCTCATTGATGAACGTGGGGAGCGAAGGCTGGCCAGTGTGGTCCGATCCAACAGACGAGATCCAGTAGTTCAGAATGCTGAAGAAGTTAATTCTGGTAATGCTTGATCGGTCTGGTCTGTTTTAGCAGCAAAAGGGGGACCAACACAATATTAGGCGAGTGGTCATGATGTTATGCCTGATCAATGTAGATGTAATTACCTATTCATTCGTCAGACCATTTCTTGCTTTCTATCAAATCGACATTCGAACTCGGAAGATCTCGAAGGACGCCCCAGCGTTCTGAACCAAGTGCTACAGGAGGCTCCACCCCTTTTTGTTTCAAACTAAAAACACATCGGTCACAGTACCCGTCACTGGGCATGCGTTCAGTCAGGCTTGGCAAATAAAAAAAGCATAAAAAGCAAATAGATGCTTTGCCACTTTTTAATCCAAAGTACCTGCCATGATCCATTTACAGGCAGTGTAACTTGTACAGTTCTTTAGTGTGTGTATGTGCCCACGTGTGTGTGATTCTTGTGACAGGTACATGCCCCTGTTTGAAATATTAATAAAAGCGTTCTTCCTATATCGCATCAAACTGCCATCTGCGTGGTATTTCTCTTGTGCCAGAGCCAGACTGTTCTGTTCACATGCCATCGGTTAGGATTAAAGGTCTCTACTCAGACAGAAAAAGAGAAAGAAGGAGAGACTGCTTGAAAGGGGAGATAGGTAGGGGTAAGGGGCTTTGGGAGAGACAGACCAGATAAACAGAGACAGATAGAAAGTCAGAGAGAGACAGATGGACACTCAAGCAATGGGTGGGGGTGGGGAGATCAAAAAGATGAGACAACGAGACAGACATACATAAGCTGAAAACACTGAGAGATGGGAAGACAGTCAGAGAGAGAGACTCACACAAAGAGAGAGAGACAGAAAGACATTGCTTTTTTCATGTCTTTATGTCTCCAAAACAGACAGACTTACCGAACAGAGATAGACATCGAGACACATCAAAAAAAAGCAGGGATGGATAAGGACATGCAAATGGAGAGATTCTAAAAAAAGATGAGTAAAAAAAGAGAGACACAAAAAGACAGGTGGAGAGACAGATCAAAAGGGACATATACTGTAAGTGTAGATAGATCTGTATTCTGTATGAATTTGTTCCCCCACATCAATCAGTCCAAGTTCTATCACGAAGTTTCCCACGTCCTCCAGGATCGCTTTCTTGTTTTTTTCCTTCTTTCTTTTACCAGTCTTTAACCAGGTGTGTTTCATTTTATTCATCTTTTTTATTAAAGGTACGATCTTTTTCATGTGTATTTGTGTGTATTTGTGTACGTGTTTGTGTTTCCCACCAACTCTATCAACACCCAATCCACCCTTACCCAGGCTCCATCTCTTGTCTTTTATTCCTCCATTGTGTCTCCCGGTGTACACGTGGGTCTCTCTTTGTGATGTCGTCGTGTAAACACTGGCTGTTAATCATGTGCGAGATAAAGGTCCTGATTCACTCCGGCTTAGTTTGAAGTACGCCGCGTTGAGAGCGTTTTTCTTTGAAGGACCCCCAAAGCAAATACGAGGTAGGGTGCTTAGATCGGGATGAAACAAACAGAAGAATAAAACACTTGCAGGGGCGTGCTATCACTTGTTACATACACTAAAAGTTTTGTAGACATCCAATTCCACATTTAGCTCCCATTTGCTGTCTTCTGGGAAGATCTTCCCGTGGATTTTCTTAAGATGAGGGTGTTAGTAAAGTCAGGTACTGATGTACGTCAAGTGAGGAGGCCTGGGGTGTAGTCAGTGTTCACAATTATTCCCAAGGTGTTTATAGCTCTATAGCAGGAGATCTTCCAATCGATCCTGTATCTTCATGGAGCTGGCTTTGGGGATGGGGACATTCTAATGCTGGTACAGGTTTGAGACCCCGAGTAGTTCAAGGAAAGGGGAAACTGGATTGCCCATATCGTTTATATACAGATAAGGCATAACATTATAATCAATATTGTGTTGGTCCCCGTGTTGCTGCTAAAACACTTAACATGTCGAGCTTTAACTTCTTCAGCAGTTTGAGCTACAGGAGCTTGTCTGTTGGATCGGACCACACGGACCAGCCTTCAATCCCCACGTGCATCAGAGTCTCGGCCACCCACGACTCCATCGCCGGTTCACCACTGTTCCTTGTATGGACCACTTTTGATAGGTACTGACCACTGCAGACCAGGAACATCCCACAAGAGCTGCAGGAATGCTTTTGGAGATGTTCAAAATGAACATACAAATCTTATGGACATGTGTCCATAAAGGTTTTGTCCATAAATAGTGTGTTATAACACCAACGGGAATGCAGATTTCTGTAGATTCTAGTTTGACGATGTCTAAGTCTATATACACCAAGGATGTCTTGTATAATAATGTATCCAAAGCTACAGCAGAAGCAAACATCATTAGCAAGTTACACCATTCCTTTTTTTATATTCTTGACAGAAATCTAATCTACCCCTGATAGCCCCCTTACAGACTATTAGCATATCAAATTATCAAAACAAACACACAAAAAAAAAGCAGAGGACTAATTAATCGCAAGCTAACCGAACCTACACGATGCCAGATGGAGTGATTTACGATTTCCTCCTACTCCGGCACTCATTAGTCGACGGACCGACACCAAGTAGAGATGGTCCTGGAGCAAGACCTTTGTTACAAAAACCCAGAACAGGCCCCGTGGTAGCCGTTTCGGCCCGTTGGTAGCCTCGTTAACCTTGAGCCATTATGGAGCGCCAATGACCCTTATAGACTAAGAGCGATTGCGGAAAGGGGGGATAGGCAGCTGCGAATGTAAAACCAAGCTTTGGTCATTTGTTTGGTTTAATTTTATTTTACATTAACTCGTTCATATCGATCCCAGGACTGATTCAGTGGTGGTTTTGGATATCCATGATGGGAAAGTCTTTTGTGTCAGGGCTTTTTTTTCTGTGCTATAAGAGGAATATAGCACTTCAGGATGTACAATGTAGTATGGTAATGGTGACTCGACATTGCAGAGAGTGAAAGTGTGTGTGTGTGTGTTGGGGTGGGTGAGGAAGGGGCATATTGTAATGCCGGCAGGTGACAGGGACTGACAGTGAGTTGAGTGTTGGGTCTTGGCAATGTCAGAAGAGATTATGCTTCGGTGGAGCTGAGCACCCCATGTATTTATGTGTGTGTGTATGTGTGTGTGTGTGATAGAGAGAAAGGGGGTGGTCTCTGCCTGAAGCAGTTCACAAGCTAAAAAGTGCCACTCAGCACTTCATATCCCGGGAGATGAAGCGTGGCTAAGTCGATATGTGCTTCAAGCTTTATCTCGGTTCCACTGAGGAAATAGAAAAAACTTTCGAAACTAAAACCCAAAGTCTTTCGAGTGCTTTTGCTGCCAACGCTGGTCATCGAACTGCTTACCATCAGGTCCAAATCGACAACGGAAAAATCTCCTGGTCTGATGATTATACAGAAATCGCTCAGCTATTATACAAATAGTGTTAAATGGTGTGTTAAATTACAAGGAACACTATATGGACACTATTTGGACACCTGCCCTCCACTCTTCTGGGAAGATGTTCTAGATATGATGTGGAGATTAGTAGAGCTTTATTCAGCCACAAGGGTGTTAGTAAAGTCGTGTACTGATGTAGGTGTGGTGAGGAGGCCTGGGGTGCCTGGTCGTTCCAGCTCATCACAAAGGTTGTGGTCAGAGCTCTATTGCAGGAGAACTTCCATATCTTCATGGAGCTGGTCTTGGGTGTCATGCTGGATCAGGTTTGGACATTTACACAAGTCAGCATCTGCATTCTAATAGGTGTTATAACCCACTATATGGACTTTTGTCTTTGAACATCCAATTCCACATTTAGTCCCCATTTGCTGTTGTAATAACCTCCACACTTCTGGGAAGATGTTCTAGATTTTCAAGTGGGATTGTGGAGATTTGTGGGGCTTCATTAAGCCACAAGAGGGTTAGTCAAGTCAGGTACTGATGTAGGTGTGGTGAAGAGGCCTGGGGTGCAGTCAGAATTCCAATTCATCTCAAAGGTTAAGGGTTGGAGCTGTAGAGCAGGGGATCTTCCACTCCAAAACTTGGAGATCTTCAAGGAACTGGTTTGCACACTGGGGCATTTTCATGGTAGAACAGGTTTGGATCTTCTAGTCAAAAATTTAGTGTTGAAGATTTGAGGACCACATATGGCTGGAAAAGTCAGGAGTCCAAACAAAGTTTTTTTTTCTTGTCCATATTTTTGCTAATAAACAAATGTGATTTACAGAGGTTGGAAATGTTCATTACATATTTCATTTCCTTTAAAACAAAGTGGGTTGCATCCGTGCTGTGACCCGGCTGCTCCTGCTGTATTCGAAAACCTGCGTATTTGTTTATTTGTTCGTTTTAGTTCATCGCGTATTTTTTTTCTTCTTTTTTCTGGTGACGTTTTCCAAAAATACCAAGATTGTTAAGACCGCGTAAAGGCTAATACAATGCAAATGTCATTACGCTTCAGGGGAAAGCGTCCTAACATCTTTAGTCGTCCCCGCAGCGCTCTGCGGAATGGAAATTTAATTGGCTCGAGAGGAAAAAAAAAAAAAAAAAGGAGGGAGGCTATTATTGTCCCTTGTTAGTGCCACGGGAACCTTTAAGCGACACGTAGCGAAGCGGAACGTAGTCCAGGACATAAAATACGTACGTTGCATTGGGAAAAACGTGAGATATTTCCATTAGAAATGTGTCAATTCTGTTTTTCCTGAAGAAGCATCAGAGACAGTGTGATTAGAGTGAAGGAACACTGCTAATTTGAGAGGTGTGTGTGTGTGTGTGTGGGTGTGGGTGTGGTCTCAGGGTTAAGGGTGAGACTTAAGATTTGCAGTCATCATTTGCAGTCTTTTCATCTCTTTTTTTTTTTTCTCTTCATCTTGCTCGTACGAGAGCTGATGATGATGGATGGAAGGGAGTGACAGGCAGACACACACACACACACCCACCCATCTATCCATCCACACACACCCACACACACACACACGTGTTGCATCGTTCAAAAGGACCGTCACGCCACTCAGCCCCATATTCCATTCGTGTATATGTCAAGGAAGTGATGGAGGGGTGGAATGAATGTTTTGTTAATTCATGTGCACGTCTATAAAAGTGTGTGTGCGTGTGTGTGTGTGTGTGTGTGTGTGTGTGTGTGCATGTGGGTAAGGGAAAAGAAGTATTTGTGTTTTTAAGGCTTGGCTCTAGTGCATCTTTTGAGAGGCTGTCTCTCACACACACACACACACACACACACACACACACACACACACACACACACACACGTGAGCTTTTGATCTCGGAAACCAGTTTTACAGTATTTAAAGGTATGCGCCACACACTATATCTCGAGTCCTTTATGTTTTTTGAAGGGAAAGAAAATGTTTTACTGGTTTCCATTAGCACGCTTCGTTTTATACGGTTTTCCATCGCCATTACACCAACCAAACGATGTGCGATTTCATCTCCAGCCTCCAGTTTTTGTAGCTATCTTCTACATTGCAACATAAAGTAATTGACAAAAGTCTATATAATGTCTACCCTGATTTTTTCAGCCAAGTGTTTGCCCAAAGATGGAGCCACACAGCTGTATAGGATGTCTTCTGATATGGCAACATTACATTTTAAACCAGAAGACACAAAGCTGCTTCCACATGGCAATGCACCTGTGCACAAAGCTAGCGCTATGAAGATATGGTTTACATGGGGTGGAAGTTTGTAGAAGGGTCCCTGGTGGTCTAGGAGGCGGCACTCTCACCGCTGCGGCCCGGGTTCGATCCCCGGTCAGGGAACCAACCCCAGCCACTCTTAGTGCCGGTCCCAAGCCCGGATAAATGGGGAGGGTTGCGTTAGGAAGGGCATCCAGCGTAAAAACATGCGCCAAATCAAACATGCGGAGGATCCGTTGTGTGCGACCCCTAACGGGAGAAGCCCGTTTGTGGAAGCTCTCGATTCTGCAGCTTTCACCAAGTCATATGTAAGACTTTTTTATGTCCTATTTAAGATCATTAAGATTGAAATTTACGACTTTTATCACATCAAAAACATGCATAAAAGACTTCGCGAAGAAAAGTCGCGAACTGTCGAGGTCACGAGTGGTATTTAGGTTCCACTGTGTAATATATATATACACACACACAGTACATACAGCTTTTTCTTCTCTCATATTTGTTTTATTCCAGATGGCCTCCTTTTCCTATTATAAAACTTTTCTTTTTCTTTCCCCTTTATACTTTCACTTCCTCCAAGTTGAAACGAGGACTACAAAGCAGATGCTGCGGTTTCTGACAGCTCTGATGCAGTCGTTCGCAAAAAAATGGAAAAGAATTTAATAACATAATGCATTACCATAGATGCACAGCCATCTCTCTCTCTCAATTTTTTTT